>CAMQGK010000229.1:14330000-15530000 GCA_947000775.1 Pterois miles | reverse complement strand
AGTGACCACAAACAGCCCTTGTTCAGTGTCATGGTGCTTTTTCATACATCAGAGGACTAATTTCCCTTATCTTCGCAGGTCTTTGGACCACAGTAGAAATGCAGACAACAGTGGCCTTTTAGTTTGTTTGTCTGTCCAGGACTGGCAGAACAAAATGTAAAAGCTGATTTTGGTGGCGCTATTTTCTCTAGTTGGTGGCTGTGGGTTTGCTGAACTTTATTATCTGTAAATTTTTGGCAGCTCCAGGTCTTAAAGCCATACATGGAGTCTGAACTAAAGTGTGAAGCTGGGCGTTGCTGTTAAAGACATGTAAATTCATCACCTCTCACTGGAAAAAAAAAAAATCAAATGAAACAAAAACAAAACCCACTGCAAGTATCATGATTTCGTATTTGGTGACTGTACACAAGGGAAATATGTTAATTCAATTGCATAGCTGCATGTACAACAGGAGAAAGAATCTAGTTACAAAAATAAATTCACTTAGGGCTTGGCTGGCAACACCCTGTTTATTCTATGGCAAATTCAATGAAAGGCTGTCCCTTTTCTGCTGTTACTCAACTCTTTCAGATCCATCTCTGCTAAAATATCTTCCTCTTATCCACTTTGACCCTCTCTGGCATTGTCACAGTCAATTCATCTTTCCTTTCTTTCCACATCTTCCATCTGTATGTGTCAATATTGTTAATACTTAATACTTTCCTTATTGCTTTCACTCTCATTTCTGTATGTGTGTGTGTGTTGTGCCTGTATGTGTATGTGTGTGTGTGTGTGTGTGTGTGGTGTGTGTGTGTGTGTTTCCCTTGCAGTATGGTTAGTGTGATTTATAGGGAAGCTGCAGACTGTGGAGAGACTCTGGTTTCAGCTTTGAAGTCAGCGACCACAGGGCCGCTGGCTAAAACACACCAACACACACACACACACACACACACACAGAGAGAGAGAGAGAGAGAGAGAGAGAGAGAGAGAGAGAGAGAGAGAGAGAGAGGACCTGTGGATTAAACACACACTGTCAGTTCCTTTGCCAGAATCCTAAAAGAGAGAGTCAGCAAGGGAGAGATGTGTCACACTGAGAAAGAGAGCGGGAGTGAGAGACAGATGGCATAGAGAAGTAAGGGAAGAAGGAGAGGAAAGATATAAAGACCCTAATAAAGAGAAATAGAGGGAGGGAGAGGAAATGGTCCCTGCCCATGGAGGTAAAAGAACCCCTTGTCTGCTTCAACAAAGTCACATTTCAGCTCTCCTTAGTTCACTCTCTTTAATCCAGTCCCACTTGTCACTTATTGCAGATACCCAGACATGATCTTTAAAGGATTCAGTGAGAACAATTATTTAAAATATATACCTGGAGCATGTATATTACATGAAATTATATATAAAAAAAAGACGAGATGGAGATTAGATGAGATCATTTTTTAGAAATATGAGATGAGGATGCTGAATTACAAAGAAATGTCAGACGAGATGAGGTTAGAGATAAGTTTATAATGTTATGTGAGAGCAGATAATGTGCAATATGGCTATGAGGTGAGGTGATAATAGAGAGATAAAATTAAAATGATAACATTAAAATGAATGAGCTATGATACATAGATACATAGAATATTATTCAATAAGATAAACCCAGACACAACTTGTTACAAATGTAACCCTTTTGCCAAAATTCAAACTGATTTGAAACCTGCTATGACTCTTTTGTATGATGATCAGTTGAAAACAAAGTGTCTGTTATTAATCTGTCAGTAGAAAAGTGAATATACTGTACCTTTAATCTAAATGGCACAAAAAAAAAGAAAAATTCAGCTTGGACCTTTAATTGTCCTAAAATTGTAGAGCTCCAGTGAGGACGGATTGCAACACTCTGTATCTGTAAATAATGGTTATACTGAATATCAAACTTACACAGACAGATAGCTGTGTGTTAGTTCTGTGTGTGTGAGTATGTGCGTGTGTGTGTGTGTGTGTGTGTGAGTGAACATTTTGGGGTAGCCTTTTAAGTATGGTTGACAAGGGAAGGAGGCCTGTGTGGCAGTCTTAATGGTATGTTAAGAATGTGTGATAGCATGCACACACACACACACACACACACACACACACACACACAGGAGCTGTTGTGCTTTTACATCAAAGTGGCGACATTTAACACCCGACTTCAATAAGAGGTCAAGCACAGCAGATCACCCACCGCCGGAGCAGTGCTGAGAATGTCACTCATTCTTGTGTGTGTGTGAGTGAAAGCGAGAGTTTAAGTGAGTGGGATTGAAAGAGAAACAGAGAGAGCATATGTCTCAGTGTTTGTGTGTCACAAGGTCATGTGAGCCTGTTAGGCCTATCTGTCAGTTCGGTCTGTTCTCCTATACTCTTTGAGGCAAGTCAACGACCTTACCTGCCACCCCATTCACACGCTCACACTACATCCACACTCAGGGCTGGACTGAGTGTGGATGTAGTGGCATTTTGGCCCAGCCCAGCCCACAGACACCACTCATCTTCACATTGATGCCACTCCCTAGAAGCACTAACGCTGTGAGCAAGAAGGAATTAAGGAAGATTTAAGAGACAGGAAACATGATAAATGAATACCGTCATCAAGCGACGTTGAAAAGTTGTATACTCCACTGTGATGAGCAGGGCTTTCCACAAGAATATGGAGTAGCCAGCCAGTGAGAAACAGTAGCCAGCTGAGCATAGCATGTCCCTGCCTCAGGGAAAAAAAAAAAAAATTGTCCATAAAAGCCCACATGTGGCTCCTCTAACACATCCTGATGCCACTCTATCACACATACAACGGATCTTAATTATTGCATACTTGTGAGTTTCTCGTAAACGTAGTGAATTATTGTAAAGGAGAATCAGGCTTCTATGTTGTAGTCCACACAATCTGTAAATAGCTATTAATATTTAAAACCATGCCTATTACTGACTGATCAAAACTTAAGAATGTAATTAAAAATCATTAGGCCTAGACATGTGCCCTGCGATGGACTGGCGACCTGTCCAGGGTGAACCCCGCCTTCGCCCAATGCCAGCTAGGACCCCCTAGCCAGCTAGGACCCCACTAGCCCCCAGCCCCCCGTGACCCCTAACGGGATAAGCGGTTGACAATGGATGGATGGATGGATATTTGTTCACAAATTTAGAAAAAAAGTTATGGTGAACAGTTATGGTTAACAATTATTTTATATATAGGAGGTGAACATTGTGTCATGTACCTTCATTCTCACCCCCCATGCCATGCTCTCCATATTTTTTTATGTTCATACGGCTTATGAGGCGTTGTGCAAATATGCTGGCGCTGCGCTGCCGACAGGGCAGAGTACCAGCAGCTTGTGAGAAGCTCTGCGATGCAAGAAAAAGTCAGGAGTTCGGTACTGCATACCGGGGAGTACTGGCTTGATTCAAGCAGTGGCAGGTACAAAACCCCTCAGAAAACTTTTGGAAAACTCAGCTGACTACATTTAATCTGAAAAGTCTAAGATTGCATTTTAGTCTGGATGAACAGGTGTCCTTCCCTGATTCACCCCTATTATGTGACCCTTTCCCAGAACAAAAGAAACAACATTAGCCTTGAATAAAAAAGCAGTTAATTCAACATGGACAATGAATTGCAGGCATTGCTGACCTTGTTGTCAGCTGTTTTATTTTATTATTTTTTTATTTTATAATACTATTACTGACTACATGCACAGGAGGCAAGCTATTAGCAATTTGCAACAATGTCCACATCCAGCAGTGTTACCAGCCCTACTACATGGAGTGGTATACGACATGTACATGCCCATGCATGCCTAGTTAATGGTCATATGATATGTGATTCAGGCATGTTAGTATGGACAGAGATTATTTCTGAAACAGTAAATGGACATGCATTTATATAGCATTTTTCTAGTGTTCCGACCACGCATTGCGCTTTATACTGCATGTCAGCATTCACCCGTTCACACGCACATTCATGCAAGGTGCCAAATTGCCAATCACGATCTAATCTAAATAAAAAATAAGTATCTTGCTCAAGAGAATTTTGACATATGACCGGAGGAGCTGGGGAGCAAACCACCGACCTTCCAATCGGTGGTCAATCTGCTCTAGCTACAGCCGCCAATGGTGTCAGTGGTGTGGATGTAGCCACAGGAGGAGAATCCTGGTTTCTCGCTGCTATAAGTCAAAAAACATTTAAAGTTTCAACTTTATACAAATGCTTTTTGACACATATTCCTTTTACTGACCAACATAACAGCTCAAGCATAAATACAGGATGGTACTAACCAATCTTGCCACCAAACTGGCAGGTTGCTTTTATTGTGAATAAGTGTAGGGTTTGTAATGTGTTTGCCGCAAGTTAGCAGTCCTATTCTTCAATAAAAACAGGTCTTATCAGTCAGATATGGACATACTTTGCAGTATTTGATCAATGGATCTGTTTTAAATGTCACAGGGAGGAATGCAAATGAAACAGCCACAGTGAGCTGACAAGGGCTGGAGGCGACGGGGTAAGGGTAAATCATTTCCTCAAACATAAGGACCTGATGTAATGGTTGCTGATGCTGTATTAGTAATAGATGCATCTTTGTTGTATAGAATGACTGAAATAAAAACATGAACCTTTTCAACACAGGGCTTGCATTTGTTTGAAGCCACACAGTGTATTCTCAACACATAACTGAAAGTGCAACACAGAAAATGTCACTGCAATGGAATGCGTCAAAGAAATTATGCAACACTGCAACAGATCGTTGGAAATGAATTATCTTGAACTGGCGAGTCACCCGATATGTTCCTCTGCTATGATGTCATGTCTATTTGGAAGTCAAGTGCAACAGTTTATTGCTTCAGTGTAGATTGCTTGCACAGTTGTTGTTTCAGGTCAGGTGTCTTGTTCTGTGCAAGACATCCTGTTTCAAATAAGTGTTCTAAACCCTCAGAGAGGAAACTCATATTTAAAAAAAAAAAAACAATTTAAAAAGGCGCTGCATTTTTGGATTACTCTTCCAGAAAGCTGTGGGATTTACGAGACATATTAAAAAAAAAAAAAAAAAAAAAATGAATGGACAAGTTGAAGCTATAAAGGTAGGCATACAGTATTTTGACTTGGGTCAACTTGAAACTGTAGTAATGTTGCTGGTATGATGTCAATACACTGTCAAATGATCATTTTCACTGTCTGCTCATGGTAAAAATACAGTACGACCTCATATCTCTAGAACACGCAGAAACTGAGCCGCTCACATGCAACGTAGCTGCTCTAACCTGCTGACATGGACACCAAAATAAAGAAACAACAGGTTCTACGCCACACACGTGCTGGTCTGATCGTAAACGTAGCATTAATATGCAGATTTTACATTGCAGTTAGAGCAGGATACGTGGCATACAAAGGACATGGGGAAACCAAGAAAGGTGTACTTTTTGTATGGTAAGCACCTTGTGCACTATTATGGTTTTTATACGCCTTTTCGGCCTATAAGAGTACAATAAAAGCCCACTATGAGTATTTGTCCCTGAACCGCTCAGTCCATCCATCCATCCATTGTCAACCACTTATCCCGTTGGGGGTCGCTGGGGGGCTGGAGCCGATCCCAGCTATCATTGGGCGAAGGCGGGGTACACCCTGGACAGGTCGCCAGTCCATCGCAGGGCACATAGAGACAGACAACATATAGACAGACAACCATACACGCTCACATCCACACCTACGGGACATTTAGAGTCACCAATTATCCTAAATTGCATGTTTTTGGACGGTGGGAGGAAGCCGGAGTACCCGGAGAAAACCCACGCTTACACGGGGAGAACATGCAAACTCCACACAGAAGAGTCCCAGAGACGGATTCGAACCTGCGACCCTCTTGCTGTGAGGCGAGAGTGCTAACCACTGCACCACCGTGCAGCCCCCGCTCAATCCAAACTACACAAATGTTTGTTTAATTCAAAGTAAAGTGTTTGTAGGTCAGCGAAAGCTCAGTTTTTGGGAAGAGCTTTTGGCCTGGATGTCTGTTTGACCCAAACAAATCTTGGTGGCTATAATAATAGATTTAAGTATGTAATTATTTACAAAGGAAAATCCTTGTTTACTGCCCTATTTTAGTGTCTTCATGTGCGATTGTTTGTTTTGATGTGAATGTTTGTGTCTAGCTGTGTGTGTGTGCTGTATGTACACGCCTGTTGATAAGCATGTGTATATATATTTATATAGAGAGGTCTGTGAGTTCATTCAAACTCTTCCAGAATTGTTTTCCTTCAGAACCACATATTTGGCCGTCATGAATGGTATTACAGCTGTACAGCTATTTACAGTGACAAAATGTTTAAATTGATGCACATAATAGGAAAATTAATTTTATTGTTCTAAAGTATGGAATGTACAGTAGGTGCAGTAGAATGTAGGGGACTGTCTTTTGTAGGGAAGTGATATGTGAAAAATAAATCACTAACAATATTAATGGTAACAAAGGGAAAAAAGTAGCAGGAAGTGTAAAAAAGAAAGTTAAATTAAAAATTAAAGTAATTAACAGAGAGAATGGGATACAGATGCATGTGAAGAATGGGTATTCACAGACACAGGGAGAAAGCTGAGTCAAGCTATCCTGAAAAAACATACATTTGGCCAGGGCAAACACTGAAGAACTGATGAAGGAGGAAGAGTAAGACGTGGTGATTTTCTCTCTTTTAAAACACCGAAACACGAAAATACAGTACAACAAACAAAAGCTCATTGCTCATTATTGTCATACACTATATATAAGAAGTGGACATAGTCACTGTGACATCACCCATTGGTTTGTGGTCTGTTTATCAGTCTCTAAAGTTACCATATCAGATGAATTTTTACAGAACAAAAACATAAAAAACCCAACATATCCAGCTCACACTGTTTTTTCCACAATTTAAATTGAATAGCCAAGAGTGCAATATTTTGGCACCCAGGCCTTTATCACTGGTTCCATCTAAGGTCAGGGGGAAAACTGCGTTCCCTTCTGTCCAAGTAATCTCTGACTGTTTTTTCTCCCTCTCCTATGTCTGACTATTATCTGTCAAAAAGTTCTCTGTTGTGCAAAATTTCAAAATAATTCTCTGCAGATCTTAACCAGTTGAATATTCTAGCTAAAGGTCTCAGCCCCGGGAAAATGGTTCCTTTTTTTATTCACTTGAGAGACAAAAGAAACACAGCCAACATTTTATTAACACAGTAAAAGTCATGTGGGTTGAGTTGTAATGGCTGTAATGGCACTGAGTTGTTGTGCCATTGATCTGATCCCTGATCAGTGCAACCACTCAGTGATCTGGTTCACTGGATGTCCTAACCTAATGTTTTACTTTACTTTACTTACTTATTTTAAGCCCTACCATGCCGTTTTCCCTTACCCTAACTGTGATTTTCTTGCTTAAAGCTAACTCCAAACATTTGTATGGCATACAAATGATGTGCAAAATGCATACTCATGACACACAGAATATCCATGTAATGTTGGCAGATGAAGACAAAGCAAAGAAAACAGTGTTTTTATGATGTATGCATGATTTGGATTACACATACAACTAATTACTGTATACTGTGTGCATTTTTTTTTATTTATGTGAGGGCCAGCACCTAGCTAGGGAGCCTTGTAGGTAGGGCTGAATAGAGCTGCCTGCCTTTATAAGGCCAAATGTGAGTGATTAGAGCCTCTTCGTTTGACTCTGGGTAGCCATGTGGCAGAAAAGCACTGTGTGCAGGTAAGACAGATTTCAAAAGAAAGTGTTGCTAGTTTTTTATGGGAGTACTTCTGTATGTCGGCCTGTAGCGAGCTGAATCCTGAGCCACCCATATTGAGCTCTGCATCCTCTTATTGAAAAGGTATGTGGTATAAAGACCCCAGTTCTTAATTGCATACACGTTAAAGTGACACGTCCCATCTAAATTTATAGGGAAATCATCTTGCCTTTGCCTGGAGTGAGCCACAGCAGAGCCAGAGATCACCACTGTTGGAGTGGAAGAGGAGTAAGTTAAAGTAGTCTGGTATTGTAGGAGGGTTACTCCCTCTAAGGTGACCTGGAAAGAATAATCAACATTTGTAGTGTAGTGATTGTTGGGGTAAGAGGGAGGTTACAATAGGATCTCTCCACAGGTAATACCTTGCCTACCATCTTTAGTATTTTCTTTATATTTTCTCAATTATTGCCTGAATCAGCTGGCAGTTTTAAACTGTTTTAGCTTATTATTTTTGAATAATCTGTTAACACAGAGTTGTCTTTTTTCCAGACTCCCCATTGGCATAATTGTTTGTTGTTGTTTTTTTACTAAATAAATTTGATACTGATGAATTGAATGCACATCTCCCACTCTTACCTTTGTTAAATTATTGGTGTTAACAGTACCGTAATTGCAGCCCAAGGCCTGTGTATTCTAGTAACCGCATTGCATTGGCTATTCCTTCATACTGCACTGGGTTACATTTATGAAAATGAATAATTATTGGGGCTGTCATGTTTGTCAGACTATAATGAAACCCTGGGAGTGTTGCTGTCCACTGAAAAAACATCCACTCAGGATACCCCTGTGATCCATCACTCACTCAATCTCCTCCATGGTGCCTTTTAATCATTAGAACATCCACAATGATGGCACAGTTCAATTCCAGCATCATTAGCTGAATGGAAAGCAACCGCTGCCTCTGTTACCTGGCTAAGCTTTGCTTTGATTCACATATCAACTTTACACACACAACCAAGAGATCTGTGATTTTTCATCTGCAAATTGGATCTGAATGTTTGCACAGTATCTCCTATGGCCGCAGAATGATTGCATGTCTGAAGTGACTACACTCCTGTGGTATACAGATGTTTGTGTGTTTTTGTGTGTGCGACAAAGCAGACTAGGAGAATGGATGAGGGGTGTGTGCAGATGTGTCTTTTCATTTGTGTCCACTGTAATGTATGTGTCTCTGGCTGCAATCAGTGTTTATCATTATTGTCATGATGCCAGCTACTCTTAACCTAGATTTCACTATCTCCTCTTCTTATTGCACCATTTGTCCTTCTTTCTCTGCACTTCTGCAGCGCCCAAATCCAACCAAAAAAAAAAAAAAAAAACATCAACCCCTGCAACACTTTCTTCTTTCACTGTGCGAAAGTTTCCAAGCACGCATTTACAGCCAGAATCCGATGTTTTTCGATCTAAAAGATTGTGACGATTCCGTTGTCTGAGGTTCACCAAGCTTGGTTCACCACTCTAAAGGACTGCGTCACGACCTTATGAAGAATCACCAAGGGTCCTGATCTAAAAGATTACGTCATGTCACACAACTTGTCTCTACTTTTCTTTCCCAGGGTTGTAAGCGGAACCCAGAAGTGGAGCCAGCTTGATCGTGCTATACCACAATATATTTCAGCCTGATCTCACAGAAATTCATGTAATCACACAGGGAGATGGCACAATGTGTATCGCAAGATGTCATGCAAGGAGGTGAGCTCAAACATGGCGGCTCCAAGGCACTGACAGAAACAACAGATGAACAACTTTTTGACTTACCTACTCAAACACTAAATGCACATTCACCACATCAATCAATACTACAGCTGGTGCTACATGGATACAACTCCTGATACACCCCAGCAAGATCCACCCAACCCCAAAAAAAACGGAAAATCATCATCATCCACTGACAGAAGCAATCTTCCAACTACAGTAATCAAGGTCAGTATCCTCCATTCCATCAACAATAAAATGGATTTACTGGTCACACTCTACAAAATAAAAGTCTTGAATTTGCCCATAACTGCATCGGACAGCTAGAACAATCCAACAGCTCCCCCCAGACCACTGTCAAAACACTTATTGAAAAAATGGACTATGTCATAAAAGAAAACAAAACTATGAAAGAAACTGGACATTCAATCCAGAAGCAGCGCAATAACCTGATTTTCTCTCTTTCTCTCCCCAAACACACACCCCATAACCCGAAATACTGATAAAGGACTTGAAAACCCAACTCAGAATCCCACCTGTCAGCGCAAACCATATCACTTTTCACCATGTTCACTATTTGTATCTCACACAAATAAAGCACCCTGACTCCTCATCATCAAGTTTGAACATTACAAACACAAGGAACTGATTAAAAGCAAAGGAAAGGAATTGAAAGGCACAGGCTATGGACTCAACGACCAATTCCCATGCGAATTGTGTGTGTGTGTTGTATTAAAAAAAAAAAAAAAGAAGAATAAGAAATACATGTTAACAGTGCATTACATGGTGGTGTATTAAAATTACATGCAGACACCACAGAGTATGCCAGTGGAAAGCCAATTACGATCACTTTCAGCAGAGATAAGTACTAATCAAAGACCACGCAGGGAGGAGGTCGAAGTGGATGGATTGATCAAACATTTTCACCCAGAAGACCAGTGTTTATTTTGAATTAAGTAGGCCAATAACTCTACTAACTTACTTCATAAATAAACCTAACAATTAATGAATTAATAAACCTAGTACTTTTGATACCTAAACCTACCCTAACATTCAATTATTTGGTGGCACATAATTTTAACACATTCTGTGCCACCACCACACAATGCTGTCAAAAGGTTGTGGTCATTTCATGTATTTCTGTGAGATCACAAATATTTCTAGCCAAATTTTACAAAAATAAATAAATAAACAAAATGAAACACATTATCATCAAAATCATCAAGATCAAGATCATCAAAAGGGCCAGCTCTGTCCTGGGATGCTCTCTGGACACAGTGCAGGTGGTGGGAGAGAGGAGGACAATGGCTAAGCTGTCATCCATGATGGAGAAGGACTCCCACCCCATGAGAGACACCATCAGAGCTCTGGAGAGCTCCTTCAGTGGCAGGTTGCTTCACCCTAAGTGTACGAAGGAGCGTTACAGAAGGTCCTTCCTGCCTGCAGCTGTTAGACTCCACAACCAGCACTGCTCCCAGTAGACCACATAAACATTCACAACAAACTGACCGGACATAGGTGCAATAACAAACACATATGTGCAATTATATCATCTGTTCAATTGTAGTAACTGGACTATTATTATTTATTAATATGCTGGACATATTTTAGCTTTATTTTTCTATTTCTTTTTTTCATGTATATATTATTTTATTTGTATTAATACTTTTTTAAAAAAAAAAACTAAAAAAACCACAGTGAGACTAATAAAGGAATATCTTATCTTATCTTATCTTATTAACATTAGTATATCCATTGTACTTCTCAGCAAAACAATTATGTAATTTAAAAAAAAAAAATGAAATTGGGACTTCTTTGCTGATAGTTTGATTTGGTAAATAAATGTCTTCCTTTGTCATTTTACGCTGCTCCAAGTACTGTACCAGTAGAACTAGACACCCATCAAAATCTAAGCGGCAGTTAGCTTGACTGCAGTGTTTTACTGTACTGCTGTTGCACTCTGCTGCTCTCTCTTTTTGCTCACCAAAACATTGTCAGTTAGACATTTGTTTTCGTTGTGTGAAAATAAATGGATGATGTGTGAAAAGTCTAAATTTTGTCTCAGTTTCGCAGAGTTGGCAGTGCTATATGGTGCATATGCATGCAGTATTTTAAGACCCTGTGATACTTCATTGTGCTTGCAGTAATACTCACCATTGTCTCCGACCTCCAATATCTCAGTGTTTACTTTGGTGAGTACCGTAACACACTGTAATATGGCCAGAACACTGAAAATAAGACCCAACTTGTAATGTCCATTTTCCGTTGAATCATCAGCAGTGTATGTTAAAACGATATGACTTCACCCTTTCTGCTGGTGGGAACAACAACATAATACATAATTAAACTGATTTAGTCCACTGCTGCAACTATGCAGTATCATGTGAGGGACAGAGAAACACACACAGAGAGAGAGAGAAGTGAGTATGTATGAGGTAGGCTACAGAGTGGAAAACCAGGGTTTTGGAAACATGATTTCCTGTGGAAACAGTGATGTCATGATGGTCTGTCTTTCACAGTCTCTGGTGCACACACACACACACACACACACACACACACACAAATTGTCTGTGTAAATCAAGTTTTCTCATGCACTCTGTTAATGTCATTAACATAGCTGTCTATGTCAACTGTGCTGTACACTGCATCGTTTTATAGTGTTTTTTTCTGACTTTACTACAGTGGTTGTGGAACAAAGTTTGCTGGCACAATTCATCTGAGACAAATAACAGAAAAATCGAACTTTATTAAATAAATAAAAATTCACTGTCCTTTAATTTATTTGACTCTTTTGGTTGCTTTTCTGATTGCTTTGAGATCAGTTGTTTGAGATTATTTTCAAGTATTTTCAAGAGATGTCTTGTATTTTCATTCCTGCTTCAGGACAGGCAAACCATGCTGTATCTCTTAAAATCTCATACAATTGGATGGTGAAACCAACCTGTTGTCATTCCCAGGGGATCAAATACAGGGGCTTTGTCACGGCCGTCAGCATTTGGTACCACCGCACAAGGAACCTGTTAGCACTGGTATGAAATGCAACCGGCATTCCATTAACTACAATGTAAACCCACACACACCAGGCTGGCGAGCAGGAGAGGAGGTGGATGGGTCCAACAAACAAGGCTTTCATCCAGGAAACTGTTGTTCTAGAGCTGTGTGTTACGTTTGACTTTCACCTTACAATCAGCTGTTCATTCGTGTTCCATGTTCACAACATCCAGCGTAATTTTCACTACACAAATGCAGTAGTTTTAAGCCCAGCCATGTATTTCTTTCCTAAACCTAAATATGACGCTTTTGATGCTGAAAATACAGTGATGGTAAAGGGTGTGACAAAGCGGCAGTATGTGACACAATGGGATGAGAATGTGTTGGTGTGACACAGCTAATGGTGGCATATTTGATCATGCAAGTTTCTGTGAGATCTCAAGCCCCTGGAGTCACCTCTATAATTAATTAAGTACTTTATACATCCATGCTATGAGTGCTGTCAGACAACCAAATATACAACTTCCCATATCAATGTCAGTGATGATGGCCGCAAGGTAGGTAGGTCCATTATCCCTAACAATGATTGAATACAACTCATGTCATTTAAATATTTCTCATAGTAAAGTCAATAATGCGTGAGTGAACGCAACAAAGTTTACTTAATTTTGTAAGTGTTTTTGACCATAAAATAAGAGCTTGTTTGGTAATATTGTTTCCTAAAATTTGCTAAAAACAGCCCAAATTTCATCCACTAGCCCAATGCTGTTTTCCCCAGCCTAGTTTAAACAAAAAAAGAAAAAAATTATTATTTTTTTCTTTTACCAGATATTATTTTTTTTTTTTTTTTTTTTTATTAATTAAAAAAAAAAAAAAAATAAATTAAAATATATTATTTAAATAGATATATGGGTGAGGGGGGGGGGCTCTCCCCCCACCCTCTGCTCTTTTGGGTTTGTTGTTTTCCTCCCCGCCCCCCCCCCCCCCCCCCAAAAGAAAAATACTCCCCCCCCCCCCTCCACTTCCCCCCCCTTTCTCTTTCCTTTTCGGGACTTAAACCCCTACCCCCCCCCCCCCCCCCCCAACCCCCCACAAACTAAGCTACTGCCGCCCCCAAAAGTAGCCCAGTTGGGAAGAAACCAGCCCAATTTGGACCCAGACACAGACATGTTACTGTGGAACACTATGAAAATAAAATAAAATAAAAACGAGGTAATGTGTGCTGCTTTGATAAACAAAAAGAAAGAAGAAGGGTATTGTGGGTGACAGAGACCAAGAGATATGGGATGATGGAGAAAAAGGTAGCCATGATGATAACACATAGGTATGTCCCTGATCAGTACATGAGGAGAGCTGATGGGGAAATAAATAACTTACTTTCTGTAGTCTTTAAGCAACCTCTCAATGCTAACTCACAGAGACACAAAATAACAACCAAACCCTGAGCTTTCCTCCTCATACTGACATCAGTAATTATTGAGATTTATGAACAATTACATGGTAGAGCTGAAAACAAATTGACCAACACATTCTCACAACAAATGGTTGGACCTCCTACGCCCTAAACCAAGTTACATGCGACTGAACCACCAAATGTTGGCATTAGACAAATTCAATATTATGACTGCAACCCTGTTATGAGAGCCACATGAGTGCCAATGGAGTGATGGATGCAATGCCAGAATGGAGGCCACAGGGCCCATCTCGTAACTGGATTGGAGCCACAGTCTGGCCCAGAAGGCAGTCTCACTCAACCAGGTATTCTGCCTTCTAGGGAGGGTTGGAAAAGTGGTGACATTTTTCTATAAAAGTCCCACAGCTGTGAAGACCAACTAGGGGAGAGCCGACACACATTAACCATGTTAGTCCATAGTGTATAAGGCTTGGGTACTATTTTTCTTGACAAAGCTCATGAAATGATGAAAATCAATATTGTGTTAGTTGGTTTCTTTCTGAATCCGCTATCCTGTCCGCAGCACTCAGCCACAGGCCTATTTGTTACTTCTGAAGGTGCAAGTCTTTAAAAATGGGTCACTTTCAGGTCAGCAGGTTTCAACAAATGCTACGAATATGAATTTATCATATATTTGTTGCTTACTATTTTCAGCATTGGAGGAATACACCTTGGTGAGCTAGTGAGTATTTACAGTAGCTGAACAATGTATGTGTAATTGACTCAAAATAAATTATAATGCCTGTGTTGAATATTTTTGGGGACAAATTTGGATAATTTGATTGTTTGTTTTTTTATGGGATTTGTTATCAATAAGAAAAATATAGAATTTCATCAGATTTATCCTTGCAGTTGAAGTAGCTAAATTCTAATATCAGCATGCTTACAATAGTAACATGCCGAGATTAAGTAGGTAGTGTATAATGCATAGAATATGCATAGAATGCATAAATATGGATGTAGTCTTCAAGACGTCACCCATAGGTCTCTGAAGAGCCATTGCCATCTTGGCAGTGACGATACAGTGGAGTTGAGGCAGGTCAGGGTGACACAGATAACTAATGGCTAGTGACCTGGCTCAGGTTTTTTTTTTGGCATTTTAACACAGGGTCTATTAGGATTGATTTAGTTTTTGAGCCAGATACAAGTGACCATTTGAGGAGCTGCAGTTTTTGATACCTCTGTGCTGGTTTCATTTCTTAGCACTGAAAGTTGCCGCATGGTATAATGTTATCACCACTTTCACCACCTTAGTGTAAATTCATTAGTTAGCACAAAGTACAGCTGAGGCTCATCAATTTTGCAGGTATTTTTTCATGAACTACATATTGGACAGTTTTGATCTGATGATTTCATAACATTTCATCCTCTTGGGACCTCTTTCTGTACCAAATTCCATGTCAATCCATCCAACAGTCCACACAGAGTCTGGATCAAAGTGATGGCCTGACCGGCAGACTGCCATAGTGTGAGCCAAGGCACTAGCGTGGCTAAAAATCTTCTACTCGTCTTCTACTCGTTTGTGAATGCCTTTGCTGCCCAGTTCGCCTTTTCTTTTACTCCAAAGAAACCGCAGCTGCTACTGCTGGAAATATTTTCACTTTCTATGTGTGAAAAGATTTTTCTTGGACAAGACATTTGCTCATGAGAACAGCAAATGTAAATCTTTTTATGACCTTGTTAGGGCTTTCAGACACAAAGCTGATCCCTCAGCTAACAAGGTTAATGAAAATGTTTGGCAAGAAATGGCCCCCGGATGGCCGTTTGTGGATGCAGTTTATTGATATTCTATTTCAGGCCCTGATCTGATTGATTTAAAATTTGAACTGATTTATGTGTTTGAATTTCAGAGTAATAACTCCCCATTGTATTGCCTGTGTTGTGTAGTTTTCCTTTGCTAACTTGCCAAGCTTTCACCAATGAAACCACATTTGAAATTACTGTTTCTTATTATTTTTAAATCTGAAGTCATTTATTTATGCCTGGCGGGTAGTTATTCAAATCGCATTTTAAAAACAGATGGATGAAAAAAAGAGTTTCATTTTGTGTGTGTTGTTAATATGCACCTCCCACTGTAGTAGTAGTTTTCCATCCCGCCTTACTGGCACAAAGTCAGCATATAGTCCATGAACTCTTTGTCTGTTTCTCCTGCTCACTGTCTATTTCTTTTTCTTTCTTTCTGTTTAATTTGTCTTCAAATTCATTTTCCTTGCTTTCTCTCTTTTGATTTTAATTGATGTTACACTTTCTTCCTCTGTTTCTCTGTGTAGTTCTCATATTTCTTCTCCACTGTTTTCATATTTTCTGTCTTTCTCTGGCCTGTCTCTCTCTCTCTCTCTCTCCCTCACACCACTATCCATCTCAGCTTTTATTTTCTCAATGGCCCACATTCATACAGAGAAAGTATTCAGCATCCCCCAGCTGAGAACTGGATCATATTGCTGCATTGCAGTTGATGCAACACGCACAAAGAGATTAGGAGTAGAAAATGTATGAAAAATTGTGAGAGGATGTCAGTGTGACACGTTACTCATAACAGAGGCTATACAAATACCAGAAATGAAACACTGAAACATACGAAGTGGAGATGTCTTGACAACAGTGGTTCACTCTCACTTCCACCTCATTTGAAAACAACACACACTAACTGCTTGGTGAGAGAGTGTGTGTGTGTATTGCATGTCTACAAAGTCCATTCCTAAAAGCATCTGTGAGCATGTGTTTTTATGTGTGTTTATGGCTTACATGTTGACCCATTGCGCGCAGTGTGTGTGTGTGTGCGTGTGTGTGTGTGTGTTCAGAGGGTACAGACTACGATTGTTCTCTCTGGGTGTTAGCTTTCGGAGCAGGAAGTGCACGTTCAGGTCATGGGGGGGGGGATCTAGGCACGCTTGGTCTGACCGCATCTGTTCAAATACCAGAGACCCTCAAAGTCACACAGGAAATGTGTGTGCATGTGTGTGTGTGTGTGCATGTGCATGCTACAGAAGCTGCTCTTTGTGAGCACAATTTATAAAAATATTTGACCTTTCGCTGCCTATAACACGTTCCCACAATAAGTAACAGTGGAATGTTTGTCCTGTACCTGCTGAAATGTTACTCCAAAAGGGCACAGACATTGAATAAACACGTCATTATACAGCTCCATAGCTTTTCATTTCATGTGCACACTATGCTGTTTCTGAGAGTCAAAAATTATACAATGAAGTATTATATTGCTGATCAGCCCAGTCACATAGCAGTTCGTGAAGTAGGCACGTAATTTAATGCATTGATTCATGTACATAGACGCACATTCCACATTTTTTGTGATCAGTGCAAAATCAATTTGTATGTAACCCATGTAATTGTGAACTGGGAAGTATAGAGAGTGGTGAACGCCACGGAAGTAAGTGCTTTTTTTGGAAAAGACGGGAGCAGAAATTGACACATTGCTGGACTTTTTTTCATACTTTATTGCTGCCCTTGAGGGGAAATAAAAAATTTTCATCGTTATTTTTTAACACATTTTTGCATGCCGGAAATACATACACACATGCACAAACAGGTCCTATATACAGTATTGCATTAATGGTGAGATGTCAGAGCAAGGAGACTGCCCGACAGGTGCCCCAAGCAGTTGGGGTTTTGCTCAAGGGCACCTCGGCAGTGCCCAAAAGGCAAGCTGGCACCTCTCCAGCTATCAGTCCACACTCAGTACTTGGTCCATGTGGGGACTTGCAGCCCTCCACTTCCCAAGCTAAGTCCGTAAGGACTGAGTTATTGCTACATTCATAGGAAAATGCACAAAAATATGTTGCTTAGCATCATGAAAAAAAGGGAAATTTCTCTCTGTATATGAATCAAATAGAACTGACGTGAGACTGTATTGTGCTGATGAATTATGGTGTTATGATGTCAGTTGCATTTTGGGTGATTGGACTGTAATAGGATAGTGCTTGATCACATGAAAGTACAAGTGTAAATGTAGCCAAAACTCACTGAGTAGGGACTGTGATCCGATCAACCAAAACATGCGTCAGGGACACATTGTGACCACATTGAACACAAGTGTAAATGCAATTACCTTTTCGATCCACATAGAACTACTAAGTGGGCAGAAAAACATAATGCTAGGTTGTCCAAAGTACCACTTTTTGGGTTTCGGTCACTGTACCACCATTGCCAACGTCTCCTCTCCTCATCCTTCTGTGTGTGTGTGAGTGTAGACATCCTTCAAAGTCACATTTGCAGGCCTTCTCTTCCTAAACAGTCGTGTTTTGAGGCTGATGTGTTTGTGCATTAGGCACCTCCCTCCCCTCTGCAAGCCTGCGTTTAAAGCAGCCTCCAGAAGCTTCCTCTCAGCCCTTTCAGACAAAGCGATCAGATCTCAATCTGGACACCGGAGACACATAATAACACCAGGTGTAAATGTAATCAGGTTAAATCATATCTAGATACAATCTGGACACACACAAGTGTAAATGGGTCTAGTTACAGTCCTCATACAGTGGCACTGCAATTTTCACTTGATCTACTTTACAGTAAAATATGATGATCTCACAAGGCCATAGTTAAGGTTTTAGTAAATGTAGGCACAAAAATAATCAACTTGTTCTCATCTCAACTGTGTCATATATTGACGTTTTGTCAGATCCCTCTGCAGCACTTTTTGGTCGCAGGAAAACACATGCTTACCTCTAGTTAATGGAAAATCCAGTGCATGTCATACTGCTCTAAAGGATGCCTTATGCTGTCATAATTTGTACAAGTTAGGTAAATAGCTCAGTGACGACTAAAAGAAAATGTCTTGCTCGGAGAGGAAGCGCGAACAAGCAGTCTACCGTATAAAGTCAGTTTGTATGCTAGTAAGCTAGTATGCTAATTAATGTCACGTTAGTTCCAGCTTTCCAACGGTCATAACTGGCCACAAAAGGTTGCTTGTCATCAAAGTGTAAACATACTGTAGATCTGCTGAGTCCAGTCCCAAAGATCATGGTTACTGCCTCACAGGAAGGCGTATAAATACCACATTACACGGATATTCCATGTGTCATGAGTATGCATTTGTAGGCCGCTTTTCGTGCTTCATTTGTATGCCACACCAACGTCCGCAGTTAGGTTTAGGCAAGAAAAACACTAACTTCGGTTCAGGCAAGAAAAAGACTTAGGTAGGTTAAGGGAAAACATCATGGTTGGGCTTAAAATAAGTAAGTACGCTAAGTAAAATGAACAGAAACAATGTAACACCGCTACAGAAGACATGTCACAAACGTTTCAATCATCACATGCCAATGTAACTTACAAAACAAAACACGGGTCAACAACGATCTCAAACACGGGTCTCCTGGTTAAAAGTCTGGCGTTTGTTGGACCTGCCAGCCATAAGTGGTCTTTCTTGCTTTTAAATCTACGTCAATAACTCTAGCATTTACATTGGGGGCGGCAGTAGCTCAGTCTGTAGGGAGTTGGCTTGGGAACCGGAGGGTCACCGGTTCAAGTCCCGACATGGACCAAGAACTGAGTGTGAACTGGTAGCTGGAGAGGTGCCAGTTTACCTCTTGGGCACTGCCGAGGTGCCCCTGAGCAAGGCACCAAACCCCCAACTGCTCAGGGCGCTTGTCAGGAGCAGCCCCATCACTCTGACATCTCTCCATTGTTGCATGTTTGTGCATGTGTGTGTTCGGGTCTGCATGTACCGTGTATAAGTTAACAACAGAGTGAAAAAATTGAATTTCCCCTAGTGGGACTAATAAAGGACTATCTCCTTCTTCTTCTTCATATGCATTTATAGTGCAGTCAGTACAGGATACATGCCATACAAATGACATACGGAAATCAAGAAAGGCACACTATATTGTGGCATTTATACACCTTCACATGCGAATGAGCTGGCCTAATGACATGTAGGGCACATTGATATTGCACTTCCATAAAGTTGAGGCATTCATAAGAGTAAAAACAAAAAAAAGAGGCAGGAATAACCTGACTTTTAGTCCATAGAATGGGTCAAGCTTGGAAAACACTGCATCCTACACTTCCCATAATGTAAAAACATCTACAGCTTTCAAAACACACCACAGTTTGTCGCTTCCAAGCCAAACAATTTCTCAGCATTTTCTCATTCACTTTAAAGAGCTCCTGACCAAAGAAGACATTATACAGCTGTTAACAAGCCAAGTAGTTCTCCCTGTAATACATAAAGTGGAAATAAGACTAAAAACAACAACATGGGTACTCTAAGAAAACATATAGTTCAACAACATTTATATTGTTCATGTAGCGCTGTCTGTAACACATCCATTCATCTAAAGGGAAAGGACTGGCGTCAGAGGTTGTGTGTTTGGCTTTAATGACAATCCAACCTTTGCACATGCAAAACACAAACTAACAAACTAAACTTAATTAAGATTTTCCTGTTTAAGTCCTCAGGAAAACGTGTGTTCGACAAGCTGAAACTTTAAAGTGCACAATGTTTATTTTATTTGTGGAATCGATGCACACTTTTTGATATCACATTCAATAAGGCACCGCACTGCATTTGCACTGCATTTGCACTGCATCACTTTTAACATAAACAGCTGCAGACAGCCACACATACACGCACCAGACTGACTCATGGGCTGTTATAATGGCAATAAAAGCCGACTGCTTCAAACACACCCTGTTGATTAAGAGTCAATTAAAGCGTCTGAGACGACGGGGAAATGAGTGGAAGGGTTAGGAGGGTAACAAATGTGGAGGGAGGGAGGTGAAGAGACACATTTTTAGTAAAGGAGGAGAAGGATGATAGGAGAGTGGGGGGATGGGATGGAAGGAAAATGGGCCTGGAGGAAAGAGGAAATAAAACAGTCAGTAAATGTTCCCATGTGTTGCCAGCACTCACCATCTTGCAGGAGTAGTGAGGAGATGAAAGCAAGGGATAGTGAGTAAAGTCGGTGTCACGGCGACACCCAACCCAACTGTCACAGAGGGAGGGGAGAGAATGGAGAGGAGAAGAAAGTAGGAGACTGGACTGGCATGAAGGAGGTGAAGACAAGAAGACAGGAGGTGATATCAAGGAGATGTGAGCTAGAATTCAAAGGCAGACTGGGAGACATGGCGCAATGAGGAGAACAGAAGGGTAACTTCTGATATTTAAAGATCCAGGGAATAAGCAGTCGGTCAGCACTTTCCACAAATAAAACAAAAGCCGAGTGAGTCCCCAAAGCAGTTTCCCTCCTCCGCCCCAGCGCTGCCACGTTTATGGGACAATCTGTCTATTCTTGGGAAAGAAAAGCTCTGACAGCCAGACGGGAGCCAGGGAGAGACCAGGCACCCGTGGCAATAGCTGGCATTGACTTGTAAACAACGTAGGGAAAGAAAAAAGGGTGGGAGAGGTCATTAATGCTGTTTCATTGTGTTAGGCTAATATTGTTTTGTTTTTTTTTAACTTGGTGATGAATGATTGGGGCCCCAGGAGGGTTAAGGTATATCTAAATGGTCTATTCAACCAGAGTCATTGTTGCCTCTCAGATGAGTCATTTGTAGAGGCCTGAAGAGGTAAGACTTTGACAAATGTTCATGCAAACATCTGTGGCACACCTGCCTCCCAAGAGATGATACAAAAAACATTACTTACTGATGATTACAAACATGTTTTTAAGTTAATGTTGAAAGCTATGAAAATACTGATTTTATACTTAAACACACATTTACACTATCACTAAAACACAATACATATTCAAAATCAGTCTAGTCTTCATCTTGTTGGTTGTCATCAAACCATACATAAACTATGGAGGACAGAACCTAGCAAAATCAAAAATAATAATAGCAGCAAAAATAAATGTAGTCATTAATGAATTGATTATTTTGACTTATTTATTTATGGATCATTTTTACATTTTTTTTAACATTTATTTTTATTTATGTATTTATCGCTGCATTTATTTTTTATTCATTTATTCCGTTCCAAATAAAAACAAAATATGCATGGCAGATCTGCTAGTTTTTGTGCCACCAGTATCAAAACCAAATTAAAAATAAATACAAAAATTAAATATGTGCAAAAATAAATACAAAAATAAAAATGAATGCATGAATTTCATCAAAAAAGTCATAAAAATACAAATAAATTGGAATTAAAACAAAGGTATATATATTTAAAAAAAAAGCCAATTAAACCAGAAATATCAGTTTATGTCACACTTTAACAATTGACTACATTTATCTTTGCTTTGTGCTTTACTTTTAATGACATATTTATTATTATTTTTTTATTTATTTTTTTTTTTTTTTTTATCATTTTGGCCGGTTCTATCCTCCATAATAAACTACCTGTTTGTGTGCTTTAAAAATCATACCTGATTAAAAGAGGGGATCCTTAATAGGTGATAACAGTGATCATCAGAACCATTCCTGCCCACCTGCCTGACAGAAATCCCTCTGGGGAAAAGCCTTAAGTGTCCAGAGCCTTACAAAGTGCTCTCTCTCTCCAGGTGGTTGGACACCAGTTGTAGAGCCACACTGGTTCGGAAAGACTCGCACAGGCCAGTAGAAGTCCACGAATGGACTGATGAAACACAGTTTAAGTGTGTGTTTTCTTCTGTGTTGCTTCCTGTCTCAGCAGTGGGACTGTCCCAGCTTTTATGTTCCAACTGAAGGAGGTCCAGAGTGTTCAGGAACTTTCATTGCCATTGCCACATCTCTCCACTGGGTGGCGCTCATGTCACCACTCCATCACCGGATCATTACTTTCTGACTCAGTTTCTTAATAAATTGAATAAATGCCACAATTTCAATGAACAAGGTTCCCACACAGTTTTACTAACTAACTTTTCCAGGAATTTAATGTTTGTGGGAACCCTGAATGAAGGTTATATATGTCTATTAGAGGCATTTTGCACAATATTTAAAATAAGACATTCCTTCATTAGTCCCACAGTGGGGAAATTAGAAGTGTACAGCAGCAAATGGTGCAAAAACAAGAAGCTAAATAAAAGTACACAGACATAAAATATGACAATTTAAGTATAAGGAAATATATAGGAACAATATAAACAAGGTGAAATATTAAAAATAAGAACAATATATACAGTATTGATGGCGGAAAAATGAATTCCCAATTTTATCAAGACATTTGCTGGAAAACTATCTGTCTAGATACTAGACCATCTGTCCACCAACTGAAGCTCAACAGAGGATGGGTGATGCAACAGGACAACGACTCAAAGCATTGAAGTAAATCAACAACAGAATGGCTTGACCAGAAGAAAATACACCTTCTGAAGCGGCCCAGTCAGCGTCCTGACCTCAACCTGATTGAGATGTTGTGGCATGACTTCAAGACAGCGATTCACACCAGACATCCCAAGAACACATCTGGACACACAAAGGAATTCTTCCAATCAAAGTGAAACAATGGTATTACAGCTATTTTCTAAATGATGGTAGCCCTCCTGCTGTGTTCTCAAAGATAAGTAGCAGTTTTGTAACTTCTGACCAGCTGTTAACAAGCTGGAATGGCTGCACGGTGATGCAGTGGTTCGATTCTGGCTTGGGACTCTTCTGTGTGGAGTTAACATGTTCTCCCCGTGTAAGCTTTATCTTTTCAGTCAACACAGGCAGGGACTAGTAGACAGGCAGATGGCATAGGTGTCTGAAAAACAGAGGCATGAAACAACAACATAGCATAGCGACTTTGACATAACATAGCATCTACACACAGAATACAAGTGCAAATGAACTGTTATTTGAAAAACTGGTCTGACTGGGGAAATTTGAACCAGGTGGGTGGGGAGGTGGGGGGGGGGGGGGGTGAGGGGGGGAAGGGGGGAAGAGGGGGGGGGTGGGGGGGGGGGGTTGGTGGTTAAGGTTATTGGTTGTTGGTTGTTGTGGGTTGTTTGAGGCAGGTTGCATTTACATATATTGAAAAGTGAATATTTCTCTATTTTTTTTTTCTTTGTTTTGGACCTTTGATTCCTTTCTTTTTCATCCTTCCTTCCATCGTCAACCGGCTGGCATTGGTCAAAGGCAGAGGACACCTCCTCTTCCAATAAAAAAAAATATAAAAAAACCTTCACCACAAAAACCCCCCCCCCGGTCATCAATTAACCTAAACAGCATGTCTTTGGACGGTGGGAGGAAGCTGGAGTACCCGGAGAAAACCCACGCTTACACAGGGAGAACATGCAAACTCCACACAGAAGAGTCCCAAGCCGGAATCGAACCTGCGACCCTCTTGCTGTGAGACAACAGCGCTAACCACTGCAGCCCCATCATTCGTGTTCACTTGTGCTAAATGTCCCGGAGAGGAGAAGGTGCTTGTCTCTATTTCTGCCATCAACCACATAAGAATTAACCACTGACACTGCTTTGTTGTTGTGGAAGTCCCTGATAAGTCAGAAAATCAAACGCCATTGTGTCTTGGTTCATAACATCATCTGGTGGCGAGTTACTCATCACCACGTTGTTGAGACTGCCCAACAACAGAGAGCTGAGCCTGGGAGAAGCAGCCCTTTTACGCCAGATGGAGGATTTTAATTTCTATAGCCCAACCTTGGTTATTAATGCTTTGAATGCTACTACTAGTCCATCTAATTATTAATAATAAGAAGAAGAATTATTATTATTATAATAATAATTAATTAATCTAAAATATAGTAAAATCTCAAGGTGCTTCACACAGAGGGTAACAATAAAATGTCAAGATCATTTACACAAGAAATAAGCATCAAAATAAGATGAATACAATTAGTTAAAAGTAACTAAAATTTCTTTAGAATTATCATTTTAGTATTATAAAAAATCTAGGAGGAAACTAGGGGAGAATTCACTTCCTGTCCACCTCGGAACTGATGGACGGATACAAAATAAAAATGAAAAATTCCAAATGTGTCACCAAATATTGTCTACCTGGGCAGCTGTTAATATATGAGCAAGTAAGTACAAGCAAGCAGACCAGGTACAGTCTACATGTGATAAATGCTGCTTAAGTTTCTAATCACTTTTACATTTAATTTATGTTTCATACAATAAAAATTGTGGGCTGCACGGTGGTGTAGTGGTTAGCGCTGTCGCCTCACAGCAAGAGGGTCGCAGGTTCGATTCCAGCTTGCTTTTTTTTTTTTTGTTTTTTTTTTTTTCCCCCTCTATGCATGGTTTTTTTCCCCTCACTCCCCCTCCCCCCCACCATCCAAAGACATGCTGTTTAGGTTAATTGATGACTCTAAATTGCCCGTAGGTGTGGATGTAAGCGTGAAATATTCTTCTGTCTATATGATGTCTGTCTCTATGAGCCCTGAAAAATGGACTGGCGACCTGTCCAGGGTGTACCCTGCCTTCGACCTTTTCCCCCTGGGATCGCCTCCCCCCCCCCCCCCCCCCCTAACGGGATAAGCGGTTGACATGGATGGCTGGTTGGATGAGCAATAAAAATTGTTGTTGGGTTATTTAAGTAGCCTACTGAAATTTTCTTCTCATTGAGTAGATGAGCTGAAAAATGATCAGCTGAAATGGCTTTTGGAAAAAAAATTTTTTTTTCAATTTAAAGAAGGTTATATTAAAGGCTGTTTTATACATTTATGGGGCGGCAGTAGCTCAGTCTGTAGGGAGTTGGCTTGGGAACCGGAGGGTCACCGGTTCAAGTCCCGACATGGACCAAAAACTGAGTGTGAACTGGTAGCTGGAGAGGTGCCAGTTTACCTCTTGGGCACTGCCGAGGTGCCCCTGAGCAAGGCACCAAACCCCCAACTGCTCGGGGCGCTTGTCAGGAGCAGCCCCCTCACTCTACATCTCTCCATTAATGCATGTATGTGTGTTTCAGGTCTGCATGTACCATGTACCATGTACGAGTTTAACAGAGTGAAATTAATTTCCCCAATGTGGGACTAAAAAGGAGATCTTCTTCTTCTTCTTCTTCTTATGTGATTGAATCTGTGCTCATACAAAGACATACAAAGATGACTAATACACCTTTGTTATTTTCTTTATAATGAAGAGGTCTTTGTTTCCCTGGCACAAAAAAAGAAAAAAATCACCCCAAAAACAAAATAAACAAAAAAATCTGTATCAAAATATGTATGCATCAGTAACGGCCTAGAATCAGTGTATCCCTAGTAATTTTAACACCCCTGCTGCTGAGGAGCAAGCAGGGTGTTCACTAGATACTAGTACACACAATACTTACTTGTTTACAGTCTGTTATTACAGAAATGGCTGAAATGTCATTAATACCACTAACACAAGTGTTGCTAATGCTCGCACCGTTAATCAATCAACATTTTTATGTAAATAGCACATTCTATACACAGATAAACTCAATTTGCTTTGCAGTAAAACATTTAAATTTACTCCTGATAACACCTGCATTCACTCTGAAGATCGATTATATTGTTTGAATCAGTTAAATATATATTTTTATGTTCTACTATGCATTGATTATTATTATTTTTATTATTTATTTTTATTATTATTTTCTTCCATCTAAACTGTCTGCTCTGCTGTGAACTCAGTCTAATGACTCAGTAACAGAAGCAGGATTTAAGGGGGTCTAACCGACCTTAACTCTAACCCTTTTTGGCAATGCTCCATCTAAATATGTTGTGTTTCCTGTTGTTTAGAACGCATTGTGAAAAGGTATGGGCCTAAAACTTTATTTCATTCAACTGTTCATGATCATACCTCATCATGAACCAGACAAAGACATGGTGGGAGAAAAGCAGTTAATTGAAAGTGTGTTCTGCAAATTTCAGCCACGAGAGGTCAGGAGTGCACTGTTTTCAAGTGTCTGTACAAGCATTGCCAGTGATGACTGCAATAAATACTGAGGCTGGTGCTGCTTGTTAAGCCTCTAATACTGTTATATTACTCAGCAACCAGATCACATTCACATTAAACAGCAAGAAATGAAAGGCCAACTTAAACTTTGACATGCTGAGTGCTGGCAGTGGAGATGTTAATAAATTAGACCTGTAAACTCCTGATCTCTTGTGGCTGTAACACTTATGAAACACAGATGAAATGTGTTAAAGCATGGGGATACTATTTCTGTTCAATGAACACATGAAGTGTAGGAGAAAAAACAGTTAAAGTCACTTTTCTCTGTTATCAAGTCAATTCTTCACAGCAGCCCGCAGAGACCAGACAGAGTAGAGCAGGTTTAGTGGTAATCTCTTATCTTACACATCAGGGTAAGAGGACACTTTTTTTTGCCGAGGAGAAGAAGAAGAAGAATTATTATTATTAAAAAAAAAAACAAAAAAGAAAACAAGGCGCTTCACACAGAGGGTAACAATAAAATGTCAAGATCATTTACACAAGAAATTAGCATCAGACTGTAGGATGAGTACAATGGCTTAAAAGTAACTAAATTTTCTTTAGAATTTTCATTTTAGTATTATAAAAATCTAGGGAACCGGAGGGGAGAATTCACCGGTTCAAGTCCACCTCGGAACGATGGACGAAAAATAAAAATAAAAAATTCCAAATGTGTCACCAAATATTTTCTACCTGGGCAGCTGTTAATATATGAGCAAGAACTCGAGTAAGTAGAACTGGTACAGTCTACATGTGATAAATGCTGCTTAAGTTTCTAATCACTTTTACATTTAATTTATGTTGCATACAATAAAAATTGTTGTTGGTTATGTAAGAGCCACTAAATATTCTTCCATTAGAAGAGCAAAATACAGCTAAATGGCTTTTGGAGCAAAAAGATTTTTTTCAAGTGAAAGAAGGTTATATTAAAGGCTGTTTTATACATTTATGGGGCGGCAGTAGCTCAGTCTGTAGGGAGGTGGCCCTGGGAACCGGAGGGTCACCTTCAACCCCCCACATAGACAAAAAACTAAGTGTGAACTGTTATTTGTAGAGGTTTTCCTCTTGGGCACTGCCGAGGTGCCCCTGAGCAAGGCACCAAACGCCCAACTGCTCAGGGCGCTTGTCAGGAGCAGCCCCCTCACTCTCCATTAATGCATGTATGTGTGTTTCAGGTCTGCATGTACCATGTATGAGTTTAACAGAGTGTAAATTGAATTTACCCATTGTGGGACTAATAAAGGTAGATCTTCTTCTTCTTCTTCTTCTTCTAATATTTCTACTTTTGTTGAATTTCTAGTTTAGTTTTGATGCTATAAAGTAACTCCAATAACTCAGTAACAGTAGGAGGGGACTTAGAATAATATAAATATTACTTTTATTATAAATTAATAGTAGAAATAACCCATTTTTTTATCATATTTGAATGTACAAATGTAAATATGTATTATTGTTAAGAATAATAATACCTTCTGGACATCAATACAAATAGATGCCTCCTGTTGTTCACACAATACTTTTACAGTCTAACATAATAAGTTGTCGTGAATACATTTGATATTGTTAATGATGAAGAATGGATCATTTCATCCAAGGGATTTGGATGGAACATTTCTGAAGACTCTCTTGAAGACCTTTCCTTTACTTATAGTCTTTTTTTTTTTTCAAAATATTGTTCTTTTCGTTTTACATATGTTGTGAAATTAACTTTTGACAATAAGTGTGTAAGGAAACAAAAAGCTGTGAGGGCTAGCATTACTTATGTACTGTATGTGCTAATGCTTTTAGTTGTTTTCGTAGCAACGTTGTCATTAATAGTTAATAGTGACACTGAATGTGATTTGAGTTGAACATTACCATAAGACCCCCTTGAGCCTTTTACAGTCATTTTTTGATATGTATATGTCTATTTTTTTAGAATTATACATATTAATTAGGTTGTGGCAGAAACGTCTGCCAAAGGAAGAAATTACTTGGAAGACTCATGGACATCCTAAAGCTTTATATTTTTATGTATTTTTGAAGTAGAAAAGGAAAATATAGACAGAAACAAAATAGAAGCATGACTCAGTAACAGGAAAAAAAAAGGCTTTAAGAAGGTTTAATCCCACCTTAACCCTAACCCTAACCCTTTGGCAATGTTCCATCCGAGTTTGATTCTTATGGTTCAGATAATAGTTTAATAATTAATCAATAACTCTGGCCATAGTTTCTGGCTATTAGTTTCAAGTTCTCACCATGAAATGGCATTTTGTTTCAACTTCAATTAACTGCCATCAATAATGACATTTGAAGAATAACATCAATTTTAATGAACACTGCCAAATGACCCTCTTAAAGTCCTTTCCTCTGTGTACAGTCACGTATCTATATCTGTCATTACTCAGTATCCTAAACTTTTTCTACATTTTTTATTTATTTATTTATTCATTTATTCATTTTTGTGCAGGAAGAGGACAAGAAAAGTTGTACAGAAAGATTTAGAAGATGTGGGTGTGGCGGCAGAATTGCCACTAAGTATACTATAACTGATGCTCCCAGCAAGGCACAGACCTTTACCTTTGAGGAGATACATCTCTGGACTGAGTGGAGATTCGGCCCATCAGTTCAATAAAGCCTCCTGCGCAGTATGAGCAAGCATGACCATGGTGGCCCTGCCCATCGCAAATAGCCCCTGGCTGAGTCTGCGACGCCTTTCCCACTGCAGCCTCCTCCTCCTCCTCCTTGTGAATTTGATCATATATATTATACACCCGGGGCTGCACGGTGGTGTCGTGGTTAGCGCTGTCGCCTCACAGCAAGAGGGTCGCAGGTTCGATTCCGGCTTGGGACTCTTCTGTGTGGAGTTTGTATGTTCTCCCCGTGTAAGCGTGGGTTTTCTCCGGGTACTCCGGCTTCCTCCCACTGTCCAAAAAAAACATGCAATTTAGGTTAATTTATCACTCTAAATTGCCCTTAGGTGTGGATGTGAGCGTGAATGGTTGTTTGTCTATATGTTGTCTGTCTCTATGTGCCCTGCGATGGACTGGCGAGGGATCGGCTCCAGCCCCCCGCGACCCCAAACGGGATAAGCGGTTGACGATGAATGAATGAATGATATTATACACCCATGTTGACCTTTTACCTCCTTTAGATGACTGTTCCAAACATGTCAGAGTAATCATGTCTCACTCTGTACATTCCTTTTACAAAGTTACTCTCAGCTTCCTGCCCACCTGGCCGACAAACATCTCCTCTGGGGAAAAGCCTTGTCAAGCGTCAGGCCAAAGTGCTCTCTGTCTTTCTCCAGCTGGTAGGAGACCACCGGTTGCAAGGCCATGCTGGTTTGGAAAGGCTCCATTTCCTCCAGGATCTTGTACTGAAGTTTGTTCATCAGCTTCAGACTGCTGTGGAGCTCCTGTAGGTTTCTCTGCAGTAGATTCTGCTGGTAGAGCAGAGGCTTGACCTCTGACCTCTGACTGAAGAGGTCAGAGGTCACAGCATCAAAACTATATTTCTGTGAGCGGCTCCAGCTTTTCTTCAGGAACTTTCCTTTCATAACCACAGCTCGCCACAAGGTAGAGCTGTTACTCAGCTAACATCATTGGATCACTCCTCCTCCTTTGCTGTCAGTTGACCCACAGTTCTTTGTAACACAGGCAGGTACTAGTAGGCAGGCAGATGGCCTAGACGTCTGGTAAACAGAGGCATGAAACAACAACATAGCAGAGCAACTTTGACAAACAGAATACAAGTGGAAATGAATCGGTGTACTGTATGTTTAACTGGGCTGATTGGCGAAGATTTGAAGCAGGGGGGCAGGGAAGCACAGGTTGACTGGGACAGGAAGGACAGAGGTTATTGCAAGGTTGGAAAGGGTGGCTTGAGTCAAGAGGCATGTAGCATTCACACCAAGAGCAAAGTGAATTTTCACCTCATTTTACTCGCACGTGCTGGAGAGGAGAAGGAGCTTGTCTGCCATCAACCATGGAAGAAATAGCCACTCTTGCTGTATTGTACATGTCGTTGTGGAACGAAATGCCATCATGTTTGGGTTCATTATCACCTGGCAGCACGCTGTAGTGCCATACGCAGTGTCATTGCACTGACTGTGTCTAGCAAGCCACACATTGCATTTGTATGAATCCAAAATAAACAGATTGCACTGTGATTTAATTGCAATAAATATAATAAAAAAGAGTATGCAGAAACTACCACTAGGCCATCTATTATTAATAATAATAACAATAATGAATTTATAACACAATAAAATTTCAAGGTGCTGCACACAAAGGGTAAAACAATCACTATACAATGTTAAGACAATGTATACAGCAAACAAGCAAGTGTCAGTATGCAAGCAAGCAGGATGCTCACTAGATACTAATACTTACTGTTTACAGTCTGTTATTACAACTATGGCTGAAATTAGCTCATTAATACCATTGACACAAGTATTGGTAATGCTCACATCATTAATCAATCAATTATTTTTATTTGCATAGCACATTTTATACACAGATAAACTCAATATGTGTCACAATAAAACATTTAACATTTAATCTTGATAACACCTGCATTCATTTTGAAGATGCTTTCCAGATTATATTGTTTGAATTAGTTCTGCTAGACAGTGATTACGGTACTTTTTCTTCCTTCTAAACTGTCTGCTCTGCCACTCACTCTAATGATTCAGTAACAGAAGCAAATGGCTCAGAGAAGATCTAACCCACCCTAACTCTAACCCTTTGGCAATGCTTAAAATGTGGTTCTTATTGTTCAGACAGTAGTTTAATAATCTATCAATAACTCTGGCCATAGTTTCTGTCTATAATTATTTTTATTTTTTTTTAATTTCATCATGAACTGGCATTTCATTTTACTTAAATTTACTCCCATTAATAATGACACTGGAGGAATAACATCAAAAATAATGAGCATTGCCAAAAGACCCTCATGAAGCCCTTTCCTCTGTGTACAGTCTTTGTTTTGCAAGTTTACATGTGTCCTAACATTTTCTTTCATTAGATTTTTAAAATATTATTTAAGTATATATCAGTATATATTAGAAGTATATATTTTAATTAGGTTGTTGCAGAAACATACAAGGAAAAAATTACGTATGAGACTTATGGACATCCAAAATGACATATTTATATTTATTTTTAGATAGAAGTTTTTTAAGACTTTAAGAGTAAGGGTCGAAACCCACCCTAACCCTGACCCTGACTCTAACGGACAATGCAGGGGGATCTCTGGGTTACAAACTCCCCTAACTGTTCCTGAGATATCCAAATTAAGAAGGCTACTGAAAGGAGCATTTATCCCATTTACTCTAACCCCTAACCGCAGAGTGGCCCAGACCAGGGGGAGGATGTTTAGATGTAATCACATCACTCCTTCTCATCTCTAACCCCCTTTTACGTCTGTTCCAGGAAGAAGACTGTCTTACCCCACTCCCATCTCTCCGGGTTTTATTGTCATTTGCCTGGACTTGACATGACTAGTTTGTTCTACACAGCTGCCTCGCGGTCTCCCGGGGGCTGTTCTTACAAGCGTTTAATCTTCAGTCCTTGGCCCTGACTTATGTTCTATCGTACTTGTTCAAACTTGATGCTTAATCCTAACTCTTCATCTTTGGGGTGATTGTATCCTGATATTACAGCCAGCCTGAATCCTTACCCTAAACCAAACTGTTCAGTCTGTATGCCTGAACCTAACTCTTTGTGTTGAGGGCAAATTTTACAACCAACTGGGATCCTTACCTTAACCCTAACTGTGGGGGCGGCAGTAGCTCAGTCTGTAGGGACTTGGCTTGGGAATCAGAGGGTCACCGGAACATGGACCAAGAACTGAGTGTGAATTGGTAGCTGGAGAGGTGCTAGTTTACCTCTTAGGCACTGCCGAGGTGCCCCTGAGCAAGACACCAAACCCCCAACTGCTCGGGGCGCTTGTCAGGAGCAGCCCCCTCACTGTGAAATTAAGAACAGAGTGTAAAAATTGAATTTCCCTCTGGGGATTAATAAAGGTGGGCTGCACGGTGGTGTAGTGGTTAGCGCTGTCGCCTCACAGCAAGAGGGTCGCAGGTTCGATTCCAGCTTGCGGCTCTTCTTGTGGAGGTTGCATTTCTCCCCTTGTGTTTTTCTCCGTCTCCCTTCCTCCCACCATCCAAAGACATGCTGTTTAGGTTAATTGATTACTCTAAATTGCCCGTAGGTGTGGATGTGAGCGTGAATGGTTGTCTGTCTGTCTATATGTTGTCTGTCTCTCTGTGCCCTGCGATGGACTGGCGACCTGTCCAGGGTGTACCCTGCCTTCGCCCTATGCCAGCTGGGATCGGCTCCCCCCCCCCCCCACCCCTAACGGGAAAGCGGGACGATGGGGGGAGGATGGATTAATAAAGGTTCATCTTCTTCTCTTATCCCCACAACCCTCTCCTTCCCACTCTTCTGAATGGCAAGTTGGGGTGGGAGCTAGAGTCACCTACATAGGTGGGGTGGGGTGCATGGCCGTAGACATGGCATCACCCTTCTCATCTCTGCTCCTGTCACACGTAATCCATTCATATTTTTTTAATTTAAATTCATATTTGTGACACACACCAGCCCATGTCTTTCATCTGACCTCTATCCAACTGCGAAGTCAACAACGCGACGCAAGGAGGTCTTTGGGACTACGATTTAGGGTACTGATATGAGTTTTTATCCCCTTGACCTTTCCTTAGCCTTACCCACCTGCATCTCTTTCCCCCATCAGCCTCTCAGTGTATGTACCGGCCCTGTTCCATTCATTCCTCGCCATACAGCATAGCAATAGATCTTTGAACTGTCCTTATCTGCCGTCTGTTTTTGGGCCCAATTGTGCCTTTCCCGAGTTGTGACACTACAGAGCTCCTTCCAGAATAAAGACAAAACTGCATGATATCCAGCTTCTCATATAGATTGCACTGAATGATTGTAATTCAATACTTAAAATTTGCACTTGTGTCAGCATTTATTTTAATTGTAAAGTAGTAGGTGGCTTTCTTTAAAAATCACATTAGTATTGTTATGAAATATATGAAACCAAATGAAATTTTCACATATTTTTCTGTATGTTATATGTTTTCACATATGATGAAATGTGAAATGCAACAAATTGTCTTACACCCGCGCAAGTTTCATTTTCATTGTCATTTTCATTTCTTCAGTGGTAAGGCAGAGAAGTTAAAAGAACATATGCACAAAACACAGAACTGATATAATATTTAATAAGAAACAACAGCGTTGAAGGTTTCCATGTGTATTTACATCATTTTAAGACACTCCTATACCCAAAAGCAATGCACTGTGAGTTATGTAAAGCATACAAGTGACAAAATACGCAAATAGTTGTTTTCTTTCTTTCTTTCTTTGTGACAGATGGCTATATATATATATATATTACATCTTTAAATCATGTTTGTTAAAATATAAAAATCAGTACTTAATGCTTTTAATAATTGAGAATTAGCAAATAAATAATAAATCATCTTAAAATAATAAAATATAAAATACAGATGTATGGCCACTATTAAAACAGTAATCATGGAGCAGCACATCTTTGTCATCATACTTACTCATATGCTAGACTAACAGCTGATGCTACATACATACATTTTAAGAAACTATGGTTGATTACAGAGCCCAATAATGGTTATTTTTTATTTACTTTTCGTAAATCTGTTTATTCTAATGTCTACAAGTGGCGACAGTCTCGTGTTAGCAGACATTGTCAAAACTTTTTTTTTTTTTTTTTTTTTTTAATCACACATACATTGAGACTGCACATGTGAACACAAGCTGGGGTAAGAGTAAGTAAAAAATAAGTGCATACGTGTGTATATGTGTGTATGCATTTATTATTTTGGAAATTATAACAAGTTGAATTTGAAAAAAAAAGTCTATCATACCAGAGATATAACTGAACAAATTAAAGCAGTTAACCATAGTTTTTTTTTTTTTTTTATATTTAGCTATTTCTTGAATCCCCAGACTGCATTAGGAACACACAATGGATGAAATGAGCCATATATTCAGTCTTCCATTGATACACGCAATGCAGATATTATTGCATTTAAAGATGCAATCAGTAATATCACATTGGTGATGGAGGACACAAGTGTTCTCTTGAAGGAATACAGCAATAGAGGACTTCATGCTAGCAGGTATTTTCTTTGATGGCACCAGCTTATCTGAGTCAGTTTGCACACTGTGAAGATGTGGATATCTGCCAGCGTAGAAAGAAATGAAACTTTTCTTTCAAAAACATACATTCAAGCTTATAAGAAATGTAGGATCCAGCATTGATCATGACTCGTACTTTACTTTAAGTCAGGATTATTAGGCCTCTGATATTTCAGTGTCCATTCAATGACCATTCTATCTGGTTTTTTTTTTTTTTTTTTTTTGTTTTTTTTTCCTTGTCAGTCCCTAAACATTATGTAAGTGCAATACCAAACCAGTTCAGTACCCAGTTAACATAGACATCGTACACTTGAATTATGCAGATCAAATGCCAATATAGAATTTACTAAAATGAAAAGTCCATGGGGTTATGTTAAGCATATAAGTGCCAGTATTAGTAACACTACAGAGCCAGACTTTAGTGATTGCACCTTTATCTAACAGTTATACTATTCATTTACCAGCAGGATTCCAGATTAGATGGTGATGAACTAAACCAGTATGATTTGTATCATCAAATGCAGGTAATGAGCTGATTCATTATTTATTCATTGTAGTTCAGTAACAGGTCAAATGGCTGAAGAGGAAACCACATAAATTGCTCATTATTCCATCACAGCATTCAAGGACATAGCATGCACCTCGCATAAGTTTAATATCAAACTGTTGTGTCAGTGAGTACTTCCAACTGCAGGACGTTAAAAGCAGCCAGCAAGTTGTTTTTGATTGTTAACTGGAAGATTAAGATGGTGAATATATGGCCCAGTATGCAATGCTGCACTTCCCTTAAGCATACTAAACAGAAAAGGCACCATTGATATTTTTCTGCAGTGAAATATACTGTGAACTGTTGCTACATACTAGTGTATGGCACTTTACCTACAAGACATGAACACATTTGTACATTTTTTTTAATATAAAAGTCTTTATTTACTACATCACTAAAATAAAAGTTTCATTTATCTTTAAAGTCTTTACACAGCAAACAATTTATAGAAAATAAAGGTTTAATAGTGACTTCCTTTTTTTCCCCTCAACATAAAGGATTCTCAGCCATTTCTTTTTAACTTTACACAGCAACTGGATTTTGTTTGGTGGTGGAACTGGATGACTTGTATTGCAGGTCATCATTTGGTGGTGCTGGGTTAGTCCTGCTGCTGTCCATAGCCCTGAGCAACAGGAGTTTAGTGCTATCTGTCGTAAAGAAGGGTGTATGTTCCCCCTGGGGCTCCTCTGTTTCACTCACTAGCATGGTGTCACTACTGGACTCCACATTATGCAGCACATGGCCATTGGCGACTCTTTTGGTGCTGCAGTTGTTGATGTTAGTGTTTGTGTTAAATTGCTTCTCAGGCGATGCTGAGAACATATGGCTAACAGCTGTGGTGTCACAGTCACCATGGTAACCATTCTCCATAGTAAACATTGGGCTAGGTGGTAAGCTATGTGCCACATGGCCATGGTTGTAGTGGGCAGAGGACCTCTTCTGTTCATCGCGGCTCAAGGGCTTGCGAGGCTGATGTGTGTTTGACAAAAGCAGGGGACGCTCCTCCTCACCAGAGGGACTTAAAGCCATAGAGGGGACAGAGATGGCCAGGCTGGACAAGGGGGCTGACATCTCTGATGGAGGAGACCCAGGAGTTGCAGGAGAGGTCCGGGACACTGGAGACAGCTGATTCGGGGTTGTCACGGCAAGTACAAACCTACAACAGAAGTACAATAACAACAGAATCATGTTTTACACATTTGCTTGAAAGATGTCCATGTCCAATGTGTGTATAACACATTTGAAATGAAAAAAGTACACAGCACTGTGAGTTATTTAACATAATAGTCTAATACACATCAAACTACATTTTCAAATATATAGAGTTGAAATGTCGAGGATACTGCAAAAAAAAAAAGAAAGATATAGATCATTGTCAGTGGGTGTACAGCGGAAATGGCTTGGAATGCTGAATGCAGTGTAATACCGACAAGATAATTACTAAGGCAAAGGTGCAAAGCACCATTCACAGTTCTTGTCGTCTCCAGAAGGCACAGTACCTTCATAGGACCTATAGCCCAACTTGTAATTACATTCTCAAATGGTGGACAGACACCTGTACCATGTAATATTACTGCAGAAAACTCATAATTATAGAAGTAAAAAACAAAAGAAGAATGTATCTACTTGCCCCAAAAGACCTAAGGCGACAGAGATATGTTTTTTGTTTCGTCCTTTTGAAGACATATTAATTATGGTCTCTCCAGGATAGCAGATGGTCTATCATTACACCCAAGATCCTGTCAAACCAAAAACTCTCTTGAGGGTAGCAGAGACAGCCGAAAGAGACAAACAGGAGGATCATTGTTTCTCTCATTAAGCACTTTCCCAATCCCAGGGAAGACCAGTAATCACAGTGATGATATACCTCACTCGGGATCTCTTGGAAAAGAAAGGAGAGAGCTTGCAGTTCACAAATCAGGGAACACTGAGTGAGAAAGGGCCAAGAGAGCTCCAGAGAAGCATTCAGGGGTGCTGAGGTGAGGTTTTGGAGTTCTGGAACAAAGTGAACAGACATGCTGGTGGACCGAGCAGCAACGTCTGACTGTCCGAGAGTGAGCAGCTGAACCTGCTCATTGAGAGCCTCCATGTATCTGCACTGGCATACATCGATCTCTAGGAGAGCCCCCACGATGGAGGTGAGCTGCTGGCAAATAGCACCAACCTGCACCAACAGCTCTGGCCTGACTGGGTCCAAAATCCAAAAAGGTTAGGCCAAGCCAGCAGTAATCAAAAACAAGACATGCAATCAGTACAGAGACACTAACCAGGCAGGGAATAGACAGGAGTCAGGACCACGGAAGTCTAACAGGGTTCGGTAAGCAGAATCAGAATCAGGATCAGGTAACTAAGAACCCTGGAATGCTTAGGAAAAAGACAATCTGGCAACTGACTGCAGGATGTGGACTGGTATAAATGTTACTGGGGTAATCAGTGGAATGGGAAGCAGATAAGCTGGGGGCCGAGCAGGCCAAGTGGTGGAACTGGCAGGAAAGGGTAAGCAAGGCGACAGGTAGGTGTGGCTGGGTCTGAAAGGACAAGTGATATGGACATATGAACTAGGCAGCATACTGACTGAATAATAATGAGAGCTCAGGGAGGAGTTATGTAGATAGATAGAAGTAGATCTATGGTGAGTTGGTGGTTTGAAGTAATCACCAAAGCTAGTGTTTGTCTGACTTTAAGATTCATGCATAGTGTGTGATTAAGCACAAAGCATAGTCTGTCATCAAGAAAACCTAGACAGACAATACAGGATGGTTCACCTAGCATAAGTAGGCTAGGTGATTAGAGGTCTGTTGAGGCATGGCCCTTGGCCCTAAGTTAACTACTTAATTTCATTTATTTGTAAGCGATACTGGAGCATGATCCCTGATCGCAATAGAGTGGATGTGTGAAAAAATATGTAAGTGCCACTACCATTACAGAAGCCCAAGTCATTCATATAATGTTTGACCATATTTGAAAACTGCAAAAGCTCAGGTCTGGCACTGCTATTTGATTGATAACATTGACAACATTCAGCCACTAGACGTTGCATACTCACAACCTTGTTCCATTGCATGTACTTCAAAATTAATGGTTACCAGTTTGTTGCACAACCTGTATATTTTGTGGACGTGTTGATTAATAAGACAGACGGTCACATGTCAACTGATGAATCTTGCAATGTGAAGATGTAAGCCTTCATTAGGGATGCCTGTTTGTGTAGTCCGAAGCACACACCCCCTTCGCCTTTCTTGCTGCTGTAGTTTCAGCTAAGATCAGCTATTCTAGCAATGGGGGAGCATTGTAAAACACAATTCACTTAAACTGGACTCAGTCTTTCCAACAATCAACAATTCTGGTTTGGTCAGCCACCCACTTCAAATTCCCCTCTGATGCACATCTTTGTTATACATTGTTTGAAACTACATTGGAGACTGCAGGGACACAGCTCCGGTCTGCATGAGCAGCAGCTACTGTGGTGCCGAGGGGCCAGTAAGCAAAGTTTCACTTTACGTGACTAGACATTATCAAACGACCTGATGAGGCCGCCTTCGACCATAGGTGCTTTCCCCATGTGATATCTCGTCACAATATCAATGTTCACACAGCACACAGGAAAAACCATACTTTTATTTGCTACCTCTCTTAATGCTCTGAGGATTTGTTTTTTGGGGGGTGTTTTTGCAAATAAATTTTAAACTACTTTTAGCACCCCAGTAAGCCATTGTTTTACTTTACAAAATAGAAAAAACATCCTGAATCCCATGTAAGTCCTCCTATATGGCATAAAAATAAGAACATGAGAGCATAGCAGCCCTGAGCTCATACACAAAATGGAGGTGCAAGTGCAAAATAAGAGAAATAAATAAACAAAATGACATGATGCCATGGGTTGGTTTTCCCCCTGTCCTCCACATTTATTTTTAATCACCAGCTGCCTCTGCTGTACAGATTGCTTATTAACACTTTATTAAATTACTTTTAATAATAAATAATAAAATAATAATTATTATATTATATTATAATTATTTTATTTATAAAAAATAAATAAAATAATAAAATTCTTCATAATGTGTTGGCCCCAATACTGCAGCATTTTGGTGGACAGTATATTGTGAGCCAGAAAACAGTGGCATTGAACTACTAGATATTAAACGTCTAGTTTATATGTATCTGCTTTTAGATAGGGAGTCATGGGTTATTACCTCCACCAAGGAGGTCATGTTTTTGCTGGCGTTTATCTGTCTTTATCTGTTGTTTGTCTGTTTGTTTGTTTGTCTGTTTGTCTGTTCAAGATAACTCAAAAACTTATGGACGGATTTTGATGAAATTTTCAGGGTGTGTCGAAAAAGTGAAAAGGAAGAAGTGATTTAATTTTGGGGGTGATCCTGGATTCTGGATCACTTTGAAATTTTTGTTAACATTGGGGTAAATGGGACCCAAAAAATTGTTTCTCAATATCTCTGTTAATTGTTGCCCAAAGCTCATGGAATTTGACTCAGGGATTTACAATGTGTACTTCTATCAAATCCCATGCTTACTTCAACAATAATCAACATCCCCAGATATGTGTTGAAGACTGTTATTTTTCTGACCATGACACAGTTTGTATCACTTTGTAAAATGTTAATGTACATATGTTGGTTTTAGAAATAATGTATTGTGAGTTTTATGTTGTGTCTTGTATATATGTTCTATGTTTGCCACTGATATAAAATTCTTTTTAAAAAATGTAGGATTTTTATTTTGGAGTGAATTACCATATGGGGGGAAACTATGGTGCTTGGCGGAGGTCTGCGCTCTCCGAGTGCTTTTCTAGTTTAGCAATTGTGTATAATAGGCTACTTTAATTCTAATTGGTGTATGTGTGCCTCCTAAAAGTCTTTGTTGCCTTGGTTTTCTGTTTGTGACGCAACGTTAAAATTTATCAACCAATTACCTTGTACTTTAAGGCATGTCCCTGTCGGAGTTGGGTGTGGAATGAGCACATAAGTCTCTGCTGCCACCAGTGGCATTCAGACGACCCCGGCTGCCCTGTGTGGTACGTTGGCTATTCTCCGCCAATGACATCACCGAGACAGACTCAGTGTCAGACAGAACACTGTTGCTCCAGTCATTACTCCAGCTGCAGAGACAGGGAGGGGGTCGTTTAGATGGAGACAGATTTCAGACAGGCTTCTAGACCGTGACATTAATATATCATGGGTCATATTTGTGAACCTGAGCCTTTCACTGTATTTCATTAAAGTTTGGTCATAGTCTGCATGAATTCAGTCTGATTTACTGATGCAGCAGTTAATTATATAATCAACAGTTGGAACTCCTCCTGTATGTTCAGTCAATCAGGACTGAGCCTGCCAAAATTTAAGGAAGTGGCCCAAAAAAGATGTTTGATCCCGTTCAGTTTTCTTTTGTCTTCATTTTAGTGGAGATATGAAAATTTTTTCAGTCAAATCATGCTAATAGTGGTCCAAGCATCAAATTTGGCATGTTGATTGCCGAGGGGTCACTAAGAAAATATAAACAATTGGTCACTTGAAAATCCAAGATGGTGGCCACCAAATTCACATGCTGATAATGGTCTCTCTCATAGAAATTCGGCTACTTCATTGATTTGAGTGATCTTGGTGTCAGATTATGTTTTCTGGCATGCTGGATCTACTGCAATATTGTGGTCATTTTTCAAGATGGCTGTTAAATTTACCTGCAGACAATATTTCCTTAAAGAAATGCATTTACTTGGTCAATCTGAATGATTGTGATGTAGAATTATATGTTCGTTCGAGCTTTTAAGAAGATTCTGATCAACGACGGCTTGAGAGTCCACAGTTCCAGTTCTGGCACATGGTGTTAGATATGGAGGATGAGAAATGATGTTCCTTGAGTAGCAACATCCAGACATGACCAGGGAGCTTGAGAAAGGGAACTTTGTTGTCCACAAGTCAAGAGGAGACTTCTCTGCCCTTGCCATTGACTAAGCCCTCAAACAGAATGATGCAGTACTTAAAGGTGACGGTGGAGAAATTTGATCGACAGAGGATGAAAGAGGACTTTGGAGATGGACGGTCGGTGGACCTGAAGTGAGCCGCCTAGCTCATGGATATGAGGCTATGTCAGATGGGAAAGATGCAGGTATTAGTAGCAAGCATCATGAGCATGGTGATGGTTGGTACTAATCATCAAAAAGGCAACAGTTTCAGTAATTCACGAGTGGCCTGGAAAATGAAGAAGAATGTTCATTCTATCAACCAGTCAAGAAGAGTAAGGTTTATTTCTTCGAACACAAGCAGGCTGCCACCAGTTCCAAGGAGAAGGTACTCAAAGATGACTGCCAGCTGTTCTTATGATAGTTCATCTCCTGCCAGAACAGAGGAGACCAGCAAGAATTTTTCAAACATGAGAACCCGTCAACTCCTGCCTCTCTCAGTGACAACTGCAAGCTTCATTCCTGTCAGAAGTCACAACTGGTTGAAATTCCTCAAGCACAGGTGACTCTGCCAGACAGAGAACTAGATCTAGATGACTATGTCAGAGAAACTTTTCTTAAAAAAGTGGAGCTCTTATTGCACCAAGCACAAGTAGGCTGACACTGTGGCGGAGGGAGGGGGTGGCAGAGGGTGGCCACCTCACGCTGAATCCTGGCCACCCTGTTGGCCACCCCCAGCACCACATCGTAGCCATCACTATCACTAGTTTCCCCACGCGGAACCTTTCCTGCGCTGCCAAAGCACATACGGACACTACAGCTGTGCGGACATCTGGTCTATGAATGCGTGGCATGCAGCCACACACAAACACCACTGCCTGAGACGTGACTGGCAAACCAAGGCATTACAGGTAAGCTACACTATTAGAGGGGAAGTTGCTTTTTAACACTTTTAGTAACGTTAATTATCCCACCTATGACTGTATATTTAGTGAAGTTTTGAACCCCTAACAACTTGCATTGATTTGCTGGTGTATTATGGAAGACAGATAAATATGATGAGAAAGACAGGAGATATAGCATCCGTCAGTTAGTGTAGCATGAAGAAGTTGGCTGAGGTACAGGAAAATGACAGACAGGGTGAGATGGAGAAAGAACAGACAGTTTTAACAGCTTATAGTCTGACACATATTATATTTTAGTTTTTTCCCATAGACCACAACAAGCACTGCAGACAGATAGCAGAAGAGCGGAGCCCCCGCTGAGCAGTGGCCCGAGTGGACCTCCAGGTATACTACCTCTTTCACACATTCTGGGTACTTGAATTGTACTTCAGTTTTGCCCAATCTGATGCACTGGCAATGTTAACATAGAGCCTGATAACCTGTGAACAGATCTGATTCACACCACACATACCACTCAGGAGAAGAAACTTTCAAGCCTTGTGGTACAATTTACACCCATTGCTAGAATACTCACAGTCAGGACTCTGCATATTGTTATGCATGCATGCATTTTGGCCTCCCAAACACAGTCAGTGTTTACTTCAGCCTTGGGATTTAAGGACTAGAAAAAGGCGACATTCTGAAATGGAGGGTTTGCTGTACATTTAGAGGGAGAGGCTCACACAAATGCAGTGATTGCTTGGAAAGAATTTGAGAGAGGAGAAAAAGCTAATGCATCTTTAATGAGTTGCTAAAGAACACTATAGGCAGATACAGGAAAAGTGTTCCTATATAAGAAGTGTCGCTGAAGTCTTACTGTTAATTGCATCCCAAAATATTTTACAAAGGGGTTATAGGGAGACACCCAGATGTTAAAAATAAACTAGCAGGGCCTTGCAATACAAAATACAAAGAAAGAAAAAAGTTAGATACACTGAATATTATTTGATTTATTCCACCTCTGCCTGAATTACAAATAATAGAGATGTGTGTTGTATGTGCATTAAATAGCCCCATATTTTCTGGTGAGACACATATATGCCACCCCAAAATGATCACCGGTTCCATTCTGGCCACCCCAATGAAAATTCCCTGGCTCTGCCACTGGGTTGACATAGTGTTTGATGTCTACAAGAAGTCAAGCCAGTCTGAAACCAGATCAAAAAGAAGACAGGGAATCAGGAGAAGAATGGAGGGAACCAGTAAGACCTTAAAGAATTGGTGAAGCTTTTTGAGAGATAAGAGTAACAAGACTGAGCTGTTTCATTTTCTCACCAAGAAAGTGTGTGAAGCTGAAATATCTTGCACGGTCATTGCGATACAAGGAGACAAGCCGTCAACAACAATAAGAAGTCCTTGGATGCTGTGACCCCAAGCTCTAATAAGCAAGTAGACATTCAAATATTTGTACATGCTAGAGATGCGGCACTGGAGGGTAGCAAATCTCTAAGATTTCAAAAATGACACATATATGGTCATAGCAATGTCTGCACTGCCATCGCTGCAGGAACTTGGTCTTCAGAACCTGTGGATTGTTTTCCCAAGGATCCAGAGCTCAATCAAGGATTCCTGTTAATGATATAGTTTAGTGGGGGGCGGCAGTAGCTCAGTCTGTAGGGAGTTGGCTTGGGAACCGGAGGGTCACCGGTTCAAGTCCCGACATGGACCAAAAACTGAGTGTGAACTGGTAGCTGGAGAGGTGCCAGTTTACCTCTTGGCACTGCCGAGGTGCCCCTGAGCAAGGCACCAAACCCCAACTCTCGGCGCTCTTCAGGGGCGCCCCCCCCCTTTGACACCTCTCCATTAATGCATGTATGTGTGTTTCAGGTCTGCATGTACCATGTATGAGTTCACAGTGTAAATTGAATTTCCCCATTGTGGGACTAATAAAGGAGATCTTCTTCTTCTTCTAGTTTCTGCAGTGGGGCTTAGCAAAGACAGCAGGATCTTGTTCATCCACACTTTCACTGTGTGCGAAATTGTCTCTGCTTTTTGTGGGAAAGGAAAGAAATCTGCATGGCTGACATGGAATATTTGTGATGAGGTGTCAGAAACCTTCACAAAACTGAGCCACTGTCAGAGAGTATCAGATGATATCCTGCAGAAGCTGGAGAACTTTGTTGTCCTCATGTATGACAGATCCAGCGCAGCTACAGGTATGGAGGAGGCAAGACTGGACCTTACTGCCTGCAAACAAAGGTCATATGATGCAATTCCACCAACTACAGCAGCCCAGAGCAACGTGCTGCCTACCAGGCTGGGATCATCTGAGGTCAGGCAACTGTCTCCAACCCAAAATACCTGCAGACTAGGGGTGGACTGAGAGACATGGTAGGTGTGTTGGACAATACTTCCACCAATTACCAAGAACTGCCAGGAACTTAACTTAAGTGTTCTTGCAAGAAAGGTTGCAAATGGAGATGCAAATGCTTTCAAGCCCGGGCTCGCATGCACTGCCCTCTGCAGCTATGTGTATGAGCAGTAACAGTGCTGAACCCATTTTATTAATTAACGTGTTAAGCTACTTAAGATGCAAGTGGAAGTACACATACAAGGGTTATTATAGTTATAATCAACAATGTAGAATCAACAATGTACAAACTGCATTTAACACAAGGAATTCAAGATGTGCAGTTTATTAAGTTGTTTTAATTTTCAGTGCTGCAGCATTCTAGTTAATTTGGGGACGAAAGTTATTACAGTATTAATAGTTGTATATGAGATGTACTTTAATGCCAAAACTGCTAGATGATGGGAATGCTTACTTAAATGTGTTCATTAAATTCAGTTTGAAACCATTGTAATGAAAGTGCCAGATGGTGCAAGTGCTTATATGTGTTCATTTTTTGAAAATGCTATTAAAAGCTACTTGTTATTGAAATGCTGTGTCACTGTTTTGATATTGTTTGTATTTACATTCTTATTGTAATTGTATTTATATTCTTATTTTATGACAATAGTGGATATGTATTGTTGAAACCATAATATTAGATTCAGTATATCAGAAAACATATAATTCAACGATCATTCAAATTGACCAAGTACACAAAAAATGGCTGCCATATTGCAACTACAAATCATTATAATTATCAAAATTAGATTTGGCATGCTAGAAAACATATTTTGACACCAAAATCAAGTAGATGAAGTAGAGTAGGGGCAGGTCAGTTTGGCGACCATCTTGGATTTTCAATTTTATCATTTGTAAGTGTCCCCCCTGGAATCATCATGCCAGATTTGGTGCTTGTACAACTATTTGCATGATTTTTCCACTATCCGCTCCACCTTAATACTGTTAAATTATACAGTTAAGGATGACTTGGTGCACAGGAGGCACATTAAACACCCAGGGGGTGTGATTTCTAGTACAGCACATTCTGCTCATCCAACCCAGAGTGTGCAGGAGTTTTCATGTTGGCGGATATGATATGGGACATAAAAAAAAACCTGGTTATTAATATCCATGTGTGCACCCTGTCCAGGGTGTACCCCACCTTTGCCCCAATGTCAGCTGGGGTCGGCTCCAGTCCCCCCATGACCCTGAATAGGATAAGCAGTTATGGATAATGAATGAATGCATGAACCTGATGGTTTCCTAAAATATTATTTTTGTTTAGGGTTGTATAGTATTTTCTACAATATCCATACAGAAAAGATGTCAATGTAGATCTGTTGTAGATGGGCTTTAGAAAGACATCAAAAATGTGTTTTTCAGAAAATTCAAAATGGTGAAAATCTAGTAGCCAGACTTTAATGGTCTAAGAGGCTTTTTTGTAGAGCCCATGGAGCTGGACAGGTCATTGGCTCCGACTTTGTTGAGCCATGCGAAGCATTGTAGCCTCAGCATGATGGGTCTAACTTCACTCCCTTGCTAACAGCTAGATGTTAAGTACAATATTGTACAAATGCAAATGAATGGACTTTGTTTGCGAAAGGGTTCATTTCATGAGGCTTCATCTGGGCTTCATGTGCACACAAAACCACCTATTAGGCAAAGAGTGTAGGCTTGTGTGACTATAGGAAAAGGAAAGAGGGGAGACTTTATTTTATTGTTTTCAGGAACAATATTTTTTTCAGCTGTGCTTCGACTTTGGGCATCCTCAGTGATGTCATTGGTGGAAGACAATACAAGCTTTGATACGTGGTTCACACAAATCATCCTGTATCACTCATCACACTCGGTGGTCAATGTGGGCAAAAGTGGTAGTGTTTCAGAGTACCAGATTGCCTTTAGTTTGATGGTCTGCCACACTCAGACTTGTTCTAGTTCTCCCGAAGTACCTCCCCTCCCTCTAGTGGACCCAGAAATACAGCCTGGGCCTCCAGCAGCATAGTGTCAGTGTCGACTCCCAGTAAGAACCGGCGAGGCAGCGAAACAAAGCTCTGTTGCTAGCCGGTGGAGGAGTCGCTGCTGCCAGGCATCTAATTTCTCCGGTATAGTATGTAACATGATATTTAACATACCCTATCACATTAACATGAATACAAACATGACAGTGTTACTGCTTAGATAGATTCCCTTGCAGTCCAGTGAAAACCGTGTTGATGTTGAATGTGACTATAGGATGAAGTGTTCCTTTATGTGTTGAGAAGATTCTCAGATTTCTTAAGCTAAATAAACTATTTAAAGTACTTTAGCTGGAAATGTGCATCTTCACAATGCCGAAAACAGGGCTATTTTTCTGACAACATGAAGTTTTGGTTACATACAGTATGTTGTACAATAAGTGCAGTAATCTAAAAACAACATACTGTATATCGTAGTTAAACACCAGTAGGGAACATTTTACTACTCATTGCCTTTACTTCAGTAAAGGAATATTAATACTTCCTCCATTATAACATGTAACATTAGATCCTGACCATGTATTGATGCACAGTGTTTCTTGCCATCTGTGCGCAGTGACCAACTCTGCCAGAGAATTTCAGTTTGTACTTGTGCCTTTTCAGAGGCCTGATGTGCTGTGAGCAAGTGCAAGATTTTCCCTTCTAGACATGACCATGGTGTGAGGGGCGTGGCCTTACTAAAATCACGATATTGGGCGTTAATTACAGCGCAATTATCTGGCCGATTGGAGTCATATATCTTGGGAAGCATTTGCACATCATTTCCAGCTATTGAACCAGGTTTAATGTTTCTAGTTCATTCCAGCTCACAGCATAAGATGATAAGTAATAATAATAATGATGATAATAATAAAAAACTGGTACAAAGTCAATAGGATTCTGACCCTTTGGGGCTTGAACCCAAATAAACAACAGTTCTGAACATCACACCAAATGCAACAAGCATTATTTCGATAGCTTACATGATATATGTCACAAATCATACGGTATATTCTAACCTGTTCTCACTCTGAACTCATCATATACAGCTTGGTCATTGCCCCTCGGCATCTGATTAAGGCAGGCTTTCAGCTAACTCCCATGTAAACCCACCCATGTCATTATTCCACTGTGAAAGCAACTGGTGTAATATAGTATAGTATATATGTAGTAGAGTGTGACAGTCTGGTTAGGGTGGGTTAAACAAACACAAGACTTTCAACCAGGAGATTGCTGTATGAAACTAAAGGTCAGCATTGACTTATTTTGTTATGTAAATTGTTAAGTCACTCCTTAGTGTTATTAGTCCCATGAGTCGCTAGGCACTTCATGAGGCACTCTGTAGTTTTGTGAGTCATGAGTAAGTCAAGTTGACCATGACCATGATCTTTACCTAACCCTACCTAAGTGGTTGTGTTGCCTACAACTAACTTTCTGTGAAAACAGAAGTTTATTTTGATAAAACATTATGTATGAACAAGCGGATATTGGCATGCAGACTCTGACACATCTGAAACTGATGCTAGAGGGGTCTCTAGAACGTCATAGTTTGAAGCTTAGGGCAACTAACCAAGTCTTGGTATCTCACAAGTTGGGAGTGAGAATGGATTTTATATTCAGGACATATACAGTAGGATTTCCAGTAAACATACACACAGATTTTGCATCTTGTGTGTTGACTCATTAAAACCGAACCAAATTTACCAAACTGACATAACACGTTTTAAGTTCTTCCTTACCTTTGGCTAGAGATGTGGGTGAATGTGGTTGGTTCATGCGCAGATAAAGCATTTTTGCCTGTTGACAAGGTTGTTTCAGTCTCCCTCTCAGCTGCATGGTGCACAGTTGTCCCATTACATTGCTATAAAATGAGGAACAGAAAACAGATTGACAATTGACGTACATGTACAGATTTAACAGGTTTTGACGCCTTATATTTAATACTAACGAGTGACAGCATACATTGATAAGCTGCAAATCTTGAAGAGGCAAGTTAGGGATCTGATGTCCTCTGGCTGAGTTTGCCAGGTTGGGGCCAATACCAGTATTGGTATTGTTGTTCCTCTTATTCCTCAGGCTCTGCCTCAGACGGTCATGGAGCTTCTTCCTCTGCTTCCTGTTTGTGAGGAAACAAACTAGATTGTGAAGCAGCCCAGATCACAACTGGACAACATGTCTGAGGGGAAAGTTACAAATGTCTCTATGTGTCGAGAGATACATTTTCCCCAATTCCATCTAATGTTGTTATGGCTTCACTGTAGTAATGGGAATTGAGGTTTTGTACAAGTCAGTACAAAATACTCTTCACAACATTGTTATCACATCCAATAGCACCACAAAATCCCCAAACATCTCAGCTCATTTGGTTTGGCTGTATCTCCGATCATTGTTATGTGGATGATGTCTAACTTTATGTATTTGTGAAACGTTTTTGTTATTGAATCTGGACTACTGTAAGGTATTGTGTAAATGTTTAAGCTCAGAAGCTCCAGTACTAAGACTAATTAAGACAACAAGAGAACACTGTATCCATCAGAATAAGACCCCTTATGGCAATTTTGTGTTCTAACATTTTCTTTTTTTTTTCTTTGTCATTGTATTTGTGTATGTTATGACTGGTCATGTGTCCATTTGTCTGGTTGTTGTTGTGCAGTGTCTTGTAAGCCCATATGGTCTGGGCCCAACATGGTGCAGGACACTCAAATATACAAATTAACCAATCAATCAAAAGCATACAATTAATTCAAAATTGTGCTGTACAGAAGACTTCCCATTCTGGTAACACTCAACAGGCATATTACCAAAGTTCTGGATACACCAATTTCCTGTTAGGCCTCTCAGTTGATCAGAACAAAATTTTGCTTGTTGTTTCCTGCTCAAATTTCAAGAGTTTAGGTGGCTAAGCTTTTGCTTTTGCTGTCCCAGCTTATAAAACATTCTCCTTCTCATCCTAATACCTAGATATTTCATTGATGATTCCTTGCCCTGATTTGTTATCTAAACTAAATATGGATTCACATACTTTTTTGTTGTCTTATTTCTTTGGCATGCACTTGTAGATTATTTAATCTGTTACTTCGTAGTCCAGCTTTTACATAGTCCTTACTTTGCTTTCTTACTATTTATATTTTGAAACTCAACACAGTTCCCAGTTGAGGAGATTTTGGGACTTGGGGGAACTATTGGGCACTATAATAAAAACAGGGAGTGTACCTTTAAGTCATAAATGAAACAAAAATATGACATGAATTACTTTGTTTTGCAGTAGGCAACCACACACATGATTCCAACGACTAGGAGTGCAATGCAGATTCCTGTTATTGTTAAAATGCGTTTCTGATACAGCTCCTCAGCTTCTGAAAAAGAGGACAGTCCAATCTCAAAACTTCAGGTGTACAACACACACAGACCAACCTGACCTCACAGGAAGGTCTATAAATAGCATGGCATTGTAAGGACATTCTGCATGTCATGGCATTTTAGGCTTTTCGGGTGTCATTTCACACAACAGTGTTAACACTGACATGCTTTTTGTTTTGTATGTCATTTGATGCCATAATGGCCATAATTGTAATGGCCTTTTGCGTGTCATTTGACAGCACACTATTACTGTGAAATGGTTGCGCTTATGTTTATGCAATAAAACTACATTAACAGCCACAGTTAGGTTTAAGCAACAAAGCCACTTAGTTAGGATTAGGAAGAAAAAAACATCATGGTTGGGCTTAAATAAACAACATAATATAAGTATGGAAAACACAAACATCACTGACATCATTTACATCACTTGCGTCATTTTAAAGTAATTCAACAGTACTTTGGGACACAAACACTGCTGTCTCCTGGTTGAAAGTCGTGTTTTTTTTTCTCCTGACCCGCCCACCGTAAGCAGACTTTTTCACATTTTATTCTACGTCACTAGGTCAGAGTGCAACATATTCTCATAGATGTGTTTACGTTGCAGTCAGTACAGACTACATTGTGTGAAATGACACGCCAAAGACACTGTTGTTATTGCACACAAAATGACTTACAAATTGCCGTGCCATTCATACACCATTTGGTAAGATCGGGCTGCACAGACAGACATACATTGCAAGCATTCCAGCTATAAATCCTAACAATAGGAAAAGGCTCTGTAAGGAGGTTTTTACATTTACAGCAACCAACAGTCCGCATGCATCCTCGTATTAAAAGTCATTTGCTACTATTGACATCATTGAAATGTAATCCACTGAGTGGCCCTCATTCATTAAGCTTTCATAGCAGCCAAACATGGTAATTATGACTGACTGTGGTTACTTATTTTTTACAGTACTTCTTAATGTAGTCAGTCTGATGGAACAAAGCATTTAGTGCTTAAAGCGGTACTCCAGTGACATTGTATTGCAATTCCATAATGTGTGGGCACTAGAGAAAGTTTAAAAGAATGGTCAAAATCAAAGCTGCAGAGGCCGAGACATCCTGATTTTTATTCCCTAGTATGGTTCAAGCACCACTGGATCCCCAAAGCACTCTCATACCAACTCGTCATATACTGATGCTTTTTCAGATCCCTCAGCATCACTCTTTTGGTTGCAGTAAACACATGCTTAACGAGCCATCAACATCACTATTCGGTCACGGTAAACATGCTTAAGGTTGGGAAGTATGCAAAAACACATGAGAAGGTTCAGGCAATAAAACCACTATAGACAGGTTTAGGAAAAAACATGGTTGGGCTTAAATCTACTAGGTTTGTAAAGTGAAAATGACAAGAACATTGTGAACAAGGGACATGAACAAACAGCTGATTGTAATGTGATGTGCGGGACATGTAAAGCAGTCGCCTGGATGAAAGCCTTGTTTTTGTTGGACCAGTCCACCTCAACTACTGCCGTGTGTGTCTTCTTGGTCTTACAGCTACGTCACCACTCTCCCAGCACACTGTCCCTGGGTTAATTTTGACGCAGATGGGTTTACATTGTAGTTAACAGAAAGCTTGGTGCGTCTCAGTGCATCTCAACAGTAAAGGGTGCCTTGTGCGTCGGTATCCAATGGTGACGGCCATGACAAAGTGTTTATATTTGATGCCCTGGGAATGCTCCTACACTTACCATAATGCAACTCAATGTTTTCTTGATCTGACATCATAATGATATTGTCAGGCTTACTGTCCCAGAGTTGACATCAGTGTCCTGTTAGTATAATGATCAGATAGTGTTTACTTGCACCGACTGAGAGACCAACCAATACATTGCCCTTTTTAACCTTATTGCAGGTGTATTTGTATCAGTGTATATGTCAACAAGTAACAGTCAGCACAGAAATGGCAAAGATACATTTGAGGTCATCTAGAAACTCAAAGAGGATCATCAACCGATCATTGTAACAGCAGATATTTTTAACTTTTAAATATCGATACTGGTATTGGCTTCATCAATCCTGTATCTATAGGGCTCTTGTTAGCAATCAACTCTAATATGCATTACATCAAAATCCAGCTCTAAACAATGGTTCCTGCTTCTCTTTGTCCTAAAAACGCTGACCATCATCTCTTCAGGGATGGTGCACCATGCACTCAAAGAAGTTCTCATATCTTAAAATGTCAATAATGTGGTGGTGCCTTGTCTTAAAGGAACAATATTACTTTCGCTTCACTTTTATTTTTTCGAGAAATGTCCTCCATTGTTCATCAGTGCTGTCGAAGGAGCACTGAGCTTGAAACCCATACTGCCAAATTTCAGTGATTAATTTTTGCATACTATCATGTGGGCCAGCTCTTATGAATAATCCATATATCTTTTAATAAATTAAGATTTACAACACCAACATAACTCATCTGTAAAATGGAAAAAGTGTGTCCTTTTGTTTCACAGCTGCATGCAATTTACCCAAATGCAATTAAATAATAAACAGCTCATTTATATAATGGAGGGTTTAATGTTTTGCCCAGTGCTTAAATTTGGTCTAATGCCTAAAAGGTTTGATGTATGTGTTCGTTAATTAGTTTTGTCACATATAATGGAGAACCTGAAAGGGCCCAGCAGGCTCCATGCACTATTTTTTACTCAGTCAAGTGCTGGCATTGTTTAAGAATATATTGCATTCCACTTTAATTAAATTATTGAGAAACAATATAATGACATTAATTAATATCAACGGAATGTAAATGTCCCAGATATAGCCAAAAGGCAAATTATCATCTGCTTTCTTTGGGCAGGTTGATATTACAAGCAACATGTTATGCAGATTTTTACATTTTCTACATTTTATGTAGATATAACGTGACCCTGCCCTAAGTATGATGAGACGATGCAGAAACGACAGAGCTGTGATAAGCAAGAGGGGATATAAGTAACATAAGGAACAGTTGGAAACATATATTTGGTGGAGGTGGACACAGGAAGGCAGATAAAAGGAGATGGGTGGAGTTAGGAGGACAGTGATGCTGCTCTATTGTCTCATGCTGAACACTGGTTGCAACAGAAAATGCAGGATGGGCGAGCTGAAGGGGTGTGAACATACAGCATTAGATTTGTACAGCCTCTTTGGCTTTCATGGAGTAATAAATCAGCAGCGTTTTGACTGTGTACCTGAATCAAGAAGCACATGTGACATTTGACATCAAAATGCTAGCTTGCAGATGCATCACAGTGCTTTGTCGTAAATAAAGTTGATATGTTGATGTTATTTTTGATTGCCATATTATGTGTACAATGTAATATCGTATTTGTGCTGATGGTCAAGGCTGTATGATCCCTTCATGGCAAGATAACACTAGCTTTAGTAGAGGGTTTTAGCTTACAGTCTTACATCAGCAAACTAGGAGGAAGGAACAATCCATACCCATAAATTCAATCCCAAGATGTTCTGTCAGTGCAGAAAGGTGACAAAAAAAGAAAATTTGATTTTTCAGATGTTATGCACTGTAGACTTTCTATATGAACTTGTATAAACATAAAATATCTCAAATTTATTCTTAAGGTACAGGAAACAAATAACACCTATGTCTAAATGACCAGAGTTTATTCTGACTTAAGATTACCAGACATAGTTTGCTATGACAATACATAAACATGGCACACACTGTAAATGTAACAGGGAATCTCACAGCAGTAACAGTTTGAGCAAGATGAGCTTTTGGCAATCTGAGCAAAAAGTACTATGCTAAACACTGAGTATCAACAGGGTACAGCTGAGGAATGACACCAACTACAGCATCATACTGTATATCACTGTGTCTGTTTACAACCCTATACTGCCAGGAAGAGTGTTTATATTGGACAATTACATACAATGTCTTTTTGCATATCACATCCAATGCCAGCCTTTTTTTTTAAATCCATGCTTCCTACAATATCGGATTTCAATTGTAGCCCTATGATGGGGAACAAACTCAGGTCTTCTGCATGAAAGTCAGATGTGTTGCCATATACCCTGAGCTCCTCACACTGACATTCACAAGGCCATTAACAAGGCCAACAAGCTGTTTAGTATTACAGTACAAGTCTGCTCAAAGCTAGGGCTTTACAAATATATTGTTGTCATTTCATTTTTCATTTGGAAAAAAAACTCACTCTTTGCCAAGATTTTTATATTATAACAACAGAGCCCAGTTTACTTTAGATTCAGTTCTGAATGAAATTCACTGCACACAAATAATGTTTTATTTTGGTCACTTAGAATAAGCTTCTTGGAAGTTTTGCAATGAAAAATCTTCCAAAGGTTTCACATGTAATAGTCCTTCACTGTGCAACACTTCAGAGAAGTAGGGGTGGGTACTCTGTTAATTTTCCTCAACATTAATGTCAATCACAAATCAAAGGAGGCGTTTTTGTTTGTGTAATGAAATACTGCCAAATCCCAACGCTTGAACCAGGAAATAAAGATGATAAATTGTAAGTAAAAGAACATCATAGAATAAATGAATAGTAATTGATGACATTGCTTTCAGTGCTTTAATACCTAGTTCATTACAAAAGCTAATGCTGCATTCCCTGTACTTTATATTGTAAATATTGTATTCCTATCATAACACCAATTATTTTTTTTAATGGTGCTGAATGTAAAACTCAGAACATTTTTATTGCCTCTGCATGGCTCTCATCATGGCTGACAGCAGCTTGCAGCTAGCTTTGCTAATAAAAGCTAATAGTGCAAACAGTGCTGACAAAGGTCACAGCGTTTACCTGAGGGGGAACTGGAAGGTGGGTGCTACGCTTCTGTGACAACGCCATTCATTGTTATCAGCTTCAAGCAGCATATGAGTGCAGTGCAGAGCAGCAGCCATGAGCTAGTCAGTGGTGCACGCTCACATGCGCAAACATGCACTAAAAGCACGCGTGGCTGGCCCAACTATGTAAATAAAGCACAGAGAAGCTCTGATTACAACACACACAGAGGGAGAGACTTCATTGTCTGCGCAGGTAGACATTACTCCACTATACAGTATATTTACATAGGAAATAGTTGTTTGCTGCTATATTAATGCTCTGAAAATTACAGAGAACCTTTAACACGGTGTGTACAGTAATGAAATACCTAAGATGATCTGAATACAATATCATATGTTATGTATCCAACTACGCTCTACAGAAAATATGCGTATGTTCTCATGCTATGACAATCATGCACCATTCCCAACACATAGGGCTCATTATTGAGATAAAAAAAAAAAAACAAATCAAAATCTTTGGATTTATCAGTGTTTATCACTTTATCACTCAGTTTTGACTGTTTAGATAAATCAGTAATGCTATCCAGCTCAAATTGATTATAATTATTGGATTATTATTATAACAGAATTGTTGTTGTTGTGCTTCATTTCAGATTACCATTTTATTGACATTTGCATATTTAAGATAATATAAGATAGGATAAGATGAACCTTTATTAATCCCCGGAGGGAAATTATCTTTCAGTTTTTACATGAATACAAAGTAATGAAACAGACAGTTTCACTATTTACTGGCTCGCTGCCAGTTCTTGTGCCTTTTCCCTGAGACTTTGCCATTGTTGGGACCGTTCTGCTGCGTGAGTGGTGCATGCAAATGAAAGGCGCCTCTTTAACTGGGTTCCTCACCCACTCATGTAATGGCAGCATGAGGGAGAGTGGACACCTTTTGTCAAAGAATGTCAAAGAATGAAGACATTTCCCTTACAAGTTAGTGGTATTTTCCATTTAATTTATAAGGGACATGTAATATTTTGTAGTTCTTGTGAATATAATCCAATCAGTCTTATTTCCATATATGTATTTTGTATATACATTTCCCTTTGTTAAGACCTTATTTTGAAAAAATGTTTGTATACTTCCACTAACTTCTCCAAGTCAATTGCTAGCTCTTACCATTGGGCTCCATCAGGGCTGTTTAATGCATTTAACATAAATGTCAGTACATGGGTGCTCTACAGCTGTAGCGTTGGCCCAGTTGACCACGATGAGAGCGACGGCTGGCTTGACCACACGTGACCATAATATGATAACGTTTCCTGTCCATGACAGGAAGCATGCAGATTTAGCCATAATGTCTAGCTCTGCTTTTCCTGGCAATGTGTGCAACCCAAAGTATTTCTGTTCTTTACTGTATATGTAGTGTTTATCACTTTAAGCTTAAAATGTGATTTAAATGTGTGATTAACTTGCAATTAACTATGGACAATCATGCAATTAATTGCGATTAAATACTGAAATCGATTGACAATGCATTATGGAAAAGGTAAGATAAGGTTAACAACAATAATAAACATACTATATTTACTATATTACTATATTATTGTAATATGAAATGGACCATTCGGCATAATGACTTTTATTAAAAACATAGTTGTACTTAAGTAAAAGTAGAAAGTTAAAGTTAAAAGAGAAAAGTTCTGAGTACTTCTTCCATCACTGCTTAAACAACCTTGCAGTTGTGCAAATAATGTTTTTCTTCTTCTCTTCAGAAGCAAGGTTGTGCTGGTGACACAGCTAGGAGCTGGTTGTGTTATCAGCAAATACTAAAGATAATTATTAATAATCAATAAAATTAATATTGATACAATTATCAAGATATATATTAAGAACAGTGCAGCAAATTATGTTGTCCATAAGCTCAAAAGATATTAAAATGGCTGTCAAACATAATTAAAATCATGAAAATAATTATCAGTTATGTTGAATAACATAATTAATTAAGTAATAATTATATAATACAAAATAAATAATAAAATTACATAATTCTGGGCACCAATCTTATTAACAAAGGGAAAATGAAAGCCAGTTAATGTAGTCTCTAAAAAATAGTCTCATAAAGTATACTAAACTATCAATTTGGATTTCTGATTATGAATTAATAAATTAGTAGCTCTTGAGAAACCAGTGGTTGGCATTACACCTCTCCATTAGATATGAGCAGTTCTGTTTTTACTAACAGGCTATACAGTATATCACAGTTTTTTTTTTTTTACTTGATTCAGAGTATTTAGCCAACTATAGACCTATATCTAACCTTCCCTTTCTCTCTAAGATTCTTGAGAAAGCAGTCGCCAGTCAGCTATTTGACTTTCTACATAACAATAATTTATTTGAGGATTATCAATCAGGATTTGGAGTGCATCATAGCACAGAGACAGCACTAGTGAAAATTACAAATGACCTTATAATTGCATCAGACAAAGGACTTGTCTCTGTACTTGTTTTGTTTCACCTTAGTGTAGCTTTTGTCAACCATTGACCGCAATGGTCTATGACAAAGACTGAAACATTTAACTGCCGTTAAAGGAACTCCATTAAGCTGGCTTAAGTCCTACCTATCAGACTGATCCCGGTTTACATGAATCCCCTATGCACGCCAAAGTTAGTCACGGAGCTCCACAAGATTATGTGCTTGGACCAATTCTGTTCACCTTATACTCTATATGCTTCCTTTAGGCAATGTTATTAGAAAACACTCCATAATCTTTCACTGTATATATATCTATCAATCCAGCCAGATGAAGTCAACCAATCAACTAAACTTCAAGAATGCTCTCAGGACATAAAAACCTGGATGATCTGCAATTTCCTCTTTGTTAAATTCCGGCAAAACTAACGTTATTGTGCTTTGCCCCGAGCACCTCCAAAACAAATTATCTAATGATAGAGTTACTCTAGAACTGGCCTCTAACACGACGATAAAGAATCTGGGAATCATCTTCGATCAGGATATGGCCTTAGGCACATCCTGTCTCAAAACGATGCAGAAAAATTAGTCCATGCATTTGTTACTTCGAGACTAGATTACTGCAACTCCTTATTATCAGGCTGCTCCGAGAAGTCTTATTCCAGTTGATCCAGAATGCTGCAACACATGTGCTAACAAAAAATAGAAAAAAAAGGTCATATTTCTCCCCTATTAGCTTTTCTGCACTGGCTCCCTGTAAAATCCAGTATAGAATTATTATTATTATTACTACTATTGTTATATTCTTATTTTCAGGTTATTACAATCTAAAGAAAGTGTATTTATTGTTATAATATTCCATTTCTAACAATACACCTCCCAAATTGTTACACACTGGTCCTTCAATCAAAAATATGCTGTCAGGCTAAATGAAAGATTTTTATGATTCCAAGCTCTGAAGATACAAATGTTCACACCTTTCACCAATCTACTCAGAATATTGTTCAGTTATCACCAATTTCATTACATTATCATTTTGCTCCACATCACTGCTGAGTACTGCAAACACTTCCAGTCTCTAAGTCCAAAACACCAGCAATAATATCATATCAAAGGGAGCTTCACTATCTGAAGAAGATCCAGTTCCAGTGTACAGACCTGGATCTTGTTTGCAAGACATAATGCATTATGGGAGGTAGACAGATACACCTTAGCCTACAATATAGAGACTGTTCTATTATTTTTCTCTAATTCAGCTAACACCCTTTCTGTTGGGGAGATTTCAGCAGGAACAACTAACCACACAAAATGGTGGCTTGGTTTGTAGACCTGACCCAGTTCATTGTGTTGTGCCAGCGAGACACCTAGTTCTGTGCAGCGATGTTTGATTTCCAAGCAAGTAAGCACTTGGCTCAGCCAACTCAGCTTCATGGTCTTGAACTTGATTTGGTTGATGAATACAGTGCAGAACTGTCCCATGACATGGTGTTCATCATTCAAAGTGCACATGAAATCCACCAAATGTTTTTTTAAGGCATAGTAGTTGAGTTGCAGTTTGATCCACTGAACCGGAGTGGTGTCTTGCCTATTTTCTTTTCACACCAGCTTCTTCTGTACAGATGCTGCTTCTTAACTTGTGCAAGTTACCACATTGCTTCTTGTGTTGTAGGTTATTGCAACAGAAAGCTGTTGTCACTACTTGGTGAAACAAGAGCACAATCCCAAACACACCACTTTCACACCCTTCATCCACTTTGTCATCAATCAACTACCTGCATCCCCATCACCCCACTGACCCCCCCCCCCCCCCCCACCTGCACTCAGGATCTGTGAAGAATATGTGTATCAGCTCTTTAACAGATGGAAGATCAGGAAGGCACCAGGCCCAGTCTGTACGGCTGTGTCAATCCCATCCTGCTTCAAATGCTCAACAATCATCTAGTCCCAAAAAAAATCACAGGATTAAATGACTAAAGGCCCATTGCCCTGACGTCTGTGACCATAAAATCCTTTTAGAGACTGGTGCTGACCCTCCTGAAGGACATCACAGGAACTCAGCTGGACTCCATGCAGTTTGTCTACTGGGCAAACAGGTCAGTGGATGGTGCAGTCAACATGGGACTGCAACTCCTTAACTCTGCAGGGACATATGCAAGGATCCTATTTGTGGACTTTAGCCCGGCATTCCACTATCATCCCTAGAAATCCTTCGCCCCAACCTTACTTAGCTCACTGTCCCAGACTCCATCTGTCAGTGGATCACAAGATTCCCGACAGGAAGCAGCAGGTGAGGCTGGGGAAAATCACCCAAATCAACCCTGGACAATCAGCACTGGCGCCACCCAGGGATGAGTGCTCTCCCCACTGCTCTCCTCCCTTTACACCAATGATGGGACGGTGGGTGAGTCTGGTGGTGAGGCAGCATACAGATGGGAGGTTGGCCAGCTGGCCTACTGGTGTGGTCAGAACAACCTGGAGCTGAACGCTCTTAAAACTGTGGCTGACAGTGGATTTCAGGAGGAGCACCCCTACACTGCCCCATCACCATTCTGAACAGCACTGTGTATGCTGTGGAAACCTTCAGATTCTGGGATCCTCCATCTCCCAGGACCTCAAGTGGACTGCCAACATAGCCACCATCAGGAAAAAGGCCAAGCGAAGAATTTACTTACTGCATCAGCTCAGGAAGTCCAACCTTCCTCAGGAGCCGGATACAATTCTACACTGCAATAATCCAGTTTGTTCTCTGTTGGATTAGCCACCAAACAGGACAGGCACTGCAATGGATGCACTGCTCAAAGTCCCTTACACCAAAAAAAATAATAATTGTGCTCATGGAAGCTTTGGAAATATCTGTTATGGAAGTTCTGAATGGGAAAGGAATATTTAACAACTTAGAAACTTGTGTGCCCATCACACACCTGCTTGTTAGTAGGATTTTAGATACAAACCACCCCATCGAACTATTCTGACTCATTCACAAACTCATTCAAATAGCAGGCCTCAGATTCACCTCAAGGGGAGACTGGTTAGTCATAGTCGGCTCAGTTCTAAAGAGGCTAACCTGTGCCACTTATAAGAAAGGTGAAAAATGGGAGGTAAAAGCAACAGAAGTTTTAATCTGTAGCAACATGTTCTCATCCCAACTCGTCACATACTGCAACTTTGTCACTCTCCTTGGGATCACTTTAGATTTGGGCATCAAAACCAGTTAGTTACCCTTGGCATCACGTTAGGTTTTGGCAACAAAACCACTTTGTTAGGTTTCGGAAAAAACTACATGGTTGGGCTTAAAAGTACTCGTCACTTTGTAATGTGAAAATGAAACCGAATGTTGTGAATATGGGACACAAACAAACAGCTGATTGTAATGTGAAAGTGAAACTTAATGTATGGGACATGAACATGGATGAAAGCCTTCTGTTGGGCCCTTCAGCCACCCCTTCCACCCGCCCTATGTGTGTCTTTTTGCTCTTTACACTATGTCACCATGCTCCTGGCGCACACTATATGCTTACTGTTGCTGCGGATGGATTTACATTGTTCAATGGAAAGCCTAGTGCATCTCATACAGGTGCTGAAGGGTCAAATGCTGACAGGCATGACAAAGTTTTGGTATTTGACGCCCTGGGAATGAGAACAGGCTGTATGAAAAGAAAGTAATAGCTGCTGGAATATTAACATTTGTGCCACCCACGGGCACTGTGTGTGTGAGTGTGTGTGTGACCTACAGCTGACTGAACATTTCAGTGTCTCACCTACCTACATTACTGACAAACTGACTTCATGACCTCCTTACAGGCACTCAACTTGGTGGTAAATTGCAGCAGTTATTATATATTCATGAAAATGGAACACACTGACATGTCCACACCTGCGGTTCTAAACTACTGCTGCTGTTGGTCTGAAGCAGCTGGCATGGCAGCTCTACAAATGTGTCCTTATTTCACACATGTATATTTATCTCACTCACTATGAAATAAACGATACGATTTAAGTAAATCAAGTACTGAATATAGTTGGAACACTACTCAATCTACTTGCCCATCTGTGTATTTAAATGTACTTGACCTACCAACTCAAATTGGCAACTGGTTGGATTGTGTTCTAATAAAAATAGAAAGAAAGGCTTTCATATATATAAATGCAGGAATATATTTAAACATATAGAGAGTTAAGATTATTCATTTTGGTCATTTGAAATGGAGATAAAATGTATATAACTTCTACAACACCTCATGCAGATAGAACAGAAAAATAATACAGATAAACACACTTCAACATGCAAAAATGTTGGGCTGCATAAATCATTGCTCTACAGGACAGGTACACAGCACAAGAGCTGTTAATTGAGCATGCTCCAAACTAAGAACAGATAGAAGAGAAAATAGACATACTGTAAAAGCTGGCCATTACATAGTTTTGGCAGCGATCCCCAGTAAATTCATTTGGACACCTGAGAAGGAAACAAAAGAAACAGACAAAAAGAGTTTGTTTATAACAAGAGCTGTGCAAAACCCACGACAGTCATCACTGGTGTTGGCAGGAAGGGCCAGCTAGACCAACATGTCTAGCTATAGTCTGTAAGTCTATTAATGATCTCAGACCTTCATACACAGTTACACTGAATTATTATCTTCAGGTCTGAGTGGTATGAGTTGTATTTTTGCACAGACCCTCCATCAAACGCTATAGGTTTGAATAATTGCAGCAGACTGAAATTTGCATGTACGTACAGCATGTAGCCACTCAGGACAAGCCTAGTCTTGCCTTTTACAGAATTCTACAAAGAGGGTGTCATGATCCCCACCCAAATAAAAACATAGGCCTAGATGCATGGCAGTCATACAGCATGGCAATCAAAAAGAGCATCTAAGGCTCCCAGTAATGGCTCTGTTAGTCATAATGTGCCAGCAGCCCAACCAGTGATTCCCTGGATCTCCTGTATGTAAGTCGTGTTTTTTAACTGAGCTTGGATTTGAAACATCAAAATTACCACTGTTTCACCAACTACACAGTGGTCAATTGAGCACTGGGAAAGTATTGGGAAAAAGTTCTGATGCAGGGAATACCTGTTACGAGACTGTTCTCTAGGGTGGTGAGGGTGAGGCTGAATGGATAGAGCAGTAGATAGTATGTCTTACCTCCAGACAAGACACACCACTTCAATCCTAGATGGAGGCAGTTTGCTGCTCTGAACAGCATGGATGGGGTGTGATGAGATGTGAAGTACATGCAAATTTTAGTGCACTACTCCACAGGAGAGTGTGCTTAAGCCTTTAGACCCACTTAAAGGGCTCATAGAAATAGAGTTGCAGCAGGAACGATGCCTTGCTTAACATCAGATTTGTATCACTGCATATAAGGGAAACATGGATTTCTCTACCATTTCTTGGAGAAAACATGACAGAGGTGAAACACCAGCAATGACATGTGGGATTGATTACAGTTGTGTTCACATACGTTTTGGGTCTGAGACTTTCTTAAGAACAGCTTGTTCACATCGGTGCCCAGTGAATCCCGCCAAGCACCTGGTTGATGGGTAGAAAGGAAAAAGATAAACAATTCTGATATGTTACACACACAAGACAACAGAAGAACACATGGACAAACACAAAGACAGTCACAAAACATGGTTGGATCAACCAATGGTTTTAAAATTCTCACATTCTATGTTATGTTTCAGGTAACTATTAAGGCAAATCATGTTGCTTTCCGGTTTTAGCGCCCTCTACTGAGCCAGGAAGGGCTTGCCCGTGTGGGCACCCTTTTTACCCTTGCGTGTGAAGGGATGCATGTGTGTGTCCCACAGCAGTGTTTAAGGTCAGGTGTAAAGGCATCCATTCACAGTGTAGGGCTGCTCTCTGCTTATGGAGAATCATAGCACATGCTCAATTCTCCCGAGAAGATCCACCTCAGCTGAACCTGAGCTCTACAAACCCCATAAAACTCTCCCTCAAGAGTATGATGCTGCTTGTAAAAACAGGTTTGTTCTTAAGAGGCTTGTACAAGAGAATTTGCGGCATTCACCAATTATCTCGAGGCACAAATGAAAACCTTGATCGCTCCAGACTAGTCGTATATGTACAGTCAGCCTTTCTCCACAGGGGAATGAAAATCTCCACAAAGCCTGAAAATCACCTAAATGAATTTGGAGTTTAAATGTAATACATAACTAAACAACCTCCTTAGGTTTAAGCAAGACAAAACTACTTAGTTAGGTTTATAAAACTATCCTGGTTGGCTTAAATGAACTCTGGCATGGCATTGCTTAAGCATGTCAGTTACGTGAAAAATAAATCAACTTTGACTTCTGATTTTGCATGGGACTCGAACACCAGTCACCTGAGTGAAAATTCAGTATTTTTTGACCCACCAATCTTCCCTGACCTCCTACCTGCGCAGCATTCGCCTCTATTTATATTTCCTGGTTCATGATTACATGAATTACACACAAATTAATTTTGTGGGATACGTGAATTACATTGCATTACTTTGTGTATGTATAGCTACAAAGAGTGTATGAGACCAGCCTGCACTCTGACAGCTGATTAACAAACTTCATGCTGTCAAGTATCATCAGGACTGTTTTCAACATGGTTAATAATTCAGTATTGGTGAATTCAGTGCATTTTATGAGTAGGGGTTGCGTCAATACTACTCAACCTTTTCTTTAAAAGGTTCAGCAGCCAAATTTATATTTTATCATTACATTTATTTAGTATTTTTAGATGAAAAGGCAAGTTAATCCTGGTCAATGTTGATAGTTGATCACCATACTTGCCAACCTCCAGACATCATAGCCTAAGTTAAGCTGATTCATCACCTTCAGTTTGCTTGCTCTCCAGTGTGGGTCCCTGTGACCCTGGGAGCTGACCCTATATGAATCTGCAAAAAAGGAGCTCCAGCACCTCACCCAGAAAAGGGAAACCGTGGCACCCTTCTAGAGCCAGACCTGGGAGGGGAGTTTGCTGGTGAGCTTGGCAGGAAAGGAGCCAGAGCTGGTGTGGGTGGTGGAGCTATACCAACTAGATATAGTTATGTAGAGTTGCCCAGGGTAAGAGGTGCCGGGCAGGTGTGGGGATACATCATGAGCCCCCAGCTGATTGCTGCTTTGTTCCCTCAAACAAAAAGGTTGCCTCGGTGAGAGGAAGCTTCTGACTGTTGTTTGTGCTCATACATGAAACAGCGTCTCAGAGTACCTGGCCTTCTTGGAGTCTCTTGGTCAATGCATGAGAGCTGGTTGCCGTGGTATTCAGCTATTTACACCTGGTAATAGTAGTAGTAATATAAAGAGAAAAAAAGTAAATGCAAGGAGTGTGCTGTGCTAGATGGATGGGTCAAACTCAGCACTCTCACCCTGGAGACTGGCGTCTGAGTCCTGTGCAAAGCCTATTATTCACTTGACTTAATAGTGTCTGTTTTTTAAATGAATATTTTCAGTTTTCAATTGCAGTTTGATGTGGTTTAAGCAACAAAACTACATGGTTAGGTTTAGGAAAAATACACACATACAGTTACATACAGTATACAGTATCTGACATGTGCCCAGGTTGGGTGCAAATAGCATTATTGGCTATGGACACTTGGGTGCTTTTCTCTGCCATACTATATACACTTGGGTGTAAATAGCCAAACTGGCTATTTCACCCTGGATGGAATAGTATTGTTGGCTACTGACACCTGGATGTGTAATAGCATCTGCTGTAATTGTCCCTTGGCAGGAGTGGTAAAAAGGAAGGGGGTTGAAAAAACAGAGTCTACTCATAGGCCTATCACCAGCATCTGTTTCCGGCTATCAGACCGTTAGCTGTGAGTCTCCATCCATATTATCTTCTGAGGGAGTTTACATGTGCCATCTATGTTGTTATTTACATCCCACTATCAGCTGTTACAGTCAATCATAGCTAAACTCAGCACCCCAATGCTTTTATTGCCATCTCAGGAGACTGTAGCCATATGTCTCTCTCAGCAACACTACAAGGGAAAATAACATTTTGTAACTACTGTAGGCAAATGTTAAGGATGCAAACAGTTTCACTGCCCTACTTGCCGAGGAAGATTGGATCACAAGGTAGTACTTCTAACCCCCTCATACCTGCCCATTGTCCAGCAGCTCCCTATGACCAAGAGGACATTAATGAGGTCACAGGATGCTTGAGAAACGCTACAGGGTTGTTTTTAGGTGACAGATTGGGATGCACTCTTTAAGCACCATGGGGAGAACATTGCGAGCGTGACATACACCATTTCTGACTCCATCACTTACTGTATGGACAACACCATCCCCACTAAGACAAGTGTGGTATTTCCAATAGTATTAACAGTGGTATTAACAGTAAACCCTGGATTATTAGTGACCTGAGGGAGATTCTTAACAACAAGAAGAGAGCCTTCAGGGACGGGGTCAGAGACAAATTTTTAGCAGGAGCTGAGAGTCAGGCTTAGGGAAAGCAAGGACGCCTACATGCAAACAGAGAAAGCTGTCCTTCTCCAGCTGCAAAATTGGTGCTTCTTCCGTGTACCTGTGATGTGACAGTGACGCACTTGGTTTATGGAAGAACTACAGAATGGTATTTCAGCTTTTTTACTGTCGGGCATAAAAACTTCCTTGTTCTCTTCATTTGAGCTACGGTTCCAACAGCAAAAATTGACATCCCATTGCAGCGCACAGGATGTTATGGATGAGGATTTTTACAGAGTTTTGACTGACTTAGATATTCAGCCAGAGAGAGGCTGCTTGAGGCTGCAGTGGGGAGGATGTGGTCGGCAGGGACTCTCCAGAACAGACTGTAGAACCTTTTGCTTATATTGCCCCCTGATGCCAACAGAAACAGTCATTCTGCTGTAATGATGGTTAGCACAGGCATTTTTTTGTTGTGATACTGTCACTGATGACAACACAGAGACCCATCATGTGTGAACATTTTTTCTCCTCACTGGGACAGAAGTGTGCTTTAGACTTTCTCCAGGATCATGAAGATAAGCCGGAAAAGACAAACAAGACCAGGCAGGCAATTTCGGGGCAATTTTTGTCATTGTATTTTGTTAATTTAATGGTCTACATCTAGAGAGATGAGCTGCCACCGGCATGGCAGAGATACAGCGGGGTAAACTGTCTGTACGGTCGGTTTAGTTAATCTTAGTGTGACCAAACCAGAGTTTTTCAAACCAATTAAGCCAGTCTTAGTTCAGTGTAAGAGAGAAACTTGAATTCATGAGCAAATAAAAAAATAAATGAATATATAGGCTACATACATAAATAAATAAACAAAATAGATAAATAAACAAATTAAATAAAAAGAATACAAATGAAATACTAAATTAAATGAATGAGATTTTAAAAAAAAAGATACCACCTGCAAACCATATTTCAGAAAAAAAAATAATTCAAATTGTGTGAATACTTAGTCACACTTAATAATAAAGAATACATTTCCACAAACTAAACTGACCTCAAAATGATTAACTCAGATTTAGAAACTTCGTGTTTCTTCTAAGTTACTAATTTTACTTGGGAAAAATAGCTGGCCACCATAGAGTGTCACTCAGATATAATATTAGGACACTGATGTAGAATTTCATAATTAAAGCCCTTTAAAATTTCATATATGATCTACTTTTCTATGGAGGACACATGAGTCACGTAAATAGTATAAGAGCAATTCATGTATTAATCTATGAATAAGTGGACAAAATTACAAAGCATCCCCCCCACCCCCCAAGAAGAAGAAGAAGAAGAAGAAGAAGAATACATATAATAAGTACATATAATTATATAATTACATATATATGTACCCACCCACCTTCTGCACTTTACTTATTACTATTTTACTTATCTTATTTATTTTATTTCCATTTCCTTCATTGCACCTTCTCTTTTACTTATATTGTAATTCATCTGTGCCGTTGTTTCATCTGTACTGTTGTTGCTGCTGCTATGACACCCAAATTTCCCTCTGGGGATTAATAAAGGTTCATCTTATCTTATCTTATCTTAAGAAGACGAAGAAGAAGAAGAAGAAGAAGAAGAAGAAGAAGAAGAGATTCACAAAAATACCATAAAACAGTACTCTGCATATGACCAGTGCCATCTATGCCAGCTGAAAGCCAATCAGGGAGCCTGCTACATCCCATGAGGCTAATTTGCATTGATTTGCCTCATTTTATTAGCAGAGGACCCAGATGGTCACGTTAAAGCTAAATGCAGAGGTTAAGTGCAGAAGCTAAATGACTCACCAAATCCAATAGTTTATGTTTTGCAAAAACAGCAGGGAAATCTGTATTCTAATTCAATTTGTGAATCCAGCTATTTCTCTTTTTAAACTGCAGTTTCAAATAAAATTTTAGATTCCATAATTTATATTAGATTTCATTAATGTATTTTTAACTTATGCACTAACTGATCTTTTATTGTGTTTTTGTAAGTTCCTTTTTAATTTAAATTGTTTACTGATGGATTCATATTTCATTTGTAAATTCTCTTCTTATTTTTTCTTTTTATTGCCCATTAAAATGTCATAATGAAATACTTTATAATTTTGTCCATTTATTCATTAATACATTTTTTTTTAAACACATTTATTAATGCCTAATTTGATTGTGCAATTACTTATTAATCAATTAGATGCTCTATTACTATTTACGTGACTCTTGTGGTCCTCCATATGTTCCCTCTACATCCAAGTCAAGTTCAAGTTCAAAGGAAACAGTCTATTATCACAATGTAATTTCTCCCCAGAATGATAGCTGACCATATCAGAGTGTCACTCAGATATTATCAGGATATTCTGATGGAGAATTTCAAAATTAAAGCACTTTTAAAATCTCAAATATGAGCTATCTTCCCTCTAAATTCAGATAAGAATTACAAAGTTGTTTCACCTCATTGTGGTAAGTGCTTTTGAATGTAATTTAATATTTAAAAAAACAATGTTATTTTCAAGTGGGTACGTCTATCTTACAATTGTCTTCTGGAAATTAAGTCCATGTCTTCATTAAGCTTTCACTCTTACCTGTGCAATTATGTTTTGCACTATAATAATCAGACACAAGAACAGTTGTAGGTGAGTTTTCTTATGTACAGTAGTTATGCCTTAGAACAGCAGCACTGTGCAAGAGTTAGGTACACGTCACACACCAGAATATTCTTGATTTGATGTTTGTTTTGCATACATATTTATTAGTTGATATGCTTTAATTATTTTTACATTATTTATTTTGTATTGTTTTGAAATGTGTTTGGATAGTATTGTTTGGCGTGTGTTGTAGTTTGGGTATTTTTCTGTCATAGTGTGCAGCCTTCCACAAATGCAATAGACTGGACATATAACCTGACTGAGCAACACGACTGACAGCTGGAACAGCCGGTCCTCAGTCAGGTGCCGGACACAGAGGAAATGCATTCCATTGCACATCGGTGGAGCTGTGGCGGGAAGGAGCTGTGTGACATACAAGAGTACCTGCTTGCTGTTCGTGTTTATCACAGAACAGAAACAGGTAGTCAGTCAGCTACGTGGGCGTTTGTACACCGTGATGACCTTGGGAGGATGTCACAAGTGCATCATTGGTTGTTATTCTGCCATCATTGCTCAAAAATAATTTCAATAAGGATCAAGAAGTATAAAAAAAACAATGAACATTTCTAATCTTTGCTTAAATTGTTCTTGCGCAATAAAATATTGTTTCCATCTTTTGACGTTTTCATGAGTTGATGTTGACAGTTAAATATACCCTCAGAGTAGTTCCCCAATGCTTTACACGAAAGTTACATTCTGTTTGCATTAGTCAAAATATAGTGGATATCATAAATCACAGTAACTGCTTTATTACATTTTCAGTCTGACGAACACATAACCTACTGTCCATGTCATACCTGCAAAGAAACTTTGTGCTGCCTGGCATGATTTCAAGGGTGAAGCATTCCCCTCCATTAACACAGTAGTTCCTCTGGCTGTCGCTGCAGCGTGTCACGTGACTGGAGGTCTTGGCTGTAGTAGTGGTGCTGGTGGCAGCTGCAGAAGACACATGCAATTAGTACAGCAAGAAAACAACACAGGCACATGTGTTACACTGAGTTTGTAGAGTAGAAGCAAATTCTTAGCTAAAAGCCATACTGGCTGCATGCAAAACATCCCACGATTCAATCCTTCTGAAAGGGAAAAAATGGAAGCTACAGTCAGAATGGATTTAGTTTTAATAGAGGCCAAGTTTGACTGCAAATAAAAAATATCAAAATGTCCATAGAAATATTTCAAACGCTATGTCACTACTACACTCCATTCATATGTTCAGTATGTTATTCTAAATGCACATTTACAGGAGGACATACTATAGATCTCCTAATTTCATGCATTTTGTCTTCAAGAGATATTGGGCCCCATGCAGCAGCATTCTCTTAAATGTCTCTTATATTTTCTCTTAATTTTATGTTAACAGAAGAAGTAAGAAAAGTCAACTCCAGATGCACCAAACGTTCTTAACCATCCAAATCTGCTCTTACCCAGGTGTGCTGAATGATTAATCCCATTAAAAGCATGAGGCCAATTGTTTATTATTAGCATAGGTAACGCCCCCTAAACCCTACATAAGGGCAGGTGTTGTGCCATATGCAAAGGCTATGGCACATCCAAGAATTGGAGAGATGCCACCAGAAAACGTTGTAAGAAGAACTTTAGCAGAAGTTAAATTGAGGTACAAAGTAAAGGAAAATAAAAGGCCTGGATGGCCAAAGCATCAAAGAGCAGTATGTTAATCTTTCAGAGGCAGAATGCACGCAATATCTTATATTGTCTTAACTGAAATCAATGGACCAATGGTGTTTTTTTTTTTTGTCCACAATTTTAATAATACTATCATTATAATTACTCTAAAACATATTCAAACATTTCCAAGGAAAACAAATTGATGAATAAGTGATTATGATGATGATGAGTGATGATGAGTGAAATCAGCAGTGGCTTGTGTAAGAGCATTCTCCTTGTCTGACTCATTTCAGACCAACGTCATTGAGTGAAAACACTTTTTGCTCTCTCTGTTATACTTTCCAAACACCTGCACCCTTTGAAGCTATACCCACTGTAGGCAAATCTCAGCACATTTTAGATATGAGCAATTTGCCCCTAACACAATGCCTCATCTTCATATCCCTTGTCGCAATGCAGAAAATGCGCTACTGGAGTTGTAAGAGCTACAGTTCAACAGACTGAGAAAATGAATTTTAGGAATGTGACAATATACAGTACTATGGCCCGATGTCATAATACAAAAATTGTAAATTGTGCTAAAGTCTGACCATATACATTAAACACGACAACACTGGATCCTTCGACTGATAACATCCCAGCTTTACCACAAAGGGCATTATGGTTGTGGCTCAGAGGAAGAACAGGTTGTCCAAAAATTCCAAAACAGTTGGGTGCCATCTACTTTTTCCTGCCTTGAATAGAGTTCACAGTATTTTCCTGTTTTAGACGGCATACACACCTCCACCAATAAGGTAGGGCAGCCTCCGATACCGCTTGTTAGAAATCTCTACCTCTAATATTAAATGCACAGTAGGCCAAAATGTAAGAGTACCCCCATTTGTTTTAAATAAATTGCTATAAAATCCGCCATCTGTATCAGATCTGGATCAGATCTGGATCAGCCTTTGGGATTTGACAGAAGTACACATTGTAAATCCCTGAGTCAGATTTCATGACCTTTGGGCAACAATTACTAGAGATATTGAGAAACAATTTTTTGGGTCCCATTTACTCCAATGTTAACGAAAATTTCAAAGTGAGCCAGAATCCATGATTTATTCCGGATCACCCACAAAATTAAATCAGTTCTTCCTTTTCACATTTTCGACACACCCTGAAAATTTCATCAAAATCCGTCCATAAGTTTTTGAGTTATCTTGAACACAGACAAACAAACAGACAGATAAACGCCGGCAAAAACATAACCTCCTTGGCAGAGGTAAGTAATATGCAAAGCACTAGCCACTCGCTGCTGCTCATCAAGTTCATTTCTTTGAGCACCCAGGAATGACTGATGGCAAGTCAGATGAGTAGGTCTGTTATTTTATCAGTTGAGAACTCTCATCTGGACTATAGTAGCTGGACAGTTGTATAATTCATTCAGAGATTTTAGTAAGAAAATCAACCTGAAACTATAACATTCACACATTCACACCTATAATTTAGAGTTTCCATTTAATCACACAGCTAACCTGCCTGTCAGTAGACTGATCTGATGTCATTTCACTGAAATCTGTCAGTGATCGTCTATTTCCTGACAAATCCTTATCACAGTTCAAGAGTGATACTGCTCACAACAACGGCATGTGTCCCTCTTTTTATTCTTAACTGAAATAAATGCGGATAAACCACATGATTAGTGAATATCTACTAATGGGCAGATCCATCTGCATTGTTTTGTTTAGGATTCTTTTATGTGCTTTTTGAATATATTTGGTAGAGATGGTGATAGTTTCGAAAGGGGGAGAGAGAGGGGACAAAATGCAACAAAGGGGGTGAATGGTACAGTGAGTACAATACTGCCTACACACCACATTACAGCACTGCAACAAGCAGCTAACTGAGATAAACATAAAACATAAAAGAATGAATGACATTAGAAATGAGATTATGCATCTGAGTAGAGGTGCACATCGATCAAGGTGGAAAACATGCAGCACAAAAAAGTGCAGTCAGAACTGTATTGAATATGAACTCTTTATGACAACATTTCAATTGATGCTAGAGCTTCAATAATAGATATAAAGAAGGGGACTTCAAGAGAAAATGTATTGCATTTATTAGTAGAATATTTTTTGTGGCTGCCATAAACTTGCTATCAAAACTATTATTGTTAATGATTTGCTTTGGAAATAAATCAGCAGCCTAATAGGCACAGTAAATATTATTTTGCACCAGTTTAGCACCAGTGACTGCTCAGTGCAGTGGGGTGTGTCAGGGGTGCCACGGTAACCACAGCTGAGGGGTTTTAGTTATGCAGTCATGCCTGGAGTGCAGAGATTAATGCAGATTTTCTCTGCTTAGTTTTTGCTGTTGGATCAGAAACATTAAACCAGAGCGCAGAGTCACAGTGCTGGAGCTTAGCCAACAGGCCACTTCACTTCTCTGCTGTTCAGGCTCTTTGGGCAGAGCTGGGGTTGTATTTGCAGAGCAATCAGTCCACTGCAGCGGATGGTGTTTCTGTCAAGTGTGTCAAGGACAAACCATGATGCACTGCACCAAAAAAAAAAAAATCTCCCTCTGCATGATTAACAGGAATCATAGCAGTCACAGTGAAGGTGAAACAAGATTTAGAAATCCAACTGAGAATCAAATACTGTATTGTATGTACACATTTTGTGAACACAGCAACAAAGTCCACCAACTGACCATAGTTGTGCCGTACCATGGATGGCCGTAGCCACGATGCTGTGATGGAGCGTTTTCAAAGACACACCAACATGTCTTATTTTCATTCCTCTCCTTCCCACTTCTGTGTGAATCTGCTCCATAAGACCAGCGCCATTGAAAGGGAAGCCAGGTGACAGCCAATCAGAGAGCCTACTACATCCCATGTGGCTAATTTGCATTGATTCAGCTTGTTTCATCTGTGGAGGACTGTGAGGGTCATGGAAAAGCTAAAAGCAGAGGCTAAATGGAGAAGCTAAATGACTCAGCAAATCCAGTAGCTACTACATTTAGTAAAAGCATAAAGGAAATATAAAAGAAAAACACTGCCATTTTAAATGCCTGTATTCTTAATTCACCTTGTGAATTCAGTTACTTATTTCTGTTTTTGTTTTTCTGTTTATGTGCTTGTTGTATTGACTGTTGTATGGTGTTTGTAAGTCTCTTCTTAATTTGAAGTATTCATTGATTTATATTTCATTTGTAAAGTCTTTTCATAATTCACCTGTTTATTGGCCACTACAATGTCAAACAATACTTTGTAATTTTGTCCATTTATTCATAAATCAATAAATTTGTGAACACATTTATGAAAGCCTATTTTTATCATACAATTAGTTATTAATCAATTACATGCTCTATTACTTTGTGGTCTGTCATATACTCCCCGTATGTTGTCGTATTTTAAAGGAAATGTTGCCCATAATGCATTGTTTTCTATGCTATGGTACAGTTTTAATGTATGTCAGAATTTGGTTGTTTTCTTACAGCAATTTGTTACAGAGTGGTAATTTCTGCAATATAGAGGTTTATATAACGTCAGATTGTGTTACAGGCCTACTCAAAACATGCCAACAACAATAAAAGTAGGCCCCATTTGGTTAGTTGGCTCAAGAGTTCTGTTATCGACTAGTCAGACTAGCTATGGTGACTAGGCTAACAACAGCCGTGTCAGCTTAGGATAACGTTAGCTCTCATATTAACTTCAGGGTACATCCGCAAGTATGACCCAACAACAGGGTGGACCAGAGAAAGGACATAGATTTCTTTATATTTATGGCACTGTGCTGCACAACATTGTCAATAAAGACAGAAAAAGAATAAGCATACGGCAGTCCATCAGTCACGTACTCCGCTTCACCCACATTCAACACCATAGTTCCCCACAAACTGATCACTAAGCTCAGGGACCTGGGGTTGAACTCCTCACTCTGCTCCTGGGTCCAGAGCTTTTTGACAGACAGATCACAGGCGGTGAGGATAGGAAGCTACACCTACAGCCCACGCACCCTCAACATCGGCGCCCCCCAAGGCTGCGTCCTGAGTCCTCTACTCTATTCCCTCTACACCCATGACTGCAAAGCCACTCACCCCTCCAACATCATTGTTAAGTTCGCGGACAACACAGTGGTGGAAGGCCTGATCTCCAACGACGGGGCAACGACCTATTTGGAGGAGGTGGATGCACTGTTGTCATGGTGCCAGCGGAACAAATTGGACCTGAACATCTCCAAAACAAAGGAGATGATTGTGGACTTCAGGAGGGGGAAACAGAGGAACCATCACACTCCTCTAAGGATTTACGGGACCCCGGGGGAGAGAGCAGCTACAGGTACCTCAGCATCCACATCTGACATGATCACCCACATCTTCACCCTGGTGAAGAAGACTAGGCAGCGACTGTATTACCTCAGACGGCTGAGGAAATTTAAAATGCACACAGCGCTGCAGAGAACCTTTTACACCGCAGCAGTTGAATCGGTGCTCACTGGGAGCATCACCGCCTAGTACGGTAGCTGTACTGCAGGACAGGAAAGCTCTACACTCAGTGATCCAGTGTGCAGAATGTACCACCAGGACAGCACTGCCCACCCTGCAGGAGATCTACACCAGACGGTGCACTACCAGATCCAAGAAGATTTTAAAGGACACTCACCACCCTGCAAATGAAATCTTCCAGTGGTTACCGTCTGGCGACTCCATTCCTGCATGGCCAGAACTGAGAGGCTGAAGAAGAACTTCTTCCCCCAGGCCATCAGGACACTGAATTCTCAACCCCCCACATAAATGTTTACTGTTCATTGTTCATGTGTTCACGCATACATTGGCAAATTTAATATTTCACATGTATTTTTTTTTTCTTTGGAGTATATTTTATTTTATTTTAATTTTTATTCAGTTTTATTTTATTCTATATTTATGGCACAGCTGCACATCAGAGTTTGTCGGAATTTCATTTCACCGTGGGTGTGCATCCGTGTGTGACAAATAAAGGATTTTGAATCTTGAATCCTTGTCATGAAACAAGCTTATTTGCATTAAATTTGCATAGGCATCAGGGACAGTTCTGGTGTGACAGTCTGACAGCGGCCAACCACTTTTAAGCGGCATATGCCATTAGGAAACGGTGTATGGTGGAGGAACAATAGTGGCATACCACTCAAGAGACTGGCTTACCAGTCTGAACCATGGTGGCACACCGTTGGCCACTTTTCAATCTCAGAGTCACTCCCCTCATGTCTAACCCGGGAAAATAAGTTACACTGAATGCACCTTGTGGAGACATTACAGACATCATAAGCATGACTCAACATACAGTTCTAAAACATACAATCACACAACCATTTATCTCCAGCTGGGTTTACGCTTTTATACATAAATAAAAAGGAGGAGGCACTGAGTAATGTCAGTTAGCACTGTTGCCTCACTGCAAGAGAAGTTTGAATCCTCAAGTTTGAATTGAGTTTGCATGTTCTCCCAGTGTTAGCGTAGGTTTTCTCCAGGTTCTCCAGCTTCCTTCCACAGTCCAAAGACATACAAGTTAGGTTAATTGTTGACTCTTAATTGCCCTTTGGTGTGAAAGTGAGCGTGAATGGTTGTCTGCCTGTGTCAGCCCTGTGATAGACTGGCGACCTGTCCAGGGTGTACCCCAGATCGGCTCTTTGTTGTGGATAATGAACAAATGAATGAATGTAATGTGTAATGTTCATTTGCACAGTGAGTATGCCAAATGGCTAACACCCGCTATGCTATTGGCATGACTCACCAGAGACCATACTTTTCCCAAGCAGCAAAACACATCAACAAAACATCTTCTGCTTCCAGACTTGTGCGGGTAAACTCAAAAATAACTCTGCATGGCAAGAAATGCACTCTTAAATCCAAACAGCGCAATGCTCCGGAAGTCTTGGTGCCTTCAAATGGGGTCGTGTTTACCGTGTTTACGAGATGAGTCCATGTGAACGTCCCCTCATGTCGTATTAATCAGCTGGTAAGTTGAACTTTCTGAAAGGTCTGAGTTCACAAGTTGTGATGTGTTGGGTGACGTTGTCAGGAATGGCAGTTAGGCCATAGTATATAATATTACAGTTTTGTCACTAAATAGTTTTACTTCATAATTTTCTAATATGTCTGAAGAAAATGTTAATATTCCCTTCTGTCATATGCCTCTATGGCTTCTAGATGCCAGCAGTAACATTAATATTGTCATTACTTAGCACTGGTGTGTTCCCAACTTGACCATTTGAATGCAAAGCATATTGTGTACACAACTTCACATGTTGTAAACATAGTTCACAAGTTTCATTTGAAGGTACCATCACCCTCTAGTTCTCTCTGGGTCAAAACCAACGATGTATAAAGACAACTGGATACAGCATTGGGGGTGGAGGTCCATACATTCCTATGAAAATAACTCAGTGTCAAATTAAGCCAAAATTGCTCGACTTCCATCTGGAAAAGTACAAAGATGCTCTGGGGTCTTCTGGGTCTTATTGGGATCTAATGCACACGTCTGAGATGCGCAGCAGCGTCTAGTTTGCACTGTTGTCACGGTCTGGGTCTCCATAGATATAAATAGAGGAAGGAAGTAACTCTGGATTTGGCTATTAATGCGTTTTACAACTTTTAGGACCTAATGATTTAAGTAAGATCTATTAGAGTGTTTGTACTGGGGAGTTGGTTTACCTTAAAAAAAAAATTATCCACTAAGTTACAGATGTCTCTTTCTCAATGTAAGTCTATGGGAAAATGTCTATTTGGGCCCAATGACTTTACGCGACAGACATGGAAGTTGTAGTAAAAACAGTTTGGCCATTATGAATATTGGGGTCAACGACAGACCCTCTTCCTGGGGGCTTGGTCAGTACAGCTGCCACCCCCTCTGCCCAGAGCTAACCTGTTCTCCTGGGGCGGCAGTAGCTCAGTCTGTAGGGAGTTGGCTTGGGAACCGGAGGGTCACCGGTTCAAGTCCCGACGTGGACCAAAAACTGAGTGTGAACTGGTAGCTGGAGAGGTGCCAGTTTACCTCTTGGGCACTGCCGAGGTGCCCCTGAGCAAGGCACCAAACCCCCAACTGCTCGGGGCGCTTGTCAGGAGCAGCCCCCTCACTCTGACGTCTCTCCATTAATGCATGGATGTGTGTTTCAGGTCTGCATGTACCATGTATGAGTTTAACAGAGTGTAAATTGAATTTCCCCATTGTGGGACTAATAAAGGTAGATCTTCTTCTTCTTCTTCTTCTTCTTCTGCAGTAACAGTACTGCGATGGTTACAGCATTTGAGACCACCCTCTACTGGTCATAACAAAGAACTGTATTAGATGAAAATTTAAGGTGGGTTTAAAAAAACATGATTTGTGTTTAGGACTTTGCAAAAAGGGTTCAACAATTCTGCAATTTGTGTGAAAACAGAAGAATATGTCTATAATATATAATGTCTATTATCATATTTATTGACATGAATAACCTGTTTATGAAGGTCTGAGCATATCCAGCTATTCTCTCTCTCTCAACCACTTACTACCAGGGGTGTGCTATTTGTTTATGTGCACCTATGATGTGCATGCATATGTGACTATGATTACATTTGTATATTCTATTCATTTGTCAATGTGGTGCTTAGATGTATTCTTATTGGGACTATCAATGGATATTCTAAATCTGAATATATACATTAGAATAGTAAAGGAGCAGATATTCAAATAGGAAAATTAATATCAGATGTGGAAAAAAAAGCAGCACTACCACAGCTGTGGTATGCACATGCACAGAATGCACTGCATTACGGGAGTCACACAAGTCACTCCCATTAATTGAAAATGAAATGTAATGTTAGGTCAAGCTGAGCGAGGAATAATTCAACAACGTAATGATGACAGAGAACTCGGTCGCAGTGAGAGGGACACGTGCCCTACCTTACATCATGTAAACAAATCACATACGCTACATACACAATCACATGCTTGTATTTTTTATGCAGAAAACATGTTTTATATTGTGATATTTATTGGAAATGACTCACAATATGGACAACAACAAGGAGGAAACTATCAGTCTTTTATTCTTTGTTCTTTTTTCAGCTTTCTCCAGCCAGCTGCCACCTTATTTAGGTTTTTGTTGTGAAATGAGGACGTATCATATAGATAACTCCTAGCTGCTCCTTATTTTCTAGCAACATGAATAAATAGAAATAGGGTGGCTGACAAATGTTCAGCTCAAATTGATGCATTGCACAGTATTGCATCACTCGATGCCAGTTAGGACATGGTGTCAAGGGCATAACGGCCAAAAATACCTATTCATGATAGAATAGATAGTTTGAACGAATATTTGAACGTCATTTTTGACCAATTACACAGCTCTATGATATGAGCTATGAATATTTCCCCTGCTATATGCCGGTTGTTTTTTGTTGAGGGTATAGAATTATTATGGACTACACTGAGTGGACGTGGCGAGCCAGTAATGTCCAAGAAGTAACAGGATCGTTCGACTCATTCCTTCCTTTTCCCTGCTGTCGCCTACAGTAAAACTTGTTTCTTGAGACAGATCTCACAAAACATACTGTACATGCTACCTGGGTAGAAGACAGTGGACTACAGAACATATATTACATATTCACAAAAGGATTATAGTTAAGTGTGATTGTTGCAAGCTTCAGAGAACAGCATATGGCTGTAGAAGACAATTTCGCCTATTTTATTATAGTATTATTTTTATATTGTATATTGTTGGCTGTAAATGTCTATGTGTTATATCCAAGTGAATTGCTGTGACTCATTCACATGAGTAGAAAATAGAGACAACGGAAATTCTGTTTAACAATAACCAGGTTGTTAAAAACTATAGTTGAAAAGTAAGCTGCAACAACTCATTTCAAGTTAGTGGCCTGATCAGCTGAAATTAGACAGAAACTAGTCGCAAATTCTGACAAAACTATTTAGTTAGACGTAAAGTTATGCAGAGGGTTAAGCGGTTACAAGTCGTACCCCGCTGCCCTGATGTGAATATTAGCTATAAATGAGGTTTGTACAGTATGTTAAGTAAATGGTATCACTTGATTTTAAATTACTGATCTGATCTCTTGAAAATATATAGAAATCAGTCTGAGTAAAGGAACACTTGAACAAAATTGGATAGATAAAAAATTGGTTAGAAAATCTGAACAAAATGTCATAGTTCTACTGGAGGTATTAGCCTCCTCTAGATATTTCAATAAGATCATATATGTAAACAAGTGACAAGTTGTCTACATCAGGCTGAGCTCAACCCTCAGCAACACCAAGCCTAGACCTTCAATTATTGCATCATTGACAAAAAAGGCTGCCAGCTACTGTATCTGATAAGACTACGAGTTGTTAACCCCCAGATTTCTGATTCTGTACATCATTGCATATCACAAGCAGGTAAGGACAACTTAGAGTCCTACTTTTGGTCAATATCAAAACTGACCCCCTCTACACTATGTCCATGTAAAAGAATGTAGGCCTAACTACAATCAATTGAATTGGTAGAATTATATAAAATGCATTACCATCTAATTATCAACTGCTTATTGGGAAATAGAATACATATCTACAATTATTCGGATGGAATTTGTAATCATGCCAATCAATCAGTTAACTAAATTATTTTCCTGGTAATGCATTTAAGACATTACCAGGATTTTTTATTACCCGGGTTGGGAAATAGCAGAGTATAATTATTAAATAATCATTATAGTCATTTTGGATTAATTTTGAGGTAAATATAGGGGTAATTTTAAAGAAATGTATGTATATGTTACTAATTTTAACCTAATTACGATGAAATTTGCTGACTAGTAAAATTAAGTGTTACCACATTTATTTATATAGATTATTAATTCCTCTCAATTACAGAGCAAATTTAACTATTCTCACTATTGTGTGACTTAAATATGAAGACACTGGCTTGCTGTTTTCATCTTCTTCCAGCATAAAGTGAATATAAAATGTAACCCTGAATTTCAACAGGGAGAAATTCTGCAGTCTAAAAGTGATGAATGGAACAGTAAGTGAAACCAAAAAGTGAGAGCTTAGGTCAGCTAAACAAAAGTTGCACACCCACTGCAGTGCAGAAATCATAGGATATAGCCTAATTTGCATAAATGGCAGGGTTACATGTGGAAGGCCAGATAGTTTGGTAACGGGTTATTTCAAGTTATGCACTCAGTGTACACTCTCTCACGTTTCAAATCACTTCACTTCCTGCCCTCACATTTCTTCCACACTTCACTTCCTGCCCTCAAGTTTGATTGACACATCCTGACCTAGTTTCCTGCACCATTCACCTGTGTCTGATTGTCTTCCCCGCCCCAGATTGTGTCCACCTGTGCCTCGTCAGTCACTCCCCTCACTAGTATTTAATGTGTCTCCCCTTCCTTCTGTTCGTCTTGTTCCCTAGTTTGAAGTGTACCAGCATTATTCCTCGTGTTTGCTTAATCGTGCCTATTGAACCTCTGCTTGTTTTTTGACTTTTAAGTCTTTTGCCTGCCGTTTATTGGAACTCTTTGCCTGTTTGCTGCTCTTCCGTGTAATGACCTGATTTTTGTATTAAAGACTGATTATTTTTTAATCCTCCTGTGTCCTGAGTTCTGCTATTGAGTCCAAGCCTGCACCAGTCGTTACACTCAGTGGCCAGGTTGGGTCCACCTAGCTAAAACAAATGCAGTCTTATCTAACAGCCTTGCAATAAATCCTCCTGGTTATAATGTTCAGTTCAGGTGGGAGCTTCTTTCAGATGGGTGTTGATTCAGCATTTTTGGAGGACGTAGTTTGCAATGGTGTTTCTAATTTTTTGTCTGCTTCATTTACATCAGTGAGGGTACGTGGGAAATTCTGGTGCAAAGATATGTGTATTATTTAAAAATCAGGTCAGATAGGCTAAAAACTCCCTGGTTATTTTTTCTCTGTATACAGTGTTAAGCAAGGCTAAACACACCGTGGACTGTCTACTATGGAACACACACATACAGTATATATCGTATTTTTCGCACTATAAGGCGCATCGGATTACAAGGCGCATTAAGCGAAACAACTGTGTATAAGTTACAACAGAGTGTAAAAATTGAATTTCCCCTAGTGGGACTAATAAAGGTTGATCTTCTTCTTCTTCTTCTTCTTCAAAAAGGTCAGATAAGTCAAACTTTATTTTGTTCATTTAATAACTCAATAACTTCAATAACTCAACATTTTTCATTTGTAACACATGAAATACAAAACAATACACTCACTTTCCAGTTCATTCCTCTTCCACAAATCCATCAAAACCTTCATCATCAGTGTCTGAGTTAAACAGTTGGGCGATTTTAAGTGCGCCTTATAGTGCGAAAAATACGGTAATTAACCTTCTCATCTGACTACAGGTTTGATAGCAGGATAACACGTTTCAAAAAATGTTTGTGATCTCAAAAAAAAAAAAAAAATGCATGAGCTCTGCTGTTTACAGAATTTGAATTTAAGTTGAACTGGACGGAGTAAAAAAAATATGCATATATTATTAACACACACTTTGTAAATGGTTTGTCTCTCATTTGTTATAAAGAGCTGAAATGGAACTGCTGGAACAAATATTGTATTCATGATGACTTGACCTGTAACATGACTTATGTTTGTAATTTTTCTCCTAAATTTGGAACGTCCATTCCCCCTGCGCTGTAGTCCTCACTGCTAACTGTTCTGTTAGCCCAGCCAGTATTCATAAGAATTACATTTAAATTGGATGATTCAGCAGCTCACACTTTATATCTACTGCAGTGCCAACATTTAGTGCCAGTGCAAGAAGTTTTGTGTTGTCCTTTATGTAGCGCAGGGAAAATGTAGCGTGGGGAAAATTAAGGTCGTGGAACTGAAAGGGCTTTTAGCGCATTTGACAATCATGCAGAAGACAGGAGTTCACATCCTATCACAACAGTTAATAATTGCCCCACATGCTTTCCCTAACCTTAGACGTGCCCACTGAAGTTCTCCTGTTAACAAAATTGTTATTCATTGTTTCTCAATGGAACACATACGTCTACCCGTGAGGTCTGACAAATGTGCTGAAAGCATTTCGTTCATCAGAAATTATTTGCAAAGCCACATTTTAAAATATTTTTAAAAATGTTTGATAACACTTTCTATGATAACCCTGGCTATAATGCATTATAAACCTACCAATAAGTGAAGTAATGAAATTTCTGAGGTATAGGCCTAACAGCGATTAATGCATTATAAAAAAAAATTGTGTGAGAAGCAGACGCATTACGAGTATGTTTATAATGCATTATAGACATGGGCGCCATAGAAAGTGCTACCGAATGTTCTTAATGTAGAATGATTTTTTTTTTTTTTTAAATAGTTGGCATTGGATGTTTAAATATGTTGTCATTAAACATTATCTGGGGTTTTGCAGAATCATCCCATATGGCAGTCTGTCTGGCAACAGAGTTTGTTGGCCTGTAGAGGGAGTAGACAGCCATGTGCTTCCTCCCTGACACATGGTACTTCACACCTTCTAGCAAGGGGCTTCTCAACATGGTAACATTCAGAACGCAAATATGCTGCTTTATATAAATGCATATATAATCTGTAACAGCTTATCCTGTTCATAGTTGCATAAGGTTAAGAACATTGGGCGAAGGTGGGGTACACCCAGTACACAGGTACAGGTACAGGTTGGCAGACTATCGCAGGGCTGACACATAGAGACCATCAATTAACAACACAAAACAATGACAAATGTTGTCCAAAAACCCTCACAGTTACAGCATTTAGCATAAAGAATATGCTCAAATCAGAATATGGCAAACTGCAGCCCAGCAGATAACAACAGCTGTCAGTGTGTCAGTGAGCTGACTTGACTATGACTTGCCCAAAACTGCATATGATTATCATAAAGATGGCATGTCTGTAAAGAGGAGTCTCATGGGTACCCATAGAACTCATTTTCACTCACATCAGACATCTGAGGTCAGAGGTCAAGGGACTCCTGAAAATGGCCATAACAAAATTTCATCTGCAAAATTTAGTGCAAGTTTGAAGCAGTATTTGGACTCCTTAGCCACAAGCTAATATCACATGGTGGCTGAGACCCACTTTTTTAGGGGTAACAGGGAGTCTTTACAGGCAGATAGCAGGTCAACAGTAGATGTCATATAGAAGCGGTGTACATCATCTGAAAGTTGGGAAGCTGAAGATTCGTTTGAGATGTTGCTCTGCACTGTGTCAAGTTGTTGTAGTCATAAATAAGAAATAAACACTAATTAATTAATTCATTCATTCATTCATTAAAATTAATAGTAAAAGTGTATAAGGGTTTAGAACATTGGGATTAAAATATATGATGTCCATCCCCATGCTCGATTATGTCTCATAAGTTTAATGTTAAATAAGTAATTTTTAGGTTGATATCACTTGTTACACAGATTTGCTGCTATATGTAATCATTTTGTACCTATTGAGAATTGATTAAAAAATAATAATTAAAAATCCCTCCAACATACCGCATTAAGACATCAAGACTTTGCGGAACACAAAACCTTTAACATTTTGAGATTTTTGCAAGAACTGCATTTTTTGATGATTGGATGGTGAACACTTCTGTTCTGGAAACTGCTCAGAAACCCCCTTATTAACAGTTTACCCAGGAAAAGTCATCCCCTGAATGCGTTAGGTCTCTAGTTTGTGTATGTTAAGTTTCATGAGGTTGTGATTATCCTAGAGGTCACCACAGGTCATTTTATACACTGAGGTCAAGTTTCAAAAATGGTCTCACTACAATGAAATGGTTACTATGACTAACATTATCACACACCAATACAATTGGGCTCTTTGGAGCCATGAGAGTCTGTTTTACAGTGATACCCAATTTATGTAATTCCAAGACTGTTTAGGGACCCCATTATGCAGAAATACATCAACATAATTTCAAGAACAGGTGAAAATAACACATTTAAACTGCATGAAAGAACTGCATGATATTTGCCCCAAACTGCAATGTAATTATCATAAAGTGGGCATTACTGTAAAGGGGAGACTCGTGGGTACCCATAAAACACATTTTTATTCACATATCCTGAGGTCACAGGGGACCCCATTGAAAATGGCCATGCCAGTTTTTCCTCGCTAAAATTTAGCCCAACTTTGGAGCATTATTTAGCCTCCTACCAATGGATTCCTTAGGTTTTATAGCTTCACTATAACTGAAGCTTATAGAGCCTCTGAAAGACTGCCCTCAAGCCCTCCATTTTTTCATGAAATTTATAATGGAATCACATTAAATATATATAATAACAAATTATATTAACAACAGTGAATATTCATGCAGTTTTTTATGTCATAAAAGTTGAAAATTAACCATTTTAGCATCACTACTTTTACCAGTAAAGGACAATTCAACCATTTTGTCGAGCATGTTTAAATGGTAAAAATCCTACTTTCATAATTTCAGCAAATATATATATATATAATGTGATAGCATCAACTCCACCATGTTAACAACAATTACTGATAAAATGTTCTTTTATTTATTAGCAATAGTATCATTATTACATAATTAGCTTCACTCCCTTTACCTTAAAAGGACAATTGAACTGTTTGAGCATGTTTTTAGAAAATGATTTGCCTTGCATTTTTCAATAAGATATAGTGACACAAAATGTGTTTTACCAAACAGTGTGTTATCTCCCAACTTGTAATTCTTTTACATAGCTATATTTTATTTTACATTTTAATCTGTCATCAATTTCAATTTAATCAGATTATCCATCTTCATTGTAAAATTCTAGGGCTTTACTGCACTGTATTTTACATCTTAAATATTCAAATGTATCTATTTGAATATATCTATAATTATTTTTCCTAATTAAAAAGTTCTGATGGCTTGTAACTACTATTTTATAATGACATTGGCTCTTCTCTGTCTGTATCTTGTTGTCGTTTTCTTTTCTTTTCCGTCTTTGTTTTTGTAATTGAGTCAATGTCATTGTAAATGAGATTTGCCCCTCAATGATCTCTTGATTATAAAGTAATAAATAAAATAAAGGTTGAATGAATGGAATTTTGAATGACAGAAAGGACAAATGAATGAATTCATTTTTTTCTGAATGAATCTGGAGTTTAAACATGATACCATAAATAGTTTAAATGAAATGCATGGGTAAAATTATTCTGTTTGCTAGTTGATTTGATGATCTTATAGCCATAATTGGTCAAAGAAACTTCTACAGTTCAGGTGCACCTGACAGTGTACCATCACCTGCTGTAGACTTTAGTAATTTCTCTTCTAATATCTCCAACTGTCACATGACCCCCTCTCATATTAGTCATGGACCACTTTGTTTTAGACAGATGTTTTTACTATCTAGCTTCATATTAAATCATCATAAATCATTTTTTTTTTAAATTTTTTATCCTCTAATACTACTATCTCCTATATCTTTATCTTTCTGCTGATTTCTAATAGCAGGACTTGAAGCTCGTTGTTGGTTTGGCTTGTTGGTTTCCTTTTTTTATGAATAAAAGTTGCCCAACACAGAGTAGAAAAGTAGACCTTATGTGGAAATTTTACGGGTGCTTATTATGCTAGTCCAGTTAAGAGAGTTTGGTGAATCTGACTTGGAACACTCGTACGAAGAAACCTCACTGGAAAAAGTACGAGAAGTTCAGCAATTGTTGGCCCGTTGATTCCTCATTGGCTTCCTACCAGCAAACACAATAATTTGTATATTTGGTGAGCAGGACCAGTGTTGCTGCAAGGGTTACAGTACTTTTGTGAGCAGGAAGTGGTTATAAAGCATTATTCCACAGTGTTGTTATAGCAATTAGTTACAGACATTAGGCTTCACCCTCCCCAACCAGCCACCACCATCACCTTAAATTAGCTAACCCAGATACAGTGTAATAAAGCATACAGTGATGTGACTACAGCAGACACGTCATAGTGGCGAGCCGCTAGCAGACAGACTGTATTAGTGGGTTGTTTTTCCCTGCGGCGGAGGGATGGAGGGGGCATCAATTAGCCTCCAGCAGGCTCTGACCTTGAAATGGAGCACAAGCAGAAAACAGGAAGTCTCCCTGTACCACAGCCTAGAGTTCCAGTTCATGTCCCACATCATTTATTGATTCCAACTTTTTCATATAACTGAAGATGAGCATCGACACGTTTTATGAATTTTTCATATTGCATGCTGCCTTCTGTATGTATGTATGCCCTGGATGATAAGACCTTCAAAATGACACCGTAACAACATCCATTTATTGTAGTGTGCCAACATCACTGTGGTTTAATTTAAGAGATCATTAATACTTTAAGAGGAAGTAGTCAGAGAAATTATACATTCACTCACTGCAGGGGTAAAGTAGGTTTGAACAGAACTGTTATTTCCTGCGCACCTATCTGTGTGGCAATATTTCAGAGGCTTAGTCATGGGCCTCTACGCTACACTCTGCAAGTCACAACGTGTCTGTCTTCAGGCAAAGTCCTGACACTTCCTGGCACAGTTGAGTGAACACACCATTTACAAACTCAGTGTCAAAACGGAAGAGAAACATTTAAATCCTTTTTAACAGAAACAATAAGCTTGTCTGTACAGTGATGAAAATCACAGTCCAAGGTTAAGCAGGACTCCAGCTTGTATCCCCTGCCCATAAATACACCCTATATAATGATATTAGAGAGCAGTTTTGGAACAAAGGGTCATCCTCTGTGAAAAGAAAACCCAAACCATGAGCTTTCACAGAAGTGTGCGTTCGGTACTTACAGATTGTTGGGATGATGATGTCGTTTGATTCCTGTGTTGTCTGAGGGCGGGGAGTCTGCTTTGGGATGGTGGGACGTTCACCATTGTATTTCAGCGTAACAGAGGGATCAGACGGAGTCACTCGTGGAGACTGAGGCATGTACGGCCCTCGTGTAGATTCCTCTTCCATTAAAATGTCAGGACGTCCTGGGGTAATGGCGGTGGTCAAGGAGACAAAAGACGAAGATGAATGAGGAATCGACACAGTTAGTCCCAGCGTGGGGGTAACTGATATGATAATTGGGTCCTGTCCGATGCGTTTGGGATCTAAGTGTGTGGGTGGTTCGTACTCAAAGATTTTATCGACAAAGACCCATTTGAGGCCAGCTGTGCAGAGGGCTAAGCTAAGCAGACAGGCCAGGATGGGAAGAATGCAGATTTTCTCAGAGTGCAGGCAATTGTTAATCTGTTCCATCTCTATGCACACACAGCAGGTCCCTGGCAAGGCCACAATTCCCAAAGCGCCCAAATGCTCCCCATCACCACCACCACCACCACCTCTCTCCGCATCTTCCTCCCCACTCTCCCCACCAGCTGCCTCTGTCTCCTCTGGTTTCTCCTCTGGGACTTGTCCAGTATCAACAGTAGAGCTGGTGGGGGAGGCCGATCCAGGAGGGGGAGCTGGCCCTGCAGAGATGTCCTCCATTCCCTCAGTCATCCTTTCCAACTGCTGGATGAAGGGTCTCTGAGCACCTCAACTATTAACTCAGAGCATCACACGGTGGCTGTCTGCCACCAGTCTCCTCGAGTATGTTTTCCATCATGAGGCTGCAGAGTCAGAGCTGGGATTTCAGAGGATGGTACAAACGCTCTTCAGAGTGAGTCGAACCTTGTTAACAGTCTGGGAGGTATGTAGACAGCCTTCTGCACACGAGGGAAAGGAGTTCCTTACTCATGCTTTCTCACAGGAAACACAATCAGTCTATAAATAGAATCGTCAAAAGGACTGCGGGCAAAAACAAAAAAAAGATTGCCAGAGATTTTGATTCCTTAAATGTTCTGCATGGTCTACCAGAGAGCAGTGGTAGAACAGGAGCACTCACTCACCTGAGCACTTGGGCAGAAGAGGCAGTGTTGACGTGATGGGCCAGCTGCAGTAGCTGTAGTGCGGAGGACAGGATGGCTAGGCACTGCAGTGGCAGGAGGGACATGCTGTCTTGTCTGTGGAGCTCCAAGTAGCTGAAAGGCTGAATCATCAGGGAGCGGCAGGTGCCCTTCCTCTCAGCACAGCCACAGAAACAGATGAGTAAGGGGAAAGAGAGAGAAAGAGAATCATAGAGAGAGGGAGGGGGGAGGGAGGGCTGCAGTAGCACAGAAGGGCAGGCAGACAAGACGGGATACTCCCCTTTTTTTCTTCTCTCACCCCTCCTCTCTCAATCTTTCCTCTCCAAGTGGTGAGCAGGGCAGCCTTTGGCCTCCTCCCTCTCTGCCTCTCTTCCTGTCTGGTGGTGTCTGCGCTCTCTTTGCAGGCTGCTCCCAATCCCAGCACAAAGCATCCAGCTAAGCAAGTTCCTACTTGATCCAATTAGAGCGCATGTCAGCGAATCACAGGGAGGCAAACTGTTGTAGCCACCCCCTCCAGCACCACTCCCCATTGATTATGCTGATAGTAAGGGTGTGTTTTTTGTCAAGGGGAAGGAGCTGGGGAAGCAGACATATGATCCATCCCAAGAGGATGCAGCCATTGTGCTCCACTCTTCTCAAGTATCCGCATTCATTAGTGTAATACCATAATAACACAGATGATATACACATATATACATACATATACAGACACAAAAACATGACACAGAATTAAAAAGCACAGGTATGAATAATAATAAATAGATATAATAAATAATACATTTATTTGCCTCAGTTTCAGGCACATGCTGGTTCATTGTCATGGCTTACTGAGAACTGAGCCAACATTGGTGTTACATCTTTGTTTAACCTACTGTGCCAAGTCAAAGTGTTTGCTATCAAATCAGCCATAATAATCAAGGTGGTTGTTACGTGCAAAGATAAAGGTAGAAATAAGTGTTAAATATGCCCTGATTTTGTGGGCTGGGGGGAATTTTCGGAGCATAAAACAAATATCAGGGAGGGTGCATCTAATTGGTAAATAAAATGAACTAAAAGACAGATCTGCTCCAGTAATTTCAGCTGGTCTGAAATATAAGCACACAAAATATTCCAGATCCCTCGGTCATATTCGTTTTGGTACCCAATTTGTGAGCTATACATTGTAAAATGGGAGTATTGATCACCAAAAAAAATGCTTCCTGTAAAAGTGTGCAAGTGTGACAAAAAGCCCCCAGACTGCCAATAAAACTATTACCTCCCAACCCCCCACCACATGGGCTAATAAGCTAGCAGGACAATCCAAAGTCTTCTTGAGGAGTCGGGGCTTAAACAAGATGAGGACAGTCACAAAGGTCAGGTCACCGCCACACTGAACATTGACACTGCTGCGACCCTTTCCAATCTGCTGACTGAATTAATACCAGTAATGGTATCTGTGGGAGACAACTTCCTGTCAGGCTCTGAATTAGGGACCTGCATATTGATTAACTTCTCAGTATTTTCACCCTTTACGGGGGCTAAAAAGTGAATAAACACAAATGTGCTATTAAAATAATTAAATAAAGACACAATAGATATTTAAAAAAAAAAAAAGCATTTATTGTTTTTATATATTTCCACATTTATCTTTATATATATATTTCAACATGTATTTTTGGTTTCCCTGGCTTTCAGTGGCTGATCATGATCAGTTAGGTTAGTTAAGAAAGGGAAAAATATACAACCTATTTTTCCTCTTCAGCTGTGTAATCCAAGAATCTCACAATTCTGTATGCCAATATTGTTGGTACAGGAAATGTGACAATGTATATAATGTATATATTATATACTGTACATTATATTATACTATAAAATGTATATAATACCTGTATGTAACAACTGTAATCTTGTGTTATTGTGTATTTGTGCTTTGTATTTTGACGCTTTGGCAACATGTTTTTTTTTTAAACTTCCATGCCAATAAAGCCACTTGAAATTGAAAAGTCAAATGCATTGATGACTCATCCACCGATTCCGGTTTTGCAGCTGTGGTTGTTACGCTCAAAGGTTCTGGAGGCCTAGCTGAAAAGCAAACACTGATAACATGAAACTACAGCATGTCTTCCTCTCACAATGATGTAGCGCTTTAAATAGTCATATAGCCCATAATGAATGCACTACATACAACTTTATGATCAGTTTAAGCGTTAATCCCAGTTTAATCATTTTTAGCAATCATAACATTGTACTCACCAATTCAGTAAGTGACATTTTGGTTCATATTTTTACTGTTAGTCTTCATTTTCTCTTCCAAACAAGTTTATCTTAACTCACCTATTAACTTAGTCAGTGCATTGTTATGAATGAAAGGACTAATGAACAAACTACTCAAATAAGACCAACATATAATAACTCAATTATTCTTTAATACTGGTAAGTATTGGCTGCAGCAGCAAGGGGAAAGAGGCTAAGTAGAGGCTTATCTGGACAATTGTGTTGGTTACATTTAAGTTCACTCTCAAGTGTATGGGTGCGTGCACGGCTCTGCACACCCTGCCTGTTTCCCTGTGTAGAAGATATTTATCTCCTAAGTGCTGACTCGTAACAATGTATAGGCTATCCTTTTGATTTAGACCTTTCAGCAGGATGTATTTTGGTTGAGTAGGATGGTTGTTTTTCATCTGTACCCTTATGTGCTGCACAGCTTTTTCATTTGCATGTCTATTCATTCTGTTTAACTCCAATATTTCTGGACAGTTGTAGACAAATATTTGGCACCTTTAATATCATTAGTATTATACTATTTGTAGAATTTGACTCCAGACTGTGTATAGGATTGTTTCCTACTTGTGCGATCCAAACATCTCCAATAACTCCAGAGCGTTGTAAAGTCCAAAAGTCAAAATTTATTGAAAAAGATTTATGCAATCATTTCCAAAATTCACAATGTGTTTCTCTAAAGAAATATTCTGCTTCAATCCATATTTGTTGGCGTTTAGTCTTTCAAAACAACATTTTCACTGTGGTTAAAGAAAAGGTTGCTCTCTTGTACGTCCTCCCTTCAGATGCGTTTGGCAGTTTACGCAACTATCAGAAATAAACAGATGTAACACAAATAAACTTAAACAGACAATCTAAGATAGCTGGATGGACAGACGGCTAGATAGAAGTTGCTGCAGCTCTTCTCATTTATGGCACGCTTCTTTTATCGCTTCTGTTATCACAGTTACAGTATACTTAGTATAAAGTAGGCTACTACTTCTACTTGGAATCCACCTCCAAGGAGGACATGTTAGTTCTCATCATCTGATCCAACTCCCCACCAGGAGGTGATCAGCTGACAGACTGCTCCTCTCTTCACTTGAGAGTCCAAGACATACTGTAAGGTAGCAGATTTGATGATACGACCATAAAGACAATGATCGATCTTTGGCCTAGGATGTTCCGGTACCAAGGACACTTGGTACCTAGTATGAACTGCCCTATGCTTGAACATGTGCTAGTCATGAATCCATCACTAGCACTGAAGTCCAATAACAAAGCACCACTCGGTTTCGGATCAGACAGGTCATTCCTCCCAATCACCCCCCTTCAGGTTTCTTTATCATTACCCATGTGAGCATTGAAGTCCCCCAATAGAACTACAGAGTCCCTTGTTAGTGCACTTTCAAGGGCGTCACCCAGAGACTCCAAGAAGGCTGGCCATTCCCATCTGCTGTTTGGTGCATAAGCACAAAAATTAGTCAGAGACTTCCTCTCACTGATTCGAGTCACAAAGAGGCAACCCTCTTGTTCTTCAATGAGAACTCCAACACAGTAGCGCTCAGCCAGGAGCTTGGGAGTATCCCCACACACACGGTACTTCTCACCCTGGGCAACTAATATAGCTGATACTGCTCCACATTCCGCACCAGCTCCGGTTCCTTGCCCACCAGAGAGGTGACGTTTCACGCTCCTAGAGGCAGTTTAGGTGCAGTACGTCCCCGCTGCTTGCCACCAGACTCACATTGCACCCGACCCCGATGCCAATATTTGCGGGAGGCTGGCCCACAGGGTGGCGGCTGCATGTTGATTTTGTGGGCTTTTCCCGGCCAGGCCCCATGTGTCCATGGAGGAGGTAGAGATTGAAGACACGGGGAAGACTTATCCCCATGTGTCCATGGAGGAGGCAGAGATTGAGGACACGGGGAAGCCTTATCCATATCCCTGGCAGAGGTCAATAAAGTTGTCAAAAAGCCCCTCAGAGGCTAGGCATCAGGAGTAGATGAGATTCAGCCTGATGCTGAAGGCTCTGCAGATTGTTGGGCTGTCTTGCCTGACACGCCTCTACAGTGTCACATGGAGGTTGGGAACAGTGTCTGTGGAATGGTAATGCGGCATCAGCAGTTATGCGGGCATTGCGCTGGACCATCGGGTTGAAGAGAGAGCTGGGTCAGAAGGCAAAGGTCTTAATTTACCGGTCAATCTGTGTTCCAACCCTCACCTATGGTCACCTGTGGTCTTGCTTGGCATGGGGTTCCCCAGATGGAGCTGGAAAACATTGGGGGAGAGGGTACCGTACAAAACCTGCTGCACCTGGGACCCAGCTCCAGATAGCCAAAAGTAGATGGGTGGATGGATGGATGGATGGTGGGCACACATTCTGAATCTAAAATCTAATTCCATCCCATGAGAGGTAAGGCAGAATTAAATTTGTTTTGGCCACCAAATACAGGCAAAAATTTCATTAATTTAGTTCAAGCTAAAAGAAAATAAATTACACTTGACTGCAAAAAAATGTTTCACCTTCCCTCTCAAGGCTTCCATAAAAGACACGTTTGTTTAAAAAAAATAAAATAAAAAAAAAAATGAGAGTACACTCTATCCTTGTAGATACTTTGCAGACGGCTTTTGTTATTCAGGATGGTCATATGGTTTACACTAACAGAATTCTGTTCTGCCTTGTGCTGGTGATTTGACAATGCCTGACGAAGATCTCTGTTCGGTCGAAACATTAATTCATTAAAATTGCTGGGGGCTACCAATGCAGTGTGCAGATCCTGTTTCCTGATTTTTTTTCCAACAGAATTTTAACTTCATTTTACAAGGGGTGTGATGTATTGTATGAAACATTTAAGACTGGTAACTAGGCCGTGTTGTTTATTTTGGATTTGCACCTTTATAAATATTCATATTTTATATTTGCACTCCATACATTTCCTACTTTGTACTGCAACTGTTGCACAACATTTTCCCTCGGGTTAAATAAAGTTCTATCTTATGTCATCTTACAATTTGATTAAAAGCAGGAACAGGAAACTACAGCTCTTGTAGATGTTTAATTTTGCGCGCATGTTCCCTTTGTCTATCCTATCATTAGTAAAATACAAAGACATTAGACGCAATATCTATATAGGCATCATGTAAACATGTAAATCAACACTGCTCATAAAAATTAACAGATTGTGCTAAACGTTTCTTCAAAAAATATGCACACAACATGGCTTTCCTCAAAACATATAAACAGTTTACATAATCATAAGTCAGTAATATGATTCCCTGGTGTTGGCATAGTACAACTTTGTATGATCATAAAATCCAGCTGTAAAGCCCCACATGTAACAAATTTAAACCTGCAATAACAAACAAGTTGTGAACACAACACTGACATAATCACCTTTTATGTTGATATGATCAACTTGTTAGCAAATAGTTCCTTATCACCACATCCCAGATACAGGCCAGTGTAATCATTCATTTAGAGCGGTGTCTCTGTCTACCTAATAAATGGAAGTCAAATATTCACTCTCTTTCAGTCTCTGGCTGAACAGTGGGTTTATCAGAGTTTTTTCTCTGAAAAAAGCTGCCTTCTGCAGCAAAAAAACAGCTTTCTATAAAGCTCCGTAAAGCTGAGGGGTGCTGCAGAATCAGCGGATAAATCTCTGTAGGTTCCTCTCTAGGAACGACACCTCTCATGTTGTCATTTGAGTATATAACGGACATAACATATTGGAATTCTTCAGGTACGTAGTGTTCCCATTTAAATAATAAAATATATCCCCACTAGTGGGCTTGAGAAAACATCATGGATGAGGATGAATCTTTTCCCATTGCAGACAATCTTTGAGCTTTTGTGATTTTGCACGCAAGTGCAAAGAACAGCCTTTCAGACCAGGTTGTGTTGTAACTCTCAATAGTTACCCCTTATTCCAAATGTTTTTGCCAGCTTGCTCTTAAAGTTATCAAAGAGTTTCAACACAGTCCACAGAGTGTTTAAACTTGATTGGACAGGTTCGCTCTAGACAGGAATAATCAACAGTATTGTGTTGGAAATTATCTATAAAGGAAGATTTTATCATAAAAATACTACCGGCTAGATTGCCCGTAGAAAATAAAAAGATAAGTGTCACAACAATAACTTTTACTACAGGAACTGTGTGATATTTCATCATATACCACAGAAACAGACATGAAATCTGACTGACTGGAGGTTTCTGAGATTTATCATTTCGGTGGCAATAACATAAGTAAGATAATGCACACTGTGCAGGTATACACACAATTACTCTATGTCTAATTTCAGAGATTCACATCTGAAATCGCCATCTTACTCCAGAATGGTTAAGAGTGTCTTAGTCTGACTGTTTCTCTACATGAAGAACTGAGCCAGCAGGTTGGCCATGCCCAGCAGGATCAGGAAACTGTGGAAGAGGGCTGATGGCCAACGGAGCATCCCTTGCCTTTTCAGGGAGATCATGTGAACTAAGGCAGGGAAGACGAACACTAAAGCCAGGCCACAAGTCGCTCCGGAAAACCTACATGGGAGACCAAGAGTTGGCATCAGTACAGAGCATTTTGTGCAGTTTCACACCAGGTCAACTAGTGCGTTAAACTGATGACCTAGGGTGCATCCTAAAGAAAAGCCTAAAGAAATTAAATGCAAGGTCTGTAAGGTAGAATTAACATTTTATTCAACATCAATAACTATGGCTAACCTGAAACTTGAAACATTTGAGTTTAGATTATTCCATGCTTAATAACTTATGTATGGTTGTGCAGAAGCAAGAAGGAAAAAAAAACATGTAGGTGGTTTCTTGTGCTACAAAGTGCCGTCATGTGGAAAATTTTGGTTTTTTTGATAATCAGTGAGCCATTCTTTTTTTTAGAGGCTGATAAAAATAATGGCCAATCACATCTTCTCCTTTCTTTACTTTTAAATATCACCTCCAACAAAATATACAAAATCTTATTCATATAATTATTACTGGTAGTATAGTCCTCAATCTATAAAAGCACAACATTGAAATGCTGCAGTCCTTTGTATGATTATTCAGGTTGTGCTCAGTTAGATTTGGCTGCATCTATGGACATGCAAAAGTACTAGCACTACTGTCAAACAGTTCTGTAATCATACCATTTATGATCAACATAGTAATTCACACCATTTTGAAATGCAACCACGACTTATACAGATAGTTTAGACCATATTATCTTATGTTATGCTCATTGCAGCCACAGATTGGTCTCTATGTCAGACACCAGTTTATGCAAGAACATAAAGACAGTAATTGGACCAATTGACCATTAGCTATCATACAGTATATGTGAATAGGAAAACAAGTTCAAACATACCTAATGATGGATCCAATATTGGGATAAAACTTGGCCATCAGGACACCAGCTCCAACAATTAAGATGTTCAGTGCCAGAATGTGGAAGAAACTAAAGTGAGTGAGTGAGAGACAGAGAGAGAGAGAGAGAGACAAAGAGAGAGAGAGTGTTATATAAATAATAAATATTTCCTTACTTTTTAGGATAATCATTTCCAGTAAGTCCAATATCCACTCTCTTTTAGCACAGCTTTGGTCTCCACCACCTCCTATATCTGACTCTGCTAAATACTCCACTATGTTCACCAGCTAGACTGTGTCTGTCTGCTGTTTGCAGTTTGACAAAAAATTGTCCAGGTCAATATATCAGCTAATATTTGGTTATCACAGATGTGTCACTATCCATGTATACGCTGGCTGATAAGCAACAAGAAGTCATAACAGAGAAACATCAAATACAATGTATGTTTACGGTTATCTATATTACATAGTTTGTCCACCAGAGAGCATTGGCAAATTTATTCTTACACTGTAAAATGTCCCACTCAATAGATGTCTTGTCTTGTCTGTTCTATTAGAATCAACTTCATCTATCCTTATCAAAAAATATTTAGCTGACGTTTTCAAAAACGACTCTCCGCAATTTTATCTAATGGTCACTAATACCTGTACCAGCCTCATTATGAATATTATATTAGGTATATTGAACTCAAGTCTGCACAGTGGTTCAGTGGTTAGCGCTGTCGCCTCACAGCAAGAGGGTTGCAGGTTCAAACCCAGCTTGCTGTGGAGTTTGCATGTTCTTGCTGTGTTTAGCATTTGTTTTCACGTTCATTGTTGGCTCTAAATTGGTACTTAAATTGACATAAACACACAGCTGTAAAAAAAAAAAAAAAAAAAAAAATCAATCATTATCAATCTGTTGTGTAGTTCTGCTTCCACAGAAAGAACAAGAAGTTCAATGATAATACACTTCACCTGGGGTAATGATTGCCAAAGATCTGGCCCATCACCTGGACCCGAACCAGGTATCCCAGGAGCGGGTAGACTGTGATCATCTGGAACAACAGGAAGGTCCGAGCCACAAACACCATCACATCACTGCTGGGGAAGTTGTCTAAGAAGTTCTGTACGAGAAAAGAAGGCAGTGGAGGGTTTGCAAGGTGGGGTTTGTTTGACAAATCTGTAGTGAAGCTACAGTAGCGGTAGATAACAATATGACTTTAAAGTCATATCTATAAATATTTTTAGCAGTTTGTAGTTTCTTTTCCTGATTTTTATGACAAATCCGCAAAGCTTTGCTGCTTCCCTTTAATGCATACAACCAAATGTTTGGGAGCAATTCTAATGATGGCTCTATATATATAACTGTGTGGAGTTCAACATTTGATTTTCACTTAGATATGGACAAAAGAAGCATTTCTTTCACATTTCCAAAGGCATCCTTAGAACTTGTCAACTTCAACCATCTGGATTTTAAATCATCCAAAATGCTCGACTTCCTGCTCTTATACTTCTCACTTCAAAATGTTACTGTCAACATGTTCCTTTGTTAACAAGATTGCATTATTAGAATTGCAAAACAAAGTTGCTGTAAAGTGAATTTTATCTACTTATAATTAAATGTACAATTATGCAAATATTTAAGCAATTTTATCTTAACTACAATTTCCTGTCAATTATCAAACTAGTTTAGAGGTCTGAAGTGTGTATCTGACAGGGGTAGAAAAAAATTATGCTGATTGACTCATCAAGGTTATGGTTTCTAGACCAGTGGTTCCCAAACTGGAGTCCAAGCCCCCCTTAGGGGTGCCAAAGATCACAGGGGGTGCACCAGGATGTGACTGCTCTGAGGTTGTCAAAATTAGATTTGCGCATTAATAACTAAAATCATTGTAACACACTTACTGGATAACTCGTGTATATAAATATATTTTTTGTTTCGCCCACATTATGTTTAAAAACAGTATTTGTGCACAGTTGCAGATAAAGATCAGGCATTAATATTATTATTATTATAGAAATGTGTTTTGTGAGGTCATAGTGACCTTCACCGTTGACCTTCGACCCCCAAATCCAATCGGTTCATCCTTGAGTCCATGTGGATGTGCCAAATTTGCAGTGGCACTAGTGGATCCAGATCTGCACCAAAAATTTTAAACATCTGTTCTTGGCCAAAGCCAAAGTCAAGTTATACTATAGTTCAACTTCAAGTTTACATGGCAACACATAATAATACTAGAGACCATCTTGTGATGGGATCACACCAGCCGCAAAGCCACATTAGATCAGGGGTGTAAAGTTGGGGAGCCAATGGCCCCTTCCCCACTTCCTACTACCCCACATCTGGCACCCTTGCTCAGACCACACCCATCACAGAACTCTGTCTTCATTTTGATCTCAGCTACACACTTACATGGTTGTGATGCTACCACAGTGGCAAAATCTGTCAACAGACTGACAGGCAGAAAGACAAATATATAAACATCTGGCAAAGTACTCCAAACCTCCTCTGTGGTAGTTCCTGGTGCAGGGGGTGTCTCCAGGACCATATTTGCCATGATGACTCACACACAGACTGTGAAAACAATACCAGCGTCGCTGTCGCAGCTGGTAACAACAACAAATGGAAACACTGAACGGAAGAGAAATGAAAGCTGAAGAGTAAATCTCACTGGTTCAATGCAGTCTTTGAAGAGAGGCGGTGAGGGAAAGGCAGCAAAGATCAGCACTCCCACATACAGATAGGTCAGCCCTACTAGAAGATAGGCCACAGACAGGTCTCGCACCTAAAAACACAAAAACACATTCACCTTAGGCTCAGCATCACTTTACTTACTGTGTTTTCTGAGGTCAATAAGCCATGTTGGGACTAAATTTTGATTTTTATTATATTTAACAGCTGTTTATTACTGACCGTTTATGGCTGTAATAAGATTACTATCTTTGTTTTAAGGCCTGGCTCAGATTAAACCCGTTGTAAAACAAAAACAAATGCATACAGAGAATGAATGTAATAGAACTTGGCAACACTAGTGCCACCCCTCAAAACAGAAGCCTTACATCCTGTACATATCGCTGTTTTACATGGCTGACATTTTCCTCGCTCTGACTACCGTGACTATACTCTCCACAAGCATCGTGCTGTTGTTGTTTGCTATCGTCATGTGACAAACTACCTGCAATCAGTTCTCCTTCGCTACTCTAAAACAGTTGCAGCCATGATGCATCCAGGGTGACAGCACAGTGAAGGCTACTGTTTTGGAGTGGCAAAGAAGAATTGATTTCCGGTTAAACAAGTTTTTTTTTTTATGGGTTAATAAAATATGGTATCGGATCGGTGCATAGACTGGTGAACTCACCAATACCTTAACTGTGGGCAGTATCAGACGCATTTGCAATACTATTAACTGTATCGGAACAACTGCACCAAATATTGTTGATATTTAATTTGAAGACTCCTTCCTTTCTGTTGCTGAATTGGATGTTAAAAGCACCGATGAAAGGCTCTCATAAGTATACAGTATAATGCATATGTTTGTGTAACTGGGCATGAGCACGGCTGGTTAAGACTCACATTGTTCTCCTGGTGCTTGTTGCTCTTCATCAATGTGATGATGCAGTTGTGAATGAAGAAGGCCAGAGTGAGGACACCAGTGAACTGAGGGAAGAACAGTCTGAACTCTGAAAGACAGAAATTATGCGTTTACTACTGTACAGAAACAAAAATAATCAAAATCTACACTAGTGCTCCCCTGGTGGTTGCAATGTTCATTACATCTTACAGTCAAAATGGCGTTCAAAAGTTTCTTTTCTAACTTTCAGTTTATGCGATCTGCTGCATGCAAAAGTTAATATTTAGGTGCTAGGGTGGCACTAGAGGAAAGCTCCTGGCCCACCCAAAACAGAAAAGGTTTATCCTCCGGGGAGCAACAGACTGCAGAGTGCATTTTAATGTCAATCTGCTGAATTATGGACAGCCATTTTTTTGGACAGACAGTGGAAGGTAAGGAATATTTAATTTACTAATAGGGAACCATTAATAAAGTGGATCATATCAAACAGCATGGAAATCTTGGTCAGTAATAGGTGAGCTGTCTGTATGGAATACAATATCTCCATCCCTACAGCAGCTGGGCAAACACTACACTTCATCCACCATCAAGGGATACAGTAAAAAAAAACAATATAATGCTGATCAGCTGATCAGCCAAATACAATATCCAATATACATGATAAATCCCTTACCTAAGGTCATCGCATTGATGCAAAAATCATCTAAAAATCCAATAATGCCATCAAGTAACCATCAATGATTGGCAACAATGTCTGAAATGGCCTTATATTGTACAACCTAAGATATTACAGGTACAACTACCACAGTGTTTACAACCTTGACTTCAAGCAGGAATCAGTATTGTCATATATTATAAAAAAGCTAGATTATACTAGGTTCATGTGAGTTGCTGTGGAAAGATACATAAATAAGCATTAAAATCTGCAGGAGGTTTACCTGGAACATAGAACTGGGTTGAGTCAAACCAGTGGAACTCTAGGTGGAAGCCGAGGCGGACAGCTTTAATGGTGACCAACACAATCAGGTAGACCACTGATATGGTGCCTGGACAAGATGGAATGACAAACAATGGATGGATGAATGATGCAGCACACAGCATTTAGAAAGAAAACCAGGGGGCCTGTTCCAGAAAGCAGGTTTAACAAACTGGAAAACTACCCCAAACTGGAATAACCTCGCGGTTTAGATTACAGAATAGCTGATCAGAGTCAACTCTAAGTGTACAATCTTCGTGATGTGTGTGCGTAGTGATTAAAAAAAAAAGCCATCATGAGTGGAGCTTTAATAAATGATTCATCATGGTAACGGATAAAATGAAGGCAGAGCCTACATTTGAATTAATTGGAGGTAGAAATGTTATTGTGTGTGTTCAAAGACTATACACATTTCAACCCCCTCTCTCTCTATCTGAGTTAGTGAGGAAAATGGTTGCAGTTGTTGCCAGTGTTCTGTGTCTCTGGGTAGCAGCTGCAAAATCCTCAATTATAGACAGAGGTGTGCTGGAGACCTTCTTCAGGATCCCAAAAATAACATGGAAAAGACAACCAAGGTGATTTTGGGGCGATTTTTTTTGTCAGTTTAATTTCCAAATTTAATGGTCTGTCTCCGAAGAAGCAGCGAGAACTAATGAGTAACTGCAGTGGGGAAGCGGGGCGACTGCTCAGCGGGGCCCAGAGACACAGCGGGGGAAACAGCATGTAGAGCCGGCATATTTCCACTCTTTTCATTAAGGATTTATTTCAACCAGACCAGAGTCGCTGATTGTTGGAACAGTGGAAAGACTAATGGACTAATGGTTTTGGCACATCAAAAATTAAGTTGAGAAGGTGAGTTACCGGATGGCATTAATTCTTTCCCCACTGGTAAATCACCAGGAAGTGATCGCATTCTTATTAAGGTTTGGAAGACCTTTTTAACTGAAATTAAAAGACCTCTGATGGCATCTTTTAACTACTCCTTCACTTAGGGAATATAATCAAACACACAGAGAGGCTATCAACTCATTGCTCCTGAAGCAAGATCCAGAGGAGCATTACATAGATCCTGTATATATGAAACACTAGAGACCACTGACATTGCTCTGCTGTGACACCCGTACCCTTTCTAAATGTATTGCATTGATATGAAAATGTTTTTCAGCCTTGCAGAGGGAAAACTGTTTTGTTACAAGGAAAGATTACATTGATTAATACTCTTGGAATCCCTCTGTTTATCTCTTAATGGCACTTCCCTCTTAGTTATGACCTAAAACTTTATTTTTGAGGCCAGAGTGACCTTGACCTTTGACCACCAAACACTTTATCAGTTCATCCTTTTGTCCAAGTGGATGTTTGTGCCAAATTTGAAGAACATGCCCAGAATCACATTGTAAATGCACAGATTTTATTCTGAGCTGAAAATGTTAAGAAGCCCTGAAAGGCAAGCGTTTTGTGATTTCTTCAGCTTTGAGATTAAAACTCGCATTTTGTTAGATGACCTGTTTGCCTGTTTTCCCTGCATTTGGACCCACCACCATGAACATTAAAACCTGACAGATCCATTTAACTTTACATCTATTCTAAATTGATTTCTTTCCTGTGTTCATGACTTAAAAACATGAAAAAAAAAAGATTTGTCAGGATAATCTAAGTTCCCTTTTTTCATCTGTGGAACAGATAAAAAGAAAGTTTTACCAGATGGAAAAAAAAACCCTGAGACATTTGTTGTAATACTTATTTCGACCACCAGAGTGCACCACTACACCATGTTCTAAGCCAGACTAAGCATTCATGTTTCTCCATGCACTCTAAATACAAGGTACATACAGTATATTGTCTGTTAGCAAATCATATAACATTATTCTCATGTCTTTAGATTAGCACCAATTAAAATGCATATTATACCACCAGGGCTGCACGGTGGTGCAGTGGTTAGCGCTGTTGCCTCACAACAAGACGGTCGCGGGTTCAATTCCAGCTTGGGACTCTTCTGTGTGGAGTTTGCATGTTCTCCCCGTGTAAGCGTGGGTTTTCTCCGGGTTCTCCGGCTTCCTCCCACAGTCCAAAGACATGCAGTTTAGATTAACTGATTACTCTAAATTGCCGGTAGGTGTGAATGTGAGTGTGAATGGTTGTCTGTCTATATGTTGTCTGTCTCTATGTGCCCTGTGATGGACTGGCGACCTGTCCAGGGTGTACCCTGCCTTCGCCCAATGCCAGCTGGGATCGGCTCCAGCCCCCCCGCGACCCCTAACGGGATAAACGGTTGACGATGGATGGATGGATTATACCACCACTCAGCCATAACATTAGGTCAGCATGGGCACACTGACCAGTCTGCGGCTACGCAGCCCCACACCCAACAAACTGCAATGCACTGCGTGTTCTGACACCTTTCTATCAGAATCAGCATAAACTTTTTCAGCAATCAGAGCTACAGTAGCTCTTCTATTGGATCTGACAACATGGGCCAGCCTTCACTCCCCACATGCATCAATGAGCCTTGACCGCCCATGACCCTGATGCTGGTTCACCGGTTTTCCCTCCTTGGACCACTTTTGGTAGGTCCTGACCACTGCAGACCAGGATCATCCCACAAGAAGTGCAGTTTTGGAGATGCTCTGACCCTGTCGTCTAGCATCACAACTTGGCCCTCGTCAAAGTCGCACATATCCACGCTTGCCCCCTTTTTTCGGCTTCCAACACATCAACTTCAAGGACAAAATGTTCACTTGCTGCCTAATATATCCCACCCACTGCCAGGTGCCATATTAACGAAATTATCAATTCAGGTCACCTCTCAGTGGTCATAATGTTGTTAATGTTATGGCTGATCAGTGTCTATATATACATATCACAAATTATGATTTTTTTTTTTTCACCTGTTTTCACATAAATGGAAAAAAAAAAAGTTAGAAAAATGATCTGGGCAAAACTTTTTTTTTTCACTAGACAAAACTCTTTTCTCAACTCTTTTCTCACCAAATGAACTTAAAACATAAATACAGGACAGAAAACAATTTAGATCAGACTAAGAAAATGGATCACCAGAATTCTTTTCTCTAGAGCCTCCATAATGAATCCACAATATGTGATATTTAAATATGAGGGAAGAGATTGCTGTTCAAAGAAAGATTGAGTAACAAACTAATAACCAACTGTGATTTTGATAATCTTCCCCTGACTTTAACCTCTGCCTATTAATGCACTTTGATATAGAGATGAAACAACATGTCAAACAGCTCCTTCAGGTTCGACACCTTAGGAAGAGAGAAGCTCATGGTTTGTTGAAGAAAAGATGCCAGCGAGCTGGTTATGTTCAGAACAACCAAGTGATCTCTGTTTCTGTGTGTCCCTCAACTCAACAAACCTGCTGTCTGGAACAGACCCCTTCACATGTTACTTGTTTAATATTGATCCCTGACATGCTGGATTGGTTACCTCATACACCTGTAGTCACATCTTTAAACTAAAGGCTGTTTCAGTCATAATACCAACACACTGGCATCAACGATCTAAAGAAGCTTACTGTGATTTTTAAAGCACTTAGTGTTCCCCCAGATCACTGCTTATCTTTCAAAACACCAACAGCGAGTTGGACGGAAATTATGGTGCTCTTATCTTACCCAAGAACGTGAACCTTGCAAAGAAGGAGGCTGAGCGGAAGCAGAGCAGCGGCAGCAGCAGGATGATGAGGTAGAAGGGGATGGTGCTGGTTTTGCTCCACCAGTGTTCAAAAGAGCTGACATCGGAAGTATTATCTCCACTGGTACTGAGGTAAAGTGTGCTCATGGTGTAGTTCCTTCCAGGGTCAGTGTTAGGGTATGGACAGATGACTGGTGAACAAATCAACAAGCAATTACAATCCTTTTATTTTTCCTCCATCTGATAATCTGATAAACTATAACAGCTTAAACAAAATTTCTCAACGTCAGTAAACATTTATCGAACAACACCTATGGTCTGTCTCTCCAATCTACATTTTGTGTCTGCACTGTAGTGCACTTATATATTTTAAATAAAAATAATGTATAAACTAAATACTAAAACAGGTAATCAAAAAAACTAAACTTTGTCAAATACATTTTTGAATGATAAAAATAAAGTTTTAGTGCACTTAGCAGCACTTATGCATCTGCTTGATTATCAGCTTAATATGGGCCGATGCCAATTTTTGAAAAATGTCAAATAATCGGCCCGATTAATCGGCCGACTGATTAATCGGCCGACCGATTAATTGGTCGACCTCTAGTTAAGTGACTTACCTTTATCTGAGCCATTGGTTCCAAACTCTGAATCTGACATGTTGACATTGTGAGCATAGTCTGTTGAGAGGAGAGGAAACCATCAGAACGAAGAAAAAGCTCTTGCACATTTTAGCGGTACAGCCCCTAATAACTTGCCATCTCCCTGCACAAAATAACCATTATCTATGAGCAGCTGTCGAGATGTGTTACCCCAACTGTGCCATGACTTCACTTTCAACAGACAGAGCCACCCATCTACACCCACCTACCACCATCTTGCTCTGCATTTGGTAAATCATCTTCAGAGTGAACTTCAGTGCAACATTTGAAACACAAACATCAACACTGATGTGTAGTTCCATTATATTTGCAGAGCAGACAAATAACCTATGATGTAGTGAATTTGACCACATAAACTAGCTAGCTAATACATATTACAATCTAGCAAATGTCAGCTCAATACAGAATCACATTCTCTAAGATGTCATCATTGTGTCTTGCCTTGCTATGTACAGTATCTGTCAGTTTAAATAGGGACAAATACACTGAATATGCACCAGTGTAATGATGACTAAATGTTACTAAAGAGATATTTTTACTAACTAAACCTTAGACATATTACACATCATAACATGACAATGGATTCAGTGCTGAGCACATGGCGAGGCAGACTTGAGACAACTGTCAAACACACATCATGCCATGCCATGCTGCGCAGCGTTGTGTCGTTTGAAACAGAAACCAGACACATTGCAGAGATAGAAAAGGCCATGGTACAATAGTCAGAGAGCGCAGAGTGTTTTGAAGTGTGTCAGTGACCACTGATGCCTGTTGCCTTTAAGCTGCAGTTGGTAACTTTTATAAAAATAACTTTTTATCTACTACTGTTTAGCTGTTTGCTCTGGCTGGTGGGCAGTGCTTGGATTTGGCTCAACTGTTTCAACATGGCGACGGGGTCACAAACTAAGCTTGACCAAATATGATTTTAAAAAAAAAAAGACTTCTTTTCATAAAAGTTACAAAATGCAGCTTTAAAGTGCTGACTTGTCTTTGCTTAAATAATCAACCAAACAGAACTGCATAATTATGTGATACCTTTTTTCTAGTAATGACAAGAGCATTGTGACTTACTGTAGATGAACTGTCCGGTGTTGTAGAGGAAATTGGACATGAGAACCCAGTAAACCACCATGGCTCCAATAAGTGACACCATCGAGAAGACCAAACTGGACCACTGGCCAAACTTGCCAAAGTAGTACCTACAAACATCGGGGAATTCCCAGTCGACTGTGTCCACGTAGGCTGGCCAGAACACAGAGAATGAATAGATACATTAGGGATTCTTTCTGTCATGTCACAGACCATATTGTTGGAAAAGCAGCATATTTCGGTGGTCTTAATGCTCATGCCTTTTATAATTTTTTACAACAAAATCATCCACAATCAGAGTTTGATTCCCAGTCATTAGCTTTCCCTGCAGCCCTTTCAGAATTACTGTACCAGTCCTTACCCTGCTCTGTGGATGAGATAATATCCAGGTTATAGGTAGGCACAATAGATATCAGACATAAAAACTTAAGGGAGTAAACTACAATTTCCAAGGTGCATAACTGAGATATAATAATAATAATAATGTTTATTTAAAATTGCACCTTTCATAGAACACAATTCATAAAGTGCATTTACCAGAAAAAGAAAATAAATTCAAATTAATAAAACCATAAAAATTAAAAAATGTAAAAAAAAAAACAGAAACAATCATTAAAACGACTATTAAAAACACAATTTTACAACACGAGAAAGTGCAGGGTGAGTATTCAGCTGTTTTAAAAGCATCAACAGAGAGCACAGATCACCTTTAGTTGTCCTTCAAGCTCGAGGGACAACCAGTAAGCCCTGGGCTAAAGCCCTAAGTGACCTACTGATGATGTAAGAATGGAGCAGGTCAGAGATGTACTCCAGTGCCTGACCGTGCAGAGCTATATATGTGAAAACTAAAACCTTGAAGTGAATCCTGAGGTTTATGGGAAGCCACTGTAAAGAAGATAAGGTGGGTGTGATGTGAATCATCCTGCTGGACCGGGTCAACAGCCCTGCAACAGAGTTCTGAACCATTTGTAGACGGTTCAGAGATGACTTGCTAAGGTAGATTAAAAGGGAATTGCAGTAGTCTAGCCGAGATAATATAAAGGCATGAAAAATCATCTCTAGTTCACGGTGTGATACAACAGACCAAAGCTTAGCAATATTTCTTAGCTGGAAGAAAGATGTACGGGTCAACGATTTGATACAGCGTGTTGATCAAAGTGCATAGCTTGGTCTAATATTACACCAGGATTTCTGAGATTTAGCTGGACAGTGGAGGAGAGGGACCCCATACACTGAGCAACTTTGGAAGCTATACTGTCTGAAGCAATGATAAAGACCTCTGTCTTGTTGTTAGGTATTCAGTCCTTAATGGCAATCAGACAATTGTGCAAAACAGTCAGTTTATCAGTCTCATCAGGCTTAGAAGAGACATACAGCTATATCATCAGTGTAACAGTTATGCAAGATACCTTTAAATTTGTTAATAATATGACCTAAGGGAAGCATATACAAAACAAATAATATAGGGCCCAAAATAGAACCCTGAGGCATGCCATGGGGAAGAGCAGCAGTTTCAGACATAGGGGGAGTAGGGACCAAGCGACCCAGAAAAATCTATCTTCTAAAAATCTAAATCTTCTCTCTGAGACAGTCGGAGAACCAGTCCAAAGCACTCCCTGACACCCACCCACTGCCTAAGCCTTTCAGTCAGAATGGTTGGCTGTGGTCTATAGTATCAAAGGCTGCGCTAAGATCCAGCAACACTGAGACAAAGCATTCGCCCACATCAGAAGACATCATTATGTCGTCGGAGTCTCTGAGAAGAGCTGCCTTAATCATGGTGTTAATGTTAGTGTCATAGACTCGAGTTCTACAGCCCTGCTCAACCATAGCATCTGCCTCCTCATGGATGGATGGATTCAGTATTTAGAGCCTTTTACCATATCAAACTGAGAAAAAAAACAAGCAAACTTTACATATTTAAACTGTGGCCATTACACAACACTATGGTACCATTAAGTTATCAAGGAGAACCCCATGCCTCTCTGCTGAGGAACACTGAGATTTCTCATTGGAGAAAACATTGCAATGTGAATTTTGCAAAATTAGTTTTACAAAAATAACAGAAAGAGTTTTATATATGTGCCATTTATATGCGAAGGGAAAGGAAGAAAATCAAAAGAATTTCAGCTACAATGAAGTCTGGTCTTAAGAATTGCGATCTGATGTGTTTGCCCAACTTTGGTAGTGTCACTGTGCATGCTGATGTGAGGTGTGAAGGGCTGGCAAGTACATGTTAAAGGAGCCACTCCTCTGTGGGAACATGTAGACAACAAACACTTATCACAAACACCTACTAGAGGTTATTAAACAAACGTCTTTTTAATAAAAGAATAATTACCATTAGTAATGTGGATTAGGGAAATTTGTAATCACAAAAAATAGATCTGCAAGCAGGTATACCAAGGTTCCAAGCACCCAAGGCAGCTCAGAACCAAAGGCACAGTGTCGGGGGTCATCACTGAACAAGGGGTAAAACAATTGGTTTAATATGTATGTGTTTGTATGACTGGGCATGCTGAGACTCCCTCCTGCACACTGCCAAGATCTACTCCAGCGTTGGACAAAGGGTAGGGAATGCAAGTCCAAGCTAAAACTAATCTCAATAAATCGGTTTGCACCTCATTCACCGTGGTGAAAGTGTCTACTGGTACTGTTCCTAAAAGGCAACATATAGAAAGAAACTCCTGAGCCAACCACAAAATAACTTTTTAGTTTTAAAATGTTCTGTCAGAAATGCTTTTAAGCAGAATTAGCAGACATTAGCAACATTAGCAGAGTTTTATATTCTTAAAGTGTTGCCGGACTTACGTATTGCCTTTGGTGATTTGAGCACGATGTAACAACAGTAGAGCATCAGCAGGCCTGTGAAGATGAGGATGAGGATCCCCAGAGTGAAACCAGCCTAAAGAGACGAAGACAACACTGACTATTCTGATTTTAGTTGTTGTCAAATTTAATGAGTATACATATTGCAAGTCTGCCTTTCAAGAATAGCTGAGACCAATACAAAGCTACTCCTTTTAGTGGTTTGGAACGAGCCGAGCACTTGAAGTACGCTGAATAAAACAAATCACCTGCTTTATGCCCCAAGGTATGCTGAGTATAGACGTGCCCATCATTGTGTTCCATATCGCAAATCTGTGAAGAGAGAAAATCAACGTAATAATCACAGCAGTCAAACACATTTGCAACAATTAAGTGAACTTGCAGCTCAAGTTGATGTGACTGTAGCACTGTAGGGCTTACATGGTGATGATACTGGGGTTTTTAGAGGAGTGGTCACTCCCTGTCACCTTAAAAGCTGTCCCAAGTGGGCTGTAGATGTAGATCTCCTCTGGCCTGGGGATCACATGGTTTGGGGGACTCTGAAGGAAAAACAGCCAGATACTAAAGATGAAGTCCTCACGGGTATAGTAACATGAGCGTTTATGAAAAATAAAACTAAACAGAACATGTGTTATAACATAACCACCTATCCATCTGACCACATTTTTTGAAAGGTACTGGGCACTGATGCACAGTGTTTTTGTTTGATAAATGAAAAAGACATGTCACAATAGGATCAGCGTCCTGCTATTGTGCATGCTGTCTCACGTGTGTCAAGTATGTCTGAAATCACTCCCTAGTAAGTTACTATTTAGTACTCTAGATTTAATGTCCATTACAGTGTAGAAATCAGAGTGCAAAATACTGTATAGTGTCAACAATTCCCACAAATGAACAAAAATGTCATACCACACTGCCTCTACTACACTTGTCAGTGAATCTCAGTTTCCTGTTTACTTGTACGAGTATGTATGAGTATCTGTTTGAATAGGAGTAGTGAATGAATGAGCACTGGAGAGAACACTTGAAGAAAATGGAACAAATGTTAACGAGTAAAAAGTGAGCGATTAGTTACCTACTATGGCAAGTCTGCTATGATAAAGGACTTTTATAGGGATTTTGAAATTACCACGGTTGCAACAATCTCATAGTCGACTATAACCATAGATGGATAATCACATGGGAAAATAACACGCTGCACAGTTATTGCATGGCCTTTCACAATCTCACACATCCACAAACTTCCGCAATTTAGTGAGTGCAGCTGTCACGTGCCTTATTCTGATATTTTAAACATTGCAGTTTGTGGCCGCGCTGATTACAAAAGGCTCCTTGGTCTGTGGTTCCTGCCAGCCCATAGGGGAACCATAGAAGAAAAGAAAGCACATGTTGTGCAATGTTGACGCGCAGCCACTGTAGAAGCTTTAATAAAGATTCAGCACATGCAGCTTTTGCTGTAGATTTGTCAACAGTGCTGACAAAAGTGTTCACACATTGATTGCTACGGAGAAGATGACACATGGTTTGGTGTGGGGACCCTCTGATTTAGATTTAACATCTCTCTGATAAAACAGATCTTAACATTAAAGCTCACAGAGTGCATCTCGATCCGAGCTACCAAAAACTGGGTTGTGGATTACAGTCAACATTTCATGTACATTGTCTTAAGACTATATCTGGCAGGCTGTTCTCATATACAGACTCAAAGTAGCAGGCTTTTGCTTCCACCTGATCCTCATTAACATATCATTTTGATTGGGAAGCAGATGACCGCGATGATGAACTTTTCCCACACACTTTTACGTAGCCGAGTTGGAGCTAACAGCTCTACGGCTAACTGCTGTGTTTCCCTTCCCTGAGGAAATAAAAACAAGTATGATCGGTTATGTCTAGGTTGTTACTCCCACATATCAGAGGAAAAATCTGCAAACAGTTGGTGACTTGACAGTCTTGAATCACTGGAGGCGGTGCCAGCATGCTATCTAGATTCTATTCACTATAAAAGGCAGCATGTTGTGATTTTCAGAACTTGATGTCTTGTCTTTAAAAGGATGACAGAGGAACTGTTTTTTGCTGTTATTGTGTGCCGTTTAACTGTGTGGTCGTAGCTGTGGCTACTACATCTGAAATAAACTATGTACACATGGTATACATAGAGGAAAACAGAACTAAGATATAGTTAATGCAGCATACCAAAATAATCAACATACGGTGATTGCAATATAGGCCAACACATGGTGTGTCTAGGTTATTTGGTCCCTTGCTACTGTGTATCATGTAGGTATGTGACAATATGTCGACAGCTACAACAACGAACCAGGAATTCAACCTACTAGCAGTCTGTCAGAAGAGCCAGTCAGTTTGCTGTAGTAATGGACTCTGCTGTTGAGGATGGCAGCCTCGGCGGAGACTCTCTCCTGCAAGTCATCATCTACGATATTCCTGGGCTCAACGTGGAAAGGCCTAGAAGAAGCAGACAAAAATCATGTCATTTCTATTAGCATTCATTCTTATTTGCCGATTTTCAGCCAGCTGTGTGGTAATGTAGCACAGCAGTACACGCGGATGAACGGCGCCCGGCCAATCGTCGGTTGTTATTGCGTTGCTACCCGGTGGATGCTCATCGCATGTACTGCTGCGCTATGTGGCAAAAGGTTAAAAAAAAAAAATTTTAAATTAACACGGGGACACAGGATTAAAACTGGGAAAATGTAGTTTCATTATATGGGAACTTTAAAATTTCTCGGTTTCACATCATTTTAAATTGAATATCTTAAGATTTTGAAAGTTGACTAAACAAAATAACAAATCTATTTAAGCAACCTAGTGGTGGGCATTTTTCATTGGTCCAAAAATAATTGAGAGATTGAAAATTAAAAGTTAAATGCATCCCTAAATTTGAACAACAGAGAGCACAATGTCTTGACAGAGGGAATTCATACACGCTAAAACAAATGTGCACATGTATGTGACTTACTGGAAGGGAGTGTTTGTAATGCTTTATGTCCTAGAAAGCTAGTTGGCCACTGTGAAATACCTAACTGGATTAAAATTCACACAAACAGCTAATACTAGGGTGGTGCCAAAGACACACACACACACTCACACAACGTCTTAGTATCTGCTTGTCAAGCGAATTCCATGCCTAACTTGTAGAAAGCATCTTGTTTATTATCTAACATACACTGTCAGAAAAGAGAACCATGTCTAAGCCTGCTCAGATGACCACGGTCCATGCTGGGTTCAGACTTCAGGTAAAAGCTATTGTATTGGCTTTTTTAAACACACACGCATGAATGAAAGATAAACTACAATGCAGTCCAACAAAACATCATGTGAGCAACATGCATTAAAAGGCCTCCATGAGCTCAATGGAGTCACTCTCTAAAACATCGCAATGCAGGATAAAAAGATTTTCATCATTCATACGCATGAACTGTACACATAGAAAACTGAAATCTTCACTTTTTACAATGTTAATATATTGTGAAATGTTAATAGACAAAGATCACCTCACAATATACAGTACATGTACAGTAAACACATATATGAAGACAAAGCAAAGCTCCAATCCACAAAACAAAAAACATCAAATTTAATGACACAGAACATAAAAAGGAGAAAAAAAAACATATATCTATTTGTCACAAGCGCCAGGCTCCTAAAGGCCATGACACACCAAGTGACTAGTCTGCCCACAGGCTTTTTGGCCCGATTCAGCGTTTTGAATCGGCGGCGGAGCTCGTAGGTGAGAGAAATCACTCTGATTGGCTGTTGAGCTTAAGCAAATTAGTGCACAAGAAGAGAAATAAAAGTGAGGAAAGCAAGCGAACGAGTGAAGTCAAGAAGGCACACGGAAGGCTCTTCTCATTGCTCATCTTCATCTTCATCTCATTCCAATACATGGATATTTACCTCCGCCAAGGAGGTTATGTTTTTGCCAGCGTTTATCTGTTTGTTTGTCTGTGTTCAAGATAACTCAAAAACTTATGGATGGATTTTGATGAAATTTTCAGGGTGTGTCGAAAATGGAAAAAAGGAAGAACTGATTTAATTTTGGGGGTGATCCGGAAGAAATCCTGGATTCTGGATCACTTTGAAATTTTCGTTAACATTGGGGTAAATGGGACCCAAAAAATTGTTTCTCAATATCCCTGGTAATTGTTGCCCAAAGCTCATGAAATTTGACTCAGGGATTTACAATGTGTACTTCTATCAAATCCCAAAGGCTGATCCAGATCTGATCCAGATGGCGGATTTTGTAGCAATTTATATAAAAAATGGGGGTATGTTACATTTTGGCCTACTGGGCATTTAATATTAGAGGTAGAGATTTCTAACAAGCGGCAGCCCAGCTGGCATTGGACAAAGGCGGGGTACACCCTGGACAGGTCACCAGTTACTTGCAGGGCTGACACATAGAGACAGACAACCATTCATGCTCAAATTCACACCTATGGGCAATTTCGAGTCATCAATTAACCTAAACTGCATGTCTTTGGACTGTGGGAGGAAGCCGGAGAACCCGGAGAAAACCCATGCTGACACGGGGAGAACATGCAAACTCCACACAGAAGAGCCCCAAGCCGGATTCAAACCTCTGACCGAGGCGACAACCGTCATGCAGTCCCAATTTCCTCTCCAGTATTTTCAAAATAAACTTCCACCTCCACAAGAAACAACTTGGTTAGGTTACAGCAGCAAAACCACTTGATTTGGTTAAGGAAAAGATCGATAAAAATTCTTCTTCTTCTTTAGGCAACAAAAATTCTTAGTTAGTAATGTAGCGTTAAAGTAGAAGTTAAGTGTTCAAGTTAAGCTGGCTTTCTATATGGATTTCCACTCTAAAGAACACTAACAGTATATTACAAACATGACAAATGTAATCATTTAAATGGGGAAAAAAACAGCTTTGTTTCATCTTTCCTGCAGTTTCCGTGGCAAAAGCATCGCCATGTTGCAGTACTCTAGCCTGTGGCGTAATGAGAATGATTGGCTCAGCTGAGTTACACACAGAATTGTAGAGACTGTGAGAGACAGAGACTGAGGAGACACAGGACAGAAGAAAACAAAAAGGGGACAAAATAGTATAGTATAATAGTATAATTTCATAAGCTGCAGCTGAAACAGAGATCGGCAATGTTACTGCAGTACTGGTCATAGTGCCTTCCGAAAGGCACTGAGTCCAGAACTGCAGCTGGCTGTCTCCCCGTCTCACGTCCTCTCCCCTGTCTGATCACCAGTCTCTCCTCCTCTGCTGTCTCACTCAGACCATTCAAAGACAGGGTCGCTAAGAATATAAACGCCAAAAGCCATGCTTTATTCTGAGCCCACATTATAGTAACTTGCCACTAGCGAGCTTGACATTATCATTAGACATTGTCTGCCTAATGTTACCTGTGTTCTCTAGCTGACTGCGACTAACTAATTTTGCGCTATATTCAGTCTCTATCTCTTTTTCTCATGCTTTCACTGTGCTCCATTACATTGCTATAGTGCAGCAAAAAAGTAACATGAAGCAAATGTCTGATGATGTAACCTATATAATTACCTCCAGGAAAGATGTATGTTCTCGTTAGTGAAAAGAATGAAAATGTGCCTATTTGGCGATTCTTTGGTTTGAAAACAAACGAAAAAGGAGAGCCAGAGTATTGTGAACAAAGTGATTTGTAAACTATGCACCAAACAAGTCGGGACAACATAAATCTTTGCTCCCATAATATGCAAGACTGCCACAACTCCATCCACAAAGAGCAGCCAGACCAAAACTCCTACCACGGCGAGCAATCAATCAGTCAGCTGTAGCAAAGGCGACAACAACATATAAACGGAACAGTCAACGTTGGTGAGACTGCGACCAACTACATTGTGAAAGAAATGGTTTCTATCCATACATTTGAAAAAGTTTCACGGAAATGGTGATACATTAGATCGCCAATATGACTTACCAAGCCGGAGATACTTCAGCAAGAGGTTTTCACCAGTGTATTGCAAGCCGGGCGGCCCGCCATGCTTACTGCCTATAGCCTGTTACTACTCTGTGGCCACTTCTGGGTGCTGAAACATCTGCATCACCATCCTATAAACATTTACAATATCTGGCGCCTCTTCAGCTTTTTTGTGGACAATAATATCATATATCATTGTTTTTTTCTTTGAAGTAATTTCATCTGTAGGGGAATTTCAATATCGTCCAATCCTATTAGAGATAGACAAACACTGTTGGTTTTGTTCTGTATAAACCACTTTTGTTGTAACACCCAGAAATTATGAATGTGATGAAATGCAATCAAGTGTGTAGCTTTCTGTTGTCTGGTATGACCATATGCATTAAGGCTCTAAATGCTCTGTTAGTGCGCCAGTAAACGCAACTCTTTCATGTTGTCTATTGAATATCATGAACATGTGTGCGGTGGTTTGTTACTGGGGAAACTTTATTATTCTCTGTCATGTGCACGAACACGTAGTGCTGGTAAGTACTGCAAATTGATCGGTGTAGCGTTTCAGTGTAATCTACCTTTTAGCCTTGAAGTCCAGTGAGTCTGTGGAGCCTCGGTGTGAGTAGCTCTCTACAGTCTGCTCTGAGCTCAGCAGAGGCCTACAGTCGTCCTCCATGATGCCTCGGACTTTCAGCTAAAGCCTCTCAACTCTCATCACCTGACTGGGAAGAAAACAGCAATAAAATCTAATCAGTGACAGTCACAGGGCTACTATAAAGCAGTATTTGTGCACTATAGTCGTAAACAAAAATCATATGTAGTTGACATCACAAGCTAACCTTTTTCCAAATCTTTCTCTGTTGTTTCTGATTTATGAATGTGTTGTTCAACCTTCCAGGTAGCCACTGGTTCCCACTCACTTCAGCATGCTGTGAAAATTAACCTGTAGAGACTTGATAACTGGGTAATCTATAACAATGAATATTGTGTTTTTTGCATTATCTGTCTCAAGCATGTTTCAAATTTCTGGAAGGTGATTTTCATACAGTCAAAATCAGATTTGGCCGAATTAACCTGCTTACTTGCCCAGAGACAAAAGTTCGCTATTAGCCCAGATTAACACCAGGCTACCAAGTAGCAGAAACCAGTGGCTGTGTAGAACGAAGAAAAACTCATCCAAACATCTTAAATGCTATGCTAGTTATTTGAAGTAATGTACAGTGCATGACTAACTCAAGTGTGAAATTAAATGTAAATAAATATAAAATACCACATTAAGTATAAATGATTTTCTCCTTAGTATTGAAAAGAAAATCACAATATTACAATATATACTATATATAATATAATATTATTATATGGCAATATTTTAGAATGTGATAATACAATCACAACATATTGAATATACAATGAATAGAAGAGTCTACACACCCCTGTTACATTTTTTGTGATGAAAAAAAGAGACCATGATAAATAATTTCAGAACTGTTCCCACCTTTAATGTGACTTATAACCTGTACAATTCAACCGAAATACAAACAAGGGGGAAAAAATATAAATACAAAACTAAAATAATGTTGTTGCATAGGTGTAAACACCCTCTTATAATTGGGGATGTGGCTGTGTTCAGAATTAACCAATCACATTCAAACTCATGTTAAATAGCGGTCAGTACACACCCACCATCAATTAAAGCGACTCTAATTCACCCCAAATAAAGTTCAGCTGTTCTAGTAGGATTTTCCTCATATTTAGTTAGTTAGTTGCATCTTACAGCAAAAGTCATGGGCTGCAAAGAGCTTACAAAGGACCAAAGGGATCTCGTTGTTGAAAGACATCTGTCAGGAGGAGCATCCAAAAGAATTTCCATTAGATATACCATGGAGCACATTGAGGACAGTCGTCAACAAGTGGAGAAAATATGGCACAACAGTGACATTACCAAGAACAGGACGTCCCTCCAAAATTGATGAAAAGACAAGAGCAAAACTGGTCAGGGAGGCTGCCAAGAGGTCAACAGCAACATTAAAGGAGCTGCAGGAATTTGTGACAAGTACTGGTTGTTTACTACATGTAACAACAATCTCCCGTATTCTTCATAAGTCTGGGCCATGGGGTAGGGTGAAGAAGAAGAAAGATGAAGAAAAACATCCAAGCCTGGCTACATTTTGCAAAGACAATACATAAAGTCTCCCAACAGCATGTGGGAAAATGTGTTATGGTCTGATGAGTTCAAGGTTGAACTTTCTGGCCATAATTCCAAATGGTATGTTTGTTGCAAAAACAACACAGCTCGTTAACAAAAGAACAGCATACCCATGGTGAAGCATGGTAGTGGCAGTGTCATGCTTTGGGGCTGTTTTTCTTCAACTGGAACTGGGGCTTTAGTCATGGTGAGGGGAATTATGAACAATTATGTATACCAGTCAACTTTGGCACAAAACCTTCAGCTAGAAAGCTGCACACACATTAAAAAGGTGGAAAAAGCTCTGAAATTATTTATCATGGTCTCATTTTTACATCACAAAAACCTGGCATTTTAACAGGGCTGTGTAGACCTTTTCTATCCACTGTACACACATATATAGAGATTTTATAAAGAGGGCAATTTATGTTGCTCTACAGGTCAAAGTTATAAGGATCGTCAACTGAACATCATCCAACTAGTAGGCATTTGGTTTGTGGCTCAATGGCACAGGTTAAAAGATGAGGATGAGCAGATTTAATGTAAAAACCCGCCTGCTATTTCACTGATATGTCAGAAACGACATCAGTAGTAACATTGTAGTAACATTAGGTAGCAGCTGACCCATATTCAGAGATTAGGAACACACTTCCTTATATGTTCCCAGACATGAAGCAGCCACAGTGGAGTGGGCCTGGCAGCTCCATACAGCTACTGCTGTAGCAATAACATGACATAACATAACCTCAGCTCAGCCAGGCGGCACGTGACAACACAAATAAACCCTGTGACGGTTGTTTAAACATGTTTACTTATTTAGAGCGTCTGAGGTGATCACTTGCCCCCTTTACTTTAGAGAAATAAGACATACCGCTAACGTGAAAATGCAAGCTGCGGGATTTCTGCGGAAATATTAGGTGCTGAGTCTGCATTAAAGATTCGGCTAATTCAGGCAAAAAGATGTAACGCTATTACTACCGGAAGGCGACTTTTTGTTCCCTTTGTTCCCAATTTTACCTTAAGTAACGTCAGCTTGCCAAACTAATTCAGATGGAAAGCCCACATAGACTAACCGGTCTAAATGACACGCCTTAACATTGGCGCTGACATGTTAGCATAGTAAACGTTATAAGTTAAAATCCGTACCAAAGTCTGCAGCGAAGTCCTCCCTGGTGTCTTCAGCTCATCTCAGGTTTGCTGTGTCAGCACGTTACAACCAGCAAGTAGGACTAACGTGACTAAAACTACGAAAACAATCAGACGTCAACACACAGCGGCGGATGCTAAAATAGGCTAACGTTGCCAATCGTTAAAAAAAGACGAATTAAAATAAAGGGTAACTGTTACTGGACACCGTCTGAATGTAAAGGAAACGAAATTAGCAATTACAAGTAAACTCCCCGTGATGAGAGTCGAGCTGTGCTTGACTTGTTGTTATTGAAAACAGTCTTATTCTTCTTCCTGCTCTTCTTCTTCTTCTTTGGGCTTTTACGGCAGCTGGCATCCTTTGTGTTGCATTGCTGCCTCCTTCAGGTCTTACCCGTCCACTACACCTACTCGGCTAAAGTCCCTAAATTAAGCCAGTGTTGATCAGAAACCTTAAAATCCCCACAACTAAGCACATCCTCCACCCTATTCTCCACTTGGTGCCACCCTCTGCAACTCTGCTATCATACGCCGTGTATTTAACTCATATTTTGTGTGTGACATAAGTATATGTTCAACTTTCTCATGACCTGGCAAATGCTACAGTGTCCCTTAGGGTGTTTTCCAATAATATATAGTGAGCTGTTCAGTTGTCAGTGCCCAGTTCTTAGTGTATTATGTTATTATATTATAACCTGTACATTTCTGTTTTCACCATGACTTCTTAACCCTCTTAGTTTAATTTGGATTTTATGTCAATGTCTCCATTTGGACTCTTTCCCAGTGCTGCTGCCACTGTTTGGTGACCTCCCTCCAGACAATGCTTTTTTCCCTCCGATTTTTAAAGTTTTATACTAATTTCGACCTGCTCCTTCATGGTCGCCCACATGAATACTATGTCCTTCCCATCCATCCATCCATCTGCACTCACTTATCCTGGAGCCAATCCCAGCTGGTAATGGGCGAAGGCAGAGTGCACCTCGAACAGGTCGCCGGTCCGTCACAGGGCTGACACATAGAGACAGACAACCATAGAGACATTCACACCTACGGGCAATTTAGAGTCATCACTTCACCTAACCTGCATGTCTTTGGACTGTGGGAGGAAACCGGAGCACCCAGAGAAAACCCATGCTCACACAGGGAGAACATGCAAATGCCACACAGACAGGGCCTCAACTATGTCCTTCCCCTGTCTGGTTATTCTTGAGTTTGTGAATGATATTTCATACACTATGTCTTGGTGGTATTTGGATGACCCTTATTTAATGCTTGACAGCGATGACACGGAATCACTACAGATGAGGATTTTACTTTCTCTCATATCCTTTGTCCATTCCAATGCTAACAAAACAGCAACTAGTTTAACCGTATACACACTCAAATAATCTGATGTTCTCCTATTAAGCCCCATCTGATGACTGAGTATCACCACTGCTGCCCCTGATGTCTCTGTAAAAAGCTGTACATGATCACTGTACTTCCTATACCTGTGACTGTAATACTCCTGGACTACATCTGCTGTCTTACTTCTGTGCTTAATATTCAGTAGTTCCATGTCTAAATTAGCATTTTGCAGCATCCAGTATGGTCTCTCAGGTCACAACACAGTTTTGTGCTGACAGCTCATTCCTGTGAATTTTTGTTTGTTTTGCTATGCCCTTCCTTACCCATCCAAAACTTGATTTCTTCACCTTCTCCCTCTCCCAATAACCCTCCAAGACTCTCTTAGTAGAACGAAACCCACTGTGTCCCCTCAGATTCAACCAAAAACTGGCCATCAACTGCTTCCTATGGTACCACAGTGGCATCTCTCCTGCCTCAACTTGCAGTGCAGACACACAGTAGGTGCAATTTCACTGCCCTTAGGCACATCCTCAGCGCTCTGGCTTGAATAACATTGAGGTCTGACAGCACAGACTTTGCTGCTGACCCATACACAACACAACCATAACAAATTCTCGCCCAAACTAATTCTACGTTTATATATCTCAGTGATGCAACATCTGCTCCCCATAGCAGCCCTGACAGACACTTCTGTTCCTTATATGCTCTCTCCATGTTAACCTGAGGTCAAAATGAACCCCCCAAAAACCGTAAGTATTTTAAAACCCCATTCTGTTCCCCATCATTCCATTTGTTTTATTCCTTCTTTTAGTTTCTTAACTCTATGTCCCATATTCCTTCCCCATCATCCACAAACAGAGATGCTCCTATCCCTGTTCACAATACCTCCAAATATATCATTTATCATAACTGAAAATAATGTGGGACTTATAATACTCCCCTGTAAGGTATCATTTTCTACAACATGGCTTTCTGAAAGCTCTGAATCTAATTCCACCTAAAAAAAAAACCCATAATCCACTTTAGTATGCAGTAACCAAGCTCCTTCTTTCCAAAAAGTACATCCTCTTGGGCACTGCCGAGGTGCCCCTGAGCAAGGCACCAAACCCCCAACTGCTCGGGGCGCTTGTCAGGAGCAGCCCCATCACTCTGACATCTCTCCATTGTTGCATGTTTGTGCATGTGTGTGTTCGGGTCTGCATGTACCGTGTATAAGTTAACAACAGAGTGAAAAAATTGAATTTCCCCTCGTGGGACTAATCTTCTATAAGCCTGTTATTACCTATAAGTTCCATTAATTTACAGATATGTGACGTTAGGGTGATGGGTCTGTAGTTTGCCGGCTTTCTAAGATCTTTTCCAGGCTTTCTGATTGGGATCCTTCCAGCTCACAGGGATTCGCTCCTCTTTCCAAACTTATACAACCTATACAACCCTCCTTTACTTACTATTATCTTACTATATGCTTAATCATTATGTCACATATTCCATCTTTGCCTGGTGCACTCTTTCCAGTTTTGGCTAATGTCTTCCTCAATTCTCCAATAGTAGAGTTTTTTTTGTGCGTTACTGCCACCAACTGGTACGCAGTGTGGATCAGTCTGGTTAGTATTTACAATGTTCAATATTTCAATCATATTAATTATGCTGAAATCATATTCTATAAGATTCATTTAGTGAGTTCTTTTGTAGAATATCTATTAAATCAAAGTGTACTTAATGAATGAATGAATGAAAATGCCTTCATTCTTCCTCAGATCTCTCACAGTGCAACATTACATGCTCCACCTTTTCCTCTTACCCACAATAATTATATCTACATGTATCATGTTGACATATTAAAAATAGTGCACCTCACATCTCCCACCTTTCTTTGCACTCTGTAAAACCACCGTCCTTTCCTCTCTTCCTCCCATTGAATCTGCCACCTTTCCTGCAGTTTCTCTTTAATAATTTCTCTTGATTTCTGTTATGTTAAATCAAACTGTCATATTAATGTGTTATGTGTTATGTGTTATAACCTCCTTTGCAACCTTATTCATTTCCTTTGACACCAATGTGTGCTGGTATCATGTATATACTAATTTATTTTTATTTGTATTGCTGCTGTGACGTGTGAATTTCCCCACTGTGGGACTAATAAAGGAATATCTTATCTTATCTTATCTCTTATCCATAAAATGCTACTGTAAGCCCTACCATTTGAATTCTGTTTAATGTTTGTTGTATTTCAATCAGAATGTCTCATCTGCTGCCTCAGTGACTGTACTGTAAACTAGCTTCTGGTGAACATAAGTCTGAGCAAATGATTGCTTTCAAGGGTCTTGTCTCCTCATCCACTGCACTGATAACAATATTGCAATCATTTCTCCTGTATAAACTGAAAAATCATCACTGACCCTTTTCCCTACTTGGATATGAAGCTCTGGAGCAACAAATGTGACTTCTATTGTATTAACTTAACTCTTTGATATGTCTGTAGATCTAAATGTAATTGTGGTATCTATCAATACATGCCTGTAGAGTATGTGAATTGACAATAAACCTCCTATCCTTGTTTTTCGTTTGTAATAATGTAAAATCTTCTGGAGCATCAGGAAGTATCCAAGGTGGTACTGCTGGTGATGGACTAGTGTTTAATTTAGCTATTTCAAATTCTGTGGCTTTCTGGATCACTGACTATACAAAGAATTTTGTCTCCCTCCTTTCCTTTTCCCAACAAGGTTTTAAAGTGTCTTGTGTTGGATGATCTTGATTATGGCCCCTGTAAATTAACCCATTAGTTAGGTGATGGCCGTGTCCTTCTCTTTTCAAATGCCATTTTCCAAATTTCTATGTGTAATGCCGCTATTGGGGTTGTTTTAAATGTACCTGTACATAATCCCAGAGCCATTCTTCTTCTTGACTTTTTCATTTTGTGTTTCTTCTTTTTGCATTTCTTCTGGGGGCTTGCAAAGGCTGTTAAATTGCATTACCGCCACCCCCTGGGCCGAACTGGAATGCCTATTTATGACTGAGCGCGAGAGAAATCTGCAAACCGTGCAAGCTGCTTACTGAATAATAGCTGTTTCACCACTAAATATGAAGCTTTTCTTTAAGAGAAAGCAGTCCCTATCAAGTTCAAAGAATTTAGATTTGCAATCAAATCCTTATACACCCCAACGGTATATTAGAATGAATGAAAAGCTATAAAGAGCGAACACAAGGTTCTGAAATTTGGGGATTAATCAACATTTTCTGCACATTTGCTGCTCTACTGAGTGTTATTGGCAGCAGGACGGTGTATGTGGGGTTGAGTCTAAATAAACTACAGTGTGTGTTGATGGTAATGAAGGAAACTGTCACCCAGTGACATAGTGAGGCTCACTGATGTGTTTTTAATGGAGCTCTATGGCTCAGAGCAAGAAGAGATATCCACACACTATACTTGTTAGTGGATACATTCATAAATGGTTTGGGTCTGCATATGAGATTTGCTGACAATACCAAATACATAAAATACCATCAGGCATATCGTTTAAGTGTGACAACACAACTAATCTGAAGATGATTAAATTCCTCCATTACATGAACCATATTTAATGACTAATCATTATGCTCTGACACAAACATATTCTCGGCCAATGTTTTCTCTCTCCCCCTGCCTCCTTTTTTGCTGTAAAGCACATAATTAACAAACAGTTTAAAATGATGCTTGATCTGGAATACATACGCAACAAAGTACACTATGTTATGAATTACATCCGCATACTTTTTTACCTTAGCAAAAGAACACTGTAAACAGCCCACAGATGCATACTCTTAAAATGACAAACAAATGAAAGCATTGATAATCCTGTAAAACATTTAATGAACAACATAAAAAGAAAGATGATCAATACAACCAATAAACATTTCCAGCAACAATCAGCACGTTTTCCAAACTCAAAGAACTTTGACCTTTCAGAGACTATTAATGTTTGCTGTCCTATAATTCTGCTACATGAAAAAAAATATTTAAACACATAAACATTTGAAGAATTAAGAGTACAAAATGATGTCATTAGATTGTCTATAGATCTTTTAGACCTTTGTCACAAAGGCAGTGTAACTGTAAATAGACATGACATTTTTCTTTTCTTAAAAATAGAACCATCTCACGAGCGACTGCTTCTTAAGTTTGAGACACTGTTGGTTTACGTTGCCTTTTTCCACATCCGCTCATTCTGGCTCAGGGCAACAAATAGATTTCAGTCTGATACTCTGGAGGCTGGTAATGATGACATTTACAGTTAGACTTCACCATTTGTGATCAGGTAGGATATCTGCCACCTACTTTGCATTCCATTTATTGTCTTCAGTTGGAAATTCCTAGCTGACAGATTGTAATAACCGAGTTCAAATGCTCGTCGCCAACAAACACTAAACGTACGTTTGGAGGATACGCAACAGGGTAAAAGTAACACTGTGTGCTCAACTTCCACAACCTGCTGACATGTCAGATTTCTGTATCGTACACCAGAGTTAGAATAGAAAGTTGGAATTGCAAATTCCCGACATCTTTGGGAGGCAGCACTCGTTTGAGAACAGCAGTAGGACATGTATTTTCTCTTTTTTTTTTCTCTCTTGATAGTTCCTCTTTGCATGCATTCAGCTGGGGTCCATAGAAGCACCTTTATATAATGTAACATAGCACCATTTTTTCATATAATTTTCCTATTATACTAGGACCCAACCATTGGCATGCATACACTCTAAAAACTTTGTTTTCTTGGTTACCATTTCTAAATGTAGCATCGTTTCGAACATTACAAGGCAAGTAATGAATATTCATACAGTACTTTACATGTAGAAGATGAACTAATACAGTACACATTAAAGAAAGTGCCAGAGTACAAAATTTCATTGTTTTTTTTTAAGTCTTACTCTACAGGACTATAGGACACACCAATGTATTACATTACACTTATCTAAATATACACCTTTTCACATTTTCATTATTCACTTCAGTTCATTTTAAAATGATTACCAAACATCGACATTTCCCACTCCAAAACTCTGATGGTGGATAGAAGGCAGAACAAAACAGTCTTCTTCAGTGTGCATACATTCACATCACTCTAGCTGCACAACCACAGAGATACACATACACTTTGTCGAGGTGAGTCCCACGTCTTTACTTTGAATACTCACTGTTGTAAAAGGATCATTTTCATCATGGATAAAGCAGTCCAAGTTCTATATATTTGGATGCCATAGTCCAAATGTATAGAATTTAGTTCTCATAAGATTCCAATCCTATGACCAGGATTTCTTCTTTGCTAAAACAAAGCACATGAATTGAAATAAGCAAAAAGGTGCTTTAAGGCGTCAGGGTTGGAAACATTAGATCTTTGTTAACAGTTCAGATCTATTTTCATCAAGTTGTTCATCAAAGTCCAACATCCTGCAGTCTTCCCACTCTGTCTGAAAATGTGATTTTATCATAAAACCTAAAGGACCGAACCAGCAGTTTGTATCTATGGTATTTATCACTTCAAAACAACCCCAAATCTGTCTTGTTGGTATCAACCACTCAGCTACTGTTTGTTCTTTCCTGAGTGACAAGGAAGAGCAGCTGTGATGACAATATGTCCGAATGCACCGCTTCCTGTGTGATGTGGTTAAAAGCTCCAGAAAAAGTTAGCCAGTGGTCCTTGACTTGAAATTTGCTTAATATGTGTCAAAGCAGAGAAGATGAATACACCACAGGAGCTAAGAGGGACGCTCTGACAAAACAACCTTCAATTTAAATTAATTGTGTGTTAAATAATCAGAAGTTTTGGTCATTTTGCACTAATTCCATTGATCTTGCCACCATTGGAATCCAAAGTGACTTAAGTCAAGCTGACCACAGCTGCTCTTTTCTGTCAGTGAGAAATTTACAGCATTTTACAGCCACCTTTTAAGTCTACAAAGGGTGTGTTACCGCTTTACATACTGAAAAGATTACCGCTTTTCAGATTGATGGAGTTTCCATTCATGTCAGTATGCCATGCAAGTAAACGGTAACATTATTTTACAGGTCCACAGTTTCTGATCAGTATAACTAGGAAGTTTCCAGGAAAGAACCATGCCATTTCACACTAATTATAGAGAAAATGGAGAAAAGGTAATAACTCAGATCACCTAAACCACTTTATTTGGAAGTAAGTAGGAAGCAGGAAGCCATCCATTACGGATAGGATGCTCCAGTTGCCCAGGGGTCAGATTGTACAAATATGTTGACATTATTACAAGTTTCATTTAGTGTGTGTTTGTTTAGCTGGTGTACACAAAATGTAGTAAGTATAACTCCACGGTGGTTAACTTGTCTTATTCTTTCTCATTCAGCCTGTGCAGTTGATTGCAAACAGTGTTTCAATATTTTAGCAGTGTTTTCCATGTTTTCTTTTCTATATGAACACACGCTAGAAGACGCTTACGGACGCTGTTCAGTGCACAGACGTCACGCATTTAAGAGGTGTCCGGTTGCTGTTGCAAAGTGATCTTTTCAATGCAAGAAGTTCCCAGATTCACTTGATCTTTTCTCATCCTGTTGAGCTACACTGTCAAAATCAATCCACAAATCTGATGAGACGCTTTAGAAGCAGCTCAGCAGTAATGTAAAGGATGCATGATTTGCTGGCAATGGGATAAAAAAAGAAAAGCATCATTATGCCTCTTTTTAAACCAAAAGAATAACAAATATGAACATAATAAATACCCATTTTTTATTATGCAAATAAGACTAACATTGTTATAAATACAAAGCATTTGCACCATTTTTGTGTTTTTATCTATTTATTTATATATTTAGATTTTAGAGGAGGAAAAGTGATGGTTAATCTGTTACTCTTTTAAGTTAGGGTCACTGATTTTAGATAAATAATAAAAAAAATCTCACCCAGCTTTCTTAAGAATCTTTTTTAGTTCTGCAGTACGAAAAGGAAACTTGTTATGAGGGTCCACAACTAACATCCAGTACATCATTTTGATTTGACAGAAAAGACGAGCACACAGCGCTAAACCAGGAAAAAAGTGACGTTTTAGAGCCACGGTCATTTCCTTCTCATTCTAAACTTGTTCATCTTGGTCTCATGAAATATTGTGAAAGGAGCACAAAGTCATGACATGAAACATCAGTAAGTAAAATACTGAACCTTTTCGTGTAATATACAATATCCTGTTTGAGTTTAGATCAGAACTAACACCTAATTCATTCAAATTTATCGGAATGAGCCCACGTAATCTCGCAACTACGTCGGCCCATTCCAATGTGGTGCCATCTATGGTGTCCTCATATTACTTCTCAGATGTTCAGCGCAGCTCATAAACGTTAGCAGCAACAAGCCCAGTCCACTGACAGCAGGACGTGGATCAGATGGACAGTGCATTCTACCACTGCCCCACCCCCCCACCCACCCCTACCCCCCCCCCGTCTGAGAACCAGACATGGCCTGCTGAGCTTATAAACTGCGATTTTATGATTTAACATTGAACATTTAAAATGTTGTGACAGCGTGTTGTCAAACAATGCTGTTCATGTTACAGTAATATTCACATTGTTCATGCCCACGGGATGAAATCTGCATTTCAACCGTTGTGCTCATTTTACAAAAATCAGCGAGACTTAAGTGTCACAGTACCTCTGACAATGATTTTTTAATATGGGGTTTGCATTAATATCCACAAAATGTTCAACTCCAGACTGTCATCTTGATAAGAGGCTGTCAGAAATGGGCACAAATCATAATGGGAGTTGTGTTTAACTGCAGCTCATCCGATTCTAGAAGCAGGGATCCATGATTGTCACTTTATACCAAAGGCATGGGTAGAAATGGTCCCTCTATGTCAACTGATTACAAAGCAGCAGAACAAAAGTGCAGCTTTTATTTAAAGTGCTTCTTGGAGTGATATTTGGAATAAAAAAAGACAGATGACATTATATCTTTTAAGGAATTCACATTCCACTTTCAGCAGAATAAGTATCATGTCTTTATGTTAATATCTTGGCTAAGGCAAGATCTAATCTTTGAGAAAATGTGCCTCTCGAGCCAAATTCACTGGCTATCAATGCTGAATAAAATTCCATGTCAACAATTGAATATATATTTTAATTCCACAACACCTTTAAAATAAATTGTGCTTTGAATTATACTTCCTACACTGCTTTATATAACTTTTTCCATTCATATGAAAATAAAACAACTCAGTGAATCATTAAGGTTCATGCCCTACACCTGACACAAACACACTAAACCCAACTAGATCTGTGCTTTTCATGCACCTAAAGGCATCACAACAGTTGGCTGCCACCAATACAAATATTTTAATACTGTTTTTTTTTTTTTTTTTTTTTTTTTTTTTTACCATTTTTGTGATTACCCCCCTCCTACACCAATACCAGTCATGTGATTACGTCTCAACTCCATTAAACGTGGAGCAGTCAGTACGCTGTAGAGTAACACTAAGACAAAGGGCCCGACTCAGACACTACCGTGTGGTTTCAAAAGTGCACATTTCACCTGCTTCTGTTCATAAATGGACTCGTCAGTAAATAGACTAACATTATGATGGGATGTAAGAAGGATTTTTTATTTTATTTTACATTGCCTTTCAATAGTTAGTTGCTTTAATTCCATTTCTAATATCAATAAGACTCAATTGGAACCTCAGTGTTGCTTTTTAGACTGAGCCTTGACATTATCAGGTGGTACCGATTTAGAACGGTAGATAAACAGTTGACTGGAACTGTAAGAAATGTATTCCCAAAAAAAAGTCTCTGTATGGAATATATGGAGAGTAGAGTATTTGGGTAATAATCTGCCTTTTGACTGGGCATTCTGGTGCCAGTGTCTTTAGAAAGTGCAGCAGGCACCAGATTACTGTGGTCTGAGATATAAGCTGAGACATTTAGCTGCATCAACATCTGCCAGCCAATCTCTCACAATTCTCTTCCATGATAGTTGAAAAGACAACACACCTCAGTGATAGAAGTACTAACATCCTCCATCACTGTTACACTAGCATATTAGGAACTACATTTTCTATAAAAATTCTCTAATAGTACATACTTTATTTACCACAACTGCAGAGAGAACCAGGCATTTTTGAAACATGCCTTTATTACCTCCGCCAAGGAGGTTATGTTTTTGCCGGCGTTTAACTGTTTGTTTGTGTGTGTTCAAGATAACTCAAAAACTTTTGGAAGGATTTTGATGAAATTTTCAGGGTGTGTCGAAAATGTGAAAAGGAAGAACTGATTTAATTTTGGGGGTGATCCAGAAGAAATCCTGGATTCTGGATAACTTTGAAATTTTCATTAACATTGGGGTAAATGGGACCCAAAAAATTGTTTCTCAATATCTCTGGTAATTGTTGCCCAAAGCTCATGAAATTTGACTCAGGGATTTACAATGTGTACTTCTATCACATCCCAAAGGCTGATCCAGATCTGATCCAGATGGCGGATTTTATAGCAATTTATATAAAAAATGGGGGTACTCTTACATTTTGGCCTAATGTATTGTGAGTATTATGTTGTGTCTTGTATATATGTTCTATGTTTGCCACTGATATAAAATTCTTTTTAAAAAATGTAGGATTTTTATTTTGGAGTGAATTACAATATGGGGGGAAACTATGGTGCTTGGCGGAGGTCTGCGCTCTCCGAGTGCTTTACTAGTTTCTAATGTCCTTATTAGAATGTCCATCCTTGTTTTCCAATCTGCTCCTTTTAATTTGCTGTGAGCTCACACCGAATCTGACAGACTGAATACAGTGTGCATTTAAACAACAGATTCCTGTTATACGCTCCGCTCTGCTGCTCTTCAGTGTCTCAGTTTTCATTCACAATGTGAAACATCTGCAATGACAGCGAGCAAAAGAACAGCAAAGTAAGACGAGTGGTGAGCGACATGATAATATTGAATTAACTATGTGAGCCATTGTAGCGCAGGCAATTCCATTCTCAGTGTTTTCAGACTGGCCTCATTTCATTATTTTAAAATATTAGTGATTAGGATTTTTGATGTGTATGGAACGCTTATTTCTTTATTTAGATTTTTTAAAAAAAAAAAAAGGTTGTGAGAGCCCTTGATTTTGCTTACCGCAGAGGACCTTGAACCACCTTGTCCTGGCTCAGAGGTTCAAAATCAGCAGAGCATACGTACTGCAGTTGTTAAGTCAAAGTCTGAATCAGGCTCTTTGTCATTAGTGACCAGCTCACATACAGTACACACAGAGCTCGACCTACAGAAAACTGCCATTCAAGCTCTGACGGAGAAGCAGCACTTCATGGATTTTTAGGGACTCACAGCCAAAAAGAACACACAAGTAAGACATGGACACTTTAAGACAACTTCATCACCTCCTTATTAGTAGATACTAGTGAAAGGTAAAATACATGGTTCTGCAAAAAGCAGCACATTGGTACAGTTACAAACCTGTTTGCGCAGGATGTTGAGCCCTTTCTATGCCACCACTCATATCTCTACCCTGTATATCGAGGAGCACTGAGGTGTTCACCAGCATCAAGGTAACAAATCTGTCGCACCTTTATCTATCTGTTTATGTCATGTTGAACACACAGAGACCTGTAGATCGGAGCTGTCCTACATGGGGCATCAAGAACTTGATATGAAATGTATGAACACATTTCCATAGCACAACATATTTCCACACATTAAGCAGGAGTCTTTGGAGCTACTGGTCAAATGCATAACATAGGAAAAGAACAAATTTTTGATGTCTCATTTCAAATATTAGCAGTGAGTAATGGTCTAAGGGGCATGTAGTAAAATAATATAAAATATTATTATAGTTTTGAAGGCATCTCTATGCAACTGGCACTGGAACTGCCTACTTCAGATAAATCTCAGGGTTAATGAGACGATTAACGGGATTAAAAAAAGCAGAAAAAAATCTATTTTTATAACACATTTTGTTCTATTTTTTTTTTTTTAATTTTAATGAAAATTTGACCTCCTCGTGCCGCAAATTAAAACGCATTGTCTATGATGAATGTGTTTGAACTGCATGTTTCTGTCTGAAATAAGATAAGATAAGATAAATTCCTTTATTAGTCCCACAGTGGGGAAATTTACTTTTTATTTTTTATTTTTTATTTTTATTTTACTTTTTTATTTAAATCCACTGAAAGAACAGATACACTTCCATTAACAGTCTAGAATTACTGCAACCTGGGACTTCAGCTGTTTTCTTTCGCCACTGAATACAAGTTGCATGTAAGCATCTCTTGCATGCTCAGCAGAACACATGTAAAATACCTTTCCTTCAGCAAACAGTGTGTAAATGTGAGCTGTTAGGCAAGAACTGCCACATAGTATAAATAATGCAACAACACACTTTACTTTTCTTCCTTAAGAATAATGAGATCCACGTATGTCTTTTCAGACGGCACTTTCTCTTCTCTACCTTAACAGGGTTCTTGGATGGTGAGAAGAGACACCTTTTCAAAGATATATTCATACAGTGATCCATAAATGCCACAAGTCGATTATTTTTCAAGTGTTTGAGGCTCTAAGCAAGTAACAAATCAAATATTAGTATCTGAATGTGACTCAGCTCAATGAAACACAAAGCTAAATATGACAAACATGGTCCTAACTTTGTGGACTAAGTGCCTGCGTTGGATAGAATCACGAAGGAGATATATTGCACTAGCTAATAAATGTTTTGATTCATTTTTGTCTCCTCTGCAAACATCGTTAACCGTTGTAAACTGTTTGGTGCTTTCCCACCGACAATAGCACTACGGCAGAAGAACAGTGCAATGGGTCGTGTTGGCTTGCGGTCACGGGTAATGAAAGATAAAATACACACAAAGCAAACCCAGTCTGAAAAACCAGTCCTGGTTGTCCTTTGAGGCTGGACTCTACGGCGATGCTGCCGAGGTAAGCAGCCAATCAGCACGTTGCTACATGTTGCACACTGCAGGGTATTCTACCTGGTCTGGTCACTTGCACATACTTGATTTACCAAATGCACTGCGGGGAAAGTGTCATTGAAATGAATGTAGAGGCCTGCAGTCATTTTTGCCACAGAGTTATTGTTGATGTGAAAGCCTAACCTCTACACTGTGTGTGTGTGTGTGTGTGTGTGTGTGTGTGTGTGTGTGTGTGTGTGTGTGCAGCAGTATGAGGAAATAGCCATAACTGGAGTCCACTGAAGGGTAACACACACCAGCTGCATGATGCATGTCACAGCATCTGTGTCTGTTATTTTCTCTGTCAGTCGATGCAGCCAGTGTGTGTTGCCCTTACAGTAAGTTCCTGCTTGGGGCTCAATGGCCAGCAGGCTGCCCTCCAAACAAGTGTTTTAGTTGCAATTTAAAATGCAAATGTAATGACTAAAATCTCATATATATATTTTTTTCTTTTTGCACAATCACATACTAAGTTAATTCATTGTATATACTTTTTAACTTTCAGCAATCACTTGTGGTTGACAGTCCTTCTGCACATTTGCACACCATAAAAATGATTACCAATATGCTTTGGGGGCTATTTATTAAAGTGGTTTTGCAGGTACCACGTTCCTAATAACACTAACACACTAACTTTTCACTGTCACTCATAACTAAACAACGCTGTAATTTACAGCCCACTCTTCAAGTTAAAGGACGGAGGGGTGGGGGGATTTTAATATTCTGCTCAGGGCCCTAACTAGGCTTGGGTTGCCCCTGGCTAAAGTGCATTCAATAGCACTGAGAAATGAAAAGATTGGAAAATTAATATCTTTTTTCCACTGAAACTGATGTAGGCATTGGGCTATGAATGAATGACTTGAATTAGTAGTTTACCAGCCCTTGGTAGATGAGCCATAAAGTAAAAGTGGGACACTGCATCTACTGTAGGGACACATCCAGTACCATGGAGAGTATTTAGGGGTTACTGTCACATCTGTATATTTCATTAACAGTCCCTAGAATACATGCAAAAGCACAGAGACAGCCTACTGCCAAGGTCAGTCCTCCTGCTCCTCGCTGTCCTGCCGTGCGTCTATCCTCTTCTCTTTGTGACAGGAGAAGATGCGTCGCATCTCCTCTTCGTACCTAATGAAATTCTCTCCAAATCTAGCCCAGGCTTTTAGGGGAACCGTGATGGTGTTTCTATACGGCTGGCGCACCTCGCTAATTTTTAAAAAGATACCATACCGGTTAGAACCGACGTCAAAGTAAAACCTCTTGTTGTCCACCCGAAAAGACGCAGCCTCTGGAAGCTCGGGGTTGTCGTCGTGATTCCTGGATCCGGTTCGGCCGCGATCGTCGCTCTCTTCGTCCCCGTAGTCTTCAATCAGCTGTGACAGCGCATCTCTGAACTCGATGAGCCCCTGTGCGGGCAGCACTATGGTCTGCTCGATGCCCTGACCGTAGTAGCCCATAGTGCCGTGTCCTTTGCTGACAGTCTGCCGTATGCGCAGGAACCGACCTCTCTGGTTCTCTTTCAGATCCAGGAAGTACTTTCTGTTGTCTCTCTCGATGAATTCGCTCTTGAGAACGCGGTGGGCATGGTCGTCGGACACCGCCGACCCGGTGGGAGACAGCACCGTGTGCTGCTCCTGCGCTCTGCGCCGGGAGTCGTGCGCGCGGCCCTGGCCGTTGTTGCTGTGCTCCTCGAGCTGCGGAGGCGCGAGGGCCCCCCGCAGTCCGATACGGGCATAATAATCTATGAAGTCTCCCAGGCAGTAGCGGAGAGCGGGAGCCATCGACATAGACAGCGTCAGCTTGCTCTTCCTGATGTTATCGTGACGGCCTCTTCCGATCCACACCTCGGCTATTTTGAGGAAGCGTCCGCGTACGCTCTGCTTGACATCCAGATAGAAGCGTTTCTTCTGGATGTCGACGCGTTTGGAGGCTAACTCCTGGATGTCATTGCCCTGCTGCTGCTGCTGCTGCTGCTGCGATCCGGTGTGGACATATTGCTGAGGATATGTGGGTCTCGGTAAAGAATCTGATGCAATCTTACCCCTGCCTCTTTCCATCCCTCTGCAACATCCATCAGCCATCATGATTTATATTCCACCACTATACAGCACAGGACAAAGCGATTCCCCCATCCCACTGGGCGACTAATGAACGAATAAAGCAGGCTTATTCATACAGCTGGCTGGAGCTACAAACAAGTTAGCGAGATGCCTCGAATGACCTAAAAATGGCAGCTAGTTTGGAGTCACCAGCTGATCGAGTTTCTGTGTCCCGAAAAAAAGGTCAAGTTCGACTGTTCAGCCGTTTCTATTGCAAACTTCTATGTCATTTTTCCATCACCTAGTTGCCTTACAGCTGCCCCTTTTTACCGAGGGAGCCAGGGAAGCAGCCAACCTGAAATGGGAGGAGGAGGCGTCCAATACTACATGAACCCGATGAACCCATCCACCCCCCTCCCCGTCCTGAGAATACCTCCGTTAAAGAGACACGATTTACGCGGTGACTGTAGATGCTGTAGTTCTCACACGCTCACTTCAGCCGCATCGAGCTCGTCCGCACATATTCTGATCAGGATTATTGATTCAGGTGGAAATGGTGCGTCCGATCACTTCATCCAGTCCTAAATGATGAGCCTACCACTGAAAACAAGTTTAGGAGTGGTTAAAATAGTAACTTTGCCTAGTCTCATAAGACTTCTCAGTCCCTTTATAATGGAATAATAAAATTCAGTAAGATTTAGTGCATCATGAAATACTCTGAAGCACAATAATCATCCAATGATACGGTGTTGCAACACAGAGAAACTGCACATATTCATCCAGATGTGCATCTGTCATGGACAAGGCATGCTTACCAAATGCGCAAAGTGAGTAACGGCCCCAAACACCCCATATTCACTGTGCCAGCTGGTGTGTGAAACATTTCATTTTGTTGCAAACTATCTTGCACTATTAAAGCACATGATCTACTGAAACAGTCTTGTGGTGGAGCCTTGCAGTCAAAATGTACATGTGTGTATTCTGAATAAATGTGACATTGACAAAAACACGGTCAGTACGGGCCCAGTGCTCCTTTTTAGTGAGTCAGTCTGGCCGTTAGTGTAAAAAACATGTCCACGCTGCCGAGCATACATTGTTTTGGTAAATGGTTAATGGACTTGCATTTATATGGCACCTTTCTAGTCTTCAGACGACTCAAATTGCTTTGCATTCACCTATTCACACACATTCATGCACTAATGGTAGAGGCTGCTATTCAAGGTCCCAACCTGCCCATCAGGATCTAATCTAAATACTCATTCACACACCAATGGCACAGCCTTCAGGAGCAGTTTGGTGTTGAGCATCTTGCCCAAGGACATTTAAAACTACCTGCCTTCTGAGCCACATAGTTTCTAAAAACTCAAGAATTAATTTTCTCTGTCAAATAAAATCTACTTTTAGTATAAGTCTGCAGCCTGATATTACAGGGTTAGAGTGTGACAGATGACAGATAAAGATTATAATGATAAAGAGGACCCATTATGCTCATTTTCAGGTGCATACTTGTGTTTGGGGTTTCTATTTGCTTTAATGTTTGCTGATATGACCTTCTGGTGGTTAATGTTTGCATATGTTAGGAGGTCATTTTGTAGATTTTCACAACTGTTCCACTATGTCAGAGATAAAACCCCAACAGTTTTAATCACAACAATGAAACAAGAAGTAACCACCGTGTACCTCATCAGGTGTTGTTTTCTACTTTTGGTATCATTTAGGCTGATTTCACAGCAGACATTTTACCTGTCTGATAGTTGATATCGAAGTATTATTTGTGCCTCAAATGTCAGTGTGAAAGCTTTGCATTATCTTCTCTCCTGTGGCAGCGAGTTTCTTTCCCCCAAAAGGCAGCGCAACCTCAGCGATGACACCATGCTGGTCCGGTCTACAGCTTGGAGCCATAAAGCCCCTCTATTAGATCTTTTTTGAGGACATGGCAGGTTCAGAAATCAGGATTTTACAATTTGTTGTTGGTGCAACCAACTACACAACAACTCTTGGGCACAGGGTTATTACCTCCGCCAAGGAGGTTATGTTTTTGCCGTTATTTATCTGTTTGTCTGTTTGTTTGCTTGTCTGTGTTCAAAAACTTATGGACGGATTTTGATGAAATTTTCAGGGTGTGTCGAAAATGTGAAAATGAAGAACTGATTTAATTTTGGGGGTGATCTGGAAGAAATCCTGGATTCTGGATCACTTTGAAATTTTCGTTAACACTGGTGTAAATGGGACCCAAAAAATTGTTTCTCAATATCTCTGGTTGCCCAAAGGTCATGAAATTTGACTCAGGGATTTACAATGTGTACTTCTATCAAATCCCAAAGGCTGATCCAGATCTGATCCAGATGGCGGATTTTATAGCAATTTATATAAAAAATGGGGGTACTCTTACATTTTGGCCTAATGTATTGTGAGTTTTATGTTGTGTCTTGTATATATGTTCTATGTTTGCCACTGATATAAAATTCTTTTTAAAAAAATGTAGGAGTGAATTACAATATAGGGGGAAACTATGGTACTTGGCGGAGGTCTGCGCTCTCCGAGTGCTTTTCTAGTTAATATTAGTGGTTTGTTTAAAGTAGAAGTTTGGACACATGTTTCAACTTCTTGTTGCTGTCTATGAGGGACACAGGACTAGTTCCCCCCCAAAAGGGGGCATGGTCATGAGAGGTCTAGATGACGCATTGCTGGTCTCATGTATCTGATCATTCCACATATATTTTCCAGTTTCCCTTTTTGAATTGCATATAGACCATAGACATACAGCCTGTTGCAGTGATATGTCAATGTGGGCGCCATATTGGACAGGCCAAAACTGGCCCGTAACCCTAACCCTGTTATGGTGGAGCTGCCTTTTTTCTGGATAAAAAGCACCAGGATGTCTAAATTTCTCAACCAATTTCAGTGGCTCCTTATTATAATCAAGGTTTATGATCTACGTAGAGTAGAAAGATAAAGTTTTGTCTCTAAATTACTAAGAATCTGGATCGTTAAACAAAAATCTGCTGCTAGATGCCCAGGAGATGAGTGTGTACCGTAGGCTGACAAGAACTGTAATAGAATATAATTTATTTATCATAAGGAATTGTTAAAACTTGCATTTGTCAAGTATAGCTATGGCTTATTTTCCTTGTTTAAGGTTAATACTTGTAGAGACATCCCTGTATAATATAAAATGAAATGTCTTCCTCCATTATAGTGATCGTCAATCAGTGCTACTGCAATTACTATTACATTCATTTTCAGGCACTTACCAATATCATGCTAACAAGAGTAATCAGAATAAGAGGCAAACAGTAGTAAACACCTTTGTGTCTAAAGTTAACTTGTATGGCACATTGTAGGTAGGAATTTTCAGTCCAGTAAGCTGCTGTGCACTGATATTGCAACGGCACAAACTATTGACTTGCACTTCTCGCACCATTGCTATTGGCTCAATTTCAGCAAGTGCGGACCAGATTTTACAGCATGTGTTGTAACTCAAACAGCACGACGCAACGGTCACTCTTCATTGCCGCTAGGTCGCTGATGTCACATTGATGTGCCTCAAAGTCAACTTGAGACAGGAATCACTAAATTGTACACCAAAAGTCAACAGTTTGACTTAGTAGATCTTTAAGTTTATAAGTCAAAATGATGATGTTTTTAATCATTTCCATCCATTCTTTTTCTTTTCCTGGTGGAAAAAGGCTGCCACATCCTTTATCAGACAATTACCTGTATACTGAATAAGTCTAAAGCCCAATAATGCCAGCTGACATCAACGAATCTATTAAAACATTTATTTCATGTTATAATGATCATCATTTAGAGCATTCCAAAAGAAAGAAACCTTTAACCTTTGCCAGCAGGTGATGAAATGCTTGACCTCTTTGACAGTTCGCATGGAAATAGTGCTCGACAACACAACATTCAGTCCATGATTTTCCTTGTCTTTCATATAGCATGACGTTTACTTTATCCTATGCATGTGAAAACTTTGCAGCCACCTGGATTTTGCCTTCAGTTGTATTTCCTGTTAAATGCTTCCTTCCAGAGCTCTGCGGTCCTCAAAACAATTCAGAGCAGTGAAGCCATGAAGACTTTTTTTTTTTTTTGCTGCTGAGACCAGGTCTGATCCAGATCACACAGAGTAAATGATCGCATTGTCAGGCCACTTTCCTATTATTACTCATCAAGCTGATAGTAGTAGAAAGTGACATACAGTATGAGGTCAATGTCATTCTCAGTGACTGTGATCTGAGGGTTATGAGATAGAAAAGCACAGGACCAAAGCACATTTTATATTATGTTTAAACACTGCAAGATGAGAAGAACTGAAAAAATAATGCTTGCTCTGACACAGACTGTGGTGAGACGGGTGGTATTGTAGGAACACTGTAACCAATGCTAAATTGAGTGGTTATTCTGCCACTGCTGGCTGTAACGGGAATTTCTTTTGCTTCTAGAAATGAAATGAACATTAAGACCTTAGATACACAAATAAAACGGCGAGTGGAATGAGCTTTAAACTGAATTGTCACACGAGCTAGAATGTATGTATTTGATTTTTCGTTTGCTTGTCAGTTTTCAAGGCAGTTGAAGTTAACTTTTTTATTTATTTATTGAACATGCACTGACAACCTGTACATGTCAGTGTGAACTTATGTTGATTACATTCATGTGCAGTGTATATACTTAAACTGAAAACATACTCGTACGTTACGGGACAATGCTCGGGTAGTGAAATTTAACATCCCTGCAGAAGTGAAACCCGTCCACGGGGGGGTGCTACAGCAGGAGGCCTCTCGAACAGAAACCGAATAAAGACTGTTTCATCCTGAATCTGCCTGCTGTAACACCCTTAACTCCTGAAACTCTGCTTCAGGCACATTTCAGGAGACATTTTGAAATGCAACAGGTGACGTTCACTGTACATACATGTGTCGAGTATGTTTTTGGCGTTATTGTACTATAAAGATATGGCTGTGTCATTTTTCCATGTGAGTGCAATGCTAGCAATTTACGGCTACAAGCTTCAATTCCTATTGCACAGAACTCTCCCAAAGCATCCGGAACTATTTATACTTATTAGTGAAGTGTAAAAGACATACTGCTTCAAAGACTTGAAATGAACATTTGATATTAAAGTGGCAATAGAAAACTTTTCAACTTCAACCCCACCCATAACATTCCCAAGTGGTATTATTGTTGGTGCCGCAGTATGCAGGAGATGTATTTTTTTTTCCCCCCACCCAACAACAACAACGATCATCTTGTCAAAAAGGTAGGGAAGGGGAAGCTGTTTATAAATGAGCATGAACAGTCTGACGGGACTAAACCCAACAAGCTCGACTGAGCTGGAGATACTGTTTGACTGTAGGGGGAGCTGGAGGCATTGCCACTGCCCAGGAAATTTTGAGCATCAAACATTTTATTTCCTGCATTCTTTACGTACCAGTTTATGGTGGAAATCTTTTCATTTATGTAAAGGAAAACGCAAAATTCAGATGACTCAGCCTGCTGGCTCATGTCATAGGCAGCATGTGTCAGGCATTGCCATGCACAGTGTTGACTATTCAGTGAAACCCCTCCAGCCTACTATTAGCTACTAATTTAGCGACTTATTCAGCCCATCAGGGAAAGAACAAGAATATATTCAAATATATTAGATTGTTATTCATTCCCAATACTACTCAGTGTAGAGTAATCACAGTCCACAGCTCTTCTGGCAACATGTACAGGTCCCACGCTTCAACTGACACAACTAAGCTTCATTTAAATGAATGTGCCTTGATGTCATCAATATGCAAATGATGGTATGACATTGTCTGGGAACTTTTGGAGCTAGCGCTAGCTACTTTTATTGGAAAAGAGTAGGTAACACTGCGCAGCACAAACTGTGTTTTGTTTTCCACATGAACTCCAATTTGTTCACCTTCCACCATTTCTGTTACCAATATGTTCCCAGGAAAAACAAAAGCACTGTCTTCTGGTGTCATTACTCTACAGCCATTACATGTTCAAGTTCAAGTTCAATATTTACTTCATAATGAGAAGTTAAAGAGAAAAATATGTCTACTGCCACTTTAACAAAGGCACAGAACTATTCACATAGATGACACATCTAGGTCTGTCTGTGTTCTTACTGTGGCCTGTAGCCACCCAGCTGAGGCATGTAGCTGGAGCCTGGTGCTGCTGACTGGCCGTCTGTAGGTGTCATTTGCTCAGAATCCTCTTCCAGGGGACAGAAGTCCAGAGGCTCCAGCAACTCCTGCTGCTCCTTCTCCAGCTGGTTGATATCAGCAGGGTTGGTGCCATTTTCCTTCCCTGTAGTGTGTGTGAAGCAGGGCTGTCGGGGGAAACGCTGGGACTGTCTGCTGCCCTCCTGAAGCAACATGTCTGGGTTCTCCTCAGAGTCCAGCAGGGGCTGTGTGGACTCAGACCGTGAAAAAATAGCCTGCTGGGGTTGGGAGTTCGGGGTCTGACCCTTGTAACCACTGGAGGCCACCACCGACGAGTACTGAACGGTGCTGGCTGTGGTGTCAGCCATGTCGCCACCCTCGTCGCTGTCGGACACACTCTGGCGAGGTGACGACATGCAGGAGGAGCCTCCGATGCCGCTGCTGTGCTCCTCAGACAAATACTTGTCCTTCTTCAGAGGCAGACTGGCCTTGTCCTCCTCAAACACACATTTTCCATCGCACACATCCACATCGAGTACACTGATGCCAGAAAGACAGTTCTCCTTTGGTGTCTCTGCCTGTAGAGGACAAGTTGAATAGAAAAGTCCAATTATATTCACACTGGAAACTGACAGATGTGGTATGTGGCAATAGAAAGAGCAGTGATGATGTGGTGAGAATAAGGAAACATGTCTGTATCAGTGTGCATAAAATAATAAGACTAAACTTGAAATTTCTTTTGGATTATTCCTGATATATCTCAAGATGATGACAGACGATGTGCTCCAGTATTCAGCTATATGAAAAATGTAAAAGAGGGCATAATCACATCCTCAGACATAAACATGTACTTAACATTTCAGGCCCTGAATAATATGCCTAGAGTATTTCTATAGAGACTTAATATTCTGCCCTCTCTGATGTAAAACAAATTGGGTTAGAAACACCTGTTAGTATAACAATACAATTCAATAGCCTCGAAAATTGAATCAATGCAATCCTCTGAAACAGTTTTAACACTAAGTGAACATTAAAACCTTAATGAATGGAGATTTACCTTTCTCATAATGACACACACTGCCATGGCATTAGTGGCTGTCAGCTTACCATCATGAAACTAGAGGTCAGTGTGTTTTATTGGCAGGAAGATGCTCTAAAAATTTAGCAGTGAGTATCTGTACGTAACAAAAGTTTACATCTATTAGAAGCTTTAAAGTGATCTTTAAAACTCTCCCCGTCCAGTAGAGATTAACCTAAAATAAATCACAACAGCACAAACTGGACCTGAGTGGAAAAAGTTATTAAATAAATAGTGTCCTTTAACTGCTGAAACTGATCTGCTGAGTGGTAGAGTGAGGTGGCAGTGGTCAGTCCCAGTGCTACTGGGTCAGCTGCAGTAATGAAAAGCAGGCTGGAGTTGCAAAACTACATGGAGCTTGAGAAAAATGCTTTGGGTAAACAAACCTTGTAAAGGTCAGACCGTAAAAGTATGTTGGTTGACAACATATTAAATACTGTACATGTTGCGTGTGTTGTGTGTGTCAGCTCAAAAGAAGTCCTCACTTTCAAAGGATAATCGGGAGACCAGTTTCCAATGGTGCTCTCTCCAGGGTTGGGGATCTGAGGCCAAAAATTATCCTTGATCCTGTAAGAAGAGAGGAAACACTGGGGGTTATACTGTGTATCATCTTGGAAACCGCTGTGAATCCAAAGCTAATAATACCACAAGCACAACTTTCAAACCTTTTCATTCACAGCATATCTGGACTATTCACCACTGCCCATTGTCACGCTAAGGCTGGTGCTGTGGCTTGTGGTTGAGGCATATGCTCTAAATTAATTACCTCATAGCACCACATTTGAGGGCCACAGAGAGGGACAAGACATTCATGATGAGCTTCAAACCCTGCTCTGAGATCAACAGCTTAAGTGTTGAACTTACACATCTTTTTTGTAGACACACAGCAGCATGGTCATGAGAACAATAAAGAGAAAGCCAAGGCTCACTCCAACCACAATGCTCTCCATCTCTCCTGGTGCTGAGGGAAACACAGAGGACATTAGAAAACACCACATTCTATCAACAATTCAACAAACCGAGCTAGGTACCGAGTAAACATGTCATTATATTTCAATCACAGCAGTTCAGCCGTTGTTTAGTTGCCATAATGCATGTAAATAAATTGAGCCAATCAATGTGTGTGTGTGTGTGTGTGTGTGTGTGTGTGTGTGTGTGTGTGTGTGTGTGTGTGTGTGTGCGTGTGAGAACAGAGGTCACCCGCGCTGCTTGCACCCCTCATCACATGTGCTCACTTATTTATTTCGTTGGCTTATACAAAGACACACAACAGAGACTTAATTCACTACATGCTTTATATCACTGCTGGATTTCTTAAAGGAACAACGTTATTAATAGTGATTCTCAGATGCATATTTGTTGCGTGTAGAGGTGTGTGTGTACACTACTTCAGCAGTGGCACTGAAATAGGGGAGATGAAGACACAAGAACATGTTGGCCTACTGCGCCACGCAGCTTCTAATATTTGTCATTGAAGCTTCAAAGCCCAAAAAATGGTATTTGTTACAGCTTTATTGTCATAAATTTTGATGTTCGAGGAGTTTTTACTAAGACAACAGTCTTGTGCAGCTAAATAAGATCTGATGCCATTTTTTGTGCATGCCTGGAAAGTAACAGATCACAAAAAGTGTTCTCTGCTGCTGTTGAGAGTGAGTAGTATTGCAGCTTGTGAAAACTACATATAGATGCTCTACATCCTGTTTATGCAAATGAAAACAATTCCAACCCAATTCACAAAAAAATGTTTTCTTGTAGCATTACATTTTCCTCATCGTATTATATATTAATTAAAAAAAAATATTAAAGCTTTTTTCCCCTCATCATGCTATGATGCTTCTTCTCTAAACTTTAACGTGAAATGTTTTTATTCTGTCGTCGATATACTAAATCACTGAGCACTGTCAGCATGCTAGATGCTTATGATATTGTTTCACAGTTTAAATCTCTATGGAACAGTTCACCATGTTATGAGGTTCCACTCACCATATTTCAGAGTGGTGAAGGAGTGATTAAAGCTGATAGCTGAGCCTTGAATGGTTGAAGCCCTGATCCAAGTGTCATACTTGGTGTTGCCTGACAGCGACTTCAGAGTATATGACGTGGCGTTAGCTGGCACGGTAATTTCTGCAAATGAGCAAAACAGAAATCAGCAACTAAGAATGGCAGTTTGGGTACCGTCAGGGCAACCACCTGTAGTCCAACATTAAATAGACAACTGTAAGAGTAAAAACTACATACCGTGTATTTCAGTTCCACTTGTATAGAATATGGTGTAGTTTGTGATGAAGCCTCGCCGACGGTGTTGGGGAATCTCTTTCCACACCAGCTCTGCCTCGCTACGTCCTGGTTTACCATTCAGTCTAACAGCAGGGGCTTCCAACGGAGCTGCAACCAACACATCAACATCATGTATGCTCATTATACAGCATACAGCTGGGGCTTATCTGAATTCAAATGGTCTGAGAAGTGAACCTAATGCGAAAGTGCCTAAAACCTGTATTCTTTCTAATAGGCAGCAGGGGGTGACTCCTCTGGTGGCTAAAAGAAGTCTGATTGCATAGAAGTCAATGAGAAAATAAGCCTACTTCTCACTTGGTTTATTACCTCAGGAAACACTGTTAACATGGGTTTATGGTCTCAATCGCTACTTTCAAGTCTTCCTGAACACAGCATGATGTTTACTCAGTAAATTATGGTCTCATTTAGAGTCAAGATGGCCAAAAAGCACGATGGTGACAGTCAAAATGCCAAACTCAAGGCTTCAAAATGGCAGTCCACAAACCACTGGCTGACGTCACGGTGACTACGTCCACTTCTTACATACATTTTGTGACTCAAATATACAGTAGATGACTTTATACTGATGATTATTGGTAACATCTCTAGAGGAACTAGTTGAAATCAACAACTTAAAAACTGAAATCAACAATTTGCCAAATAATCAATTATCTATCAATTGTTGATCAAAATGTAATAAATTTGTGGCCCAGTTTTGATTTATAATTATCGCATGCAGTTCTGATTCTCACAACATTCAGTGTAAATGAAGAGGTTATTGTTTGAGAACTGGCTGATACGACTAGGTTGCTTGCAGAGTTAAAGATTTTTAGACAAACTATAAAATAATCTTGAATGTTGATAATCTAGCTGGTGTTTGCAAGGTTCTGCTCAGTCAGTGTGTAGCAAAACCACCCATCTACCACTAGGTAGCCCCGCTTGGGATCCCTTCATCAACTAAAAATACCAATCTGTGCAGTCAGCGGCATGCCACTGAAACATTCATAATATATAATATAAATTATTAATTACTGTATTTAAAAACAGAGTGATTAATCACATTTCCATTTAGATCATGCTATTGCAAAAATGACAAAATAAGCATCAAATGAGGTTAAGAGGCAGGGTATATCGCAGGCAAGAAAAGTCTCTCAGGCCAAGCAGGGTCAGTGAATGACTTGGGAAAGTGTAGAGAAGAAGAAACTTAGCTGGAGGAAGTGTGGACTATGGAAGCAGGCAGGATTACATCCATACTAGGAGAAACCTATCATGTGCTTCCACCTCACAAAAATCTTGTAAATCTTGTAAATGGAGAGGCAAGGACCTAACATATCCTTTGTGTTCTCTGTATCTTTACTTAAGCCTGTCTCAAGGGCGATACACCTGGAGACATAACCAAGTGCTCAAGTGTCTAGCAGCAGACATTGAGAGCAAAGTAAATTCGCTGGAAGTAAACAGGAAGCAAGATGGGATTTTGTTTGTTTGTGAGGATGAAGAAGTCAGGGACCAAACAATTTTAAACAGGCTTGATGCAGAACAGCTAAAGGACCTGCAAAATGAGAGTGATTTAGGAAACAGCTCGTCCCTCAGGAGACAGATACCACTAATCTTTGACCAGTTATTGCTGTTAAAATGTAGCATGTTGAGTATTTTCTGGAGCCAGCTGTGCCATGGGAGGATGCAGCAGATAGCCTGTATACAGTGGTCCTAAGAGCTAAAAAAAAAAACCCTGTAAATTAAGACTTGGATTACCACTAGCATTACTGCCTCAGTTGTAAGTTTCTGACAACCAGCCAAGTGTCAGTTTACATTCATGTCTGCCAAAAATGTCATCTCTTAATTTCTTTCCTGGTAGACATTTCTGTGATCTATATATGAATTGTCATAGTTAGTATATGAATTCTTGAGTTATGGCCAAAAATGTGTTGTGTGAGGTCACAGTGACTTTGACAAAACGAAAACATAAAGGGTGTTTTTCATTCCCTGATTTTGTCTCTCCTCGCTTGCCAGTGGTGCTATAAGCGAGGATGCACCAGTGTATCCTTTGCGGAAGTGTTTCTGGCACCCACGGCGTAGAAGCACACAGCTGGAATAATCTCAAACTATGACAGGGCTCTACAGATGTGTCATTTCCTGTTGTGTTAATCGTTGTGGTTACTTAAGATGATCAAACATTCTGCCCTTCATCGTTTGTGTAGCACTTTGTAAGGTGCTGTTGTGACCGCATTCCTTGAAGACATTATTATATTACTGGTGTTTTTAACTTGAATGTACTTCAACCCAATTCATCTGCTACAATCCTGACATGGTGTTTACAAGTGAAACAGCTGTTGATGCAAATTGTTATATCAATAAAAACACTAGTAGTGTGTTGTGTGTATCTGTCACTCAAATCATCAGATAACATAGAAAATATCACTATTTATGTGTACAGTATAGTACTAGGGAATGCCTCGGGATCCCCCAGTCAGAGTTGGTTAATGTGGCCTGGAAAGGGAAGCTTGGGGTCCCTTCCTGGAGCTGTTGCCCCAGCGACCCGATCCCGGGTTAAGTGGTTGATGAGTGAGTGAGTATAGTACTTTTCATACAAAAATCTGTAGTGCTTCACATAATAAAATATATAAAGGACGGAACGGAAACTGTTTCCAGGGGTTGTTATTGCCATTTGTGAATCATGAAGTTATTAAAATTAGCTATCTGTCAATGGTGTACAAAAATGTTTTTTTTTGGTTTGTTTCAACACTGTAATCACATGACTGAGATATTATTGCAGATATCTGCTGTTATCCTTAAGATTATCATTATAATATCTGAATCATGCAATCACAATGATGCATTGTAGACTTCAATAACTTCATAACTCACAAATCATGGCAGCAACAAGACATCCCAGCTGTGTGCATGACTTTTTAGTGTCCCAAAACAATTTCTGCTGTGTGAGCTTCTTGCAGTGCTTTTTCTAAACACTGCAGCGTCAACTGTGCCATCAAATTGGTGAAGATGTTGAAGATGCTTATGTTGTGTCTATTTGAATTTTTTTTTTTTTTTTTTAAATTTGTAGTGCGTTGAGCTCTCAGGGCCACCGTGCCGATGAGAGTAAAAAGTGTGTAGAGTTGGCAGCAGAGGAGTGGGAGTTTGTGATGCTTTGAAAGAAACTGTTTAGTTTCGACTCAGATTTGCATCTGAAACATCTGCTGTTGCACATTTTACAGTGAACAGTCCGCTCATAGAAACCACAGTTTTAAAGAAAAAGAAGGAAAAAGCTGCTGATTATGAGTCTCTCAGACACTATAAAAGAATGAATGTCTCTGTCTGCAAATAATATATTTATTATCCAATTTTGGCCTGGTTTTAATATTCACAATGCAATGGTTTACTACTTACAATGAGTCACTGATACAGTAAGTGTGTTATCATACCTCCTTGCTCCAGGTAGGCTTCCATGCTTGCTGGCTTCCCGACCCATCCAGAGTATATCGGATATACAGATACATTGTAGCAAACAAACTTCTCAAGGTTGCCTAGATTTGACATTGAGACCAAGAGTTAAATTTGTTAGTTTCAAGTAAAGCATGTAGACTCTTAAAACCTATGGATTAGAGTGAAGCTGAGTATCAGTAAAGTGATATTCCACCCAAATCTAGCTTTAGAGTATGAAACACTCTGTGGGCTTGAAAGGTGGGTTTGTCTGTAATTTACACATTTTCACAAAGGTAATGCAGTGTAAACGTTGCTAATCTATCTGCACTTAAATTACATTACAATGATGAAAATTAATACAGACTTGATGCTGGCTGATGGATCACATCACAGTGGAAAATCAAGACTGATTGGAATGTTCGGTGTCTAGCCAACATTTGAAAATGCACAGCAAATCATAAAATAACCATGATTTATAGTTTTTATAAATAGTTTTATCAATATTTATAGTAAGGAGGATAAATTTACACAGAAGTGTGGTAATCTAAGCTGCAGTTAAACACATTACCACTAGGGTGCGCCTCACCATCACAGCAGTGGGAAAAAAAAAAAATCATAGCCCGAACCATATGAGCCACATCTACCACACATAAGCCTTTAACTGTTGTCCACAACTGCCTCAAACAGCAGCCAGTGAAACTAATACCATATAACAACCATAACATAATACACTGTATTACAAGTGGGTAGTAGCCTGTACCACTGTTGTATTTGCTGTTGTTGTTTCATGAGCTTATGTAGCTACTACACAAGTCCTCTTCACCATGTAGTTTCAGGGAGTACGAATGAGCATGGTCATTCTAACGCTTGCTTTTTCACATTTTATCTGTACTGTTGCTTGCTTGTTTTTTTTTTTTTTATTTGTTATAATAATTTTATCTGTTTGAGTAGAAGAACACAACACTGGTACAACAGCCTGTTAGAAGCCCATTCATTAAAATAAACTCACAATATGGAGAGCGGAACCTAGCCAAAATAAAAATGAATAAATAAATGAACTAATGACTCAATAAATAAATAAATATGCCATAAAATGTTCCAAAAATTCAAATTAAAAATGAAATAGAAGGGTAGATAGGAGAGGGTAAATAAAAAAAGAAGCAAATTAAAACAGAAATTATCAATTAATTAATGTCCACATGTATTTTAAATATTTTAGGTTAATTTATTGAGTCATTCATTCATTTATTCATTTATGATTTTGGCATGTTCCATCCTCCATAATTACCTGCATGTTAAAATTAAATCAAAGACAGAAGCAGGGTGTGTTTCTTGTGTTTCTACGAATGAGCAGACTATAAACTATAAACTATGACAACTTATTGTTAAAATCTATTGCAACTGTGTACATCCAAGTTGGCCACAGTCCACTCTCCACTATAGATCAAACTACACAACTTCTTAGAGCCACTTTACACATTTACAGAGGGCGAGTGGTTCATTCTCAAATGAGGGCATATTTTGGGTGAAATATCCCTTTAACGGCATGTTGAACTTTTGTTTAGAGGAGAGAGATTACCTTTAATGGCAGTGCGTCTGGTGTTTCTGTTTTCCCTCTGCCAGTCTGTCTGACCACCACTGACCCACTCCACCACATACTCCGACATAGCCGTACTGTTGGGGGGTTTCCATTCCAACCACAGCTGCCCTCCATGGGGCCACACCTTCAGCTCTTCAACTGGGGCAAGCTCTGTAACACACACATGCATACAGACACATTTGATATCACCCATGTAACCAAAAATGCAACTCTGTAGCCCTAGTCATATGAAATCTATAGTACAGGGTGCCTAATAAATGTCGTCTTTCAAGATCAAACTGCACATTTTAGAGTGGCCTTTTACTGTGACCAGCCCGAGGCACGTCTGTGTAATAATCATGCTGTTTAAACAGCATCTTGCTATGCCACACCTGTCAGGTGGATGGATTATCGTGGCAAAGGAGAAGGTTTCACTAACATGGATGGATTTGAGAGAAATAAGCCTTCTACGTGCACAGAAATAGACTTGGGTCTTTCATTTCAGTGTTGCATTTATATTTTTGCTCAGTGTAGTTCAGGGGCACCCTGACGGTTAAGGGTGTTAAGGCGGCATCTGTGAACCGCAATGTCCTCGGTTCCTGTCCAGCTGGGAAGCTTTGTTGCATGCCATCTATTTCCATCTCATTTCCTGTCGTCGGTCTACTGTCCACTTAATAATAAAGACATAAAACTCAAACATTCATTAAAAACATAGCCCAGTTTGAAGGCTAAATTAAATGGGAGTAATGCCCTGGATTCAGGAGTCTTTTTGTCTTGTTTGTTAATATGAATTATCACCTGCTACACTTCTCCTCACCAGCATGCTGTATGTTTATACTGCTGGAGTTGTTGCTTCTTGATAGAGCTGCACAATTAATCTGTTCTCAGTATGGCCTACTGCAATTTTCAGATCGCAGGAGGTGCAATGGGCTAAATGTGTGTCAAAATACTACTTGCAATGAAATATCGTAGTGCTGCAGAATCAACAGGCTTAAGAACATCTGTTTGGTACAGATTCCTGCAAGAATCACACTATAATCATGTTTGTTTTTCAGTGAAAATGAGAATAAAATGAATCATACCCTCTAATGTTTCAATTGCGATATCAGTCAAAATAATCACAATTAGATGTTTTTTCAAAATTGTTCAGCTGTACTTCTTGAGGTCCAGATATTGACATTAGAAAAAACCCAGAGCCATTCCTTATGGTAGCTGGGATGAGCCAGCAGTGACTGGCATTAGTGCTAGATGAGATGTACAGTGTCCATGCAGTGGTTTAGAATACACATTGCAGGTGAGCCTTTAGAGTGTGGCCTATATCTCATAGCCATCATGGACACCTACCGTGCTCTCTTTCTGAGATGACCAACGATGCTTCAGCAGATTTCCCCACAGAATTGACAGCAGTGACGTACACTTTAACAGATTTCTTCTCAGCCAAGTGAATCTGTTTAAGGACAGTGATGGCGCTGCTGTCCAACCTGTTGACTGGGATACTCTCCCACTCCAAACTTCCATTCTTCACTTTATCCTTTAGATGTTGAATCTTTATTTCGAATCTTATTATCCTCCCGTTGGCAAACACAGGATCCTGGGAGGACAAAGTCAGACTGTATGTTACATGGAATTACCAAAAAGAAACCAGTTGAGTATAACATTGCTTTGGTTATGATTAATTGTATGCCATTATACACTGTGTTTAGCCCTTTTAATAATGATAAAAAATAATTTAAAGGATAAGATTGGCCCACAATTTGAAATTGCTCACTCCTTTGTTCAACAGAACTTCATTGTCCTCTGAATTAAAAAGGCATTCCATTAACACAATGAGTTTATGGTGAAACAACTCTGACAGTAGCTCTCTGTTGAGTGAAATAATATGCAATTCATGTGTTTTTAATAGTTTTTTGTGGGCTACACTATAGTGTATGTTTTGACATGACATCTGTTCCTCACAACGTGACTGGTTAGAGCTTTTATTCACCGTGCAAAAGCTCACAAAAATCAATCCTCTTCTGGAGACCAATAGTGCTTTTTTTGCCACAGCATATTTGCGCTCTGTGTGAACGTGTTCACAACAAAAACAACAGTTCAAAAAAATATACTGACATAGTTATGCCCAGCTCGTTCAAGAGCATAACAGAGAAGGGGATTCCGCATAGTAACATAATAAATCTATTAAAGAAAATAAAACTGAAGCAAAATAAGGTCAATAAGGGTGTAAAGTCAGCAGTCGGTAGTGAGCATAAACGCAGTTTGAACTTCCAGTTGAAGGTTCACAAAAAAAAAATGTGTAAAAAGTGCAGCTTGACTGGATGAGAGTGTCTGACTATCGCGCCGCATCTGATCTAAATTTTTGTTAGAAACCCTGTTCATCCTTACTAGGAATGGCTAATTGGTGAAGTTGAGTTACCCGATACCCCGTAATTTCACTATATAACAACTTAAATCAGGAGAACTTAAAGAGCCAAACAGGCAGACCAAGAAGGAAAATCACGCTGACCAGGCTGTCACAACATGCAAATTAAACACATGAACGGTACACGGTGTGTAAAGGCCTTAAATCTGAGCTGCGAATATCCACATTAATATCATTTGTGTCCCCAGTCCGGAGAATGAAGCAGAGGACAACTTCCTAGCTTAACTTAAATACGCCTTCCCACAACTCCAAAGTTGTTAATGTGTCGGGACAGAAGATAAAACAAGTGTTACTTGTCAAACTCTTTCAGTGGACAGCGGATCCACAGCAGCAGCTGAGTACCGTGATAAATCCACAGTGGGGCCTCTAACAGCGCTGCCTCTCCCATGTTCCAAAAAATAATCTGAAATCAGTGTGGTCTTATGGTATATGAGGCTGGTATGTATTGTACGTGTGCACATCACAACATAGAATGGATGTCACTGTAGACAGGACAACACAATACTGAGGCCTAGTGCACCTCAGATGATGTGATTGGAAAGAAAATGCACAGAACACGTAAAATTCTGTGACTTTTTCCAGGTTTTTCATGAGCCAAGTGTACCTCTGTACTGGAATGAAACAGCATAATGGATATAATTTCATCTTTTGAGTCACTTTACAATATCGACTATCTTCTGTCTTAGAGAATTCATAAACTGTGATCTGACCTTTACTGGAAGCTGCAGCAAACCTTTATTACAAAAGGCAGTTTGATAAAACATTGACACGTTATTGATTTTAGTGTTTTATATGTTCCAATAAAAAAATAGTAGTATTATTAGGTGTTTTTTTTAATGTGATGTGGGTATTTACCTTACAAATAAACTGCACTCGTCGGTCATTTATGCTGTCACCTTCAGCAACGTTTTTCCATAAATCTGGTTTACTTGTTGGTCCTAGGCCAAAGAGGAATAAAAGAAACAAAACTTTTTAGTTTATCAAGCGAACAAAAGCAAAATCCTCATGCCATCTCTTCTAAATCTACAAGTCAACATCAAAGTGGGCTGGGCAGACTCACTGGGTCAGCAAGTCTTCTCACCTCTGTAAATTTGCATTTTAAATCGTCTTTGCCATTGCACTTGGAAGCGATCAATGAGGCTGAACAAAAATTTCTACAAATTCTCATTTACCAGGTTGCACACTGTGGCAGTCGAGCCAAATGCTTTGAACGGTGCACACCTTCATTAGACACTAATGCTTTAACTACTGACTGAGTGCAAAGGTCTCAAGGACTCGGGACTCATACTGTGTCCATCAGATATTAAACAATACATTTATCTGAAGTTCATCAATTGTCTTGAATATCATGTTGTATTTGGTGGTCAATACTAAAGTAAGTAAAAGTAGCGAAAGTAGAGAATTGGCAGCCATATAACTCACGGTCCTCTGGTGTTTTCTTGGTAGCATTGGTACTCCAGTTGCTCCAGTAACCGTGACCCTCTTTAGCATTTTTGCAGCGAACCTGAGTGACGTACACTGTGTCTGGCCGAAGATTCTGGAGTCTGAAGGACTGTATGTCCATGGCAGTGTCCACAAGAGGTACCTAAAGGGCATTGAACACATCTTTTATTGACTTTGTCAACTAAAACAAAGCCGATATTGGTGGTAATAATACACATCCCATATGTAGTTGTAAATGATGCAGGTATCAACTGTAAATGCAGTAAATGCTCCTTAGAGGAGGAAGAACTGGTGCATCTGTTGACAATCTCCAGTCATGCTTACGCACAGTGGTGCTTTCAGCTAAATTCTTACAGCATCCTGGTTTAGCATGTTGGCATGCTTATTAGCACTAAACAGAAACTACAGTTGAGACTGATGGGAATGTCATTAGTTTTGAAGATATTTGGTCATAAAGCATTGGACAAATTGAAATTTTGATCTGATGATGGCACTAGATGAAAAGTCAGAAGCACCAAAATTATTACAATTCATTTTGAGGAGGACATTGATGTCAGTACAAAAGTTCATGGCAGTCCATCCAGTAGATGTTGACATACTTCACTCAAAACCCCATATAGAATCTGCTGGTGGCGTAAGAAGAAAAGTCAGGGGATAAAGTCAGAGTCAGCAGGATTCATCCTCTAGGGACTATGAATGTCTGCACTGAATGAAATGTTAATCTGGCCAGTAGTTGTTGAGATATTTCAGTCTGGTGGACAGAACAACTTTCAGACCAACAAGGCTATGTAGGCAGCTAAACTAAACTAGCTAAAAAGAAGAAAAAGAAAGCCATTGGACTGGGGCATCCTGGAGGCCTAGTGGTTTAGCTTCATACCATATAACCACATCCTCCTCAGTTCAGTTCCACTCATCATACCCCTAACTCTTTCCTTGTCCCCTGTCGGTATACATTAATCTATAACTATATAGTAGCATACTAATGATAAATCCATGATCCACTTTTGTCTTCTGCATTCCCTGAAAGCTAGATGACATCATTCTGCATAATTAGCCATGCTCTTCGGTGTATTTATGGCCAATGGAAAATTCAGTGTGGACAATGAATTAACATAAGAACCTTGAAGTAGATTTATCTTCATTATATAAAGAACGTGATGCATTTCATTTACCTATTTGTGTGGAATGTTTCCTCATTATTATTTACTCTATTTCCAGCACATTGGAATGAATTGTGAATAAACGCAAATATTTCCGGCCAAATGACTATCTGCCTCTGTTATTCACGAGCCATCTGAGCGTTCAAGTGGTGGACAGTTTCAGTGTGATACAGAGGACTGATATTCCTATTATATATTTCTGCACAGCAACCTCAGGCTCAAGGGCAATTAAATGTCAGCATAGTGAGTAGCAACACAGTTGGTGACTGATTCTGCCAAATACTGAAGGCTACGGTTCATTTTGATTTCAGTTCATGTTTCTACATTGTTCCAATTGTGCCAGTAAAAATAAAGCACAGTGAGTGACTAACTTATACTAACAGGTCAGGGTGGGTCTGTATTTGACTTGAAGAAAATTACATGTAACGGGTCGGTTCTGTGACTGAGCTTAGCAGGTGCAAAGCTGGACCCGTACAGGACTCTGATGTGACATATTGAAATTCTTAAGGATTACAATTGTAAGTCTTCAGTTTTAGGCACAATGCACATACAGCAATAGTCAGCGAAATAAAACATCCTGTGGTTCACATTTTCATAAATCAAACTGTTAATCACCGTTTATCAAATGATTCACGTTTTTCAATACAACTGCAGTTCAACTGATGACTATGTCTATTTACAACACATGCATACAATAATATCACAAGGCAGAGATTTTCAAAGTTGGTAAGCTTTGGAGACATACTGTGTTCAGACTTACGAATATATACTGTATATCAATAATTAATGACCACACTTAAATGGAACAAAGTCTCAATATCATTAGTCCTACCTCTGCTGAAAAAGCACACTTTGAGAAATTACTGTGGTAGAATAACACAAACATACTTACATAAGTCCAACTTTGAGATCCATTTGGGCAGAATCTTATTTGATATGTTAATTTCACATATACTTTAGGAATGGGGTGAGTCCAGTTTATCAGAAGGGAGGTGGGAAAACTCTTCTCTGAAATGACTTTGACATCTGATGGAGGGTTTGTTTTCACTGCAACAAAAGACAACAAGTTATGAAGAACATGAGAGAGGCGATCATTAGTCATTACTGTCACATTTCAGCATTGTGATGTTTTAGACCAGAACAAGCAGATAAAAGATGCAAACATTACTCATACAAGACCAAACTTACCAAACCAGCCGGCATCTTCTTTCAGATGGTCAGACTGTATTTTTCCCAGTTTATTTTTTGCCTCCACCCAGATCTCCAGTGTCATATGATTGGGGAAACTGTCCACAAACTCCACTTGGGCTGTGTTTTTATATGTTGTCACATTATAGGTCTGAGCGCTGTTGAGAAAAGATGTTAATACCGTTTAGAGGAATTCAACAGCAAGGCCCACACACATCTGTCTGATGATGAAGCGTAATAGGGATGGCTTGAAATAATACTAAGGAAGAGAGCAGTGGTGTCACCTCTGTACAATGTTTTTTGTAGTTGAATTATCTCTGTGGCTTGACTGACCATCAGAGTTGATCATTTGTGACATCACTTCCTTTTTTGAGTGCAGGGCAATTTTGTTGAACGGAAATGTAATGCGACCTTGACACACCCCGTCCACATTACATTTTGGAAGGAGGAAAAACCTAGCTGCACTGGGTACAAAGATAAAAGTCGGTTGGCTACGAGCAGGTAGACTGTATGCATTGTACTATAGTGATTCCGTAAATCCCTGCTGCACTGGGTGTGGAAAAGAAGTATAACATCGCCACTAGCTGGCAGGGCAAACATGATTACCAAACTGTTGGCATTTCCCCTACAGTGTATTCATATTATAAGCAGAATTACGAATGCAACACTGCTGCTATATCAAGTTTTCTTGTAAACCACCTCCATATGTGGTTTGATTGGCAGGTGGTGATCTGGCTGATCCAATCAGAATGCATGCACTTACACCTGCAGTAAGAATGTAAAAATGTAATGTAAAAATAAAAATGAATTGTAAATTTCTCCACTGTGGGACAAATAAAGGAATATCTTAATGTTTTCCTGATCCAGATACAGATCACATCACGTCAGTTATACTCATATACTAACTACACTTTAAATCCACTTGGGAATTGTCATGGAATAAAATCAAACATTACCATGTCTTATCTATTAGAATTGTTGGTGTGACATATAAAAAGTGCCTCTGGGGCTTGTTACATGGACGACTGCCAGGCAGTCTATAGAGTGAAGAGTGTGTTTGAAATGGGCTAAACAGAAATGGATATGTTAAGATAAGATAAGATATTCCTTTATTAGTCCCACAGTGGGGAAATTTACAAGCAGTGGTTAGGGTTAGGGTTAGGGTTAGGGTTAAAAGCTATAAACTACAATAAGCGATGACAAACATTAAATTACCAAGTTTTACATACCACCAATAAAACTCCTTGACAATAACTGGACAATTTTAACAGCTTGACTTAATTCCACCATGCTGGGATGTCCCAAAATAGAAATGTTGCCAAAAGTTGCTCACCGATTATGAACTTCTAAACAGAAGAGGCTATGAGACAAAAACATCTAGGGGTATACTCACGAGATGACCGCAACATTCAGTGTGTATAATACAGGGACATCTGTGGTTTGACGTCCTACTTCTTCCCACTCACAGCTGAAGGTTGTAGAAATATACTCCTTCTCCTGAACTGCCACACAGGACAGATTCTGAGGCTTCCCTGGACGATCTGACATTGAGACAAACAACACATACATGTCTTATACAATAATAATATACAGTATATCTACATATTTGCTCAGGTTGTATTAAGCTCACATTCAGCCTACATTATTCCTCCTTGGCCACAGAAAGTCAAAACAATGGAACACACTGGAAATATTATATAAATGTATATTTGCTCACAACTACAGTAGGTCAAAATTAAAACAGGATGTGGTTCTGTGAGATCCAAGGCATGTTTAGAGCAGACAGTTTGGGTAATACTGTAACTTCAATATTTGCCCTTATTTACAGTTCTAAAAACAGTGTGGAGTTAAATATGACCACAACTAACAGAAAGAATGATCAAAACGATAAGCATTAAATACAGGTGGTTAGAAAACAGCTATAGGTTTTAAGTTCTGACAACAAAAACTTACAGCCTTTGGTAAGGAAGATCCCGTGAATAAATCTGCCACTGCTCAAGGCAAGGTGGGGCGACAGTTTCTTGCAGAGGCAAAATAACCATTCAGGTTTTTCACCGGTGACAGGGACAGTGACATTGACAGCTGATCTGTTTATCTTGGTGTACTGCTCTTTGGGTACAGTAGTCTTAGACAGATTCCAGTAGAGGTCATCTGCTGTGACTTCATCTGTGTTGATGATCATGCATGTAGCTGAGAAGTTAGTCCCAATCTCTAGCACTGGAGACTGTGGGGCTATCATCAAATGGCTGTCATCTTCTGAAGCTGAAGGAGAGTAACATCATGTAGGCGCAAGGCCATCAGAAAACAGCGTCAAATGAAGAAAACAGTAACGCCTACACACTTACTGGTGTTACCTTTTTCTGTCATCTTTTGAAGATCAACAAACCAAGAATACACTATTCTGTACTTCAATGTTCAGAATCAAACTCACCCATATATACTGTATACAATCTACTGTATATAGTTGCTATCTGTTGACAGTGCCATGAATAATGGGCCATGGATCTATTGGCATGTGGTGTTCAGTAGGTTTATTGGTTAAACATGCAGAGAGTAGGAAGCTGTTACTCATATATATTGACCACTTTTATGGCAGAATGATTAAACTAACCATGATAGCCATTAGAATTATAATGTGCTGCATTTAAATAGTTGGGAACATGATCAAAGCACTTATAAATACAGAAAACAGTATTCAAACCCTTTTTTTCTATATTACTGGATTTTTGGCCTCTTTGTTTACTCCAATAGTCTTCAATTCAGACATACTGACTTGTCAAAGCAGGAAAAATAACAGATGTAAATAACAGTAGGCTCTTGGCTATTAATAATGGTTCCATTCAATTTAAGTGTGTCAATATGGCATGCCACTGAGCCTACACGTACAATACCAGAGCCCGTGAACTGAAGCATCTAACTGGAATGCAGCCATTATTAATGTTATTAAAAGTGACCGTGGAAAAAATGTTGATGGTAACGTTAGCGTGTCCTCACCAAGGCGGCAGCAGATGTGACATTTAAAATATAATGTAATTTAGAGGAATAAATAAATACACAAACACAAATAAATACAGTCAGTGGTTAACATGTAGAAAGGTACTGACCACCTCTGGCAGGTAGCGTTAGCGCCGAGGCGAGGCAGGCTAACAGCAGCAGCTGGAGCGCTCTTGCAGACACCATGACGTTTACTAACGGGGGACAGAAACACAACGTCAAACTGGGAAAAAGGTCGAAAACCACAAACTTTAAAACTCTGTAAGAAGTCACGGCGTGACGTCGAGGCAAAAGTATTAGTTGCTCATCTGAACTGACCCCCTCATCTGGTCTGTAAGCAGTATGCTAACACAGGAAGGTTATTGCTAGATACGTATGTATTACTATGTTTGACTCGCGGTGTACATACGTAGCGTCTAGTTGTTAAAAACCACAGACAGACGGTAGTAGTGTGTGGCTAACAACGTAGGCCTACGTTACACAGCAGTCACAATGTTGCGAATTCAATATTTAGGTTGGCATCTTAGCACTGAGAGCTCACCCTGCTAACGCCATGTTGTTTCCGCAGTCAAAAGCAAGAGGTTATTACTTACCGAACTGGCGTCAGTGTTGCTCCCTGTGTAATCGATATTAGATCAATACCATATTCATGTATTGCTAAAACCTAAATATTGTCAAAAGAAGATTTTTAGGTGTCATTTGCGTCACGACCGTGCCAGTATGGCTCTGTGGTAGGACCACCCACTTCCCGTCAGGGGAACATTTTATGTCGCAACATGTTGCGATGCTGCGCCACTTTTCTGCGATCTGACATCATACTGATGGACCCGCGTCCTCTCTGTGGTGCCTTTATCCCATCGGTGAGAGTTTAGAGATCTGCTTAAATGCTCAGTGGCGATATGCCGTTTGCTGATTTGTCAGGTTAATTGTCTCTCAAGCATTCTGACGAATCAGAGGTTTTCACTTCCACTGTCCCAAATTTGTGCGTCCCTCCCTCCCCGTTGTTTTCCAGTATGTCCCCGCCCATCGTGTTCAGAAGAATGCACGTGCACGTAAAGGTTCGTGAACCTCTTGCCGTTCACTCCTCAAAACAAGACAACACGTAGCATATATCCAAGATAAGATTCTTGACCGTAACCAAGAAAGCAGTTGTCTTTATTTATTCTCAAACAGAGAGAGACAATAGACAGACTTAAAGTAAAAAAAAAAAAAAAAAAACGTAGAGCTACAACAAATATAACAGGTTTTATTGTTAAAGCAAACAATAGCAAAAATCCCCCAGTTACACAACTGATTGTAAAAGAAATATAGAAGACAAAACTAGATGAAGGCTGTAGACCTACAATATATGGGCTACAAGACCGAGAAAAGAGTATGTATGTCATGTCAGTTTACCTCTTGGGCACTGCCGAGGTGCCCCTGAGCAAGGCACCAAACCCCCAACTGCTCTGGGCGCTTGTCAGGAGCAGCCCCCTCACTCTGACATCTCTCCATTGACATGTATATGTACTATGTACTGTGTACTGTGAACAACAGAGTGTAAAATTAATTTCCCCACTGTGGACAAAAAGAATCTTTCTTTCTTTCTTTCTTTCTTAATAGATTTTGCCAAATTCAGTAGTCCACAATTTACTTTTTACAAGTGTCAAAACTTCTCTCTGTATATTGTCAGATAAACAGGGACCTAATATGCAACTAAATCTGCCCCAATAACAGACTTTAAAGGTTCATTTCAAGAGCAAATTCCATCCATATAGATTGTCAGTGTGTTTTCTTGTCATATTCACTAAGCCATTGAGGGGTGGTGAGGACAAGGGTGCTGCATTTTACTGATACGAGTCCCTGTCTTAATTGTAAAAGAATGAGCCGATTGAACTGCATTTATTTGGATCCAATGATGCAGTCGCATCAAATGTCAACTTGAGTAAGCCACAGTGTAAATCAACATAAATTGAGCATAACTGAAAACATATGATTTATTTCTTCCTGACAGGTAGAGTTTTCTCCTTGAGTCTTGGTTCATTAAACTGTCTTGCTGATGAGAGGAGCTGCTGTGATTGGCATTAGGCTATTAAAGCTTCCCTTAACTCCACCTGCTGCTCTCAGCAATATTTGATCATTAGGCTACTGATCAAAGTGAGCATGATCGGATTATTTAAGATAAGATAAGATAAGATAAGATTAACCTTTATTAATCCCCAGAGGGAAATTCGGGTGTCATAGCAGCATCGACAACATACAGATGAATACAGTATAGTAAAAACTAAAAGAGAAGGTGCAATGAAGGAAAGAAGGTGCAATGAAGAAAATTGACAATAAAATAAATAAGTAACAGTAATAAGTAAAGTGCAGCAGGTTGGTGGGTATTGTATATGCATAGCATATATATATGTAATTATATAATTATATGTAATTATATACATTTGGTCCAGGAATAAATACGGAGCAGATGATCAGAGTCACATGGGGGTCAGACCTCGGTTATGGAGCCTGGTGGCCACCAAAAGAAAGGACTGACCCAGACGGTTTGTAGTGTGCCGAGACGGGATCAGTCTCTGGCTGAATGTACTCCTCATCTGGACCAGTTGGTCATAGAGGGGGTGGGAGGGGTTCTTCAGAATACACTCCAGCTTCCTCCTGGTCCTCCCCTCTGCCACCACCTCCAGACTGTCCAGCTCACATCCAACCACAGACCCAGCCCTCCTCACCAGTTTGTTAAGTTTGGTGGCATCCTTGGTGCTGATGCACCAACGATGGAGGAGTCATCGGAGAACTTCTGCAGGTGGCATGTTCCATGTGGCAAGTTGAAGCAGAAGTCGGAGGTTTTAGGTGGTGAACAGGAACGGTGACAGCACAGTTCCCTTTGGAGCACCAGTGTTAGCCCTCAGCCTAGCGTTTTGGATTTGTTTGCCTTACTGCCTGACTACTGTGTACCGAACCAAGGACTGCTGATTTTTGCCTAAGACCTGATCTCTCTGTGTTTGCTTGGGAGTCTTCCATTACCTGTGTACAGATCCCTAACACACAACTACATGTTATTGGGCAGACCTTATGTTCCGTGACATGTTTGATGTCACTGGCCCTCCCAGAACAGACAAATATCTCATTTGTCTAACCTGTCTCCCATTGAGGAGACCTGGAAAGCTCTGAACAGATGCTCTGTAAGACACCAGAGAGTTGTGAGTCTGTGTACCCTTGCCACAGACAGATCCTCACACCCATGCCTGGTGAAACTGTCGGGCATAGACTTGAACATGGAGCTAGCGCTTCACCCGCACGTAGGCTCCAGGTCACAGCCCTTGTTTGAGTCTACCTGCCAGGCATGGACGTGCATGTGCACGGAGGAAGAGTTACACTGCCAGGTAAACTTGGAGACATTCAGGCATACTTGCCAACCCCAATAAATTTCCCAGGAAGTTCTATTGTAATGTGTGTCACAGTTCCTCGCCTGTCACCATCACACCTAAAATCCCACGATGCATCTCTATAGACATGAAGCTGCAGGTACTTTTGCATCAGGCAATGTTGCATCAGAGTGCATGGCAGACTAATGCAGCCCTGAGCATGCACTGTACCTACTCCCAGTGTTCTCCTGGCTTGTCACCTTGGCAATGCTCTCCTGGCTGCTGATTTCAGCTCTGACTCAGCCATTTTCCCTCTTAATTTGGGTCCCCTTGTCTTTTTCTTCCTGCCCCCTTTTCCTTCCTCCCTTTATGTCCTCTTCCTCCTGCTGCCTGCATTTCCTCTCTCTTTGCATCACACACACACAATCCCCCATCCCCTACCTCCCCTCCAACTGTCTTTCTAGCTCTTCCTGATTTATCCTCTCTCACACACATGCATACACTCTCTCCTCTTCATTTTTACACACAGGGTTAGGTTTAGACAGGAATTCTTCCTAATCCAGTATGTCAGAATGTATTTGGGAGGAAAGGGAGGTGGAAAAACCACACTGGCCTGGGAACGCCTCGGGATCCCCCAGTCAGAGCTGGTTAATGTGGCCCGGGAAAGGGAAGTTTGGGGTCCCCTGCTGGAGCTGTTGCCCCCGCGACCCGACCCCGGATAAGCGGTTGAAGATGAAGATGAAGAAGATGAAGGGAGGTGGAAAAACAAGTGTAACTACAAACCGGACTGCCACTCCACCAGAACTGCACTTACTAAAGTCGTAAATGATCTGCTCCCAAACATGAATTAATAGTTTTACTACTAAGTGCAGCTTTTGACACTACTGGTCATACATTCCTTGACCGATTGGACAACAAATATTACTCTGCACACACAACATCTACTGCACGTCTGATGATAAGGCACACACTGTATCATCTAATACTTTATCCCACCACTGTTTGCACAATATTGGCTTGAACTTGGTGTTCGGACAGGACCAGACCTACACAGAATAACACAACCAGTGTGTTCATAACTATGGTATAGCTGATAAACAGAAGCAGACACTGTGTAGCTAACTAACATGAAGTCATGCACCCTGACCCCATGATACATGTTGGCAGCCCCTTCATTTACATAATGAGACAGAAATGCATAAAAAAGTAAGAACTGTGTAAAGAAATGTATACAGAAAAGAATACAATAATAAACAAGTTTTGGGAAATAAATAAGGGGTGACAGGCAAAATGAAAATTATGCAAAAATGAATAAATGCACATATTTAATGGATAAAAATACATTAAAAAATAAATAAATAAATATAAATTAATTAATTAATTAAAATATATAAAAATAAATAAATAAGGAAATTAACATTTAATGAGTCAGTTATATAATTATTAATTTATTTTTACAAGTTCCATCTTCCATACATAACAATAAATAAATTTAAAAAGAATTATAAAATAAATACAGAAATAAATAAAAGAGGAAATTAACCTGAAGAGTAAAGAAATAAGTGAATTAACAGAAAGATAAATAAATAAAGATAAAGATGTAAATTAAATCACAAATATCAATTTACATTATATTTCATCAGTTAATTAATGGCTACACTTATCTTTATATTTATTAATTAAACATTATTTTTGCTACATTTAATGCGCCATTTAGTTATTTATTTTTTGGAGGGGGGGGGTGCCAAGTTCCATCCTCCAAACAACTATAAATAAATAAATACATTCAAAAATTAATAAAATAAATACATAAAGGAGAGGGAAAGTCTGTAGGTATGGACATATACCGGTGTGTGTGTGATAAGAGTAAAATCAGCTATATAAATAATTTTTAAGGGGATTCCAGACAGTTGGAAAAATATTGTGATTTTAAAAATGAAAGCTTACAGAGAATGATATTTAACTAGGCTACTGTGGAGGACCACAAGAGTCATGTACATAGTAATACATGAGCAGTTGTTTAAGTACAATATTTATTTATGAATTCATTATTGTATTTTTAAATTATGTACTTACTGACTGTTTTAATGTGTTTTTGTAAATCCCTTTTTAATTTGAGCTATTTTTGATGAATCAATATTTAATTTGTAAATTGTTTTTATAATTCTTTTTCTTAATTTTTTTTATTACGCATTAAAATATCAAATAATGAATTACTTTGTAATTTAGTCTATTTATTCATATATGAATAAATAGCTTTGTAAACAAATTTATTGATTCATATTTTTACTGTTCAATTAATTATTAATACATTTAATGCTATATTACGATTTATTTGACTCTTCTATTCTCCTATTTACTTGAACGCCACGCATATCGTGTACATGACTCGTAAACACGGTAAACACAACGCCGTTTGAAGGCACTATACCATCCAACACAATAGGGGGCGGTAGTGCGCCTCAAAGCGTGTTGTCTGCCCTTGTTAAGAAATAGGAGGAAGCCAGTGAAACCACTCGCTCCGCCCGCCTGGATGTACTGTGCATAACACCGAGCGGGGTGGCTGAGAAATAAATATTGTAGAAATACCACAATTTACAGATTATCAAAGCTTTTATCTGTCTGCACAATGAGCGGGATACCAGGGACTGCTGTCGTCCAGGTCACCAACCTATCCTCGGCCGTGAGCAGTGAGCAGATGCGCACTCTGTTCGGTTTCCTGGGAGACATCGAAGAGCTGCGGCTCTATCCGCCTGAGTAAGCGCACCCTGTCCCCGGCATGACTAGCTAGGCAACACCGCGGATGTGCGGCCTTTCCGCGGTCCACGTACACATTCAAATTAAGAACTCACGGGTGAAATAGATAACTAACCTGGCTTTTTTCCTGTTTGTCTTTTCATTTACAGCAATGCCCCTCTGTCTTTCTCGTCCAAAGTGTGTTATATAAAATACCGAGACCCCTCCAGTGTTGGTGTGGCGCAACATCTCACCAATACTGTTTTTATTGACAGAGCTTTGATAGTCGTGCCATGTGCGGAAGGTGAGTGCAACCGTTTAAAAGGATGAAAATTAAATGTCTGAACTGTCTTCAGTGGACTTGCTGTGGCTTCCTCCCCTTGAATCCAACCGTTTGGTGTTTTGGTTGAATTCTGGGTTCGTTTGTTTTATTCACATGGAAAATTGGCATGTTGTGCCTTTGGGTAGTTCTGAGTTTAGGCAATTTTGTCACAAGTATTTGACACAGGTGACTGGTTGTATCATCTCATAAAACTTTAGCTAGCTAATTAGTGAACCAAGGCTTCTGTTTGCTGTCACAAGGTGGTTTCTACAGATAACATTAGAGCTGAATGTTTTTGAAGCTTCAATATTTATCTCACTGTAAACACTGGATTCTCTGGAACAAATAGCTTGTGTAAGAAACTGCCATTAATGTTACTTGTGTTATGGAAATGACAAATTAATCCCATGCCATCACAGCTAACTTCCTCTCTCTTTCATTTTTGGTGCTCCTTTTCTTTAATCACTCCCCTTTGGTGCCACTGTTGTGTACAGTCAAAAAAATGATATCACCTCTAACTTGATGCTTTTTGTCCACGTGACTTGGTGCTGGATGGCTACTGAGTTTATTAATTTGGTTTTGTATGTTTTTTCTGTGTGATTATGTGTGCATATCAGATGACTAGACTGGCCCAGCTGTTACACTACACTAGCCTGAGTCAGGCATTGTTTTCCAAGCCACTATCCCCGATCGGGCCAACGCAGCCTTCAAGGGGGAATGTGACCAGGAGAATAGCCTGCTGAACCTTCCAAGATGGACACCTTGTCTCTTTTTATTTATTTATTTTTTCTTTTGGTTTGTTTCCTTTCATACTTTCCCATGTTGTCCACTCTCTACTGTCTCTATCTAGAAACTACAAGTATTGCTTATCTCTAGCTTTGTGTTTATATTTGTTATTTTGGTTTGTTGTTTTGATTATTGTCCAACCCCCACCCCCCTCTCTCTTTCCGCTACAGCTGCAGCTTGTGTGTGATTGAATTCTGTCCAGGTTGCTACGGCATACCGGTGGGATGTGTATCACACATGCGATGATAGGAGGATCACTAACACTTTACTCTCTTGTCACCTACTCCTGTTGACATAGTGAGGGGTTAGACATGATAAAAGTGAGACCCAGTAGAATCTTTGAAATGCTAATTGCACCTGTGCTGTAGTAAAAAGTTTTCCCACACATACAGAGCTCTGGTATAGATGTGTAGTATTTAATAACACAGCCACTCTCCATTCAACATTTTCTTTTAACTTTCGTGACACATGATTTGATGCTCTGCGTCGTCATTTGTTTTATATATATATATATATATATATATATATATATATATATATATATATATATATATATATATATCTAGCACTACGAAAATATCTCAAATGCTAACTCATGCTGAATACCTCCAGCTATAATGAACTGAATTTGTAGATTCTTATTGGTCTTAATGTAGATCTCTTCTCCAGCTATAAAAACAGCAGACTTTAATCCAGAATGGAATGAGCAAAATCCCTGATTGGTTGTATTTATAGCTAAGTCTTGGCTAACATTTCCTACAGTTCTTAAAATTGTTGTTCTTTTCTGTATCTGATGTCCTGTGTGCTATTAGTGATGCAGCCATTGGGGTTGTCTTGTGTTGCACACCTTTCCAACACTGCGAAACGATCGCCCCACGGAAAAGCGCCCATGCTTGATATCGTATGGTTCATGACCAATATGTTTCCAGTACAGGTGACCCATGCATCAAAGTGTTGACTCATTCTCTGCATTGTGTTTTTCTTTTTTTGATCTATGAAAAGAGACCAAGGACAAAAATCAGTGTTCTTTTTGTTTTTGGGAAAAAAAAGTTAAGATTCTTATTGAAAATAATAATTCAGATTGACTGAGAAGGATAATTTTAAAGCAAAGTAAGGATGCTCGGTCTCCAGTAGTAGACAGTATAACACTTGTAGGTTGTATGGGGAAGTGTATGCTCTCTTTCTCTCTAGAATACAGTGGGCTAATTGTGCAGACATAGAGGAGACAGAAAGAAGAGTCTCTCTATTGCCTTCACTAATATCTGCTTCTGTCCTACAGGGAAAATCCCAGAGGAGGCCAAGGCCTTGTCACTTTTGGCACCTGCCGCCCCAGTACCCAGTCTGATTCCTGGTGGGGGACTGCTACCAATTCCTACTCCAGCTCCGCTTCAGAATGTGAGTCGCTGTGTGTTGGCCCTCTTGTTGTCTCCTCTGTTTGTCATGTAAAGTCAAGTTCACACCACACAACATTCAAAGTTGGCAGATAGCTGTTTTGTTCACACTACACAGCTCCATGTCTTGTAATCGGGAGTCTTGAAGTCATTGTGGTTTTCACACTACATGACTTACCAGCGACAGGGGATCACACACTACAGGAGGCATCCTTGTTGAGTATGTCTGGTCTCCAACTACATTTTGTCATGAAAAAACGTGAGAAATGATGATAATGCCAGGCGATTTTATTATTGGCCCACGTGTTCACAAAATACAACCAAACAGCAACTTTGGTCCCTGTTGCAAATGCAACACATACATTGAAGATGGCCATTCCCCTGTGTTTCCTCTCAACTGTTACCTGCTATATATCTGGGATGCATCTACAGTACGTCTAGGCTCACGTCTTTGAAAAGTCCACGCAAATGTGCGACTGCTGTGCCAGAGATGTTTCTATATCATTTTTTTCCTTTCCGATACTTATTCCTATACTGCAGTATCGGCCTATACCGAGGACTGATCCGATACCAGCATGATAAAAAAATATCATATCAGCATTATTATTACTATTTAACAGCTTTTTACTACTGACCATTTATGGCTGTTTGTAAAACATGAACAAATACATACAGAGAATGAATACAATAGAAATGGCAACACTAGTGCCACCCCTGGAAATGGAAGCCTTACGTACCATATTTTTCGCACTGTAAGGCGCACTATCAATGAACGTGTCTATTTTCATACATAAGGCGCTCTCGTCTCGTGATAGTGGAGTAACTCGCCCGGCGTTGCCTCCTTGTCTTGGTGAATGTGTGTTCGCTTTCTGTCATCCAACGCTCCCACGCAGCTCGCAATTTAACTTTGAACGACCTGTTGACACCAATATCTAGAGGTTGGAGTTCTTTCGTTAATCCACCCGGAATGATGGCAAGCTCTGAATTAGTTTTCTTCACTTGTGTCGGAGTCGGTGTCAGTGTGTTGGGTGTCGGTGAGTGCCGTAATGCTCCGACAATCCATCCAGCGTTGTGGCTTCGTAGCTTACCAAAGTCTTAATAAAACATTGTGACCGATTTTTGGGTGCCCTGTACCACATAAAATTGCTTCAAGGTCAGTAAGCACAACCAGAATTGATACATAAGGCGCGCTGGATTTGAAGGCGCACTGTCGATTTTTGAGAAAATTGAAGGATTTTAAGGGCGCCTTATAGTGCAAAAAATACTATACTTTACATAGTTTTGTTTTACTTTGGATTTTTCACTGTAAAATATTGCCAAATGGCTGACATTTTCCCCGCTCTGACTACTGTTACGGTTACACTCTCCGCTAGCATCTCACTATTGTCATGTGACAAACTACTTCTTTGAAGTTCATTTTTTTCTGAATTAATGAATTATGGTATCACATCAGCGCATAGACTGACGTACTCAGTGACACTGAATTTTGGGCAGTATCGGAACAACCCTAGCCAACACTAATTCACCTCTCATGTGGGGCTTTTGTCGGGGAGCTCAAAAAACTGTTTGCGAGTGAAATATCAGGGCTATGGTTGTGTATTGTGAACTAAGCATAAGTTAAACCTATGCGTGTGTGTGTGTTTTATCCCTACAGCTGAACCTTCCCATAGTGAATCGGTTGTCAGCTGCTCTGGACCCCACAGCATCGACACACTCCCAGCCCCCCCTCATGGGAAATGTGGATCCCTCAAAAGTCGATGAGATCAGGAGGACTGTCTATGTTGGCAACTTGAACTCACAGGTAACATAAAGTCAAATCTGTGTTCACACTTAACCTCGGGAGTATTTACAACAGTAGGGCGGTGTATGTGTGCGTTGCATATTACTAAGTGTAACAGTCAATGGCTGGCTCACTAGGATATTTTTAATAGTTTTTGGACAACAAGGGAACTCTGTACAGAGACAATACATGTTAGTAAGATGAATTCATTGTCAGTTTAGGTCTTTATGGGGTTTGTCGACATTTAGAAAAATACAGAAAATCACCAGACTTATCCTTTAAAGGTGAAGTGTGCATTTCTGGAGAAATGTTGATCATTTTAATTTAATTTCTTCATACATCCATGGCCTTTAGTGTTGTGCGGCTCATTGGGCTGTCCGGAGTAGTTCAAACCTTCATTCATAATGTTGACATTCAAATTATTATTATAATTAATAACTTAGGCTGAGTGTCCATATTGGGGATGTTAATAATTAACCATTTAACCGATAACCCACATTTAACCGATTAACGCTATTGGTTAAAACGGTTAAAAGAAGTATTAATATGCCGCAGATACAGGAAGTTGCCCTGGGACTTCGAGCTGAGGAATTGTAGCTTGAAGCCTCGTAGTTTTTGTTAACAGACAATTAAACTGTACTCACACTGGCTGCTACACCTACCTTCATAGCTTTTAACGCCACCAACAAACCTACACTCACGGTCTGTTGGAAACTCGCTGAATTTATGCTACGATAAACCACAAAGCTACCAGCAGCGCTAGTAGCTAGCAGTTGCTGTGAACTTTTGACTCAGTTGTCTGTTGTGCTGATATTCTGCTGCTGGCACACTGCTTTAATTGGCTCCTGTCAGTCCAAAGGTTAAAACTAAAAAGATAGAATATTTTCCAAAATTCACAACATATTTTTATCTAACAAAAGACTCTGCTCTAATCTGTATTTGCACACACAATGGGAGGCTCACACCTACCGTATGTTAAAAGACATTAAATGCTTCATTTGTTTCAAATGTAAAAAATTCACTCAGTAGGGTAGCCCTAATTGATCGGTCCAGTCCACTTTCTTTGTTTCCCATTTACAAAGCCAGGTTTATGAACACCAGATTTTTTTTTTTTTCCAGCACGCACAGAACAGACAGCTAGTGGACCATGAGGAGATATTTGTTGAATTTGACAGAGTGTATTAAATTACAATCACAGACTCCACCTTTAAGTAGAAACCATCTTTTTTTTATTTGCCAGCAATCATCTCCCTCATTCATATTGAAGTGCAAGGTGTCTTGTTTCTATCATTTAACTAGTGATACTCAGAGCCAATCATTTGTTCATAACCTCTTTGTAAACAGTAGAAAAGATAACTAGAACCTTCAAGTGTAATTGTGCTGATGATGTAGAATCACACATCACTAAAACAGGCCCATTGAACTCTCAACCAGATCGATTCAAACTCAAGAGAATTAAGATAAATTACAACTGGAAGCCCCAGTCTGGTTCAGATCTTTACTTTCTGTAGCGACAAACGTGATATTATTTAATCAAGTTCATCTTTTTTTCCCCAGACCACCACCGCAGACCAGCTGTTGGAGTTCTTTAAGCAGGTGGGAGATGTAAAGTTTGTGCGAATGGCTGGAGATGAGACTCAGCCGACACGCTTCGCCTTTGTAGAGTTTGTTGAGCAGGAGTCCGTTGCCAGAGCTCTGACCTTCAATGGAGTCATGTTCGGAGACAGACCCCTGAAGTAAGTATTTCTTTGTTTTAAGATTATTCCATAGAGCAGTACAGCAGTGGCAGACATCGTAAATCAAGAAATGTGTCATTTATTAACTCTGAATATTGTTCTCAAAGAAACAGATAAATCATGACAAAGAACAACATACTCTTTAGTGGTTTGTTTAAATAATATTGTTTTGTGTCTTTTAGGGTTAATCATTCCAATAATGCCATAGTAAAACCCCCCGAGATGACGCCACAGGCTGCTGCTAAGGAGCTAGAAAGCGTGATGAAGAGGGTGAGGGAAGCCCAGTGCACCATCGCTGCTGCCATAGAGCCAGGTACAACATCATGATATGCAGTATGTGTGTAGGTTTTAGTAATATATAAATGAAGTTGTTCCGATGCTGAGACTGCTGCTTTTCTTCTAGCGGACATAAAGAAGCGTTCTTCCAGTCGGTCCAGAAGGTTACGCCGGTCCCGCTCGCGGTCCCGTTCACACTCGAGAACACGCAGGAAAAGGTCCCGTTCGAGACACAGGTAACCAACTAATACCCAGAGGTTTGATATTTCACTTGCAAGATGCTGTGATCATATGATTGTGATTGCGTCCAGTCAGTGACTTATGGTTGCGTTTTCTGGAGTAGACCGGCGCCGAAGATGTGGCCGAGGACTGACTCCCACAATTCCCGAAGCAGCCACAAGAGGCGGTCTCGCTCCAGAGACAAGAGACACAGTCGCAGTCGCTCTAGGTATGTTGGGAACAAACGACACATGAGGCATTGATCTCAGAATGATCTGTTTTACTTTGACAGAAGACCAAATGCTGTTCAGTGCCCAGAGGCCGTGTTACAGAAAATATAGGTTTTAAGTTAAGACCTCAGTTTATCTCAGGATAAGAAATCCTAAATACTCAATCCAACACCACTTACCAACATTTGTCTGCTGCCTAGCTTATTTTGCCATGCTAAACAACTTTTCAACCACTGTTTTTCTCATTGAAACATATTGAAATGTACTAAAAAAAATGGAGCAAAAACAACAGAAGGTGCTTAACTTCAACACAGATGAGTTAGAGGTGTTGGTAACATCTGTAGAGAAATCCAAAGATTTCTAACAACGATAACTTGGTAGGTAAAAAGAAAGAGAGTGGGCTAAGATAGCAGACATAGTCTCCGCCAATATCTGGCATCTAAGAAAATAACTGTGATACAAAGATGAAAGCTGCTCTTTTGTGCTAAGAGTGGAACAAAAGTGGTGGAACAGTGGAAGTTACAACATGTTAATGGTAATCCTAAAGTTAGGAGAGTATATTTAAGATTTTGAGAAGTTAGGATGCTTGTTTAATACACTTTTCCTATCTTATATGGTAGAAATATGTACTTGTTCATCTGTTATGGCTTTCCTAAGTGGTTGCCAAACAGTTAAGATATGATCTGCTAATTAAGAACTTTCTGTAATAACACCCCTTTAATTTAAGATATCGTTTGTAATTTATAGAAAAATTGTTCAAGTTGTCGCATAATGTATTATCAAGAAAACTAAATCTGATCTACACTAGTGCCTGCCTGTTATCCCTGTCCTGGCCAGTAGGGGTCGCCAGGTACCTAATGAGTCTAGTAGCTGCTGGATTTGGCTCCTGCATCTGGCACCATGGGGAAAAATGAATCTTATTATCTTCTGAACTTTTTGATACAGTAAGGTGTTCATCTGTTGACTTCTCTGATCCATTATGCTTCATGTCCTTCCTTCTACTACTCTTTTCAGTAGCTCATATTGTCTCAAAAAAAGTACTTAGTCCAGTTAATGCGTTATCAGGGGCCACAGGAGGAGGAGTAAGGATCGGTCCAGGAGTCCTCGGAGGAAAGCCAGATCACCTTCACCGAAAAGGTAACACTCTCCCACACTAACAGTCATTTCTCAGGCTGTTGAGATGTTCCTAATAGGGCTGTCCCGAATACCTGTTTGTTGGGCTTTGAAGCTTTGGTGAGACATATTTAAAGATATTCGAAGCTTTGCAGCGAGGCGCAACAGGCTGACATGTTCTTCTGTCCATCTCCTCTGTTTCAATGTTGCTGCCGCACTGCTGCATGCACATACACAACAAACATACCCATCTGAGAATAACCATCCATCCATCGTCAGCCGCTTTTTCCCATTAGGGGAAAAAGCGGTGGAGCCGATCCCAGCTGGCATAGGGCGAAGGCGGGGTACACCCTGGACAGGTTGCTAGTCCATCGCAGGATGGACTGCCCCCATGTGTGCCCCTATATGTGCCGCCATCGCAGGGCACATAGAGACAGACAACATATAGACAGACAACCATTCACGCTACGGGCAATTTAGAGTCATCAATTAACCTAACAGTCTTGGACTGTGGGAGGAAGCCGGAGTACCCGGAGAAAACCCACGCTTACACGCTTACACGGGGAAAACATGCAAACTCCACACAGAAGAGTCCCAAGCCGGAATCGAACCTGCGACCCTCTTGCTGTGAGGCGAGAGCGCTAACCACTACACCACCGTGTAGCCCCTGAGAATAACCAATAATAATTAATGCTGAATATGAATAATGTTGTGGGATTATTCCTTATTTCATGGGCAATTTGGGATTTATACTCCATTATTACATATTTACATTATAAATGCTATGCCAAATGCTAATTTGGAGGTTGATTACCATGGCAATGGTTGAAGTTTCGAAGGATTTTGGTCAGCCCTAGTTTCTAAGTCGCCTATATTCATCCTATGTTTCCTCGATGGATTTACAAGCATGTGTGGACCATCCATATCAGTGATTTTAGTGTCTGCGAGATTGTGATCGGTTTCTTTTTGCTGATTTTGTTTGCTTCTGTCAGAGTTAAGAGAGACAAGAGGAGGGAGCGCAGCAGGGACAGAAAGGACCGCTCCACATCCAGGAAGAGGAGCCGCAAGGATGAGGACAGGATAAAGAGCAAGGCCAAGCCAATGAAGGTAATAAAAGTTACACATTAGAACAGCTCGCTGAAACAACACTCCCCTGTACAGACACCGGAACCAGAATCTGCTGATCACTTTCTCCAGGTCGAGCAGGCAAATAAATCTTTATTTATTTTATATAACCTTTATTTTACCAGATAAAATCAATTGAGAACAGCTTCTCATTTCCAATGACGACCTGGAAGCTGTCGCCCTACTGATAATTTAACAAGCTGAGCTTTGTCACACTAAAAGACTTCTCAGACATGAGGGGGGAGTTATTTGTCTATCCCATTGCATGTCTGCAGCTCTCTTCTTTCCTGTCCTCAGATCGCCCCTCAGTAACCTTGTTTCTTTGGTGAACATTTTCATGTATCAAACCACATGAACAGTGACCTACTTTATAAAGTTTACTGTAAAGAAAGAGAGAACAGTGATAGCGGTGAGGTAAAAAGTGGCACATTTTAGACTCTCCATCTGGGCCGTTGATAACAATCTGTTCAACAAATGGCAGCTGAGCAAATGTTCTCCTCTGAAACTACTGCAAACCTGCAAAATGCTTGTTTTCAGAGTTGCACTGCAGAAGCTGTTAGGGCTGAAAGTAACGATTATTATTCATCGATGACTAGAAAAAAAAACGCATTTAACCAAAATAAAGATCAAATTGTCTGATTAATATTCCAGTAATTTATGATGATTTAAATTCATCTTCTCTTAAACAATCAAATGTAACTTGAGAATATTTCTCAGATGCCTGATTAGAAAAATACTGGACATCAAATTCAAAAGGATTGTTGTGACACATTAAAATAAATCACGTAAAGTCCACAGTAAAAATACAAGAGAAAAGAAATGTGCTGAAAGTTTGCCATTATTTTGTATGCGAGGAAGAAAGAGGAACAACATCACTTTACAGCAAAAGCTATCACAAGAAGGATGGTTTGCACACTTTCTGTATGGTGTGTTTTTTTTTTCACACCGCCTACCTCAACCTAACGACTCTCATGACCTTTGTGTCTATGTGTGTCCATACAAACTGCGCTGCTGCTGCAACGGTATATTGTGTGCACATCTGCATTGTAGCCGACATCATTCTCTTTTTCAAATGTATCTTAAAATTGTAATCCTGCTAGTAATCCACAATTTTACCAAAGATATCTGTAATCTGATGACATTTTTTTTCTACAACCGTAACGGATCACAGTTACCTTTTTTGTTTCCTTACATAACACTGTTCTAATCAATCCGTTACTCCCCAAGCCTGCATAGCAAACGGATGCAACCAAATTGTCACCTCCAAAGTATTTGAGTACTCTAAGCTGGGTGTTTTCAAAAGAGCACTGCAATTCAGTAGGGGAAAACACTTTGGTGGACACAGGCTTTTAGTGTTTTGGCTGCAGTAACGGTGCGCTTTCTCTTTGGGATTGATTAAGTGTCCATATTTGTCCCAGGTCTGTTATTAATGAATTAATCAAAATACCATAAGCAAGAGGCTTTAAGGTAGAGCTCTGAAAATGGGAACAATTAGACCAGTTTGGACCTTCCTGTCCTTGCAAAATACTAGTAACAGTTACTAGACTATTGGATCTTCTGTTAATGGACAGACTTGATTGAAAACATCTGCCACTGCATCAGTAGTACCTGTACCTAAGTTTTGGGCCGACCAGGTTTGATTGTTACACGTTCGAATTTCAGATGGAAAGGGACTACGACCGAGAAGAAAAGGAAGAGTATGAAAGTGACAGAGAAGACTCAGTCACACTCAGCGAGGACATGGTGTCATCACCCTGCACCCAGCATAACGGCAGCTACAAGACTCACAATGATGAGTATGCACCTGTGGGTGCCGACAGCTCCAAGTGACTATTGCGCCACCAGTCGTGTTCCATCAGATGATCGCAGCGTGCATATACAACACTCACACACAACGGATGATAACCACTGGCAACATTGTGTTTTTCTCATCGTCATCTCTTGTCGTACAACCTGATTTTTACAGCACGATCTGGGCAACACGTGGATCCTTTAATTCAGCTAATTAACAGTATCCCACCTAAAGGGCAAGTGAGCACTCAGTACAGCAGAGATAGCCCCATGTTTCCTGTTTAGTAGGGAAGCTGAAGATTTTGGGACTTGCAGAAGGGGCAAGCGAGCTAATGTAATATAACAGTACAACTAGGGCAGCAATTAAGGATTATTTTCATTGCCCAATAAGCTGTTCATTATTTACTCGATTAATCAAATAGTTGTTTGGTCTGCGAAATGTCAGAAAATCATGAAAAATGTTGATCAGTGTTTCCCAAAGCTAAAGATGACGTCCTCAATCTTGCTTTGTCCACAACTCAAAGATATTCAGTTTACTGTCAGAGGAGTAAATAAACCAGAAAATATTCACATTAAGAAGCAGCAATTAGAGAATTTTGACTTTCAGCGGTCTTCAAACTGATGAATCAATTGTCAAAATAGTTGCCAGTTAGTTTAATAGTTGACAACTTATTGATTAATCGTTGCAGCTCTCGGTACAACACTAAATACTACAGGCTCAGAAACACCGCCAACAACTGGACATTAGAAGCTCACCAAATTGCATATTATGCAGGCGGTACTGTGTCCACCTCGATTCAAAACATGTTATTCTTTCTGTATAGATACTAAATCTTTAGTCACCTGCGCCAGCAGAGAAGAAAAATATGCAGGCCTGAATCAGCTGCAGAGCTTTTGAAAATTCCTCCTAGTCTGTGAGACTGGCTTCAAACGAGACGGTCTTGACAGTCATCCAGGTCAGACATTCTACAGGAAGAGCAGAGTTAATCCTTGTTTCTCCAGTAATTTGAAGCTAGATTTCTATTGTAGTTTTGTCCCATGTTCGAATATTAGAATATTACCTGATGAAAAAGACCAAATTTTGCTCTCCATTCCTTCAGTGACATCTTGACCATACGCATCAGTAGTCCAGGAAATCTTTTATGCCATTAAGATTCTCAGTATTTGTCAGACTGTATGCCTTTTCCTGTGTCTTGATATTGCAAATAGCAATATGTAGCAATAATCTGCTGTAACAGTAATAAAATGTATCTCGTAGAGAGATTTTAAAGGGGACATATCATGAAAAATCACTTTCAGTGCTTGTGCTCATACATCTGTGTATCTGGAGTGCCTACCAAAGTGGTGAAATAAGTGGCCTGGATCAGAAAACATGATTAAACAAGCCCCTTCAGATTTGTCTACCCTTCCCAGGGTTGAAAGAGATGATGTCATGCGTCATATCACTGGGATACAACACATGTGCGGTAAAACCTGGTCTATATTTGCTGAAAACGGCCCACTAGCTGGCGCGCGAACATAGAACATGAGGATGTTTGATTCGTTTCATTGAGGCATCTGCAGGGATGCTATCAATAGTATGAGTAAAGATTACAATTCTGAAATCATTGAAAAGATCCTTTATGAAATATCAAAAGCAGATGTTTTCTGTTTGAAAATATGCAATTGTATATTGGTTGCCATCCATTCGAGTGCACCCAAAAAGCACCTGAGTGGACACCATCCTGTTATTTCTAGTGCCGTCTACTGTAACCCGCTCAGCATAGCACCTCCAGTTACACTGGACCGGACACCGGACAGCTCAAGTCCGTCCTTCAATAGTCATGTATTTGAAACACCATCTTTTTCCTGCAAGCCAATCAGAGCGGACTGAGCATTTTCAGAGACAGAGGGCGAATACAGGTATATCGAGACAGACAGGTTGAGAAAAATAATGTGTTTTTTGAACATTAAAGCATCTAATCATGTAGTAGAAACCCAAAACACAAGTGAGAACCTGAATGAACATCATATGTCCCCTATAAAATCCTTTATTGCGACATGTAATCAGGTGAAAAGTAGGGTTCACAAAAGAGAATAGAGAAAGGAGAAAAAAACGAATATAATCTGCTCAATATATGCACAAATGGAGGCACTTCAAGGCAAAAAAAGGGTCTGACTGGCAGCTAATCTGGTTTGCAACACATTTCAAACCTGGTACACTTCAGACAGCATTTAATACAAAATATTAAAAAGTTGTAGGAAAATTACTGCAGTAATTATTATTAATATTATATAATATCCATCCCTCCATACATCCGATTTTGTCTGGTTGTTGAGGGTAAAGTAACTTTCTCATATGACTTTTCGTTCGTCATATCAGCACTGTTTTCAGAGTTTGCATCAGTTGCTTTTTGTCCAAACAAACAAAAACTACCAGCTGCTAATCTACTACTACTACTACTACTACTACTACTACTACTACTATCAAAAATAATAATTACAGTATAACCTAGGCTATTATCATGTTAGGGTCTGTATTTAGACGTGCTGCTCACTAGCACACTACAAAGGAAGTACCAATCAAAACAAGGTTCTTATCATTTAAACCAGATACTTTAATTGGGCCAGCTGAAATGGTCTTTTAAAAAGTATAACACTTCATTCCATGTCATTATTGACATTTGTTTCCTTTTTATTCTAATGCTCTGGCCTTGGCGTGGCTGTGACAGCAACTTCTCTTATTATGTTTGCTTATTTACGGAGTGAATCAAATGGTATGTTACATCTTTAATCATGTTTCCCCTAGGTGTAAGAACACAAAGGCTCCTCTGTATGGATAAAACACGATGGTAAAAGAAATGCTCATTTGCCCTTTTTGTGGTGTTAAAGGGAGATTTGAAGTACCAGGGCTGTGGTCGAATTGACAAAAAATAAATAAATACATAAAAATGACGTCCTATGTGTTTTTCTAACCATTTTTCTTAAAGATGGAAAATATGAGCTCAAGGAAAGATGTGAAGGAGAATTTAAAGGACTTAGGAAATGACTATGTCTTTATATGAATTTATTTATAATACACAGAAAATAAGTACAGTGAAAAACTCAATACACTATTATTCAATTAAGGATTCCCGTCCAAAACAGAATCATACTAGTGTACAACTTAAGAGCGACAGAGGACGTTTTTGACGGCCGAGTGGTGCGCTGCTTTAAATGTTGCTGCCGCAGGGAATTGTGGGATGTCTTTTTCTTCTTTCCTTTCATAAGATGATCCAGTGTATCCTATGCTAAAAGGAAGCATTTAGGCACCTTTCCTTAGCATTTAGAGAGTACGATCAGCTCTTGTCACCTCTGCTTCTGAGATAATTTCAGGTCATTTCACTCATAAGAAAACTTTCATAAGAATAAAAACAATATTTGGCCGCAGCCCAGGTCTGTGACGTGTCTTTTGTTCCCTGTTCTGCACCATTTGTCTCCTGCAAAACATACGCTGTTGATTTTAAGACTTGAAGTGCTGTAATTATGAGAATGCAGAATGGTATTATTCATTTTCTGTGAACCTGTTGCTAAAACATACATTTTTAGTCAATATGAATACGTCATTTTCATTTTTTTTTTAATTTTATGGGTGTACATTTACTTGCATTTTTCTATTTCTGATTAGTCGCTGCAACGTATCATGTTCCTTTTCCTGTTATTGTTGTAATGCTGTGAGATATAAAAAGAAAAAAAAAATATTTACTGTTTTATACATGCAAAACAAGCCTATACTGTAAAACTGCTGGTGGTGTGCAAAATGTCTGTCGGCTCATATTGCTCAAGAACGTGAGATGCAAACAAAGCTAATGTCACAGGTCAACTAACTGCTTGCAAGCACAGAAGGGTCAAAAAGTGCCTAGACTAAGATTGTACAGAATATTCTAATAAAAAATATGGAGACTTATTGACAAATGCAACCTGAATTTATCGTTTAGGATATTAAATTAGCTAAAACTAATGAGATGTTCTATTTAAGTATTGTCAGCTGTCTTTAGTAATTAATAGAGTAGATTGAACATTCATGGGACTTTAGTGGATTTTTCTTTTTTTTGTCATTTTTGGTGTTTCGGTTTGCAGTATTGTGATTGTGAAAAATGTATCTGCAAAGATAGCGATCAGTTTTTTTTAAGTTTCTAGCTTTACTTTTAAAGGGAGACTTAAATTTCACCAATGGCTTTTACAAACTTAATTTAATTGTATTTTTTTTCATGCTTTTTATGTACACATAGCCTTCAGTTGTCAAGTGGTGAACTCATGACAAAGTTTAGTAAAAAAGCATTTCCAACACAACCAATTTTATTTTTTCTAACCATGTATCCACTGTGTATGGTAAATACCGTAGAAATGATTAATGGTTGGCTCCTGGAGGATTGGGAGCTCAGTATCTGTGTTTGGGACATGATGTAAAGATTTGGTGATGCTGTCTTTGAAGAGCTCGGATGTACAGTATGTATGTGGTCCTCAGATTGAAACTAACGATACATCTGATCTGTTTCGAAAAAACACTCAATAAAGAGGCTTTTCATTCAGATATTTTAAGTGCCCTCAGTGTTTCCGGTGGCTTACTTCAAAACGTGATTAGAATGGACTCATCAATAATGGTGCATTCACATGCTCCTTGGATGGTCCCTTTTCCTGAGCTGGGAAGTCGTTTTTCAGACTGTGTTCATGAGCTTTAATTGGCATCGTGAACAACATAGATGCTGCAAAGATTATGTGGGTATGACTTTATAATAACCATCATTTATGAGTGATAAATTGGTAGTTAATTCCAATTTAATCACTAGTTATTTTGCTGTTAACAATCCATGAAATTATAATTAATACTGTTCACTAATGTTAGTAATGCTATAAGTTATTTTACCAGTGTGTTGATGTAACATTTAATTTGTTATATAATTATAATTATATATTATTATAATATATATTATATTATATGACAATGCTCCATCTGGACAGTTTCTTTTCAAATCAGAGCTGATATTCCGTCATAGCAGCTGCTCACGTTTCCTTTTCCCTCTTGTCCAGAACTGTAAACCTTGTGCGCCACAAGGAGACTCGTCAGGTTTTTGCTATGAAGCAAATCAGACTGGAGGAGGAGGACCAGAGGGATGATGTCCTGCTGGAGCGTGACATCCTTTCCTTTCTTGACAGCCCTCTTGTCGTCTCCTTGTTTTGCTCGTTTGAGACGAAGAACCACATGTACATGCTGATGGAGTATGTAGCAGGTAAGGAGGTTGTTTTTGGATTGGTCATACATGCGTATACACTATATCCACTGTACACATGTGACACACTCTAAGAAGACCTAAACATAGCATCTGACCTGTTGTGTCTCTCTCTGATCTTGTAGGTGGAGATATTGGGACCCTGCTGAAACACAATATGCGTTTCCCTGTGGATGTGTCGCGCTTCTACATTGCAGAGGTGGTGTTGGCGTTGGAGTACATACACAGCCATGGCATCACTCACGGAGACCTGAAACCTGACACGTGAGGCTTCAACCTGTCCCTTCGAAGAGGACATCTTGAACATATTTTTTTAATTTTTCCATGTCTGGTTTTAGGCCCTCCTTAGTTAGTGTTATGGGCTCCATGGATAGCCACCAGTCTTCCCTTTACAGACATGCCCACTTTATGATAATCGTATGCAGTTTGGATCAAGTCATAGTCAAGTCAGCACACTGACACACTGACAGCTGCTGTTGCCTGTTGGGCTGCAGTTTGCATGTTATGATTGGAGCATATTTTTGATGCTAAAGTTAGTACCTGTGAGGGTTTCTGCACAATATCATTGTTTTGTGTTGTTCATTAATTACCAATAATAAATACGCACCTACATTTGTATAAAGTAGCATATTTGCCCACTGTGTAGAGTAGTAGCCCACAAACCCCCAATGACTTTCCTGTTAGACCCTCTTGCTACTGAAGTGGACTAATCCTGGCATATAGTGTAACATGAGACATGTTCTGCTTCCCTCCATTGTAGTCTTCTGATCACAACCACGGGACACATAAAGTTGGCTGATTTCGGTCTGTCCAAGTCTGGGTCGGTGAACATGGCTGCCTGCGTGACCAAGGAAGACTGCTAGCGGGTTGCCAGAGAGTTCCCTGATGGAGAGGTTAGTCTCGTCTTTTGTTCACTTATTTAAATTTGTGTAAATCCTGTGTTATATGTACTTTCCGACATCATTTTCCATGTCTTCCCCTCTTTCATGTCCTCATACAGATGTGCGGCATGCCAGAATACGTAGCCCCAGAAGTGTGCCAAGGGACAGGCTTTGGAAAGCCCATCGACTGGTGGGCCACGGGGATTATTTTGTATAGATTCCTGTATGGCGTCACACCATTCAGGTATGATGACGACGACATGTTTGTTGTTGTTGAGGAGGTCTGTCGCCAAGTGACCGAAGGTAAGAATCTCATTCATTATTGTCTCATCACATGGGACCTTTCTACAGGTTTGTCATTCTAGCAGTTCTGAATGAATCTTTCTGTATTTTAAAAATGATTCAAAATGCAGCCGCTTTGTGATTTCACTTAAAAATCTGTCACAAAGTAGCTTTCATTTCTTGTTTCTTTTAAATTTGGGATTTAAATTTTTACGCTCACATTTATGACATTTTCCTCTAAGAATTATGTCATTCAGTCCCTTTATTGATGTCAATTAAATGTAAATTCCTTGATCAGATCAACTGATATGTGTTTCTTTTCCAGATGAAATCCCCTGGCCAAACACAAACCATCCACTGCCACAGGATGTCCGGAGCCTCGTGTATCGTCTCTTGGACAAGAACTGTCAGACGCGTCTTGGTACAAGTAAGTGACAGCTTTACTAAAGACAAACTGGATAAGAAACAGAGACACTGTGTTTTATTAGAACACTAACTGGTGTCATGGTTAGAGTTGAGCTACATATAATGTGATTATGTTGTCCATAGAGAGACTAGACCCTGAGAGCTCCAGAGACCTTTGAGGGCAGTGTGGAGTGTTTGGATCAGGTGTCAGGTCCAACATGTGCAGATGTACAAACTAAATGTTGTTGTCACTTCTTATCCAGGAGGAGCCTATGAGGTGAAAGGACACCCCTTCTTCCGAGCTGTGGACTGGAGCGACCTCCTCAACCAGAAGCCTCCATATGTCCCGGAACTGGACAGTGAGGAGGACACATGCTGCTTTAAAGGTAGGTGCCAACGCAGACACATTGACAAAGGCTGCGGGCAATAAGTCTTTTTCTCTTAGGAAGTGAAATGAATTTTAGGATAAATATGCCAGTCTTTCCCATGACTTAACGCATGTTGGTTGTTGCAGGGTGTCGTCTATTGCTGTCGGACGTGTCCCCTCATGGTGGTGATGTCCAGGTTGGATCACCTGCGGAGCCGACAAACTTCTGTTATGTTGCTTACCGCTTCAAGGAGGTAGGCTGCAGTTTTTCTCCAGCTCCTCACCTCTCACTGCTGGTTGAGGTTGTATAAATCTATTTCTCTCTGTTGAATTAACAATCCATCCATCCATCCATCGTCAACCACTTATCCCATTAGGGGTCGCGGGGGGGCTGGAGCCGATCCCAGCTGGCATTTGGCGAAGGCAGGGTTCACCCTGGACAGGTCGCCAGTCCGTCGCAGGGCACATAGAGACAGACAACATATAGACAGACAACCATTCACACTCATAATCCACACCTACGGGCAATTTAGAGTAATCAATTAACCTAAACAGCATGTCTTTGGACGGTGGGAGGAAGCCGGAGTACCCGGAGAAAACCCACGCTTACACGGGGAGAACATGCAAACTCTACACAGAAGAGCCGCAAGCTGGAATCGAACCTGCGACCCTCTTGCTGTGAGGCGACAGCGCTAACCACTGCACCACCGTGCAGCCTGAATTAACAATGAATATAAATAACTGACAGTGGTTTTCTCTTAAAACTCCAGGAGTACGGCAGCCCCCTGCCCCTGTCCCCCCAGCAACCAGTGAACAGCGAGGCAGTGGAGGAGCAGGAGCTAAACAGCACCGAACCCACCGTCGTGGATGACTCCAGTGAGGAGAACATGGAGGACAACTCCAGTGAGGAGAGCACCGAGGACAACCCCAGTGAGGAGAGCACGGAGGACAACCCCAGTGAGGACCGCACGATGCATCAAACAAGGACGAAACAGTTGTTGTTCACTGTCAAGATTGGATTGATGCTACTCAACCCCCAAATCTACTGGACCACTACTAATATTTTATAACTGGTCAAATCAGATGGACGCTGATTATAATGTATGTTATTTGTGTATATTTGTAAATAAAAGAAATTTAAATGTAAAATGACAGTGGATGTAATGAATCTTTTTGAACATACCAAAAAGACTAACTACTTCAGGGTGAGTGTATGCTGATGATGATCATGTGATGATTGTTGAACTCTTAAAGCAACCTAGAAATTTAACAGTTTGAGTATGCATAATAAGCAGTTCCAGCAGCTAAACAATATAATGAAACAATATAATGGAATATTAAAAAAAAAAAAAGATGATAGCATTTCCTGCAGAAAATGAAATTTATTGCAAAGCACTGCTGAAAATACAGAAAGCTAAAAGCTCAAAGGAAGAATAGACTTCTGGTTTAAGACCCGACCTGGTGCTCTGGTCCCCCTCCCTGAAGACGGTTTACATCATTGAGGTCACCGTGCCCTGGGAGGAGGCAGTGGAGGAGGCCAATGAGCGGAAACACTCGCGTTATGCCGTACTAGCTGCTGAAGCTCAACATCGGGGCTGGAACACACAAATCCGCCCAGTGGAGGTCAGGTTCAGAAGTTTTGTGGCAACATCTACCACCAAACTCTTGAGGGACCTGGGATTCAGGGGCCAGAGCCAGCGCTCAGCCATCAAAGCTGCATCGGAAGCAGCAAAAAGAAGCAGCCAAAAGGTCAAACCTAAAAGGTATTTTTTTTTTTCTGCTAACTGGACATGGGATGCAAGCTGAGGTTTAATCAGCCCGTAGCTGGCCGTCTTTGGTGAGGGTGTGTAGTGTTAAAGGCCCAAACACCCCCATGATCTGAAGAAACATTTCTGAAGATGCATCCCAAAAATCTCCAACTCAATCCTAGTTAATGTTCACCAATGAACTTTACACAAAGGATGTTAGTAAGTAATATTTGGATGGAATAAGCCTTTACAAGTTTATTGTGATGGAAATTACAATGTTGTAAATATTGTAAATGTATTTATTTTCGCTTATATCACTTAAAATACTGTGTATTCAATTATGCAAAAGACTTTATACACCATGTCATACTTTGTATATACACAAACTACAAGAAAGAATAAATACTTAAATGTGACACCATCTGTTTTTTAGATGGCACGCAAGACCACAGCAGAGAGATCAAAAGCATATAGAGAAAGGATCAACTCAGATCTGCTTAAATGCCAAGAGTTTCTAAGAAAAGACAGAAAAAAATACCTGAAAATAAAGAACAGGGTGTTGTCAAATCTGTCAAAGAACTGACACACAGGGAGAAAAGAAAAGTTAGAGGACAAAGCTCAGAACACAGATGCAAACTAGAAAAGCACTCAGAGAGTGCAGACCTCCGCCAAGCACCATAGTTTCCCCCCTGGCGGTTTCTTCTGGATCTATCTCCTCAAGTATTAAAGCTAGATCAAAATCGTTGACATACTTCAGATGCGGAATTGTCTCAGCTACATGATGCTGCTTGTTAGAAATCTCTACCTCTAATATTAAATGTACAGTAGGCCAAAATGTAAGAGTACCCCCATTTTTTATATAAATGCCATCTGTATCAGATCTGGATCAGCCTTTGGGATTTGATAGAAGTACACATTGTAAATCCCTGAGTCAAATTTCATGAGCTTTGGGCAACAATTACCAGAGATATTGAGAAACATTTTTTTGGGTCCCATTTACCCCAATGTTAACGAAAATTTCAAAGTGATCCAGAATCCAGGATTTCTTCCGGATCACCCCCAAAATTAAATCAGTTCTTCCTTTTCTCATTTTCATCAAAATCCATCCATAAGTTTTTGAGTTATCTTGAACACAGACAAACAGACAAACAGATAAATGCTGGCAAAAACATTACCTCCTTGGCGGAGGTAATAAGTAAAAGAAGAGAAAAAGAAAGCCAGAGTACAGATGGAGAAAGAGGTGGTAGCTGTGAAAGGGAGAAACAAAGGAGAGAAAACACAAGAGAAAGGAACAGAAACACAGTTGAGGGATTTGTTTCCTTTACACACTGCATCTATCTCTATCAATCAGGCCTTGGAGTTGCATCAGCTCCAAACTTGAATTATTTTGTCAAGATCAACTATCAGTTTACTTCTTGTTATAAGAGTAATCATCAAAATACAGTATAGTATGATTTTAACACATAATGTAACAAATTTCAGCTTAACATCCAGTCAAATCGATAAAAAAATATTTGGGGTAAAAAGAATAAAATGAGACATTTTAGAAACATTTTTTTCTATCCATATATCCAACATGTTTAATGAATCTGTGTTATATATATTATATGAAGATACTCCCCTAACAAATAGAGTGCTACAGGAATGAGTCCTAAAACTAGGAAATGAGTTAACATTTTAGCACTTTGGTTCCCTTGTCTGGAAGTCAACGAGTTTTAGTTAGATGGTTAACACAAGCTGAAAAGATTTTAATGTTTTGTTCTATGATATAAAATGCATCAGTAAATATCCCACTCAGGTCTTGTGCTTATAGCCCAACACCGTGCAGGGTGATTGGCGTTTGCCAGAGAACACCAAGATTTGCAGATTCGCCATTGGCTCCCTGTGCTCTTCACAGATCAGAGCAGGTTCACACTGAGCACATGTGACAGACATAACAGTCTGTGTGGGGAGGCATTTCTTTGGAGGGCTGCACAGCCCTCCATGTGCTAGCCAGAGGTACCTTGACTGTCATTAGGTACCGGGATGAGATCTCAGACCCGCTGTGAGACCATGGGCCCTGGGTTCCTTTTGATGCATGACAATGCTAGGCCTCATGTGGCTGAGGTGTGTCAGCAGTTCCTGCATGATGAACGCATTGATGCTATGGACCGGCCTGACTGGTCCCCAGACCTGAATCGAGCACATCTGGGACATCATGTCTCGTTCCATCCACCAACGCCATGCTGCACCACAGACTGTCCAGGAGTTGACTGATGCTTTAATCCAGGTCTGGGAGGAGATCCCTCAGGAGAACATCTGCTGCCTCATCACGAGCATGCCCAGGCATTGTAGGGAGGTCATACAGGCACGTGGAGGTCACACACACTACTGAGCCTCATTTTGACTTTTCTTGAGGAATTTCCACTCAATTTGTATCAGCCTGTAATGTGATTTTCCACTTTTAATTTGAGTATGATTCCAAATCCAGATCTCCATGGGATAATAATTTTGATTTACATTGATCATTTAGGAAGAAGAAGAAGAACAACAACCTTTATTAGTCCCACTAGGGGAAATTCAATTTACACTCTGTTGTTATCACATGCACACAGGACATGTGCACATACAGGACCCATATACATGCAACAATGGAGAGATGTCAGAGTGAGGGGGCTGCTCCTGACAAGCGCCCCGAGCAGTTGGGGGTTTGGTGCCTTGCTCAGGGGCACCTCGGCAGTGCCCAAGAGGTAAACTGGCACCTCTCCAGCTACCAGTTCACACTGTGTTCTTGGTCCATGTCGGGACTTGAACCGGTGACCCTCCGGTTCCCAAGCCAACTCCCCACAGACTGAGCTACTGCCGCCCCCGCAATTTTTATAAACAATAAACATGTTATGTTATGTTATATTGTTCTCAGTGTTTTCCACTATGTAATGAATATACTTCAACTGGAATATTTCATTCACTGAGATCTAAGATGTGTTATTTTAGTGTTCCCTTTATTTTTTGAGCACTGTACTAATAATAATATAATAATACTATTTGTTTTTGTTTTTTTTTTGCCTTGTTTAGTCAAGCAAGCAATAATTTTGACAGTTGGCATAAAGAGCTGGACCCCGATGATAAAGAACTTGTAACACTCAAACAACAATGGACCATGGTTCTGTTTTCTTGGCTGTTTGTGCTCTGCAGTCCTGTTCCAGACTGTTTTCATAAAATTGTGGCTATCTCCGTGTTTTCCAACATCGGGCTGGTACTAAATTGCCCTATACAGTCCAATCCTGACTTTACCACAATCAAGTCTGTGTCCTGGGGTTCACCCTCCATGGCTTGAGGAACTGATGTGTTTGCTGGTATGCCCTGAGGCATCCCCTGCTGAAACATTTCCATTGTTGTATATCCACTCAGAAAGGTGAAAGGAGAACTCTGGGGGTCTGTCTGTTGGGTGTCTGGTAAGGTTTCTGCACTAATATTTGGTGGGACTTCTGCAGGTACATCCTCTGTTTCTCTTTGGATCCAGTTGCAAGTTATTTCTGGTGAGTCCCCCTCATCCTCTGACTCATGGAGAAGCGGTGCTATTGACGGTAATGTACTAGCAGGGATCACATCTTCTTTCTCAACTATCTGAAGGCTGTTTGTATCCCATTCTTCCACCTTCAGAGTGTTAATGCACTGTAGTAGTTCCTGTGTAAAGTAAAAACAGTTCCCCATTAATGTGATTTCTTCAGTCTGGCTGGTAGCTGGAGGTTTTGTTTGGTTTACACAATGTTAAAACTGGTGATACACTTATTGAAAGCACATACTTACTTGTTCACAGGGCTCTTCTATTTTCTGCATTGCATTGCTGTTTCCAGGGTTAGGTATGCTTGGCCACAGAATCTTTTTTGCTCTGGATGAAGTAGGTAGAGTAGATGTACAGTAGTTAGACGTTTATCCAACTTGTGACAGCTTGTTCAACATACATGCAAGTCTTGGCTGTACCTTTTTATCATAGGAGGTCCAAATATCAGCAAAGTGGCCACAACTACTAAAATTGCGATGACACCACTGAGATTAAAAAATCCTATTCAAAGAAAACAAAAAGGCCGGAAATACAAAATAAGTATGAATGTTTCTTTGTAAATATCAGTATTGGAAATCCTAAACATGTTTAATGGATATAACCTTGATCATTAGTTCTAAAGAGGTTTGCGGTGCTTCGTACTCCTGCTCCTGCCTGGGTGAAACCTGATATCTGGACTTCGTATGCTGTGCTGCTGTTGAGATCCCCCAATTCATAGCTGTTTAACGTTGGATCCACTGTAATATCTGCAATCAAAGAGTGACAGTTGTCAGCATATTACAAATGCAACCTGGATACATTGGCTTTAAAGTTGGCATGAATTTCTAGGTACTATGTTATAATTTACAATTGGCAAAACAAGCTTTAAATCAGTCAGTTGGTCCACAACTGATCCAGACCGACATATCTCAGCAACCATTGGGTGTATTCGTACCAACATTCATTGTCCCCAGACTTGTTTGTAGCGTTATCGGCAGGTCGAATTTTTCATTCATCTCGTCAAAAATCTCAACATCTACCTCATGGATTGCCACAACATTTTGTGCAGGCCCTCATGGCTCCATGATCAGGTGGACACTTGTGGTTGTGCGTGAAATGTCCGATTGATTGATTGAAATGAAATTTGGTGTACCTATTCAGCTATTCTCATTCAAAGCTATTTCTGTTAAATTTTAATCATGGAAATTATAATTGCTGTTTGCAGGACTTTTTGTGTTTTGTTGTTCCCAAAACAAGAACTGAATTGGGAAAGAAAGCCAACAACCTTTTCTTTAGTGCGAAATAGCAAATGTTAGTACTCTAACAAGCTCAGCTAAGATGGCAAATGCTAAAAATGTCGTACCTACTAAATCAGCATGTTAGCTTTGCAATTTTGAGCTTGTTAGCTGACTTCGCTCAAAGAATCACTGTGTATATGAAGAAGCCTACAGCTTCACAGAGCTGCTGGCAGGCTTGACTTGGAAGGCACTTTCACATCAGTAACTGCTGTCATCCACGTAGAAGCATTATGGAATGCTGTTGTGGATGACTGTTTGACTGTAAGTGGCACATTGACTATTGCTCTTGTAATACCACTTGTCAAACCATTACATTAGCTCAGCTGGCTGACTGTAGAGTTTACACATAATAAAAAGAATAGGAGAATAGGATTACGCCAAACAGCTGTACATGCCAACACTGGTGCTGCCTGGAGAGGGTTATCCAGGGATAACCCGACATGTCTGAATTGTTCTAACAAACTTTGTCCCAACCAGAAAGAATATTTAGCCTATAGGCTTACAGTAGTGTCAGCCAGCTAACCTGCGAATGCCTCTAGAGACTGCGAATAGTTAACAAAGCAACTGGCAGATGTTACAGCTGAGTTATTTGGACAACATGGATTAGCCAAGCAAAGAAGTTAATGAGTGAGTAGTGACTTTAAGGTAGATAATGCATACTTCTCTCTGTACTTGTCCCTCCGTGGTGGTACTCTGTGTAGTAGATTATGTAACCCAGTAGGAAACCTCGGATGTCTTCTTCCGGGATGGACGACCACTGAAGCAACACTGAATTTAGCGTCACATTGTAGCTGCTGATGTTTGTGGGAGCACTGACGGGAGCTTTGGGTGCACAATATCAAGATGTCAGAATATTTTGTTCTGGATAGGATAGGAAGAAATCAGTATTGGCCTGATCTTTATCCTTGCTGTTTGCCATGCTAGCTGTAGCTCCAGGGGTGGCAATAACGGTTGGTCGGTCATTCCACTACTTTGGTCAAGACTAAAATATCTCTATAACTGTATGATGGATTGCAATGATATTTTGTACAGATTTAGATTTTCATATCTAAGATGTATCTAAGAAAAAGTGAGAGCCCCATCATCACCCTAAAAAAGTCCAAATCCTCAAAAAAAATCTTCAATTTGAATAAAGTGATTAAATTTCTTAAAACATTTGTTTATATATATATACTGTCAATTTTGTGATGATGTCTTGATGGATTCACCAAGCAAATACAGGTATATAATATGATATTTTTTGTCCTGAATTAATTAATTTACCATAATAATATTAGAGCCAGTTTTTTAGAAATTTGTTCTGTGGTTAAATAAATGTAATTAATTATGTTGTTAGATTGCTGCTAGACTGCCCCGTTAATACAAGTACATGCCTCTCTTTGTGTACATCAAGCAGGAGAGAAAACAGGTTATTGACTGCAGTGAAAATGTTGTTTTTGAAAGGCTAAATGCCAAGAAATATGGACTGAGGCAGAATATTTTGTTTGTTTTTGCCATTAAGTCACTATATATATATATATATATATATATATATATATATATATATATATATATATATATATATATATATATATTTAGATAGTTTCATATAGTCATGAGCAAATCTAATTGTGATAACTGCAGAGTAGACTAATCCTGATGCACCTCCTGTGATCTTTGGCATCCCCTGAGAGGGCCCTGGACCCCTGGTTGGGAACCACTGCTCCACAGCCACCAGCAGGCCCAAATTTAGTTATCGTAGATATTCCTACATTTACAAAATGGATTATTACAAAAATGTAATCCAGACAAACATGATCCCAAGAGGATGAATCCTAAAAATGTTGGTGATCCCTTGACCTTTGCTGTAGCGCCACCCGCACACTGATGTTTTAAATGTCTCGGTTACTGTTGGATTGTCATGAAATTTGATGTAGACATTCGTGGTCTGTGTGACCTTTGGTGATTTCATCACTAGGTTTGGTTTACCTTTCGAGCCGTTTGGTTTTCTTAAAATGAGTATTACAGCCTCACAGTCTTGTTTATTCCATTCACATCTCATAATAGTGGAAAGATAGAAGGGCTGTGACTTACATCCTTCAATGAAATAGAACTGCGTCCTCCCATAGGTGCTCTCACTGTTGTTTACATACTTCATGTTGCAGGTGTCCTTGTTTGGCCGTGTGTGCAGAGTAATGCTGTATCGCTTATAAGGCTCCAAAGGCTCTGTTGGGTATTGAAGAGAACCAAATGCATTTTATCAAAAAACTAAATAAATTTCATCAGGTACCAAAATCAACCCTTTCGTCCATAAATTATGCCTCCGTACTATTTGCATTAGTGAAAATGTAACAGCAGCTGAATTACATTTCTTATCAATATGAGGAAACATTTTTAATGAAAACTTGAATCAAGTTACATAATACTGATGCCAAAGTGTACAGAAACAGACAGCCACTGCCACCATTTTGGACTGAAAACACTTATTATATTTATGATAGTTTATTGTTCAAAAAAGGCCATTTCTGTATAATATAACAATAGAATGGAAATAATTTTTTTTAAACTCCTGTACAGCACTTTGTGGGAGGACTTTTTACTGGCATCTGGTAATCTTCTTCTTCCGATTTGCACTTGCTACTATTACATGAAAAGACAACCTGTTCAATCAAAAACAATCAACCATCGCTTTCCGCATGGGTGGAATTTCTCCGAGTGTGTACCGGTGAAAACCGTCCTGTTGCAACCTCAACCCGCGAAGAAAGGTTCGCACTTGTAATGCTGTAATGCTAATAGTAAATTCACGTGTCCAAATAGGCTTACAGTTGTATTATTCAACATTTAAAGTGCATAATGAATCCACAACACACATGCTTGCCATTCTTCTGTATCTGAGACCAAAGTTGAAAGGATTGGGATACAGTTTATAACACATAATGCACCTATTATTTTAAAATAAAAATGGTGAATGAAGGTAGGCAGCTCAATTAAGGTTAAGAAAGATAGACGCAGGATGCAAATCCTGGTTTCCGGAAAGTCCTCTGCTACAAAAACCATAGTACAACCTTCACTATTCCTTTCACCAAAACATAATCTAGGCACAAATTGCATTTTCTTCAAAACTTACTCAGCAAAATACATGAGTAGCATGTAAACAAGGAGACAGGTGGACCAAAATGTGTGAATATTTACTCACCTGGTAAAGGAGATAAGGTCCTATAGTTGTTTATGCTCTGATAAAAGGACATGTACGCTGCTTTATGTCCCTTCTTCGCCCACTCCACAGAATAGCAGTCATAGTTTTTGATGAGATTGTCTTTCCAATAGATAGTAAAAGATGTATTGCTGTGGACTGTCACATTCAGCTTCCCAGCTGCCATGCCTGTGAGGACAAATTTATAAAAAAATTTTTTAAAATCTAATCTTGTTATTTTGTAGACTAGACCATATCTCCAAAAGACACCTATTCAGAAACTATAAACAAGTAGGTGCCACTTACAAAGAACCATCATTCAATATTTATTTTATTGTTGACAATGAAATTAAAATTAATAATGTTAGTAATGCTATAATTGATGTTATTTTAACAGTTTACACATTATAACATGTTATATACAGTGCATATAAATATGCTGTACAGTATATATACCGTATACAGTCTTATCTATGTAAGATAAGAAAAGATAAGATAAGATAAGATAAGATGAGCCTTTATTAATCCCCAGAGGGAAACTCGGGTGTCATAGCAGCAGCAGCAACAACAGTACAGATGAATACAGTATAAGTAAAAGAGACGGTGCAATGAAGGAAATGGCAATAAAATAAAATAAGATAAGTATAAAATAAAATAAGATAAGTCAAAACAGTAATAAGTAAAGTGCAGCCGGTGAGAGGGTATTGTATATGCATAGCATATATATGTAATTATATAATTATATACATATTGAGCCATAAAATATGGAGCAGATGATCAGAAGGTCACATGGGGGTCAGACCTTGGTTATGGAGCCTGATGGCCACCAAAAGAAAGGACTGACCCAGACAGTTTGTGGTGTGCCGATATATATGTATTTTGCATATTAAATATCTATATTAAAGGTTTACAAATCATGTGGTAATCTTTGACAAGTACTTAAGGTATTATATCAAATGTTCTAGTGCGTGTCTCTATATTACACAAACTAATGATAACATGACAGATAATTGCATTACTAATAGTTAGTTAGTAAACGATTCATTATCATTTCCTTGTTCATAGTAAAATAATGATTAACTAAGTTTAGTAAACTATCAATTTACTATATATACACATGATGGTTATGTTACTAAAAAGCATTCAACTGAGTACTCACTGGGCATGTCGTCTCGCTGTGGTATTGCCTGATTTACGGCTGGTGAGGTGCTAGCATTGTTCACAGCACTGATTGTAAGATGATAAGCTGAGTAGGAGAGAATCAGTCTGATCTCAGGCTGAGTGGTGTTCATTCGCTCACATGGGGCCTCTCCTGATGCTTTCCCAACAGTCACATAGTAGCCATCATGCAGCTCTTTGGCAGAAAACTAACAAACAGGGTCATTTTATTATTGTAATAACATCAGCCATGGATACACAGAAGATACACTATATTACCCATTATGATTACCTTCCAGGTTAAATAAAGCAGCCGGCAACCTTTTATTTCTGCAATATCAGTATCTTCAAGGTTGACAATGACGGGCTGTGTAGTCAGTTCTGAAAGAGCACATTTATTTATTGCGAATTAAGACACACTATTTCAGCTTTAACTTCTATTTTCCTGTTCTTGTACATTGTTGTTGTTTGTTTACACCATTTAAGTCACCACAATTACCACAATATATAAATAAATGCTTCTTTTTATTGTTTAGTTTAAACCAATGAAGTAGAAATTGAGCTGACCTGATGGGACAGTGTAGATTTCGCTCCATGGACACTGTGAGCATTTATGGTTTGAGACGCACTGTATTTGTACACTGTAGATCTGAGAGGAGTTTAGATTCTCCACTGTACATTTCTTTCCAATTTGGGATCGCACAAGTGACTGTGAACAACACAGAAATTAATTAATGCCAGGAGGAATGTTTTACAAGTACACTTTTTTTTTTTTTTTTTTCCTGGAACAGATATTTAGCTCGGAATTACAATCATAACCTTTATTTAGTCAGACAGTATCATCAAGGTCAAGATCTCTTTTGCCAGAGAGATCTGAATACATCAGAAGAAATTGGTACATAAAACAAACAGCCATGTAAATTGTGACAGTGTCAAAAACAAATATAGGACCCTCTAAAGTTAAATTAAAGGGGAATTCTACTGATTTTCCAAATAAAGGTCAGTTTACCTATCATGAAAACACGTCTTCTGTAGCTCTGTAGGGAGCTTAAAATTTGAGAACTTTAGTGCTAATTAGCAAATGTTAGCATGCTAACACCCTAAACTATGATGGTGAACATGTTAAACATTATGTGTTACATTAGCATGTTAGCTTTGCAACTGTGAGCATATTAGCATGCTGACATTAGCATTTAGCTAAAGCTCAATGTACTGCTGTGTACAGCCTCACAGACCCGCTAGCAGAACAGACCTGTTATCAGGTCATTAAATGGGCGTCAGTCGTTAAAAGCCTCATAGATGCGGGTCAGTAGGGGCCTGCTACACCTACTATAGGTTTTATCATCCATTTACATGGGCACTCACTGAAAGAAGTAATAAAAGAAGAGGAAGATCTTAACGTAGTAATTATGACTGCAGTAAAAGTGGAAGTCAGGTGATGTAGTATATGCAAGTATAGAGGGCATGAAACTCCATATGGGACACAAAGCACAACTGTTTTCATCCCGTGTGAAATCAACAATGTGTAGCTGTCTTTGTGTTCACCACTTTAAATTTCACTAGTTATTTTAAGGCATAACACAGTCTTTTTCCCAAAGTGGATTTGTTGCCTAAACCTAGTGAAGCTGTTTAGTTTGTGTACAAAACATATTGTTTTCACTTTCACTTTTATAATATCCACTCCATACCCAGCAAATCTGTTTGTCCTTCTCATTTTCAACCATTTCCACACTTTAGGAAACAGAGTGAGGCAGGAAAGATTTTCTTAAAACTAATTGTGGGAGAGTCAGATATTGAGCCGTCAGGAGGTGAGGTAGAAGAGACATAGACAGTAAAGCATGTTTTAAAATTCGTTGTTTCCAAAATTCAGCAAATGAGAAAGTATTAAAACAAAATGATATTATTTTATCATTACCACATTGTGCCTTGTAATGTATTTTTTGTGGAAAAGACTGACCTGATGTCAACAAGGGACATGTTATAGAAAATAAATTATTGATAAAAAAATCTGTTCTTACATCCCAATTACTCAGATGATGTAAAAGAAATTTAAATATTGAAAATGTGTTTACTTTTTTCTGTTTTAATATTTAATTTTCAACAGAAGACTTAATGTTGTAGGTGTAGCAGGCCCCTACTGACCCACATGTATGAGTCTTATGATGACTGATAACACATTTAATGATCTAACCTTCGAATCAGGTGGAGCAGGCTGTTGACTTTTAGCTTTGTTTTAACCCTGAAGTGCAATACTAAACCTCTCGAGTATTGCCTTAAAATCACAAAAAAGATTTGACTTCAATTTCAGTAATCATGCCCTCTTTTAGATATTTACGATCAAAAATTTGATTTGTTCTATATATATCAGTTTGATACTGACCTTGTTCCACAACAGGCTGCCCTGTTCTTTATATTTCACAGAGTACTGCGTAATGGTGTTTTTGTCCTCCTGGTGCCAGCTCACATTCACAACTAGTCTTCCAGAGTCGCGGCTGAAGGTCACGTTATGTGGAGGACCACATCGTGCTGAAATATAGAAAACAAACAAACAAACAAAAAGAAAAACAGAAAAAACATCCATATTCAGTCAGAGATTTATCATCAAGCAGAGGGAAATTAAAAGAAACTTGCTGATAAAAACTATTTTTTGTGGACTTACACAAGCTCTTTGGTGACGCGCTGAAAAATGCTGTAGTGCAATTTATTGACTCGTCGTTCTCAAAAATCTCAGCAGTCATGTTGTAATTCTCAAATAATGTAATATTTTCAGAGAATCCAGTGATGTTGTAGTAAGCACTGCAATATTTTCTGCTTCTGGAAGGAGACATGCTGAAAAATTAGATGATTATCATCCAAAATCATTACAAGTAATTTTTTTTTTTTTTTAAAGAACTCATACTGTTGCTGTATGATGAGTGTGTATGTCTTTTCTGATGAGCGGTTTCCAGGTTTCCACACACAGACTTTCTTTATGGATTTATGTTTACCAAAACAATCTAAATCATGGACTCCAGCTGAAAGAGAGACATAGTTCAAAAAGAAATCAATTTTTTTTTTTTTTACAGTAGATGATTCAACCAGGGATGACTCAAATGTATTTTTTACCCAGGTGGATTCCACAGTGCTGATATCTGGAAGAAATGTTCTTTGACCTGCAGTTCACTGGAACATAATGGTGTGAAACTAGATCAGCAGATGTTATCTTCTCAGTGTGCCATTTGTACAAGAATTAGCTTTCTCACAGTGAAGAAACTCAACTCTAAGTATGCAACACAGCCTCCTGGCAGTTTGTGAAATTGTAATGAAATTTGATCTATTTTATTCATGTACACTGACACAAATTTCCCCTTTTTATGTGATGCTTAGCACGACTCTCAACAACTTATTTTTTGTGCATTTTCCTATGACTGTCTAGCAACACAATGCATGTGTCAATTTCCTCTCTAGTCTTTTCAAAATTAAAGTATTTACTTAGATTTAGGAATAGATCCACTTGGTTCGGCTTAGGCAACAAAACAACTTAGTTAGGTTTAGGGAAAAGATTGTAGTTTGGGTTAAGATAAGTCCAGAAGTGCTGTGACTTAAGTATAGAAGTTGCGTGATAAATGAATCACTGATTTGGGGTTACACACGGGACACAAACACTAGTCACATGTGCGAAAGTCTGTGTTTTTTGACCCACTCATCGACCCCAACCACTCTGTACAATTTGTGTCTATGTACACGAATCAATACTTCACATTTTGTGACTATGAACTGCTGTGTGAAATATGATACCATTTTTTATTTTTCATCAATGTATTTTACGTAGAGAAATATAGCTTTTCATCTGGAAAAACTATTTATTTGAGATAATATGAAGAAATCACCAATATTTGAGCAAGTAAAATATCCTACCTGGATTTGCAGCTTGAACACAAGCGGAGAGCGTAGTGTAGTAAACAAGGAACAGACCTTAAAGGGAAAATCTTTGAATACTAAATTCAAGTTATTTCACTGATATACAATATGCTGTTTATAATAAAGCAGTTGACAGAAAATACCTACAAAAAAACACAAATCTCAAAATAATCACTCATGACAAATGAAAAAGCGGAAATTATAGACTACTTACCAAGGATGAAAACATGTGAATGACTTGCAAAGGAAGAACATTTTGAGTTGAAAAAATCGAAATGAAATTCACGGCCAACCATGTCGCCTGGGACTGACTGAGAGACTGAAACCAAAGAAACTATGAAAGTGGGTTTGAGGCAATCTCACGCCCACATACTGCTACCATTCACAGTCAGGATGCACACATTAGCTGCTCACTGAGAGTGAACTACAATGAAATATTTTAGGGAGTTATACACTAAGCATTGAGGGGCGGGGACACGTTTTGACACAGTTCATAGAACTGAGTTACAATAAACCGATGATGGGTTCCCGGGAGTTGATTTGTACTTCTTCTTTTTACAAATAGAGCTGCTGCTCAACATGTGAGGTTGTATCATTTCTAATAGCACTCTGATAAACAGGAAGGGCTTTCTTTCTTTCTCTGAGCAGTTACTGAAAACAAGCTTTCTTAGCCTCGTTGGTTCACCCAAAGCAAGAAGACAAATGACTTTTTGTCTCATGATTTCAGGAATTCTTCACGCATGTTTTGCTTTCTAAGAAATGAATGTAATTTTCATTTGAAAATTACAGATCATTACTGACAGTTATGTTTCACGTGTCATTTTGATTCAGAGGCGGACTGAAATGTAGAACGAAAATGTCGTCATTGTAGTGAGAGCACATTGCTGAGTTTTCCTGTGAAAATAATCACAGTTATTTTAAATATAAATGATCCACTGCCCACACAATGATAGAAAACACTGCAACATATGGACAACTAGTACCCTACAAAATGGTTAAGTATTTGTATATTTTTTACTTAGTATTTTACTTTTTTTCAGTTGTATAGAGTTTTACGAGAAGAAACAATAAACAAACGTCAAAACTTTGTAACAACAGCTCATAATAATTTATTATCACAAATTGGTTATTACAATTATATTTATATTTTTGCTTTGTAGGGAGCATACATGAATGAAATTTGCAACAGATTCTCTTTCAAGTAGTCAATATATAAATTGTTTTATTGTTTTGAATCTTGAGAGTGCAACAAGTAATATACTACTGCTACTACTACTACTACTACTACTACTACTACTAATAATAATAATAATAATAATAATAATAATAATAATTAGAAGAATGATAATAATTTGTGCCTGATTTTGGTTTAATGTTAAAAAGATACAGAACAAAAATTTGTCAAATGCTTCAGTTGACAACTCACAAAGAATGCATGTTTCTGTGTAATAAGATAAGATATTCCTTTATTAGTCCCACAGTGGAGAAATTCAGGGGAATTCTGTGGGACTAATAAAGGAATAATAATCATCCCATATGGGTGATGTGTATATGTGTATGTATATGTGTGTGCGAGGCCACTGTTGACTCAAATAATCACTATAACACTCACTGAAAGGTCGCTGAATTCATTACAATGAGAAAAGAATTCATAGAAAGGTTTACTTTTACTAAAAGTAAGCAGATCCCCAAATCATCACATAGCTGAGATGTTACCCGCCTACCCACTGTCCACATGGTTTCATGAAGAATGAGTTGAAAAACTCAGTGTGACTGAGCGACAAGTTCTCCACTCGAAAACACATCGCTTTACTTGTATGTTTGACCTTCACTGTGAAGAGTGGTGTACGTGCAGAGTATAGCAGAGGGCCGTTTTCCATTCCATATGCTGAAGGTGGAAGGTTTCACTGTGTTCACCTTAAATCAAAGTTTGTGTACACAAGCATGATTTCTAGTTATGATGATGGTCCAATATGCAACAACAGTGTGCAAGTTGTTGTGGAAACTAGTGCACAAACACTTCAGAGAAGTAGGAGACATTTTGTGGGCAGCAGTTAAGCATTTGGTCCAAAAAGTATTTGCATATTCAGAAATTCTGGATTTTTCAATGGTGGAGAAATTGTAATCTTAATAGACATGCTATGAATTTTGAATTTAGCAATGGAAAAAACAATACATTTTCAGTTTTAAGGACTGTGCATAGTTCCATTTTATATACATATACGCCAGTATATTTTTCCAGGAATGCCACCACAGACACCCAGTTTATAATACTGCAAATTTATTGCAATATTGCAATATTGTCATCAGTTGACCAAAGGCACAATTACCGTTGGTGTTTCCGCCTTTGCCTATAGATAGTGACTTCATAGACATTTATTTAAATCAAAATCTTCGAGATTGCCACTTAAAAGCAGAACATTATATATGTGTTGAAACATGTCTGTGGGGAAGCTTTAATTCAGTTTGTATTTTTCAGCTGTTTCAGAAAACATCTGATGTGATCAAAAGCTCCAGCAGACACTAAATGGACCTCATGGTGAGGCTCTTTCCAAGATAAAAAAAAATAAATATAGATATATAATCAATTTCTCTGTTAACCTCTGTTAACCTCATCATTAACTGTTTTGGTATTTTTGTATTTGAAATGTCAGGGCAGGGCACACAGTAACAAAAACAGCAACAAGTTGCATTTATGGGTTGTCATATGTACGTTGTAAATGCACATGTATTTTTAGCTGCATGTTCCTCCTTCAGTGCTGGGCTATAAACACAGGAAGTTCAGTTCTCACCACACTGACTTCTGTTAGTGTAGTAGAGTAAAGAATGGCATTAATGCTGCTTATCATGATGGTGAGCGTAACATTTACTTAGTTGAACCTTGCTTGTTGCTCTTGTGTATGATCTTCATCTTTGTAGGCCCACTGTGCTAAAAGGTCAACGGAATAGATGTGAAGGAGATATTTTTTGATGACCTCAGAAATGTATTACTGGAGGTGTTCACGGTATTTAAATAAGGCGAACTGAAATTGCAAAAGGATCTTTTTTTTTTAGATCAAACTCAGTGATTAAAGTAAGAAAAGACCGTTTTATCCTTACCACAGGAAATTAATTTCCGCTAAACAAGTTGTGCCTACTCATGTCTTTCGTTTACGTAAATTTCCCCACCTTTACTCTTATCATCCCTAAGATCAGAGACGTGCTGTAACTCTTGTGGGCTACGAGAACTGAAAGATTGTGTGGGTTCCTCTCGTGGTGTTTGCTTTGATGAGAATCCTTCAGCCTTTGTTTTACATCGAGGGCCCTACCAGAGAGAACAGGACTTAGTAATCATTTCTACAGTATAAGCAGATGTTCATCATTTCTTTACTGTAACATGCAGTATAAGATTAATAAAATGTTCTGAGCTACACAATAATACAATTCTAAATTATATTAACCTGAGAAAAGTTGCTCAAAGCAAGCTATTTGAAGAGGTGTTTATGTAAGAAATTAAGTTTATCTTTCAACTGAAGAAGAAGAAGAATATTTATTTATATAGCACATTTCATACAAAAAGCAGCACAATGTGCTTTGCATGTGAGAATACATAAATAAAAAACTAAAAAAAGAATAAAAAATAAAATAAAATAAAATAATATATATATAATTTTATTTTAATTTGTACATATATATTGTGTATATATTTTATTTGTATATATATATATATAATTTTGTTTTATTTTATTTTTATTCTTTTTTTATTCTTTTTTAAAATTTATGTATTCTCACATGTAAAGCACATTGTGCTGCTTTTTGTATGAAATGTGCTATATAAATAAATATTCTTCTTCTTCTTCTTCTTCAGTTGAAAGATAAACTTAATTTCTTACATAATCACCTCTCCTCTGAAGAGACCAGGATCAGGACTGTAATGAAGGTCAGGTTTCTGCAAAATAAAATGGGGTGCTTGTTAAAGCATTAAAAACTATAACACTGACAGCCGAGGCGCAGCATCCAGAACACATTATGAGTAACCTCGTTTCATCAACATCAGCAAACAGTACCCTCCTGTGGAGAATCTGTGTGTGGACGATCCGGCGTGAAACATTATGAGAGAGACACATGCTGCATGTTAACAATACTCGGTGAGTATCAAGAAAAGCAATAAATTCCATTGTACCTCAGTATATTTCAAGATGAGCATCAAATCCATAAAGACGTGTAAGAGGCTCATTTTCATCAGTGGTGGAAGAAGTACAAGTAAGTATAAGTGGCAGTACCACAGTGTGAAAATACTCCACTACAAGCAAAAGTTACACATTCAAAATCTTGCTGAAGTAAAAGTATGTATGTGTTATCAGCAAAATGTACTTAAATTATAAATAGTAAAAGTACTCATTCTGCAGAAAAAAGTCAGTGTTTTACTATTATGTATGATGTGGATGATATGATTTGGATTAACAGCTTTGTGATGATGCATTTTTCAGCTAATCCAAGGTTGTTCTTATGAAATAGTTAATGTATCTTAAAGTTGCAGTGTGTATGATCTAGCAGTGAGGTTGCAGATTGCAGTCGAGTGAAATTTCTCTTGCATGCCAAGCATGTAGGAGAACAATGGTAGTCGATGCAAAAACACAAATGGCCTATCTACAGCCAGTGTTTGGTTTGTCTTTTACTGTAGAAACATGGCGGCCGGCTCTGTGAAGAGGCCCTGCTCTGTATGTAGATATAAATTGCTCATTCTAAGGAAACGGAAATCATTTTTCTTATTTTCAGGTGATTATGCACTAAATGAACATATTTTTAATTTCTGCCAGTAGATGCCCTTAATAGCTACACACTGTTCCTTAAATAAGAAGGAGAATTTTCTCAACATATAAGGAGCGTTTCATCCTTCAGTTTATCACAAACATTCAGAGTCAACACATTTGACTATCCATGGTTATTTCTGGACAGGAGGAGGATGAAAAACTATAATCTAAAAAGTAACTAAAGCTGTCAGATAAATGTAGATGGGTAAAAAGTACTTTGCTCTGTTTTCAGATGTAGTGCAGTTGATGTATAAAGTGCCATAACATGGAAATATTCAGGTAAAGTAAAGTACCTTAAGTTTACTCAAGTACAGTACTTGAGGAAGTGTGCACTTGGATTCATCTTTCCACCACTGATTCTCATAAACTGTCATACGAGGAACAACAGGTCATGTCTGAACTTCACTGATGTTTCCTTGAAAACTAGTTTGTGACTCACTGCAGTAAACAAAAGTGCAGAGAGGTTCAGATGGTATATGGTTTACCATCTTCATTTAGCAAGTCAGCATGACTTCCATAACTAATTACTATAGACACAAACTATTGCAGGTATTTGGTGATAAACAAAAGTACTGGATGCATCAAATTTTTTATCTCATAAGTCTTTTTCTGCCTTTGTTTTATGTAATTTCAGATGTTTTGTTCTGTTTTGATTTTCCATTTTAAAACAGGATGTTTGTACCCAAGGGAAAAAAGGCATTGGTGAGAGGAGAGGCGACCCTCGGGCATCAAGCTGGCCATGTGACAGTTTTAGCCTTTTAAAATCAGCTGGAAAACATCCGCTGAGAGTGATTCAGGCAGCTTGGACCCATCTGTGAACTATGGGGAAAGGTTTAGATGATGATGACAAATTTTAAATGAAACTCCAAATTAAAACAGGTGTTACAGGGTCTAAAATAAAGTGTGAATCAGCAACTGGGTGGCCTCAAATTTATCCCAGAAATGTTTTCAGGGGATAAAAAATGAACTTCAAACCTAAATCAAGGACCAAAGACAAATCATTACCTCCGCCAAGGAGGTTATGTTTTTGCTGGCGTTTATCTGTCTGTTTGTCTGTGTTCAAGATAACTCAAAAACTTATGGATGGATTTTGATGAAATTTTCAGGGTGTGTCGAAAATGTGAAAAGGAAGAACTGATTTAATTTTGGGGGTGATCCTGGATTCTGGATCACTTTGAATATTTCATTAACATTGGGGTAAATGGGACCCAAAAAATTGTTTCTCAATATCTCTGGTAATTGTTGCCCAAAGGTCATGAAATTTGACTAAGGGATTTACAATGTGTACTTCTATCAAATCCAAAAGGCTGATCCAGATGGTGGATTTTATAGCAATGTATATAAAAATGGGGGTACTCTTAAATATAGCTCAGTCCACGGGGACTTGGTTTAGGAATCGGAGGGTCACCGGTTCAAGTCCCAACATGGACCAAGACCAACTGGCTGCTGGGGAGGTGCCAGCTTACCTCTTGGGCACTGCCGAGGTGCCCCTGAGCAAGGCACAAAACCCCCAACTGCTCGGGGCGCTTGTCAGGAGCAGCCCCATCACTCTGACATCTCTGCATTAATGCATATATGTGTACTGTGTGAAGTTAACAACAGAGTGTAAAAACTGAATTTCCGTACTGGGATTAACTTATTTTATCTACTGTTCATTTAATATTAGAGGTAGAGATTTCTAACAAGCGGCATCGTGTAGCTGAGACAATTCCGCATCTGAAGTATGTCAACGAATCTGATCTAGCTTTAATACTTGAGGAGATAGATCCAGAAGAAACCGCCAGGGGGGAAACTATGGTGCTTGGCGGAGGTCTGCGCTCTCCGAGTGATTTTCTAGTTGAGTCATGTGGTTCATGCAGGTGTAGGGAGGGTTTGGTTTAGATTAAACTAACCAGCAGTATATAAAGTAGATGAAATTAGTTCCACCTTTACCAGCTTCAACACTGAATTGATGAACATTAATGCCTCAATAATTACAATCCAGTGCTGTAATATACAGTATATGATTCTGAATTGGGATATTCTCCATTACTTTTTATATATTTTGATGTTGAAATTTAGGTACTTAAGTAAAATGTTGAATGAATCTTGTAACAGATTATTTTTGCACTGTGGTATTATTATTTTTAATGAAGTAAGATCTGAGTACTTTTTCTACCACTGGAATTTGGTTATTGTCAGTGTTGGGAAGGTTACCTTTGAAATGTAGTATTTTAAAGATTACTAGTTACCTGGTTAAAAAAGTAATACATAATGTAACTTTTTCAGTACTTCATGAAAGTAATGTAACTAATTCTATTTGGTTATTATCTGATTACTTTTCTAACAAATATTTTAAACTTAACAATAAAGCTGAAAAGAGCTAAAAACTTAAACCAGGCTGAACAATCCTCACCGATTACTAACTTTTATTGAAAATTCATCAAAATAAACTGAATTGAAAAAAGTAACAGAATTAATTTTATATTCTACATGTCAGCTTTTTTCCATAAATAATATATCTGGATGTAACCCCCTTGCAATCACCAACATTTTGATCAATATAATTAGCCTATATATTTTTTTTCTCAGTAACTCTAACTATTTACAGTTACATTTATTTTGTATTTTAATTACAAAATAAATACAAAAATATAATAACTAGTTACATGGAAGTCCATTGCATGTTACTCCCTAACACTAATAATGCCAGTACATCAAAATATACAAAATTATTCTAAATGCCGTATTAATTGCTGCATTACAAATTTACTTACCAACTTAATGTGTTCACTTTACTTAAAAAGAGGTATTATACAAAGATAAGTGCTCTTCATCTCCTTACATTGTGATTTTAGGGTGATTTCATAACAACTGTCCAGGAGTTAAGGATGGAAAACTCTGACACATTTACAACATTATTTATAACACTACCCCTGTTAAATAAAACAATAAGTGAATCATAAAATAATTAAATAAATGAATAAATAGATCCCTGTCAAAAGAGACCAGAACTGTAATGAAAAGGGTTCAAGGATAGCACAAAAGCAAAAATACCACTGTATTTTGGGTACATCATAATCTGGCTTGCTAAACGACACTACCATACTTGCAGTATCTTTGAAAGAGACAGTCTTCCCCTACATACAACACCAACAAACTGGAAATGATGCTTATGAAGACTGATCCATCAGCTGTTGTGGCAAACCTTGAGCAAATATTGGCAGCCAGAATGATGTTCTCTGGGTGTAGCCACTGACATCACATATGTGGGTGTAGTACTATAACAACAAGACTCAGTAATGATACATCTACTGGTGGCCTGCGATCCTCCGTGACTAAACTCTTGCAAATGTAAAGTGTTTCCAGTTAAAGTTTAATGAAGATGGTTGAAGGGATGAAAGCTACAAATATTATTTTTCCTTAAGACCTATTTTTATGAGCTCGCAGAAGAATATCGATCTGAATAATGGACTATGCAGTAAAGCACTCCCTCTTGTGCTGTGGTGCCTTTGCCCCTCTTACCTTACAAGCCACAACTAAATGGTCAGCTATGTCTATTATTAAAGGGACATATCATGCTCATAAAAGCTGCGATCTGAAATGTAACTGAAGCTATCAGACGAATGTAGTAGAGTAAAAAGTACAATATTTGCCTCTGAGACATAGTGGAGTAGAAGTATAAAGTTTAATAAAATGGAAATACTGATAGTTAAGAACAAGTACTACCAATTTGTATTTAATTCTGGTAGCCCAGAGTAAATGTACTTAGTTCGAGTCCACCATGGTTTCCTGACTGTGCTCAGGTTTTTGGAGTATCCTGGTTATGAGTTACACATGTAAACATCACATGCTGGTTTCAGAAACCTGGATAAGGTCTTATCAAACAGTTATTTAAAGTGCAGGATCACAGTACAGCATGGTCCCAATACACTTTACAACAACAAAAGAATACATGGAACAAAGCATACAGCAAGTAGATAAAATCATCATTAATAAAACAAAAACATTAAAATATTAATATTATAAAACTGTATTGTGGAATCATAGGAGTGCCATAAAAATATGTAAAAGGATATGAAAATACATTTAGAAACATAGAGGAATAAATAAAAGAATAAGCAACTAGATAAAAATATGGAAATATGCTAGCCTAAATGAAAGAACAAATAAATAAATAAATACAACATAATATAAAGGATATATTTTATTGTGCCAAAGGGAATTTTTACTGGGGCAATAGTGGTGCACACATCTGCAATCAGCTTTAAACAATACATAGCTAGCAAGACATTACAGTAGCAGTATCACACATTCCCTGAGAACTACAAATAAATGAATAGGCATGTATTAAAAAATTACAGTGGTACAATAAAGAAGTGGTAAAAAACATATCCAATATTGCACATGACAGTAATGTATATAAATACATAGCTATTAAAGAACTGGTGAATCGTAAGCCATACGACATAAAACAATATACAGAGAATATGAAATATAATTTTTCTCATTATATTTCCACCTTTATTTATGTTTTATTTCAATTTCTATTTCCACACTTATTTATTCTTACATTTCTTTCTCTACATTTACACATTTATGTCTTCTTTTAAGTAATTTGCTTAATATTTACACATTTATTTCTTCATTTTAAAATTTCTCTTTATATTTATGCATTGATTTATTATTTTATTTATTTGTCTTTATATTTACACATTTATTTCTATTTTATTAATTTCTATTTCCACACTGCTTTCTTTACTTATTTTATTATTTTATTTACTTCTTTTATTTATTTCTGTTTATATTTCCACGTTTGTTTATTCTTTTATTTATTTATCTTTATATTTTCTCTTTTATTTATTGTTTTATATAATTAGATTTACAAATTTTGCCTTGTTTTTTTTATTTCTCTTTATATTTACACATTTATTTATTCATTTACATATTTCTCTTTATATATATCTTTCCAGGCTGCAGGGTGGTGCAGTTGTTGCCTCACAGCAAGAGGGTCGCAGATTCAAATCCAGCTTGGGGCTCTTCTTTGTAGAGTTTGCATGTTCTCCCCGTGTTAGTGTGGGTTTTCTCCGGGTTCTCCGGCTTCCTCCCAGAATCCAAAGACATGCAATTTAGGTTAATAGGTGACTAAATTGCCCGAAGGTGTGGATGTGAGTGTGAATGGTTGTCTGTGTCTATGTGCCCTGCAGTGGACTGGTAGCCTGTCCAGGGTGTACCCTACCTTCACCCAATGCCAGCTAGGACCGGCTCCAGCCACCCTGGCAACCCCCAACAGGATAAACGGTTGAAGATGGATGTATGGATGGATCTTTCTTTCATCTTTATTTATTCTTTTATTTATTACCTCCGCCAAGGAGGTTATGTTTTTGCCGGCATTTGTCAGTTTGTTTGTTTGTTTGTCTGTGTTCAAGATAACTCAAAAACTTATGGACGGATTTTGATGAAATTTTCAGGGTGTGTCGAAAATGTGAAAAGGAAGAACTGATTTAACTTTTGGGGGTGATCTGGAAGAAATCCTAGATTCTGGATCACTTTGAAATTTTCATTAACATTGGGGTCAATGGGACCCAAAAAATTGTTTCTCAATATCTCTGGTAATTGTTGCCCAAAGCTCAAGAAATTTGACTCAGGGATTTACCATGTGTACTTCTATCAAATCCCAAAGGCTGATCCAGATCTGATCCAGATGGCGGATTTTATAGCAATTTATATAAAAAATGGGGGTACTCTTACATTTTGGCCTACTGTGCATTTAATATTAGAAGTAGAGATTTCTAGCGGCAAGCGGCATCGTGTAGCTGAGACAATTCTGCATCTGAAGTATGTCAACGAATTTGATCTAGCTTTAATACTTGAGGAGATAGATCCAGAAGAAACCGCCAGGGGGGAAACTATGGTGCCTGGAGGAGGTCTGCGCTCTCCGAGTACTTTTCTAGTTTCTGTTTATATTTCTTCTTTCTTTATTTTTTAAAATTAATTTCTATTTATATTTCCACCTTGTTTTCCTTACTTATTCATGTTTTTACTCATTTCCCTTCATATTTCCGCCTTTATTTATTCTTTGGTTTATTTCTCTTTATATTTCCACATTTATTTTTTTTATTAATTTCTATTTATATTTCCACATTCTTTTCCTTACTTGTTAATTATTTTATTTATTTGACTTTAAATTTCCACATTTATTTTCTTGTTATTTTCCATATATTTTCTTTTTTTATGTCACTCCTATATGTTACATATGTCAAGAACAATGCTGAAAAAGTGAGCCCCGGCATAAAAGGCTGAACATCTACACGTGGTTCAAACCAAACTGCTTCTGTGTGGTTTTGAAGCTGCAGTGATCTCATTGGCCCGTTCCGCACTTGGTGGGCGGGGGTTTATTTTGGGGCTTGCAGGCACCGCTTATGCACTATGAAGGCAGTGACAGCATGGACTCGGGCTGCTTGGGAAGTACAGCGTTAAAAAAACACCCCAAGAGAGGCAACTTTTACTGAAGTGGAGACCAGCATAACGCTCGCTGATACTAAACAGGGTCGAGACGTCTTTTAATATCGACATTACACACTTTCCGCAACGTCGTGACTTTGTTTTTACTCGGCCAGTATCCTTTTATGCGGTCGCGACTCATTATGAACATGAACTCACTCGACAGGTGCGTTGACAGGTTAATTAATAGCCTTGTTTTGACGTGGCGTCTTTAAGTGCGGTTACTTTGAAAATTGGCGGTGTTAATTGAGGTGAAAATGGAACAGGAACATTGTTTGTCATGTGCAAGTGAGTCGTCGTCGTCGTCCAGTTCAAGCACCTTGTTCTTGGGAGAAGACATGACGCCTGCGCTGGATAGCAGAGTTTCTGGAGAGGGAGATGATGTACACAACTCGGACTGCGAAAGTGTCAACGAAGAAGTAGAGGACAACAAGGAGACACCGAGAGATGAAGACAGTGAAGACGAAGACGAAAAGGTAATCTAGCCCAAGACAAATCTGAGGTGAAAAATCAAATGTAGCGATTGTTTGCAGTGTGTGCTATAAACTAAGCACACACTGTGGTGATTAAAGAGAGCACATAGACGTGCCAATAATCCTTTAAATCGCATTAACACTTAAAGACAGTAATAAACTGTATTGGTTAATTAATATAACTCCTACTGTTTGTAAACAGCCACCTGCATCAGATCAGCTCACTGTTTGGTTGGTTGCACATGAAGTCAGTGCAGCACAGTCTAAGTATAATTCATGCTGTGAGCTTCTTTATACTTCATGCTCTCCATTTACAAGTCATATTCATCGTGTAGTCCTTCAGTACAGTATGTGAACTGCTTTTACTAAATTGAGTCCTGAGTCACTCAGGCAACTGTAGTAGATGATTTCCATATAGGTACTGCTTATACATGTTTTTGATCCCCCAACTCTAACCCCAATTTGTCATGTTTTACAATAATTAAACGTATGACCATCTGCATGCCCCCCCCTCCCAAAAAAAAAAAAAAAATTATATATATTTATATAATTATTTATTATATATATATATAATTATTTATTATATATATATATATATAATTATGTATTATATATATAATTATTATATATATATTATTTATTATATATATATATATATATATATATATATATATATATATATATATATATATATATATCCATCCATCCATCCATCCATCGTCAACCGCTTATCCCGTTAGGGGTCGCGGGGGGGCTGGAGCCGATCCCAGCTGGCATAGGGCGAAGGCAGGGTACACCCTGGACAGGTCGCCAGTCCATCGCAGGGCACATATAGACAGACAACCATTTACGCTCACATCCACACCTACGGGCAATTTAGAGTAATCAGTTAACCTAAACAGCATGTCTTTGGATGGTGGGAGGAAGCCGGAGTACCCGGAGAAAACCCACGCTTACACGGGGAGAACATGCAAACTCCACACAGAAGAGCCGCAAGCTGGAATCGAACCTGCGACCCTCTTGCTGTGAGGCGACAGCGCTAACCACTACACCACCGTGCAGCCCATATATATATATATATATATATATATATATATATATATATATATATATATATATATATATATATATATATATATATATATATATATTTATTGTAGCTGGAATTGATGTGTGTGATGCTCAATTTGTACAACATGAACAACTAGAAAAGCACTCGGAGAGTGCAGACTTCCGCCAAGCACCATAGTTTCCCCCCTGGCGGTTTCTTCTGGATCTATCTCCTCAAGTATTAAAGCTAGATCAAATTCGTTGACATACTTCAGATGCAGAATTGTCTCAGCTACACGATGCCGCTTGTTAGAAATCTCTACCTCTAATATTAAATGCACAGTAAATGTAAGAGTACCCCCATTTGTTTTATATAAATTGCTATAAAATCCGCCATCTGGATCAGATCTGGATCAGCCTTTGGGATTTGATAGAAGTACACATGGTAAATCCCTGGGTCAAATTTCATGAGCTTTGGGCAACAATTACCAGAGATATTGAGAAACAACTTTTTGGGTCCCATTTACCCCAATGTTAACGAAAATTTCAAAGTGATCCAGAATCCAGAATTTCTTCTGGATCACCCCCAAAATTAAATCAGTTCTTCCTTTTCACATTTTCGACACACCCTGAAAATTTCATCAAAATCCATCCATAAGTTTTTGAGTTATCTTGAACACAGACAAAATAACAAAATGATCTTTACCTCCTTGGCAGAGGTAAAGATCATTTAACAAAAAAAAATGTTATCAGTAATGGAGCTCAGTGATATGGCTTTTAAATATCTCGATTAGAGCTGTCAATTGATTAAAGTATTTAATTGTGATTAATTGCATGGTTTTCCATGATTAATTGCAAATGAATCACACATTTTTTGTATTTTTTTTTAAGTGAACCCTAAAGTGATATTTGTCAGGTATTCAATAGTCTTATCAATATGGGAATGGGCAAATATGCTTTCTTATGCAAATATGTATTATTATAAATCAACAACATCAAACGATACATATTATATTAAATGAGACATATTTTCCAGAAACCCTCACAGGTACTGCATTTAGCATAAAAATATGCTCAAATCATAACATGGCAAACTGTAGCCCAACAGGCAACAACAGATCAGTGTGTCAGTGGGCTGACTTGCTCCAAACTGCAATTTGATTATCATAAAGTGGGCATGTCTGTAGTGGGCAGCCTCGTGGGTACCCACAGAACTTATTTTCATTCACATATCTTGAGGTGAGAGGTCAAGGGACCCCTTTGAAAATGGCCTTGGGGCTAGGTAGGTTTTCCTCACCAAAATTTAGCGCAAGTTTGCAGCATCATTTATCTCCTTTCCCAACAAGCTAGTATGTCATGAAGTTTTCTAGTTTCATAAGATCCCAGTATCTTCACTCTAGCTTAAGAACTGACCCCGCTACAACCTTGAAAAAAACATTGCATCAATGCGTTCAAGAAATTAGTGGCATTAAAATGAATTTGTCTTAATGTGTTCTTATCGCTTTAACTTTGACAGCCCTAATCTAATTTTAGGCTTGGCGTGATATGATATATATCTCAGTATTTTTATATTTTCTCTGAAATAACATAACTGTTCCTTCTTGTTGTTCATCCTTCTGGCAAACTAATGTGAACAATGGTGGTGAGGTGGTGCACTGTCATGCTGAAGTCAGGTTGGTCTTTAGAAACGTGTTCTTATTAAGTTTTACTAATATTCACACAATTTAAATATATTTTTCGACAAAATACAGTCTGCCGGTGGTAGTTTTCTTTGAAAATGATCATTAGTTTTATTTAATATTGTACTTTATTTATTTATTATTGACATACTAACTGACTTATGTAATTTATGTGGCACCTGAAGATTGCTTTTAATTTGAAGTCAGTTCTTACATGCTCTTACCGTAATGCCTAGTATGTATACACGTATTGGAAAGAGTACTACTACTTTGAAGAGGAGGCTGGCATCGTCTTCCATCACCCTTTCCGACCTCAGCACATATAAACTTGCTTTGGCGCTCCACATTTTTGCTCTCTCCACACTCTTTCCCTGTTCCCTGCTTCCCTCCAGATACAAAAACATATGGCCCAGTCCCATACGAATTTCCATGCTCAGACACCACACACACTTGCTCAGGAGAGTGTGTCTGTGAGAGGGAGAAAGCCAAAGCGAAACGCCAAAGCGAGTTTCATGCCAACAGTCTAAAATAATGACGTGACATTTAATATTTGTACTCACTGTTTGTGATTTAGTCATTTACTACATCCCGCATACAACAAGCCCCAATACATCAAATATATTCGATATATCACTCCTAATCAGTCATAGGGCTGCCCCCTCTTAGTCTATTAGTCAGCTGATCAGTCGTTTTGGTTTTAGTTGACTAAAATTTCTTTAGTTGAGTCGTAATTTTTTATGCTTTTTTTCATGACTTATTTTCAAGAAACTTTTGAACACATCTATGATAAACACAAGATTTAAAGTGGTGCTTTTGTGTGTTTCTCAGTTGATTTAAATCACCTAAATGATTAGTCTGCTAAATCGTACGAATGTTAGGCGACTAAGCATTTCTGTGGTTGAGCACAGACCTAATCAGTAATTTCATTCTCATCCCAGCTTGTCACATACTGACGCTTTGTCAAACCCTTCGATGTCACTTTTTGGTCACAGTAAACACATTCATAATTTTGTGAAGTAACAAAAATACTACTTAAGTCCAGGCAATAAAAGCACTATGAATACGTTTAGGAGTAAAGAACATGTTTGGGCTTAAAACTATTATGTTTGTACAGTAAAAATGACACTGAACGTTGTGAACACGGGACATGAATGAACACCTGATTGTATCGTGACATGTGGGGCACGAACGGCGGTCTCCTGGATAAAAGCCTTGTATTTGTCGTCTACCTCCCGTCCCTCCCGCCCGGTTCGTGTCTTTTCGCTCTTAAAGATACGTCACGCCACAGCCACTTTCCCTGATTGTTTTATATTGTCATGGATGGGTTTACACTGTAGTTAATGGAAAGCTCGGTGCGTCTCATATGACAATAAAAATTGCCTTGTGCATTGGTATCGAACGCCGACGGCTGTGACAAAGTCCTGGAAATGGGAACAGGCTGGTTATATTGTTCAGTTTTTGTTGAAACAGTCTTTAGTAGGTACTTTCAGTGGTGTTGTGCTCGTTGATGTGGTGGGTTTACTACAAGGTACATGGAAAGAAGGTTACAGAAGAGGAAGTGGGTAAACTCTTTTATATATTCCAGTGGCTTTTTGGGTAAAAAAAAACTGCCAGAAAAACACATGGATATTCTCTGTGTTCCTGCATATACCCTCCACTATACCACTTTTATGTTATTGAGAGGTATTTCTAATATTTTGTCCACCCCATTTATATCAATGAGGGTAGACTAAAAGACATACCACTCAGTAAAACACAACAGAATTCAACAGCACCACAAACTGCAGCCTTTCTTAAAAAAACATCATGGAAATAAAAGCAGCAAGTGTTATTAAACAACCTTCTAGGTTTTTCATTGATGGAGAGGTTGTTTGTTTTCCCTAAAATTAGATGTTTAGCCCTTTGGCTCAAATGTTATGGTAATGGTGCAAACACGAGAGGCACAAACTGGGCCTCGCTGTATTCTTATCTGCAAGAGGACCCTGCCGTTATTGTGGTGTTTACACAGGAAACAGATGGGGAAAATGAGGAAGACAAAATTGTGTCTCAGCCTTTTTAATTTATGGAACAGTTTATTTAGATGCTGCTGCAGACTGGTTTGACTGGCTCAAATGAGCACAATGTTGCCTGATATGTGCGAGGGTGTGCTGAGAGTAACCTGACCTATAAACCTTTTTCCAAATCATAATATCATGCAACATGGCTTCAGGCTGTAGGTGTGACTCCCCGTCATCTATTATAAAGTCGTAACCAGTGGGGGAATACAGAAGATTGTGCAACATCATCCATGTATTATCCCACACATTTTTCCTCATGTTTTTTTTTTTTTTTTTTTTTTGATTTAGTGTCCTAAAGCATTATAGCGATAGGTTGCTTATCTGTACTTTTTGGCATGGACATGCCCTCATCATGAATGGAAATAATTGCTTTGTCATTGAAGGCTGAATTGCACAGACCTGCAGACATGACCTACATTGCATTTCCTGATACTACACATATAAACCAAAAAAAACACTCCTTTGTTTTGTCACGCTACCACTGTTAAATCAGTACTTGCAAGCATATCAGAGTCTCCAGCATGCACCCACATCCCCTGGAACATACCCCCAGGGTGGTGTCATGTTTGCTAACACTGGTGCTTAACTCATTTTGTTTGGCTGAATAACAATTTAGTCCATTAGTTTAACAGATCTGAGATATCAGAGATGAAGGGCAAGGACTAATATTGGTCTCTCTCAAAATACACTGTCTGCTTGACTGAAATATTTGACTGAAATACAGGGTACTTTCTTCTTTTTGGACAGCAAATGGAATACAATTTCCAAAAAATAGTTTTACTAAAATGAAACCAAATTTAAGGGTACAGTGTGTTCTTTCCTGTGTGCCAAGTGTGTAGGAGAACTATGATGGCCAATGAAAGCATGAATGACCGTATCTAGAGTTGTTGGAGCAAAGCCAGTGCGAAGACTGTGTGTGTATGTGGGAAGTGAGTGGTGAAGCGAGAGAGAGAGAGTGGTGGCGATTGTTTGTGATGAGCGAACAAGTGAGCTAGTGGAACCGAAGACAGTTTTAGTTTAGCTTTGAGCATATCGAGTGAATGAAATTGCAGTTTGTGCAGAAATAAATGCTGCAGCTCCTCAAGACCAACAGAGATTTCCTTCGTGTTGTTTCCCGGCAGCTGAGTGGAGTGAATGGGGTTAACTCCGGAGAGAGTAAGGTTACATCCGGCCCAAGCAGGAAAATTTTGTTTTTTCTTTGGTTTGTCCGTTCGAGAAAATATGGCTGCCGACTCTGTGTGTAGATCTCATTCCAAGCTAATGAAAACATAACAATACTTATGAAAACGCACTGAGGAAAACATACTTATTAATATTCTATTCCATTTCTACCAATAGATCCCTGTAAATGTTACACACTGTTCCTTTAAACAGACTTCAGAAGCAAGAGCCAGAGCAGCATGTATTGGATGAACCTTATGCCCTTTTCTCCTGATCCCTTTTGAAATTTCAGTTTGGAGTTCATTTAAAACCAGTGACCTCTCTGATGCGAACCACAGACGGGAAAATGTAACTTGACCTGTTATACTGCACTAAATACTCGTGTCACGTCACTGGCCCAAAAACCACAAAGTAGGTAAGCTGAGCTGCCAATGAAGAGTAGCCTTTCAGTGGTATTACTACAGGGATAATCAAGGAAACCCGACCTTTGCCCTATGCCTTGCTCCTGTGGAGTTAAAGAAAGTCTTCTGAGAACTCGCATGACGTCTTCTTTCACCCTGACCGCTTTTTTTATGTGGATGTATGCGGACTGTCTATAGAAATGTATTTGTGATATGTCGGAAAGGAGCGTAATCTGCGTCAGAATAGTTTACTTCAAAAAGTAATTCACAATGCAGTTCCATTGTATGAGAACAGAATCTTTTACGAGACAGGCCTTGTTTATCTTTTCAGAATCTCAAGTATGGCTGCATCTTTTGTCCATCTCAGACATCTAAATCAGTCCAGCGTCGTGGGCAGTGACAGAGAACATTATCTACTGTCAAGATGAGATTATCCCACGCATAATCCTTTCATACATGCACAAGATAAAATAACAGCAGTAGATTGAAATAAGAAGCATACAGTGCAGATTTATAGACTGATTTGGCTCAAGAACACTGCATGTGAACTTCTACTGCTACTGTCAATTATGGTGCATTGCAAGTTTGAGATTAATGTCCGTAGTAGTTCAATATGTCATGTCATTGTAAAGTAAATATATATGTACTGTTGGTTGGACAAAACAAGCAAATAGAAGACTTCCGCTTGGGCTTAAAGCGTCAGTAGGCTGCATGTTTTTGGCATTATTGGGCAAAAATTCCAAAATCACCTTTCACCATATTGTAATTCAAGTGCTCTGAGCATCCCCATTAGCTTTGCTCCAGCTGGTAGGCGGTGCTTGGTGTTTCCTCAGCAGATCTCAACATGGCTGCCAGGTCACAAACTTTACAACGTACACTGCAAGATGCACTTTGCATTGTGGGATACAACAGGTGAGGTAGACTGGTTTAATGCATACTGGAGATTTTTTCCAACTCAGTTTGACATTTGAGTATTTTTAGCGTACTGTACATTCTGCTTTTGTTCACATACTGCATTCTACATGCTACATTTTGGCCAAATCAGTATGTAGTACTAGTACAGTATGCCACTCGAATACAGCCTGTGTCTGCTGTGGAGGCCTTCGAGTTTCTGGGATCCACCATTTCCCAGAAGTGTAGTTCCAACACAGACACACCATCAGAAAAAAAAGGCCCAGAAGAGGATGGCCCTCCTCTGCCAGCTCAGGCAGTTCATCTTGCCTCAGGCTGAGTTGCTGATCCAGTTCTGCACTGTAATTATCCAGCTTGTTATCTGCACATGCATTAGTGTGTGGTTTGGCTTAGCCACAATGCAGGACAGGAACAGACTACATCAGTCAGGACTGCAGAGAAAAACATTGGTGCCAGCCTGCTCTCAATTCAGGACTTCTACACCAGGAACTGACTGCTAACATCACTGCAGACACTTCACACAACCTGTTTCAGCTTCTCTCCTCTGGCAGACGCTACAGAGCTCTGTACGCCTAAATAACCAGACAGGCCGTCACTCTGATGAACAGTTAATGGGATAGTTTTGGTTTTTGAAGTGGGGTTGTATGATGTTTGTATGTATTTGTATGTTCTTATCCATATTACCACATGGCAGTCGGCACGCCCCCAGTTTGTCGAAGTAGACAGGAGTTACTGGCACCCGAGCAAAGCAATGGACTGGATGGGGCTGGCAGAAAAAATGTATTTTAGACACCTAAAATAAAGGCTCACCTAAAACAAAATCAATGTCAGTTTCAGGATAGGTTTTAGGATATTTTCACCACTTTATCTTGCCATCAGACAGACCTTTCTAATGAGGAACAGAACTGAAAATGAAACATTTATGCTCTCTTAAAAGCAGCCTGGCAAAAACAGTATACATAGTAGTTGTTGCTAATTTTGAGGCGTTTTCTTAATCAGTTCATGAGGGTCAGTTATCGCTTAACTGTTAATCAACAAGATTTGTGCCTCGCATACAGCAGTGCGCAATGTACATGTTTGAACGTGACTTTAGGCTTTATTCTGTGCTTAAGCTGCATGTAGGACGATTCCAAATAGTTTTAAATTCCAGATAACACTTGTGCCTAACAAGCACAGCGAGTCTGGCACACTGCTTGCCAAGGTACACAATCTGTCAGTGTGTTCATCATTCCTTGTATTCCTTGTCTGTAACTGTCAGGGTTTTTTGTCATATCCCCATAATCATAAATTCTCTTTTCTCATACTTTCTCATCTGTAATAGCAGAGTATGGTGTCATGCTTAATCCCACATTTCCTCTTTGGTTTTCTTGCATTTTTATTTGCTGCTGCAAGAACATATATCCCACAGAGGATCAAGATGTTTTGTGCAGTCTTAAATGTTATTACCTTCAGCAATGTTTGATATTTCAAACTAGTATTCCCACCGCGGTATGACAAGTCGTAACAACTTCACGTGGGCAGGTAATTTTGGCAGAGATCAGAGAACATCTCGCAACAACAGTGATTATTCCTTTTCTTCCCACATTTCAGGTTTGCTCTTTTAGTCTTGCAGATGTTTGTTTAGTACAGTAGTTACACAACGATGAGGTGCATTATCTTCAGTAAACAGAGTGAGCACCAAGACAAACGCTTAACAAACGCTTTAACGCACTTTGAGTGGTCGGAAGACTAGAAAAGCACTATATAAATGCAAGTCCATTTACCATTTACAAACTGAAAGGCTTCCTCAGTGGTGGGATGCAAAATGCATTGTCAATGCATGCACAGCCCATGCCACCCAAGAACATAGTTACAGTGCTATATATTTAGCTGCATATGCAGTATATATACAGTATACATCATTATGGTCAGTGTTTTTATGTAACTTAGATGTAGTCTTGTGGCTTTGAAGACAACAATATAACAGATTCAGTTCCCTGTTGGAAAGGCCCGTCTGATGGCAAAGCAACATGGTTTCTGCTGCTTCTGTCCACAGCAGACTGCTTTTTCTGATGGGGAATTTAAACCATATTATTACTGTCTTCAAAGCCACTAGACTACACTGACAAAAACATTAATTTTACCTCACAGAATGTGGGCGTATACATACAATCAAAAAAATCTGATCTAACCCTTTCCATTATATCCAAACCTAGCCCGCTAATGTTGACACAGCTAGTTTTAACATTAACTAACATTATTCAGCATACTTACTTTGGTAACCTGTGTCATTGCTTTTTGCTAATGGTTGAGTGAGTGTTGATTTGAAAAAAATCCCAAAAACACAAGAAGCTATACTCCAATGGGAAAATGTTGTTGAGTTATCATTTGAACCTGCCGCCCCCCTCGGCTTTCTGGAGCTGTATAGTGATTTTCAGCTCAAATTTTAATTATCCAGCCAGCAACTTTACTGTTTTGGTTCAGTCTCACCTCTCTCATAGCATCACTTTCAGCAGGCAGCTGTTTTTAGTGAAACAGCACAAATATATTATACCATTTAAAGAAGGGTTATTTACGTCTAACCCTCCTTTCCTATCCTTTACTTCTTTGACAATGAATTTATTACACCGACTTTACATCATTCATCTTTATATCTGTCACCCAACAGGCAGCTCCTAACAATAGATTCTACCCCATGTTTACTGATGTGTGTTTATTACACTGAGTGATGTTCTGTATGGAGCAGTTAAATCATTTATTGCAGCGGCCAAATAACAAATGACTTCCCTAAAGTGCAAGATCAGTAACACTAGAGGGCTGTATAAAACATACAGAGATAATAGAAAAACAGAAAATGTATTTATAAAAAATAAATATATTTCTCTGCACTTCCTTATGGTCCAGTTTAGGTTGTACAGGCACATACCTCTACATTGAGAAATGAGTCTGTTGAGAAAATGGGACCAACCATGTGTGACTATTGGCACTAACAGGAGGATTAAAAGAGCTAGAGCGCTTTGTTGAACTGGATATGCTCTGTTTAGTTTAGCAGGACACTCATTTATTTCATAAACTACATGCACTTTTGGTCTGGCTATGTTTATGTATGATGATGACTGTATGATAGATAAAGATAAATAGTTTCTGTGACAAAAATGAAGGCTGACAAGTTGTTTTAGATTCCTGTTTCATACACTCTACCACCATAACCTTTTTCTAACTATGTAATCAACATAAACACATTTGGTGCTCATTCTTTCTGCATACAGTGAAGCTATTGATCAAAAGAAAGTTAATCAATATACATTCAGTGGTTTTAGCTGTAGAAACTGTGATAATTTGCTGCTTTTCAGCCTTTTATATCATTGTATAGTAAGTATTTTGTACTGTTGAACAAGCAATTTGAAGACGTCACCGTGCTGTCTGGGAATTTGCGATAGTTATTTTAGACATAAAGTGGACATATAAGAGACCGAATAACTGATCGATGCATTTAAAAAAAAAAAAAAAAAAATATATATATATATATATATATATATATATATATATATATATATATATATATATATATATATATATATATATATATATATATATATCTTTATATATATATTATGAAGTTCTAATAGTTACAGCCCTAATGCCCCCGTTTACAAATGTAACTCCAAAGGCTACATAAAAAAGCAGCACATAAGAGAAGCAGCTTCAGAGCCCAATCAACAGTCACTATAGATTCGTGAGCAAAACAGAGGAAAATAGACTTGACGCATAAAATACACTTAGACTAGTGAAACACAAGCTGTTACGAGGCCTGTGTAGACATCTGGATTTATTAGTCAGTACTGGCACCTCCTAATTATAGACTGATGTGAGGTCACCACAGATTTGTTTCAGAGCATCACAGGAAAGAGTCACACCACCAAACTTCAGTGTGTTTTTAATAGGGTTAGGGATGAGTTGAATGAATCTGGCAGCTATAAAGGAAGGGATGCATTAGATACATTGTGGGTATCCAGAGTATTTAGGGCATGAGGCTAAAATTCGGGAGATGTTGGCCTCAGCTTCATTAATTTGACCATTTCCTGTTTTAAAGTGACCCTTACAAGTCTCCCAACTATATGGAACGGCCATACTAAATTGCTTGAGTAGCAGTTTCCCATGCAATAGATTGACCTTTAACACTTTACACACATACTTATGGGCTATGCCAGACTTGGACTCAGATTTGCTTATCGATATGTTGAATGTCAGTCCCTGTTCTCGACTGTATTATAAGGGCTGGGTATCATTTAAAAAATATGATACCAATGCCCTCAACGGGATACAGATACCAATAGACTTTTCAACACTATTCTGCTAGCTGCACGCTCAGCCATAGCTGTGTTGAGAGCTGTGTGCAGACAATCCCGGCTGTATAGGTTGTAGCTGCTGTTGTAGAGGGCCAATCACATTGCAGTGAACTGAAGAATGCTTGTGGTGATTGACTGTGAGTAAAACCATACATCTAGTTGTTTTTTTTCTAGATCTGGATACAAAAATGAAGCAGCAGGCTTAAGGAGGATGTTCTAGAAGTAAGGAAATACACATTAATCACTTCAAAAATCTGTAGTTTGCTTTGGTAGAATGTTTCAATGAGTTGTTTTAATGATGCTTCAAGTGCATCCAAATTTTGGACTTTTTTTCGACACATTTGAAATTATTTTGGGGACAAGACTAGACAGGGAAAATATTTAAACCTGAAGCCAACTGCTTAGTATGAGCTGTACTTAGTATGGAAAACAATGGGTCTGCTGGCACACCAATAATGTCAGTGCTCATTTTATCTTGCATTCAGCGGGGTCAAGGGAAAAAACAGCGGGACCTAGATAATTCAACTAGAGATTTTTAACAAAGATTTGAATGATGTAATTTCAGTGCGTATTGTTAATTTAAATCTTTTTAACCAACCAAGTCAAGCTGTTTGTAGTCTCTGTTTCCTTTCTATCATCTGTCTCAATCTAACATAACACTTTGGTTTATTCTATGAGGCCATGTTCCCTAAAATTGGAAAGACAACTGTCATGCATTGCACCAGTGCTCTTTGTGTATCAATATTTGCTTCTGTTTGACAATGTTTAACTTTCTCTCTATGGAGTGGTCCTGTTCCTGCGCTGTCCCCCTAAATAAGCAGCCGTTTATTTAAGCAGGCTGCCAGTCAGGGTTATTAGGGGGACATCCAGTGTCAGCGCATGCTTTGTGGCTAAGAGGATTAACACAATCTGGTTAAGACTCTTTTCACTCCTACTGTGGACTCAGTCGTTCCAGGATCATTCTCTGACTTTTGACTCTGATTGTCTGTCCTTTGTATGTGTGCACGTCTGGATTTAATCAATAGTTTGTGATGCCTGAGCGTTCAAAGTGATACCAGAGCTTCCTAAGTTTTGTTGGTGTCCAAACAAAATGTCTCTAGGTCGGAATTTACCTATAGGTCTGTGTACATCATCGGAGGGAAGCAAGGTAAGAGACTCCAGCAGTTGACACTGCTGACTGGGTTAGGTTCCTGTAATATATTCTGTAATGTATTTTTTCTGATCTTAGTGTGTATGAAAAGTGATTTTGACATGTTAAATTGCTTGTGAATGAACACACTTACATGAAATGTAGGTTCTTTTATCTTTTTTAAATCTGGGTATGCTGTGAGAACAGAGTTTTTTAAGAATACAATATAGAAAATATTTTGAAATTGAGATTGAGAAACAAATCCACTGTAGCTACACTGACCCAGACAAAAATGGTTGGATGGAATGGTGGAACCTAATCAGTATCTTATATAATAATTTCATAAATGGTTCATAATAGTGCTGTGCAATGTTATGATATATTTTGTTAAAATTATATAAAAATGTGTGTTTGTCATCAACTAACTAACTAACACCCATATGTGAAGGCTGGTGTACAAACAAATAATGTATGACAGTATAGTAAAGCTGGAATAATATAAAATATGTCTTCATAGGAGAAGTTATAATTGTTGACAAATATTGTACATTTATACCTGCTTACAACTACATTATAGTGTGATAAACAATTCAATGTTTATATAGTGCTGATGAATGATAAAGTGTTTATCTGCATGGTTAGCACTGTGGAGGACCATTAGCACTGTAGACAGTAACTGAAATACAAATCAAACTTGGTAATGCCATTCTCTATTATACTGACCTCCAGTCACACACTGTGACCACAACCGTGGAGGCATTTCATATCAGTAACAAGATTATAAAGGCAAACAAACAGCCAGATCATTTACTCTTTCCTGGCAATATACACTGAACAAAAATATAAACGCAACGCTTTTGTTTTTGTTCCCATTTTTTATGTGCTTAAGTCAAACATGTAAGACTTTTTCTATGTACACAAAAGGCCTATTTCTCTCAAATATTGTTCACAAATTTGTCGAAATCTGTGTTAGTGAGCACTTCTCCTTTGCCGAAATAATCCATTCACCTCATAGAAAGCATGATTATTGCACAGGTGTGCCTTAGGCTGGTCACAATAAAAGTCCACTCTAAAATATGAGAAGAATGAGTGACATGTCCGGTGAGTCTGCAGGCTGGTTTCAGCTATCAGGAGCTGTGTACAGATCCTTGCAACATGGGGCCGTGCATTGTCATGCTGTAACATGAGGTGATAGTGGTGGATGAATGGCACAAAATGGGCCTCAGGATCTCATCACAATATCTCTGGGCATTCAAAATGCCATCAGTAAAATGCACCATAACAGTCTGCCCATACCATAACCCTGCCGCCACCATGGGCCACTCGATTCACAATGTTGACATCAGCAAACCTCTCACCCACATGACTCCATACATGCTGTCTGCCATCTGCCCTGTACGGTAAAAACTGGGATTCATCCGTGAAGAGAACACCTCTCCAAAGTGCCAGACGCCGCTGAAGGTGAGCATTTGCGCACTCAACTCAGTTACGACGACAAACTGCAGTCAGGTCAAGACCCCGGTGAGGTGAACATTCAGTTCATGGGCAACAGCTCTGGGTGACATTCCTGCAGTCAGCATGCCAATTGCACGCTCCCTCAGAACTTGCGACATATGTGGCATTGTGCCGTGTGATAAAACTGCACATTTTAGAGTAGACTTTTATTGTGATCTGTGCAATAATCATGCTGTCTAATCAACATCTTGATATGCCACACTTGTGAGGTGCATGGATTATTTCGGCAAAGGAGAAGCGCTCATTAACACAGATTTAGACAAATTTGTAGTATTTGAGAGAAACAGGCCTTTTGTGTACATAGAAAAAGTTTGACTTAAGCGCATAAAAAATGGGAGCATTGTTCATTGTATTATCTGATGTTGCAGAATTAAAAAAAGATTTGTGGCTGAATCGGGAGAAGTTTGTCTCAAAATTAAGTTGCTGTTTACCCCAGCTGGGCTCAAATCAGCTGTGTGTCTCATGTTTGTATCATGGTTGAATTAGAGACACAAACACACCCCTAGGTTGTTGCCAGTTGCACATCATGATCAAAATATAATCAGTTGCTCCCTGGTCCAAGGACTGTCGGTTCACCAGAATTTATGGAATGCATGCAATAAGCCTCGAGGGCACTCTGCTAAAATGCAGAAAAAAAACTGCCTTGATTGAAAACATAATGCATGTTTGAGTTCTCCACATGCTGAATATGAGAAATCTTAGCATGGTCAATCATATGAAATTGGAGAATGAAAGCACTGCTGTATTTTTCCAACTTTAGATCATGTCAACACAGGAAACTGAGTTCCCCTCTGAGAGCTCACAAATTACAAACACTGAAATCCAAATTTCTTTAGCTTGAACAGACCGTGTCAGTGTAAGGAGAAAAATAAGTATTCATGAGATGATAGAAATGTGGAGGACCCTGTGGAAAGTTTTGATCATACAGTTATGTGGATTTGAGCCGTGAGACTTTTCTGTTTTCCTGATGAGTAAACACTAAGATCCTCGGTGTAGAAGGCAAAGGGAGGGGGATTTAGGCCAGAGTGGAATTCGGGGAGAGTTGAAGTAGACAGATGTTGGGTGACGAGGTCAGCCAGAACGTAGTTTGTTCTACTGCAGCTGACCCTGAGAAAAAGAGAGATGATGATGTTCCTTATCTCAAGAGTTCATTGGGTACAGTTAACTAAGATGTAAGCAATGCATGCAATGACCATCACATTATAAAATCACACCATGTGTTTTTTGTAGGCTACTAAAAAGGAAATGCAAAAAAACATCTAAACTTACAGACATGGCAATGGCAATCCTCTAATGCATTTTTAAACCCCTTCCCCTGAACAGTCCTTATCTTGTCGCACCGTGAAGCATCAGCAAAATTAGGCTCTTTAATCAGTGGGCAACTCCAGGTCTGAAAAGTGAAGCCAATGTGGACGTGGACTTACTTTATTTTTCTGCATATTGTTTACATTTTTCTTAGCTTATTTATTCTTTCATTTTCTCTTTAAATTCCCACATTAATTTATTAACTTTTTAAATTTTATTTATTCTACTTTTTATATTTCCACATTTGTTTTCTTATTGTTTTACAGATTTATTCTTTTTTACAGCAATCCCATGATTTCATAGGGGCAAGGCTTGATGATTTTAGATGCATGTTAGCATATGTGAAAAATGTGATATTACCAATTCATGTTATTCTCAGTTGTTGGTTAGAAAAGGATGTGATGGAAAAACAATGGCAGGGAGAGCAATGAGTGTAAAGCCTATTGATGTATGGGGTTTGTCTTCCTGTTTTAGTGTAAATATGTACTCATTGTGTGTTAGCAACCAATGAAAGACACCACTAACAATTTGTCCCCACTTATAGAAGGTTCCTCTCATCCATCTCAATGAAATGCTAAACACTTCCCCTCAAATCCTTCAAAGGGAATTAATATCCTGGGCTGTGAATCTGTTTGCTAATTCTCCTTTTGTACAACTGCTTTAGATTATTTTTTTTAATGAGGAAATCGTGACTCATCTCTCTTCACCTTTTGTAATGCAGAACCATGCTAGTTGGTGCAGTATACCATAATATGCTAATTTGCCTGAAGTAGCAGGAAAAATATTGTGTTGGTGTATATGTGCTTGCACTCAAGTTATTTTCATAGCCAAGCCTAGTGGTCTAGTTGCGTAGACCACATACAAGCATGTGAATACCACAGTCTTCCTTGGCTTGGACTATTGGAGTATTTATTACTCGACCTTGGGGATAATGTCCCTGTGTGCAGCCTTGTTTTTTTCTGCTCTTTCATCTTTGAATTTGCCTTTGTAGGACATACAACTCTTCGTGCTGCGCTGTCCTTTTGGTTTTCAGTTTGTTGTGTGTGTTTTGTGTGTGTGTGTGTGTGTGTGTGTGTGTGTGTGTGTGTGTGTGTGTGTGTGTGTGTGTGTGTGTGTGTGTGTGTGTGTGTGTGTGTGTATATATATATATATATATATATATATATATATATATATATATATATATATATATATATATATATATATATATATATATATATATATATATATATATATATATATATATATATATATATATATATAAAAAAAAAAATAGAAAATTGTCTCTTGAGTGTCTTTCCCCACCTCCAATAGTCTTAGTTGTCTTGGCTGGTAAAGGTCAACAGCTTGAGTAAAACGCTGAGTGTTTACTCTTAGCCTTATCTACTGTGTGCTGGAACTGTTCCCTACATGCATTACATTTTATTTCTTTGTTTTCTCATTTCGCTTGCACATTGTCTGACTTGATTCCCTTTTTTTCTGGGCCTGGCTCTTTTCTTTTCCTCATTTTCACTAATTCTTTAATAATACTTCATTGCATCTTGCAGCTAAACAGCCACATCTGTCCCTCAAGAGTTACCAGATACCAAAAACAGAACTTAAAGCTAGGGTTGGTAATATTGAGAAACTAGCAAGGGTACACTAGATTCATTAACTTAAACCCAGCCTAGCGTTGCCAATTCTTTTCTAATGAAAGTAGCTCGTAGCTAGTCCAAAGGTCCCGATAGTGAGAAAGTCACCAAGTTGGCAAAATTGATAGTCTGTCCCTTCAGCCCTCCCTCCAAAGACCCTCCTCCAAAAATATTAGCATCATGAATGTAAACAACTAACATGGGTATTGTTAGTACTCACAGCTAGCAGCTTGTGCGTAATGAGTGTATGGGCAGAGTGCATACAGACAGGGAGGCAGGTAGGTTTAGAGACAGGTAGCCCATCCAGGTAGCCCATAGATTAACCACTTGGTCAGAAACACTGATGCTAATGTTGCTCTGTAACTGCCAGATGTGTAAATAGGCAACTGTTGGCTTCTAAGTTTGCATATCAACTTAAACAGTGAACAGTTTCTGGTAAGTGCCCTTTAACATCAGTCAATTTAGGTTTAATAAAAAAAAAATTGTTTCCCCTGTGTTTCGGGATTTTTTTATTTATTTATTTTTTCACAACTTCAAAATAGCTATTTTTTAATGCCACGTTCAGTATTTTTGAGTCTATGCAGAGGTAGAGGGAAGTTGCCGCTTTTATTGTTGTAGTCTGAGTAACATAACAACATCCGTCAGCCAAAACATAGTACAAAACAGTTGAGGGTCAGCGTGGATATGATCTGCACCCTCCCGTTTTAAATCCAACTTGGTAAACGCTACACATACAGTAAAATATGGACACATTTTGCGTTTCACACTGACAGGAAAAGCAGCGCTGGACGTCATGGCTAAAGCTGCATGTTAACTCTGTCATGGACAGGAAGCGTAATCATATTATGGTAATCCAGCTGTCAAATCAAATCGGTCAAACTGATGCCGACGCTACAACTGTAGAGCACCCACATACTGACAATTATGATAAATGCATTCAAACGGCCCTGATGGAGCTGACCATGGATGTATAGAAGACAAGGAGCTGATGGGTGAGCTCGCGACACACTTGGTGAAGTTAGTGGAAGAATACACATTTGACTGTCTGATTTTCAAAATAAGTTCTAATATGTTAACAAGGGGAACTCTATATACAAACTATATTCAGTACATATATCAGAATCAGAATCGTCTTTGTTGTCATTGTATTGCATGCAACAAAATTAGAGCGCAACTCCTTTGGTGCATTTTTATGTATACATAATATACATACATATATACATGCAGTACATCTAAAACATAAAAAACCCAATATATATTGGTTAACATGGTATCATATACCACAAGGGCCATAACGGCAAATAAACCAAAACATACCAATATAGAAATAAAGTCTGTGGTTGTCACACATTCTGTGCAGGTTAAGGTTGCCAGCACAACTAACTTTCTGTGTGTTGTGCAGCCCATCTTCTTTGTTTCTCTTGTTTGGTGTCTGTTCTTTGCTTTGACAACATAGGCTTGTTGGTACTGTCCACTGTGTGTGAAGCTGAGGGTGGATTAGAGGATGGAGGAAGGAGGAGCAGGTCAGGTTTGATCTGGCTCTCAGGAGCTCTCTGCTGCAGGGAGGGAGGAATGTTAGGTGAAAGGGCACCGGCTGCTGCCAAAACTGCAACGTGTGTGCTACCCACTGTGCACACACAGAGAACTGTTATTGGCTTACTGTACTGATTTCCATGTAATAAATACCTAGAAGACTGAAACCCACTTTTAAAATCAATGCAGATGTTTTGGACTAACCGAAATTTGACTAATATGTCTTATAAGTTGTTTAACTGGAAATATGGCCTTACTGATTACCCAGATGATTGTTCAAAATTGGCTGATAATGACGGCCAGGCTCAACCGACCAAAGAAACCAAATGTAACTCAGGCCAGCTTTGGCAGCCCTCCACAGTATTCTGTTTGTGTGCACCAACCGAGTCAGGAAGATAAAGGCAAAAGGTTGCAAGGATTTCAAGGCTTATAGACTGTATTTGTTTTGTATTGGGTTTAAAATTGTCATCATGCAAGTGCCAGTATTGTCAGTTTTCAGCAAGAATATACCTAATGGTCCAGTGAATGTTAAAAACATTTTCTACATCACATACTGCTCCTTAAGTAGCTGTAAAAATACTTTAAAAATATTGATTAATTTATATTCTATGTTTGCATAGTCAAGTGAAAAGCCGACCAAAATTTATTGCACACCTCTAAACTTTGTGACCTAGTGCAGAGATAACAAGATGCAATGTCTGATAATCTTACTTCCTTTTATGTGATGAAAGTTGACTGCTAATATAATGAGTGATCTGCCTGTAAAACAACCAAATAGAACAGAAATATCACGTTTCTTCTCTTGTCCTACATATTTGTAACAGATATGCAATAATCCAAACAAAAGTCCTTAATGTCCTCAAATAGCCTTGAAGAAAAAGAGGATGATGAAAGAGCAGAAGGTGGAATATAGTGAGAAAAACAACAGCAACTACTATAACGTGCTTCTAACTTCTTTTGTGATGCAGAGCTCACACACTCACACACTCACTCTGCAGTCACTTAGTAGAGCTGCTGTCCTCCAGCAGGTCATAGTACATGTATCACTGTGGTCAGTGGTGATCAGGAGTGAAGGTCATAATGACCTCCTGAGAAAGTTGCTCCTGGCTCAAAACAATGTGGCTGGGTGATGCAGGACTTTACCTCTGATTGGTTCACAGCATAACTCTAAGCTGCTTATAGAGGCATTGCTTGGTTATTATCTGCTTGCTTTAAAATGACATAAGAGTGTAATGTATAATGTATTTGCCTTTAAACCCCTGGAGGCAGTTGCACCAGCTGTTTGTAAATTCAAACTTTGTTTAATTACCATGTGAATGTTTATTAAATGTAGACGTGCACATCACTAAATTAATATGGGGTGCACCAGACAAACTAGTTCCTTCATAGATATTGTTACTAGATATTTACACATATTAACAGCAGGTGTAACTGAACCAACTGACAAAACTAATGTTAGCTTGCTAATACTGTACAATATGTGACCTGTTTAGACTGAACAGTAAAAGTAGTGAGATATGGGTGATACATCAGGCCATTTGATCAAAATTATGTAAACTGGGAAGACTATAAAATCGATTTCACACTAACGCGATATACCTCCAACTAAAGCATGTCATATTAATAGCTTTATCATTATTAGATAGAGCTGAAATGAAATTAGTTGACTGACAGAAAATGAACCTGCAACTACTGTATATTGATAATTTATGATTGTATTTTTTAAGCCTTCTTAAATGTGAATATTTGTTGTTTTTCCTGCATCTTCTATGATATTAAGCCACATTTCTTTGGGTTCTGGACTTGGGAATCAGACAAAACAAGACACTTAAACGTTTATTAAATAATCATTAGTTGCAGCCCAATTATTAGCATGATAAAGCAGATTTTTCCCTTTCTGCTATAATCATATTTTCTCCACAAATTCTACACTGCATGCATACTATTGACTCACTTATGCATATATTAAATAAAACAAAGCTACATTTGCAAAGCATCGGCAGTTACATTTGATATGACTTTTTGCCCCAAAAGTGTTATTTTTGCAAGTGACGTGACAACCTGTTATGCAACAGTGAAGCTTCCGACTTCCTGTTTACATAGTTAATTGCTTTTGAACAGATACTCTCTCTCATTACAGATATGAGAGAGCTACAGAGTTGGTAATGTATTTTTTTATATACATTATTTGATGTAATTCTCTGACAGCAATCAATAAATCAAATACTGTGACAAAAAGAAAAGAATATGTCATCTGTGTCCGTCGCAGGACTGTAATAAGCCCATCCAGTCATTTCATTCAGCCCGAATGAATTGTTTAAATTGATAAATCATAATTTTGGGGGAGTGGCTTTGGAGGGAGGCCTGAAGGACCGGACTGTCAGTATTGATGACTTGGCGAATTTTCGCTAGATTTCAGGACCTTTGGAGCTAATGCTGCTTGCTATTTTTATTTGAAAAGAGTTGGCAACACTGGGCTGGGTTTTTCAGTTACATCTTTTTTTTTTTTTTTTAATTTAGCACACTCTTGCTGGTTTCTTCAATGTTATCTTCCCAAGCTTTAACTAGCTTATTTGATACAGCAGTACTTTTTAAGAACTTAACAAGAACTTAACGAAGTAAAGCTGGTGCAACCCGAACCTGCTACCTATTTTTTGGGAGAGCGTTTAGACAGGAAGTAGAGGATGTTTTGTTGAAAATGTCTATATTATCATTTAGTCATACAGTTGCACCTCTGGCTCGAAATAGATGGAGTTGTCAAAGCAACTTTTTGAAACTTTTTCTGAAAACAGCAATTTCATCAAAACTGTTGACTGTTGGTGACTGTTTTTTATTGAGCTTAACTTTACTAGCCACAGTGTAAATGGATTTTGAATTTATTAAGGATCCCATTAGTTGGTGCCATAGCAACCAGCTAATCTTTCTGGGGTCCACATTAGACACATACAAACACATTAAAATACCATATATAAAAAAAAAAAATAATAATAAAAACCTAGCTACAGATAAAACACCTGAGATAGCAAACCAGATCAAACAAACATCCGTGTGGCAAAGAAATTACTGTTAAAGAAAGGCTGAATTGTTGCATAGATTCTTCTATTCAAAATAGCTACCACTGAGGAAATGACGCTTTTGAAAAGTTGACTTCCTTCTCAGTTTTTTACATTTTATACTGCTCCGCACAGATGGAAAGTTGTCATTCAGTCTTCTTTTTTATTGCCGCAGCATGAAGTTATATAATAAAACATATGTCTCCTGTCTCCATGCATTACATTTAAACTATGCCTTGTACAAGAAATGTGACCATGTACTGTATGTGCCACCTCAGTATGTCTGTGTTTAGACATAGCTGAGAGGTAACGCATGTTTCATCATCCTGCTAATGGCTCCCAGTTTCTTTCTTTTCTTCATGCATGCATCTCAGTACCACTGATAAGAGCTCAGACAGAGGATTGTTGATATAGTAAATGTACAGTTATAGAACATGCAGTACTCTTCTGACAAACAATGAACAACACTGTTGCACTGCTCTGGCGTGCCGGGATCATGGGATCCTAATGTTACAGTTTCTATTTGTGCTTAAGGCGGAGCAGTAAATGATCATGACCATTAGCTTGAGTAATTGTTTTTAGAAGTAATGACTGAAGATCAACTATGTTGCATAACATTATGTGTTTCTATAGTTAAAACTATGATAATGATTTCATCAGAAGCATTTAGAAAATCATTCTGTACCGTGTGACCTCTCGATGACGGTAGAAATGTAGAGCAAACATTTCTGCCGTCATCGAGAGGTCAAACCACCTCACAGAGACTTTTTAAGGACTCAGTTGTCTTTGATTGTACTGGGATCATGAGTCCTCCCACAGAGGAGCAGAGAGTGTTTCCTTCCACAGAATGCCCTGAGCCATGTATATCTTTGTATTCTCAGGGAGGGCCTCTTCCTCATCACCGGGCATTGTTATGTGGTCTGAGCTTCTTGCAAGGTCATTATCTTCTGAGAATACAATAGGCTGGTGCAACCTGTGTGACGTGTAATGTATTTCTAAGTGTCCGTATTCCTTGAAGTCTAGTTGCTTTTCTTACTAGCATTGTATCAAACGATCATTCATCAATCAATTTGTCCCCAGTGTGGCAGTTGGTTATGCAGCTGTGGCACATTTAGCACACATAAAACTCAGGGCACATTAATACAACACCGAGACCAAAAAACAATAAATACTAGGGCTGTCAAAGTTAACGTGATAATACCAGACAATTACCAGATTAACACAACTTGTGAATCTTAGGTTTTAGCGGGGTCAATTTTAAAGCTAGAGCGAAGGTACTGATATCATATGAAACTAGAAAACCTTTTGAATCCATTGCTACCAACCATGTCATACTAGCTTGTTGGGAAGGTGGCTAAATAATGTTCCAAACTTGCACTAAAGGGGACAAGGGGGCAAGGGGTCCCTTGACCTCTGACCTCAAGATATTTGAATCAAAATAGATTCTGTAGGTACCCACGAGTCTCCCCTTTACAGACATGCTCACTTTATGATAACCATGTGCAGTTTGGGGCAAGTCATAGTCAAGTCATCACACTGACACACTGACAGCCGTTGTTGCATGTTGGGCTGCAGTTTGCCATCTTATGATTTGAGCATATTTTTCATGCTAAAAACCTGTGAGGGTTTCTTGACAATATTTGTCATTTTTTTGTGTTGTTAACTGATTTCCAATAAAAAGTATATACAAAAATTTGCATAAGCAGCATATTTGTCCATTTCCATGTTGATAATAGTATTAAAACTTGACAGATCTCGCAAATGTATATCTTGAACAGATAAAAAAATGTGTGATTAATTTGTGATTTACTGTGTTTAACTATGGACAATCATGCATGACCCTGACAGACTCAATAAAAACAAGGTGAATTAAAATAAAAACCCCTTTTCCTCATAGAGTTTCAGGGGGAGATGGCAGAGGGTATAAAGGAGCATTTGAATATATTGTTTTTAGCTATAATGGAAGTCTGAGGAGGGTTGATTTAAAGGATGGGAGCGATCATACAGGACGGATTGTGCTTTCTTATATAGCTGATCCTGCAACCGGCGCAGGAGAAGTTATTTTGTTGCAGACATTGAACACCTTAGTAAGAACGTGTTTGTTTTTGAATTTGAAAGATTGATGCCAGCAGATAAAAGAGGAAGTGAGCACTGACTGAAGAAACTGTTATCAGGGTCCTGTCAACCTGGACGTTAGAGAGTTTCCTGAGGCAAAAGAGATGCTGTTGGCTTTTCTTGTGCACCGTGTCAGTATTGCACTTAAATGTGAGTTTATTGTCTAGTATGGTGCTCAAATACTTGTAGGAGTCCACTATATCTATATTCTGGTCATTAATCACTGTACTGTTTGTATGCAAATATGTTTTGCCGCTACTCTTTCTCTTATAATATTCTGTCATTTGGGATACTGGCATATTGCTTAGACTGTCTTGTTACTCATTGAAAAGCTACAACCGCCATGGGTGTGGTAACTTTACAAGTCCTGGATTGAAAAAGTGATTCATAAACTACATTTTGTTCTAAACCATAAGCTGAACATTATTCTGAAAACACCCTGGGATTCCCGCTCCTAGAGATGATTTGAGTAGTTGAGTCCTCCCCTCAGGGTAGTCTGCAGTTCATAGATTTGCAGCTTTATTTCTCATAGTTTTGTACATCATGCTTCCTTCACAAAAAAACTCTTGTGAATTCTTTGTTTTTTTTCATGTGCATGGTTAGGTTGTGCCTTGTTTTGAAGTTATGTAACCACTGTTCCTATGGTGCAAGTGTACATGCATTAACCCATTCGTGCCCAATAACTGCATTTAGTATAAGGAAATTTCTACGATATTTGTTCTGATTGGTCAAAAGTCTTGAAATTTGGTACAGACTTGAGCAAGTATCTAACAATAAAACATTGCAATTTTTAGATAAAATCAGTCAGGATTATACGGCCATTTTCTTATTCCATTAGTTTCAGTGGGTTTCAATGCATTTTCAGCAAATATCTGTTATATCTTTAAACCTCAGAAATTGATTTTTTGCTGTCTTTTCATCTTTACAAGGGCTGTAACTAACAATTGTTTTCATTGTTTAATCTGTTGATTATTTTCTTAATCGATTAGTTCTTTGGCCTATAAAATATCAGAAAATGGTGAAAATGAAAAATCAGTGTTTCATAAATCCCAAGATGATGTCCTCAAATGTCTTGTTTGTTCCAAAACTCAAACATTTTCAGGTTACTGTCATAAAGAAACCTGAAAGTATTTACATTTAAGAAGCTGAAGTCAGAGATTTGGATCTTTTTTCTTTAAAAAAAAATACTTAAACCAATTAATGAATTATCAAAATGGTTGGCAATCAGTTAAAATTGTGAACATCAAATTGATTAATCATTGCGTCTCTAATCTGTAATAGTTAACAGTTAGCTCACTATAGAGTGAAGTGCAGTTTGTTTTGCATATTACATAATGCATGGGTTGATGTCATTAATCAATCAACATACCTTAAATGTCAGAATGTTTGCATTGTCTCTCTTACATGACATAACCTTTAGTGATGATTAGATCTTCAAGCGCTTAAACAAATGTAAATGTTTTTCAGCTGCACTTCAACAACTGCAACTATTGTATTTCTTCACTTGAGAGGAAAAAATAGTGGCAGACACCTATGTATTTAACTTCAAATCAAGTCAAAGCATGTATTACCATGTGCACAGTTAAAACAACTTTCGTTGAACAATGAACTTCTTCCTTTGCCTTCTGCTTGAGGAACCGTTTACAAGGAAACACAAAGTTTAAGAAATAAATACAAGAAAATGGATACAGAAAGAAACACTGTGGACAATATACAATAAAATAGATACAGAAGAATACTATATACAACAATAGAAAAAGACAACAAGTATTAAGTCTAAATGTTTTCCATTGCCAGGACAGGGGATGCTACATGAGATTAGTTTGTATTTCTAGGAAATAGTGAGCAAGTGTGTCATTTCCTCTAACACTATAATGACATTGTGTCTGAGAAGAGGACCAAAATATGTAGCCAAGATACCTGCATTACATTACACTTTCCATTCCTATATACAAAATGTATTGTGTTTTTGACAGTTATAACTACAGTGTGTAGAAAAAGCACAAATTTCCACAAGCTACTGTATGCAACACATTGATAAGGCCCTTACAAGCTCAAATGGAGGCCATCTTTGAATGAAACAAAGAAGAATGTGGATGTCATCATTATACAGTTATACAACTTCTAGTAACATTGATTGTATTTTTTTCTATCTTTTCCTCTAGTTGGACAACATCCTCTACCCTCCCTCCACCTACCTCAGGAAGTCCAGTAATCCTGAGTTGTCTCACGGATTAAGTCCGGCTCTCAAATTTAAGCGACATCTCAGTGAGGATGGGAAACACGTTCGCAGACGGAGCCTAGGGGGTGGTCTCACAGGTAATAATTTCATATATGGTCTTCCAATTCATCCTCCAAATTATTTTGTAAATTTCCCCACTGTGGGACTAATAAAGGAATATCTTATCTTATCTTATCTTAATTTTAGCTTCTCACATGTATTTGGGCTATTTTTGACTACCAGATTGATGCATTTATAAGTAATTAATGCAACACCCCTGTGTTTGTACGTTATACACTGGGGTATGGAAAGTTTCTACTAGAGTAGCTGTCTGTTTCATTGATCCATGAATCCATAAATCATAGTCCACAAATGTGCATGGCACGCACATGAACAGGTTTGTCACCCAAGAGACTGGGGTTCACATCTGGTGTGAAACCAACAACGTGGAGTTGTCTTTGTTTCCACAGGCATTAAGTGTCAATTTTAAGCCAAAACACGAACAATGTTTTCCCCTAAACTTAACAGTGCTTTTGTTGCCTAAACCTAAAGAAACCTTTTTGTTTTCATGTTTGAACTAAGGCTGTCAGTTGATTAAAATATTTAATTGTGTTTAATCACAGTTGTCCATAATTAACTGTAATTAATTGGAAATTAATTGCACATTTTCTGTCAGTTCAAAATGTACCTTAAAGGGAGTTTTGTCAAGTATTTTATACTCTTATCAACATGGAAGTGGGCAAATATGCTGCTTAAGCAAAAGTACAGTGTATATTTATTATTGGAAATCAATTACCAACACAAAACAATGACAAATATTGTCCAAAAACCCTCATGGGTACGGCATTTAACACAGAAATATGCTTAATATGCTGAATGAGTTTAAAATGTATTTTTGCCCAAAACAAAAACCTGTTTACCTCTTACCGTTAGTGATATCTAGCCATGCAAATAGTTTTAATTTGCTTTGACTTTGAGATATCATAGACTTGTGCCACCATCCCAGTACAATGGAAGTGAGTGCAGTTTCATTTGTGCAGTTGAAGTAATGAAAAAGGACTTGAAAAATAGAAGCTGCCTTGGATACTGAAAATAATCCAGATAATCCACAGTCCCTGCTGTGAACAATTTTCAGTGTTCCCCGCCTTTTTGTGGAGAAAATAGTTCCCTAAGGACGTGCTTTGAAGTAAAAACTCCACTTCAAATGTATGACTGTTTTCAGTTGCAGCGAGTAGTGACAATCACTCGCCATCTGTCACTTAAACCTCGCTCTGATAAGAAAGCAACAATGACAGTGTCACACTTGGCAGGACTCAATTCAAAAGTGCATCAGAGATGAGTTTGATGCAGCTAAAAGGGTTGCATCATCATCTGCCAACTGCAAAGATGTGACCCAAATGTCGCCACACTGGACGGCCTCCAGACCTGTAAAGCATCATTTCAAGATCATAATTTTCCCACCCAACATTTGCTATGGATTTAGGCCTTGAAAATCTTTTTTTTTTTTTTTTCTCAAGGTTTTTGTCAGCACCCCTTTTGCTGGTTTTAAGGGGGCAGGACACAGTTGGAATGAGGTGATGTTTCATATTTCAGAGCACCATTCAGGGTTTAGCTTTGTTTGAAACAGAGATGACAGTTGTGGGGTTTAAGCAAAGAAGATATGGTGTTTTAGTTTTGTGGGTCTTTATAAATAATAACTTAAGATGTTTCTTTCCCCCGAACTTTGGCTGTTTATTAGCTTATTATTATAAATATTATATTTTATATAATATCTAATCATATTTTATTATAATTTAAAAATCCAAAATATAATACAATTCAATATACTATATATACTCTCTCTCTCTATAGATATATATATTTATATACATATGTATATATATGTGTGTGTATATATATATATATTTATATACATATGTATATATGTGTGTGTGTATATATATATATATATATATATATATATATATATACGTACATACATATTTTCAGCTTTTCAGGAGTTATTGTTAAGTTGCTGCTAATGAAATTTCCCAATTTTGCTGCTTCATAATAAAAGCTTTTAAATGACAAAAGAACAGTATAGTGAAGACTTGTATATATGTAAATACGTTTACCACCAAATTAGTAGTGCTTTGTTCGCAGCTATCCCTCAATAAAAATAAGTCCACTAATAGTGCAGGGAGGAAGTATATACGAAATTAAATGTTTTTATCGTTTTACAGGTGCTCATTTGACCACTAGCCATGGTTACACACACCCTCAAGTGGGTTAATGGAGATGCAAACTCCTGCCATGCTGGGCTGATGAGCCAAGTCAAACCAATTCAAGCCAAGCCAGTCCATGTGTATGGAAAAGGGGATCAATCTGTGTTAGTCCATGTCCCTATATTCACTTTTCTAGACTTCTCAAGTATTCATTGTTTTCCCACAAGATAGGCTGAAGTGTGGACTCTGGTTACAAAAGAAAAAAAAAAATGTGTGTTCAGTTTTGAATGTTTACAGCCACACTTTGTCTCTGGAAATAAGGAAGAATACATGAACCACTAAGCATATCACTTACTTGTTTTACTGTTTGTAGGACTGCTGCTTTGTGTGTACTTTCATAATGAAGCAGACTGCATTCCTGTCATGAGGAATGTGTGAAGTCAGCAGAGGGCTATCCCCTTGGAATTGTAAAATTCAGTGTGTGATGACATGCACATCCAATTTCTATCCAGGCTTCAGTAACAAGGGATTTCTAACAGTTGGACAAATTAGGAAAGAGAAGAGCATTGCTGAAAATGAAAATATAATAGATGACAGTCAACTATATACAGTAAATTAAGTGGGGAGGGCAATAGATCAGTCTGTAGGGACTTGGCTTGGGAACCGGAGGGTTTCCAGTTCAAGTCCCCCTATGGAGCAAACATGACCAGTTTGTCTCTTGCTATAGGTCCTGTTTGTATATACGCTCCCCAGCCACATAATTAGGTACACCTCTTTAATTGGTTGTTAACACAAATAGTTAATCAGCCAATCACATGGCCACAACTCAATGCATTTAGAAATGTAGACGTTCAAACCAAGCATCAGAATGCGGAAGAAAGGGGATTTAAGTGACTATGAACATGGTTGTTGGTGCCAGATGGGCTGATCTACTTGGATTTTCACGCACAACCATCTCTAGGGTTGACAGAGAATGGTCTGAAAAAAAGAAAATATCCAGTGAGCGGCAGTTGTGTGGACGAAAATGCCTTGTTGATGTGAGGTCGGAGGAGAATGGGAAGACTGGTTTGAGGTGATAGAAAGGCAACAGTAACTAAAATAACCATTCGTTACAACCAAGGAATGCAGAATACCATTTCTGAACGCACAACAGGTTGATCCTTGAAGCAGCAGAAGACCACACCGAGTGCTACTCCTGTTAACTAAGAACAGCAAACTGAAACTACAGTTCACACAGGCTCACCAAAATTGGACAATAGAAGAATGTAAAAACGTTGCTTGGTTTGACAAGTCTCGAATTCAGCTGCGACATTCAGATGGCAGGGTCACAATTTGGTGTAAACAACATGAAAACATGGATCCATCCTGCTTTGTATCAACGGTTTAGGCTGCTAATGGTGGTGTAATGGTGTGGGGGATATTTTCTTGGCACACTTTGCACCCCTTAGTACCAACTGAGTCATCGTTTAAATGCCGCAGCCTAACTGAGTGTTGTTGCCGACCATGTCCATCCCTTTATGACCACAGTGTACCCATCTTCTGATGGCTACTTCCAGCAGGATAATGCACCGTGTCACAAAGCTCATATCATCTCAAACTGGTTTCTTGAACATGACAATGAGTTCACTGTACTCCAATGCCCTCCGCAGTCACCAGATCTCAGTACAATAGAGCACCTTTGGGATGTGGTGGAACGGGAGATTCGCATCATAGATGTGCAGCAGATAAATCTGCAGCAAATGTGTGATGCTATCATGTCAATAAGGACAAAAATCTCTGAGGAATGTTTCCAACACCTTGTTGAAAGTATGCCACAGTCCTTTTACTAGCAAGGTGTACCTAATTATGTGGCAGGTGAGTGTATTTTGGCCTGTTTGTACTGTGTAAAAATAACTGTGTGTCTTCTTCTTCTTGTTCTTCCTCTTAATGTTGTCTGAGTGGGTGTCTGGCTCACATAAGTATAGATTAATTCCTTTCTGTGGACAGTTACAGATATACGGCTCTTCTATCCTGCAGCTTTCCGCTTTCATTTAGACCTCAGATTGTGTGTTTTAGGGCTTTAAACAGCTCATTGTTGAAGACTTTTACCTCACTGATTAAAATGTCCTTTTCACGGCCAATTAAATGTTGTGTTTTCGTGAGGAATGAATGCATCACCCTTTACTAACATAAAACATAAAAACAATATGAATAAACAAACATTAACCTGAAGCAAGTCAACCTCCACCGGCTATTAAAGCAAGATGAGCAAGATTTTCCAGTTTTCTTCATGGTATTTATTTAATTATGCTGTTGTTACAGTATAGCGTATTTGTGCTTGCAGCTAGCACAGTTACCTGAGGGCACATACTGGAATGGTTTTGACATGCTTTAACATTATAAATCATAATCTTATCGAAAGATCAAACTGAAAAGTGAAAGCTAAACAGTCAAAAACATATACATTATATTTAATACATTTCAAGCTGCATTGCATGCAGCCATTTAAAAAAAATGTGGTTAGGACATCAACTGCTTTTCCCCTGAAATTGGGAAAAAAAATCCATATCATACAGTAGCTTATAAAACTAATACAAACAAATCTTTATTATCTTATCTTTATCTATTTATGTTTGACTGAAACAACTTCTGTTAACTTAGAATGAATTTAATACAAGAGCATGTGTGTATTTAACCCCCTAAGGAGTTTTATCTGTATAAGAGGATAGTAGTGTTAGAAAATAAAGTTTTAATGGTTTATAACCCATTTCCATAACTTGCCTGGAGAGCCAGATCCTTGATTAACCTTTGGTGAATCTGAAAGGATGTGTGAGCGTATATTACCTTGGCTGGGATACTAACTTGAACAGTGACAATGTGTGCACAGACTTTTGATTTGCTTATTTTTCACATCAGGATTCATGCAGGAGAGGTGTGCTTAAAACAGACAAGGTCGGGAACGGGGTGGTCTGACCGTACAAATGCCTGCTTTGAATGAAAAAGACTTTACCGCTCCAACCATGTATCCTGATGCCTCCCTTTCCAAAAGTGTTGACTAAGAGAGATTTCCTTTATGCCGGGATGTGATGGGCTTTCAGTGAGGAAGGCTTTTGCTGGTAAGGAAGGAAGGACCTCAGTTTTCCCTCCTCATCCTGTTTGGCCTCTCTTCAGTTCTCTTGATTTTACTACAATGATCACAGTGTAAAAACTGTCACACAGTAGATCTACAGATCCTTATAATTTGGTCTGCAGTGGAAAAAAACAATTGCAAGAATAAACAGAGATTCAATCAAATTTTTGTGTGCAAACTACTGCAGCTTTAAGCTGTTTTTTAGTAGGTGTTAAGTGTTTCTGGGGGCATGTCATGCCTTTAGTTGAGAGCCGACAGTAGGACTGCCCCCTTTTAATTGATTAGTCATCTAATTGGTCGTTTTGGTCTTTCTTCTGTTGATTACATCAACGTATTGATTCACTGACAAAACTGTGAGTGTTACTCAACTAAGAACTTCTTTGGTCGAGGACAGCCCTAGTCGACAGTGGAGAGATGACAGGAAATGAGGCGAGAGAGAAATGGGGACTGAATTGCAAGAAGGGCCTCCTGCTGGACTATAAATGGGGACGTTTCCTCTAGAGCGTCCCTAAACTGTGTGTTTGCAATGCATGATATTACATTATTATACGATATTGCAGTGCATTCACAAAACTCACATTATTGTTATATTGGAGAGAATTGCCTGACCCCTACACACATCTCTGGTTTGTCTGATAAGTCTGGTATTGATGGCCCATTGATGGCTCTTTTAGTGGTTTTAAATCAATTTACAGAAACTGTAAACACAAAGATATCGGCTATTCAATGAAGTGAAACGAAATGGGAATTCGGTCTGATTATCAGGCCAGAACAGTGGTTGTCACACATTTTGTTGGGTATACACATTGCTGTACTGGTGTATGCAGGAGAGTAAACAGTTTTTGACCAAGTGAAACACTAAATACTAAGACAAAATATGGACTAAAGCAGAATATTTTAGCCAAGACTATGTAGTGAATTTTGGAAATTATTACATCTATATTTTTTCAATAAATTTTTACTTTGGACTGAAGCAATTACAGAGAGAGATGGAGAGCTGTTTGAGAGCAAGAGGGAAGAGAAGGTAGAAAGTAGACTTAATGTTTCTGTAAGCTGGACTATTAATAATAATTTGAATGACAATGGTACAGTCATACTTTGTCATACTTTCTTTTGATTACAGTTAGCTGAGCGTGTTGTCTTGTCTGTGTCTGAAGCATCGTCTGTTTTTCATTTTGTCCATGTCAAATATCTGTCCATTCTGGAAACCTAGAGACTAAATGTCTAAATGAGCATCATTGCTATAACCAATGTGTTTATTGTTCTACCTTGAAAAAGATTCCGATGTTAAACCGTTTTCAAGAAACTAAAAGGTGCTAAACATTGATAGGGTCCCTTTCAAATACTTTAATATGTATTTTTAAGATGTATGACCTGTATTACTGTACCTTTGTTACCACCATGCATTTTATTTTACCCATCTTTGTTCCAGGAAAAAAAAAAAAGCATTTACATCAGGTGCAAATTCAATTGCATGTCTCTAAAACAGCAGTAGTGTTTGTAATATGACATTTCCTGTTCATGTTTTGCTATTAGCTGGAGAGTGAATTTATAAACCTGCCTTCTCCAGTTTATAAGATCTTAACACTTCACATGATGAACTTGAGATGTTCCATTTATGTTCTGAACACTCTTCACTGTGCCAAGATAGTTAATCCTCTTCTGTGTCCTCGAGTGTTTACTTGAACAGGATGTGGAAATGTACACATGTGGATAAAGGAGGACTACACGTCCGTGAATGTTTTTTCAGTCCGTGGAGTTGCCAGTGGTGCATTAAGATCCACTGATGCAGGTGTCGGGGCTGCTCATACGATGTCTTAATCTTTGTCTTGCCTTGGTGCAGAGGTTTTAGAATTAGAGAGGGTAGATGAAGGGAGCATTTGTTGCCATCTAGCTGCTAACTGTGGGAGCTGAAAGTGGATATTTTATTTCAGTTTAACAAGGAATATCCTTATACAGATCTCATTTAATTATTAAAAAATGTAGGCAGGTCATCATCAGACTTAGTAGTGTGCTGGTGCTTTGATTATGTAATGCTGAGATTGTCAGTGATCTCATAATGGGCTTTCCCCCCCTCTGGCTTAATTTAACCCTTTGACATCCTGCCTGGCTGCAAAGGATCAGGGGCTTTAGCTTTACACACCTAACAAGAGCAGACAGCTAGGATCATGTTATGCTACTGGTATGTTATTTGACCTGGACTGTCTTTGCCATTTGCTCTCTTGTATTATGGGTTGCGTCAGTGTGCCAGTAGCTTATTTACTGCTCACAGTGGTGAAAACAGTACTCCAACCCTTCAGTGAAGTAAACATACCAATACATTCATGTAATGTTGCTTCAATTGAAAAAATTGAAAAATGAATATAAAGTATCAGAAGTAAATGTACTCATTATGAAGAAAAATGGCCCCTCAGACTGATCTATTGCTGTGTACCCCATCATTAGGTAGTTAGTACTGAGACATGAATGTTAGAGCAGCATTCTACTGTTATTTTGGTCAAGGAGGAGCTAGTTTTAACTACTTTAGTTACGGTTGTTGCAGTTTGGTGGTTTCAGTTTGAGGCTGTCGGTGAGCGTCTATCGACCAATTTTTCCGGTGTGTCCCGGATCAGCGGATATAGTCTGTCTGTGTCAGAGGTTTTTTCGGTGGTTTCGGAGGTTTTATATGAAGTGTGTTCAAGTCCAAGACAAAGGCGACGCGAGATGACACAATAGTCCGCTTTCACTGCCGCTAGTTTTTTGATGTTGGGTGGTGTATCTGGGCCTCGAAAGGGTAACAAGATGAATCTGATAGATAGGTGAGACGAGTACTGGGAGAACAGAGAAGAAATTATAAAGTTCTGATGCACAAGTTTGTGTAGATTTTTTAATATTTGCTGTTTTTGGTGAAATAATGGACATTTTCACCTCTAACTTAACCTGAAACATACTTTAAATTAAATGGTAAATTGTATTTATACAGCACTTTTTTAGTCTTCCACATCGGGATGTAATCTAAATACACATTCACACACTGATGACTGTCTTTAGGAGCGATTTGGAGTTAAGTGTTTCCGATTGGTGGACGACCTGCTCTGCCCTCTGTGCCGCAGCCATCTGAGACGTTTAGGAGCGGAAATCACTCTTTGGAGAAACTGCCAAAAACATGAAACATTAACCGAACCTCGTCCTGTTGTTGCTCTGCAGGAAAGTACCTTCTGCTGCCCACCAACCCCCAGCAGACACAGACAGCATGGCAACCGTCATCTGAGCTCTCTAATCTGGTCCGTATGCGTTCTCTGAACCTCGGAAAGTCGGATCCCTCCCTCACCTCCAGCCTGGTGAGTACTTCCTAAAGTATGACCCCCACCATGATATTCCGCATCCTGATCCAGGCACAGTGCTCCCATTACCTCATCCTTTGAACATTGTTTGGTCACAACAAAAGCTGCTCTGTGTGAACTGCAATGAACTAATTATATTATATGTAACAGAAGACAGTTGCTTATAACCCCAGTGTTGGAATAAATAACAGGCAGTGCTTCATGGTGACTCAACTTATTATAAATGAGGACATTTCTGGCCAGAGATGATTGCTACACATATATTCCTGGAAACTTAATTAAAAAAATGATGAGAATCAGTGTCTAATTATCATATTAACATACTTTATACTACACTATATATTCTTTTCAGTAGATATCAATCCCTGCTTTAATCCTGCTTAGAATATGTTTTTTTTGACACAGACAGTGTAAAGTAAGTAAAAGTAAATAAATACTGTATTTTGATGGACTGAAAATGTATGTATTGTATGTATACTACAATGAAATTGCTAAAGCACATTGACAAAGGAGGTGAGGCATTAATGCAATTAAAGTTCTAATAATGTCCATTCCCTGTCTGAAGTCTCAATGTGAATAGATTAAATGTAGATAAATACATCGGTGTATAGGGAAATTCCAAAAGCGGGGTTTATGCTCGCCTCTTTGTTCCCTGTGCGAGGATGTGTGAGCCAAAAATGACATCATGACACATTGTGGTGCTGCAAGTTGGTCATGGACCTCTGATTTTTTTGTAAAAAGGCACCCATGCAAGGGCTTTTCAGACATGACTGCCACATTAAGATAAAACCAAATAATTTAATTAATTTTTAAATGCTTTAAAATCAGGAGCTCTCAGTTTTGCCAGCTGAATTCAAATTGTTATCATGATATTTAACCTTTCAAGCTTTATTTCATTATAAAACATACAACACTTGAGTACTTTCTTTACAGGAATTATAATATAAATATAAATTTTGGTAAAGTATGTCTGGGAATACAAGATATGAGTTTACAGTTGATTACAGGTCCTCCTTGACATTCAGGAGTTCAACTTATGGTGTTTTGCTGGTCACACTCATTGTCTTCTTGCTTCTTCACAGAATATTTTGTTTGCATGCCCTCTTGCATATTGGAGAATATGCTAAATAATATCGGCAGTGCGTTGAGCATAAACGCCTTTGTGCATGCTCGTAGTGCGCGTGCCATCTATGGATGTGCCACTGCACCATGGTGCCTTGCACGAGTAAAAACATGCTCATGGTTATAGTTATTTAGTTAACATTGCGTCCAAACTATATTCATTATAAAGTAGAATACAATTCTGTCAAGACACATACATAATAAAAGTTATTAAACAACATGGTAATGTTCAAATTATTTGGCACATATGCAGCATCACTAGAATTCTTTTGTATGTGCCTGTAAATGGTGAACTCAGATTAAATGCACTTACAGTTGGTTTAATGAATGACCTGCTTGTTTTGTTAATGGATCTCATCTGTCATTGCTACAGGGTTATAAATCACTTCACTGCATTGTTTTGAAAAATACTTTATAAATTCATTTATTTCTCTGGATACAAATCTTAAGATGTCACATGACAGAAGTGCTCAGATTTATCAAGGATGATTAAATGCATTCAGAAAGGCAACTATTTAAGATTGTTGCATGTCTGTTTAGGTTAGACTAAAATGCACGAATAAGAAAGAAATGAATAAAACAGAATTTTTTTTTGAAAAATAGAAACACATTTTGAAGCAGTCCAGGTGCAGCCTTAGCTTGAACCGAGTGATGTCATGAAAACAGAGGTGACCTTCGTAGCGATCCTATTCTTTTCTTGCAGATGACACTGACAGATACTCTGCTTTATCGGCTATATCGTGATCTTGTTGTCTCAGGAGTGAGATACAATCAAAAGCGGAGGCTAATCCAATGCTGTTAAACTATGAGTCATTCCCAGTGTGTGCTCGGTATCAGGTAGAGAAAAGGTTAATCTAATTAAAAGCATAAATTTGCCTATCTGTGTGTGGGTGATTTTACTGCAACAGTATATTTTGGTAATTGACAGTGATCTGAAAGATGCAACCCAGAAGACGGCACTGTAACCTGAACTATTTCTCAAATGGCTCATGGCATCATGGTGACCCTGTTTACACTAATAACATACTGTAATCCCACGAATACAGACACACAATATCTGAGCTAATTTTGGACACTAGGGGGCGCTGGTGCATTATTTAGAACTCAAACACATGCATCCTTGTGCTTTTTAAAGCCACAAATGAATCTCTTTGGTTATTGTACCATGCAGAGTGACTGAATACATGATTCCCTGTAGCAAAATTGTCCTCCAGTGGATAAATGCTCCAGTCCATGTGTTGATTTTAGTCAAGTTTTATAACTTGATGACCTGAATGTGTCTTGAAGCATCCTTGACAGGATTTTAAGATATTTGCGTTTTAATAATAATGCTCTACTGATCCCCATGGGCATTTATTTTACTTGTCTGACTGAACTACACAGCAGAACTCCCAGCATGAACTAATAGGGATTGAGTATCTTGCTCAAGGACACTTTAGCAGGAGGTGGAAGGTCTCTAGGGACATGCAATTCTTCCACCTACCCTGGAATAATCAAACAAAGACAAACATTACTTAACTTTATGTCTAGACGGCTTTATATGTACCTATTAAGACGTTTCCTATATTGCAACTATCAAGTCATAGTGAACATATTTCATATGAATGCACTTGGTGTACTTCAGCTGTGAATGGAGGGAATGCGATGCACGCTTGTGGCGCATTGCGTGCCTCCTCCACCACATGCCATGCAGCACCACTCCACCTCCAAAAATGACTTTGCAAGTTAAATGAAAACAAATGAGATGGATTAGCAATAAGTGCATCTACTGCGATGTGAGGAAATTCATTGCACATCCTTACTGTAGGAGAGAAATGGTTGTTGTGACATCACTCGGTGCCACGATTTTGATTTTTAATTGGAAATTGATCGAGAAGAGCGATTCTTCCAGTATTTTTTATTTTCTTAAAAGTAGTCTGCAGCTACACTTTTTGTAACACCATGGCCATTGCCGCAGTTGGAGATCACAGAGAAATAACAAAACTGGAAAATCATCCTGTTTCAAAAGACTACAGTTTGTAGGCTGCAGGAAATTTAGCGACCATGCTGAGCGAAAATCAAGATGAATAGTGGGTATAGAGAATCATGACACCTACAAACAAATGATTGTCAATGTCATTTTTTTTCTTACTAAGAATTTTTAATCTATAAATTTTTTGTGTTTAAAATCGGCCCATGCTTCTCCCTGCAGTCATGTGAACGCACACAGTATGCAATCAATTATCTTCTGTAATATGCTGCGCAAATGTTGTCTTATCCTTATTCTTATTCTCAACACTGTTTGCATACCCCCAGTGACACTGTGGTTGGCACCATGAGAAAATTAGATGCTGGTGACTGCTGCTCAGATATTGTCTTGTGTGGACACTAGCTGAATAGCTGATATGTTACTGCATCTTAATGGTTTCTTTTGGAGTCGGTTGCTTTGACACTTCAGGGGTTCATCTGTAGCCACTGTGTTATCCTGCCTGCAGAACAAGCTTAGAAAAGATGGTGAATTAGTCGACCTTGGGAGAAAAACAGCTCTAAATGGAAGGTGCTGTTTTTCTTTGTTTTCCCCTTAGATTTTAAATTACTCAATAAAAAACATTTGGTCAATGTGAGTCATGTTTGCCTGTGTTTTGAAGGGACAATTGCATAATATCAATGGGATTCAAACATCTTCAGTGTACTTTAAACTAGCAAAGATACATCTACAATGAGACAATAGCTGCTTGACAGTGACCATGATTATAGATGGCCTGGGGGGGTTCCGTGTTTCCCCTGGATATATTTTTTTGCTTTTTTTGTTTTGTTCGCCATCTTGTTTTTTTTTTACGACAAGAAGTGACATGAGAGGGTGGAGCTAAGTACAACTGAATGTCGAATAACACATTTTAAGCTACCAAAATGTTCCAATTAAATTTCATGAAATGAAAACATACTGTGAAAGTAAGATGAAAACACGGGCAACTAACAGACCAGACAACGCCATGGTAATGACCAATTAGAAGGTAGCCACACCCTAAAGCATACCCTGCTTTATCGCCAGTCCAAACCACCAGTCTAAAATCTAAAAATATTGACTATTTAAATTTAAAAAACTGAGAAAAACGCAAATCCTTGCATTTAAAAAGCTGGAGACAGTAAATTTTTGCTTGAAAATGACTTAAAGGAATAATGTATATAATTTCAGAAGATCTATTTGCAAAAATGAATTCAGAACTATGTTTTCATTTGTGCATAATCACCTAAAAATAAGAACTGTTGTGTTTTTGTAACCTCAGAATGGACTGTTTATATCTACATACGTAGCAGGTCTTCTTCACAATCTGGCCATATTTCTACAGTAGCCCAGAATGGAAAAAACCTCTCGAGAGGGACATTCATGTTTAAGTTTAGGGCAGCAGCTGCAGATTATTTCCATTTTCAATTATTATCTGCAGATTATTTTCTCATGTAGTTGCTCATTTAATCAATAATATGCCAGAAAGAAGTGAAAAATGTCCACAAGATTTCCTGGTACATTCAACGATTAAATAAACAAACAGTCGAAAATCCCAAAATATTGAATTTTAAATATAAAAATTAAAAAAATAAAAGATTAAAAAAAAAATAAAAAAATAAAAACAGCAAATCCTCACACTTCAAAAGCTGGTAACAGTGAATGTTTGACAGTTATGTTTGAAAAATGACTAATTTGACTAATCAATCAATTGCTTAATTGTTTCAGGTCTACTTTTATTTAAACTTCTGTGATATACTATTAAGTATGTCTATATGTTCACACTCATAATATCCATAGTAGATTGCACCTCTTGATAGTGTAGTTATATAACTATTCTCAGTGTTACTTTATTTACCCTGTTGTCTCCTACTTGTCTGTACCTTCATGAAGGTTTAAGACCCCCCCCCCCCCCAATCCTGTATGTTCTCCCATCATGCCTGTGGGTGTGCATGGCTCTTCTACAAGCGTGGCACATCTCTCTTGACTGTGATGTGCTTTGGCAGAAAATCAATACTTCACTTCTGGTGCGATATGGAGATAAGACTGTCATAATCCTGATGTTGTGCCTTTGTGGACTCTCATTCTCCCTCATAATGGCAGTCAGTGATGTCCTTTACTGATATCATTGTTGCAAGGGAAGGAACTGCAGTTAATGTGTACAAACACAAGGTGCTGTGTTGTCTGGTTAGAAGTTTTTTCACAAATACCATAGATTTTTCAGCCAATGCCGAACAATCTGCCTTGTTTTTTTAATATCGGCCCACCGCTAATGAAAAAATACGATTATCCTGCCTGAGTACCCCCCTGAAAACAAGAGTGGAAAATAAGTTACTCAGATGCACCTTTATTGATCCGTTTGTCTGTGGTCTCTGTCTTTGTTTTGTGTTCCCTGCATGGCTGCGTGATTTCAGCTTCATGTTGTCTATATTGTGTGTGTGTGTGTGTGTGTGTGTGTGTGTGTGTGTGTGTGTGTGTGTGTGTGTGTGTATATACAAAATATATTGTACTGTCATATATATTTTAATGACTTAATCAGCAGATGTTTCCAAGGTTTACGATATGGAAAAGAGAATTAATCTAACCTGAATCATTGCTGTGATTTTAAACCACTTAAACACACACAAACCCACTGAAAAATGCAGAGTCAGCCCAACAACTTAATCATAGACTGTTTATGAAGTAGGCATAGTCACTGTGACATCGCCCATTGGTTTGTGGACTACGGTTTTGAAGCCATTTGTTCAGCATTTTGGCCGTCATCATCATGATTTTTGGCCTTCGCCATCTTAGTTTTTTGCAACCAGAAGTGACACAAGAAGGTGGAGCTAAGTACAACTGAACACTGAATATGACATTTTTAGGTGACCAAAATATTACAAAGACCGGACAATGCTGTGGTAACAACCTGTCAATCACAAGGTAGCCATGCCCTGAAGCATCCCCTGCTTTATGGTCTATTTGACTCTAAATGGGACCATAATTGACTAAATGAGCATTATGTTGTATCAAAGACTTGAAACTAGTGATTGAGACCATAAACTCATGTTGACAAAGTTTACTGAGGTAATAAATCAAGTGTGAAGTAGGCTCATTTTCTCATAGACTTCTAAACAATCAGACTTCTTTTTGCAACCAGAGGATTCGCCCCCTACTGGCTATTAGAAAGAATGCAATTTTCATAACCAAACAGCGAACATTGCACGGAGTGTTATTTAGTTACAGTTACAGTCAATATTTCAGCAACATTAGTATAACAAACAGTAGTAATGCTACCTCACTGCATAAACATATTTAGGTGCTTTCATCACTGTTTTTGTTCTTCCCTTGGCCTGTTATGTTCCACAGAACAGCTTTAGAAACACATCCCTAAATCGCAAACCATTTGGTATGTTATATAAACATATGGTGTGATATTTAAATGAAATTGTCACTCCAGATAGAGTAATTGCAGCTGAGACATTGAACCCCTGTCATCTGCTGTTTGAGTTCGAATTTTCTCCGTTCTGATATTCAGAAGTGCCAGTGTTATGCACAGTGCAGCTTTGTGTTTATTTGAAAATGAACTGAGAAGAAAGCCTAATGGATTTTTCCAAGTGGACTCAAGCTGACATAATTTACACCTTATGAATGTTTAAATTTGCATGACTATTGCAATTTATTCAAAAAACAGAGAAGAGTTGAGAGTGATTCATTGGTTACTTTTATCTTTTGTGCTTGTTGTCAAGGTTAAAGACTTGCCTTGTCCATTGGGAGGTTGGCTCTACGGGGTTTTATCATGGGCGGATATCCTCACTCCTTTGGCTTTGGTCAGATGGATTTTTTGCACTGCTTTGTATGGAAGGAATTGATTCTTTCTTATACCGCTCTCTCCCTCCACAGGCCTATGTCCCTCCTCTGCCTGACTTACATCTGCAGGTCGCCTCTTGGTCTGATAAGCTCAGGCAGAGCAGAGGCTGTGGGTCACTCAATCATCACTCGCCGCATGCTTTCAGTGGCAGCTCGCTTTTTTTCTCCAAAGGCACAGGAAACAACCTCAGCTGCCCACTGGCAAAGAGAGTATGGCTCACAGACAACCCCTTCTCTTTTCCCAAAGCTTGTTTTGTGGTTGTGCTCCAAGGCCACTAGCACAAACCTTCATAGCTGCCCTGAACTCAACTCAGAGCAGCTTTATTTTGTATTTTATTTTCTCGAAAAAAAAAAAAAAACAACCTAGAGACTAGAAGTACAAATAGCTATTATATTATATTATTTATACCTTCTATTTTTTAGTCTATAAAAATGTCCATCACATCATAGCTCAACAACATTTTTAAATGGGGTTTTTTCTCCAAACAATAGTACAAAACCCAAAGATATTCAATTTATATAGAAAAGCAGCAAAACGTGACATCTGAGAAGCTCGAGCCAACAAATATTTGGTATTTTAGGCATGCTAGTGGCTGGCTCTGTGGATGGCAGTGATGTTTTGTTGCCTAGTTGTATTGTATCCTAATGACTTTGGTGATCCTCTGACTTTTCCTCTAGCAACATGGAACATGTTAAAGGAACATGGTAAATATTCTAACCACTAACATAAACATGTTATTTGTATTGTCCCTGCTGTGCCTACAGTATTTAAGTACTGGGTTTGTTGTAAAAAAATGATACAGTATAGTATATTGATATTTTGCCTGGCAATATTGTAGCTATACACGGCTGCTCTTATGTCTTTCAAAGGCTGTAGCTGGCTCAAGTGAAGAAACTAGTATTATGCCATTAGAAAACCCAAGGACTTTAAATTTGATATTATGATTTATTTCGATTTTTGTTAACTTTTGTAACACTAGACCATGGGGAAAAAGTTTAATCATACACTTCTAGAGACTTTTTCTTTGTAAAATAATTAATAAATTAACTCTAAATTAATACAGTAAAAATGTTTGATTTTCAGCATGTCTGTAGTGAGAGATGTCCTGAAGTCAAACATATGAGTTATTGTCAGGCATTATTCATTAATACATTTCACTCACAAATTTGTGGCATTTTCTTTAATTTATAAGGGACTTGCAATGCTTTATACTTCTACTGAATATAATCCATCAGTCTTATTTCCATATATGTATTTTGTACCTACACTTCCCTTTAATGTTTTATTTTGAAAACCAAACATAGTCACATGTATATACTTCTGCTAATTTCTCCAAGTCTGTTGCTGCTGTGTTAGCTTTGTTCTCTTTATACATCCATGGTCAGCTCCATTAGGGCCGTCTATGCATTAAATGTCAGTGTCTGGGTGCTGTACAATTCTAGCATCGGCTGATTTGACCACAGAGATGAGAGTGATGGATGGCTTGACTGTATGTTACCCCAGTATGACATTTCCTGTCCATGTCAGAGTTAGCATGCAGCTTCACCCATGATGTCTAGCTCTGCTTTTCTGGCAATGGCAATGTGTGAAACCCGAAGTGTTTCCAGACTTTACTGTATGTGTAGTATTTACTACATTGGGTTTAAAATGTGAGGGTTCATTCATAGGGGCGGCAGTAGCTCAGTCTGTAGGGAGTTGGCTTGGGAACCGGAGGGTCACCGGTTCAAGTCCCGACATGGACCGAAAACTGAGTGTGAACTGGTAGCTGGAGAGGTGCCAGTTTACCTCTTGGGCACTGCCGAGGTGCCCCTGAGCAAGGCACCAAACCCCCAACTGCTCAGGGCGCTTGTCTGGAGCAGCCCCATCACTCTGACATCTCTCCATTACTGCATGTGTGTGTGTGTTTGTGTGCATGTACCATGTATAAGTTAAACAGAGTGTAAATTGAATTTCCCCACTGTGGGACTAATAAAGGCAGATCTTCTTCTTCTTCTTCTGTCTTCCTTCTTCAAGTCATACCCACGACTCAACTCAACTCACTGCAGCCAGCTACCTCCTGCATAGACTCCCTCATAGACTCAAATGAAACAAATATCGATTCTGGCATTAAAAAAATCACCATACACAGGTGAATACCCCCCCCCCCCCCCCCCCTATTGAACTCTCACCTCAGGATATGTGACTGAAAATGAATGATGAAGAGTGAAAACTGCATCTTATTAGATAAAACAGATGTTGACAAACTGTCATTTGCAGTTTCACAATATACTGTATCTTATCGCAATACTCAGCATATTGCAAAATGTTTAAAGTCGCAATAAGATCATATTGTGACTTAAGTATTGTGATATTATCAAATCGTGGGGCCTGTGATAATTCCTACCCCTAATAAGTACAGCCTCACAGAGCTGCTAGCATGGCTGCAGACTACAGATAAATGAGTTGCGCATGCCAAAAATAGTGATGATTAACTTTCTGTTAACTGATGAATCGAGTTATTGATCAGTTGTATCAGTGCTGTGATATGTGCTTGTTACAGCCACTGTAAAGAGTGTTACAGGAATGAGTCCTAAAACTTGGAAAAGAGTTAGCATTTTAGCATTTCCAATTCCCTCGTCTGAAAGTCAATGTTTCTTTTAATGGGTTTTTAGTTAGATGCCTGAATTAAGGTTTGTGGTTAACACAAGCAGAGGACATTTCAATGTTTCAATCCTACGTTTTGAAACTTTTGAATGTCTTAAAAAATGCGGTTTCTACAAGTGGCTAAATGAGACTACAAGACATCATGCGATCGTGGTGTGTGGTTTGTTTATTGCCTAATTTTTTTTTTTTTTTTTACTTCAGGCTGCATTCACACTTCATCATCAAATCATAAAAGTGGTGTTCATTTGTGAAGATTATCTAGCTGAACAAAAAAAATAAATATGTCTCATAAATGTTTATTTGCCACAGAGCCTATTTTGTGCAATAATTAAAAACTTTTTTTGTTGAGGGAACCGGAGCGTTGCTAACTTCCTAGTTGGCCTACAAAAATACATCATCCCTGAAGCACTCTAGACAGTAGAGAAATAAAGTTAACCTTGACTGAATAAGACAAATAACCACCTCCCGTGTGTTCATGCAGCTTCACATCTTCATTGTTAGCCCAATGTGGACTTTCCTTAATTGTTCCTTTAAGCAGCCACAGACTTGAGACCAGTCTGCTGAACATTACAGGATTCTTTAATTCCCTCAGGTAATCTTTAGGGCATTGTTCATGCTGAAAAAGTTGACTACTGTAATCCTCATCCTCTGAGGATTTTAAGGGGTTTATTTGAAAAACAGCCAGATTACCCAAGTTCAGGCCTGAGCCGTCTACTCTCAGCTTTCTTATCGGCAGAGCAGCACAAATGACTGTCGCCCCAGCCATCGCAACACTCAGCTTTCTGTTGTGCAGGTTTCAAAATGAGAAAAGTTGATGTAGTGGTCACCTGTCTGACAGTCCCGTGCACCTCCTCCACCAGCCTGTAGCTGCCATACTCTCTAAGAGAAATCATTTGAGCTTGGCTGGAGATGAGGAGAATGGAAGGGGCCCACTTAATATTCACAGAGCAGAACCACAGTGAATGGAAATGAGTGAGAGAGGGTGAAAAAAAGGGAAAGCGAGGGGGGGGGGGCAAAGAAAAACACTGAAACAGAATGCGGAATTGCAGGAAATTGGCAGTATGGCATTGGAAACGACTTATTTTCCAAATCCTAATAATTCAGGAGGGTGTGGGGACACTGAGTTAGTGAGTGTGAAGATCTGTGGTCACTCGCCTCAAAACTCATCTCCGGGTAGAGCGGTAACAGACAGAAGCAGCGTGTGAAATTGTTGGAAATTGACACAGGATATGCAGTTGTATACAGAACAGGCTGTGCAGGCAAGTGCGGTTGATTTCAGCATGATAATGACTCAGTGTTGGGCTGTTTAGAATGAGGGAAGCATTTCCTATGTACAAATTGGCCCACAGCAGTTTGTATGACATTTTCACAGCAGGTTTGAAAGGTCTCGGGCAGCAATATTTTTACTTAAACAGCACGCCCGGCTATTATTATTTTTTTTTCTTTCTATCTAATACACACTTCCTCTTCTCATTTACTGTCATGTTTCCTTCACCGGTAACCTTCAGGTGTGTATTTTGTAGTGTTCATGTGACTCATTGACTGCTGTAAGACCAGTGAGATCGCTTTGCCTGCCTGCCTGCCTGCCTGCCGCAGACAGGATGCCAGATTCATTGTTGAGGTTGGAGCAGAACAATGCTTGGAAGGATATCCTCTCATTTTCATGGTCACCTAGGGTGCCCAAAAAGCGTGGCTGCTCAGAGAAATGAGTCTTGGGGCTCCCACTTGTCCCTGTTACCCCACCCACTCACCCCGCCCGTTGCTACGCTAAATTAAAACTGCCCATCTTCTCTCTCCCCCCCGTCCTCCTCTCTCGCTCCATCTCTCCTTCACTCCTGAAGTTACAGAGGAGAGGAACAAGCAGAGGTGTCAGCTGACTGCCTCCTTCCAATCAGATAAGTTCTGATGGAAGTGTTTAGCAGCTGCTAAGATCAGATTTAGCCTGAGGGAGGGAGAGAGCAGGAGGCTGGAGCTAGGCAGTGCAGCATGGCTATGCGCCGATAGGCAGGCAGGCATGATAAGCCGGGGCTCTATACCATGGACGAGTCCAGCATTCTGAGGAGACGTGGGCTACAGGTAGGCAAGCAAACGTACCATGCCTGTGCGTGTTTGAGCCGCAGGGTGACTTTGTGCCGTACAGTATGCATGCCCGGCTCATGAATGCTCTTTTTAACAGACCGGTTAGGACTTTTTTGTGCTAACACTTGGCAGTACAGAGTGAGCAACATCCCGGCTCTGCTGTTGATGTGTGCTTATGTCCTGCATGTGAGAGAATCTCTTGGTAGAACTGTGAGGACATTTTTTCAATAGAAGAGGATGATTAGGATCTTCACACTTCACACTTGACTGAAATCAGGCAGTAAATGTTTTCATCTTCATTAAGTTTATCTTTGTACAGATTTGGAAATAATAGTTTGTGTCCAAACAGTATTACTTTTTCAATCATTTGTTTCATTTGTGGTAGCTGTCGGCAGCAGGAATAGGAGATGTGTACTCATGGAGCTGGATGTTGGATGGAAGACTTTTCTTGTGCTTTATTGACTCTTTTATGATAGCACAGTACAGTGAGGCTGATTGAGGTGTGCGTTCAGGACAACAGTCCTGACAAATGATCCACTTAATCTCATTATTGCTGCCATCACTCTGAGATATAAATACAGGTAGAAAGGGAGGACAGGGAGGAGAGTGCTCTGAAAGATGACATTTCTTGTATTTTACCCCACATGCCCACATTTTAAGACTTCTCAGTCATTAATCATCTCTGCTGTAGGTATTAAAGTAAAGTATAAATTAGACATGGTTTCTAATTTAGCTCACTCTAGTTTGGACCACTTGCAGAGTAATTTATAAAGGAAGCCTTTTTTAAATTCAGCTCAAAATACGGCATGTGTTTTGAATCTCAAACTCCCTGTGATCCATTGTATGTGCCATTTGTTTTAATCAGGCAGTGATAAAACTTCTTTTATGCTTCAACATCTACAACATTTAACATTTCATAAAAACAATGGTCAATTTTGTTTGTTTGAGAGCTAATTTTTCCTCTCTAATGTTTTTTATTGTATCTATATATTTTTGATTGAAGCCTGGCAACATTTTACTTTCATGTTCACATTTAGTGTCAGTGTGTTCCTCTGTGATGTGCAGCCAAAATTCTGACATTTAATTTATGCTCTTTGAATTTCTTCAATAGATTTCTCTGGAGAAACCAATAACATTTTTTGTAATTGGGTTTATCAGAAGCTCCCAAACAGTAATGTTGTGCACAGTTGCCCTAATCTTTCTATTCCTTTGTTGGACACCACCTCCTACCATGCTCTCTCTCTCTCTCTCTCTCTCTCTCTCTCTCTCTCTCTCTCTCTCTCTCTCTCTCTCTCTCTCTCTCTCTCTCTCTCTCTCTCTCTCTCTCTCTCTCTCTCTCTCTCTCTCTCTCTCTCTCTCTCTCTCCTCTACACACAAGACTTCTTTATGTGCCCTAACACGCACCAGCTAAACCAAACACAACGGCTGCTCCTGTGATTAGTGCTCTAACTTTCGCATTCAAAAGGAAACACGGAAGTGAGTTTGTCAGGGATATGAATGGAGCTGGTGTAGCCTCACAACTTCCCATTCATTCTCAAGCCAGGAAAGGATGACATCATTCGAGTCAGACCTTGTTTTACGTTGAGGGGATGGTAAGATTTTAAAGTCCAGAGAGTGTCGGTGCTTTTGGCTTCAAGGAAAGATTACTTTACTCGTGAAAGTTTAAATTTGGTGAGTAAATCAACAGCTTATATGGTCATCTAACAACTTGGTCATAGTCAAACTGGCCGATTTTAATAGTGTATTATGTCTGTCTCTTTATTAATTTATTAAAGCAATAGTTTGACATTTTGAGACATTCTTACTGTAGTTGCTTTCTTGTAGAGAGTTAGATAAAAAGATTCATTCTTAAATCTGTCTGTTAAATATGAAGCTACCATCAGCAGCTTGTTAGTGTAATTTAGACCTGGCTTTTTCCAACAGGTTACAAAATCAGTCAATCTGTAAGCACATCTAAAGGCCATGAGACACCAAGCCGATGGTCGGCTTACCAGTTGGGAGCATTGGTGAGCGCCTAGTTTTCAGAACCGTCGGCTCTAGTTACCTTTTGTTTTTTCAGTTTAATCGGCGGTGGCGGCCACTGGTGAGAGAGACCTTTTTGAATGACAAATGCAGACTACCACTACCTGCTGATGTGGAGAGTTGCTTCCTCTCAGCGTACGTGGTAGTTGGTCGACGGCTGTTGTCCTTGCGTTGTGTTCGAGCGGGACTTTCTGATCGAGACAAATGTGACACAACTGGTGGCCTTCGTTACCACTAGTTCTTAATGTTGGTTTGGTGTGTCCCCAGCTTAATGCTCACTTATTAACATAGTTCATTTTGTTTGTTTAATCCATATAAAGCCCAAATTGTAAAAATGACAAGTTGTGCTGGACTTTTTAGTCTTCATGCGAAGCTGAGCTAATTAGCTGCAGACATGGAAGTGTTATGTATTTCCCACAATGTTATGTCCCACATTTCATTAACGGCATATCAAAACATCCTCATCATATCAGTTGACTAATTGGTTATCTTAGTGGACGAAGATTTCTTTAGTGGATTAGTCATTTTTATGCATTTTTCATGCTGAATGACTTATTTTAAGTGGTGCTTTTGTGTGATTTTTTTTTTTTGTGGAGAAACTTTTCACAGATCTATTGATTAAATCAACTAATCGATTGGTCGCCAAAATCATATGAGTGTTAGGCAACGAAGAATTTCTATTGGTTGAGGACAGCCCTAGTAAAAATGCTGTATGTGAAAAAGAATTTGTTGAGCTTAAGCAAGAAAATGTCAAAACTGTGACATGATCCTCAATCATGAAGAACAAGAAGAGAAAGCTTTAGTGTTCACGTTGATGCCTAATGAGTGTGACAGTGTGTTGAATTTATTTTAAGAGTTGTCGAAAACAACTGCAGACTAACCAACAGTACGCAGGAGGATTATTGTTTCCGACTATCAGATCCATTAATGAGTTCTCTAAATAAGGGGTGAGCTCAGCTCAGCATGACTGTCTGTCAGTGTCAGTCGCTTGTGTTTGCTTGTCTTTAAGATTTGAGACCTGAGTAGAATAATAGTTCGATGATGTTCTTTTTCTAAATATTGTAGAATCCCCAGGTATGTTATCTTTTTTCACTTGATTTAGTTTTATTTTGTAGTTGTGGTAAATAAGAACTAGAGCATTAGGAGAGTACAATCGATTTTTCTGAAGTTATAGTTGGATCAGTTATTTATATCAGTTAGTTATAGTGGAGATGTATCATATGAAACTAGAAAACCTAAGGAATCCATTGGTACCAACCAGGTCATACTAGCTTGTTGGGAAAGAAGCTAAAAATCTCGACACATTTCGCTAAATTTTGGTGAGGAAAAACTGTCGTGGCAATTGTCAAAGGTGTCCATTGACTTCTGACCTCCAGATATGTGAATGAAAATGGGTTCTGTGGGTACCCACGAGTCTCCCCTTTACAGACATGCCCACTTTATGATATTGGCATACAGTTTGGGGCAAGTCATAGTCAAGTCAGCACACTTATACACTGACAGCTGTTGTTGCCTGTTGGGCTTAAATTTGCCATGTTATGATCTGAGCATGGTTTTTATGCTAAATACAGTACCTGTGAGGGTCTCTGGACAATATATGACATTTTTTAATCTTGTGAATTAATACAATAATACATATATACATAAATATGCATAAAACACCATATTTGTCCACTCCCTTGTGGATTAGAGTCAAATCTCCTTTTAAGGTCCATTTTGAACATAGAAAAAAGGTGCAATTAATTTGCAATTAATCATGAACAAGCATGTGATTAAATCTTTTAATCGGTTAAGTCATTATTTATAGTACATTGCCCGAGTCATTATATCTTGTAAGTATGAAGATATTTGACTTTCAAGTGTAACAAGCACCTCTGTTGTTTCACATAAGATGACTCCTTTTAGTATGTATTTTGTGGTTGTCTCTAGTCTCATCAGGTTTGTAGTCTAGTTTTGAGGGTGTATAGCCTCCATGTCTCTTCATTATATAAAATTTGTTGGATTTGTATAGATTTTAATGATGCCTATAGCACAGCCCCTTAGGAGCAGCCTGTCAGAAGCTACTGCATTGTATTGTGAGCTTTGCTGTACTTCTGACATCCAGCACTGCCTCCATAATAAAAAAAGGTAGCTCTCCAGACGAGAGCAGTGACATTGTGTGCCTCCAAAGAGCCGTTTGTGTGAAATGGTGAGAGCCACTTGGTGAGACACAGCCTGACTCGCAAAACATGATGGTGCAGCACCAGAAAGACAATCTACTTGCACATGTTTGATCACCTTATTAAGGCTGGCCCATAAATCCTATCATATTAACGTAACTGTCGTTAAACATTATATCCCCAAGAGAGAGGCAGTCATTGGAATTTTGTTTTGAGCGCTAATTTGACAACAGACATAACTACTTTACTGAAGCACCAAAGAAAATCTCTCATCTGGGAGGGACAAGTGAATAGGACTGTGAATAGCCTGTCCGTAGCCAGAGGTAAGCTTCTCTGCGGAAGTGTCCTTGTGCAAGAGTTTCTTTCAGCTCCAGCGGCACTTCTTTTAATGCTGTGAAAGGGGTCAGATTAAAAGATAAAGTTCTCCTTGTGGAAGGATAATCACTAAAGAAAACGTCTGTCATCACTGGGAATGAAAGAGCACAATGTCGGATGCTTTTAGTAGCGAAATACATAGATTAGTTTCCAATTAAAAATGGTGTTGTTATGTACAATAGCAGCCTCTGGTGTGGATCTCAGGAGCTACCGCTTGTTTGTCCTTCTAGCAGATTAAAGTTGCATAAAGACTATTAGTTCATCTGTACGTGTCTGCTTCTCAATCTAACAAGCTCTGTCTATTTCTGAGTTTATTATCATCCTGACATGTTAAATGGTAAACTCTACAGTATATTCTCACAATGGCATTGTCAGTAGGGACACTGTAATTTACCAAGGAGAGAAAGACCTTCTTCCTGGTAAATGACAGATTTTATTGTCGTCCTTTTGATGGATGAATCTCAATCTGATACATTTATATTGGTGAAACTTTTTATGGACAAAATGTGTCAAAAAATGAAGAATATTTTGCATACAGGACAAATATAAGGGGACACTCAACTGCTTAGTTGTATCAGGTTCTGTTAGTACTGTTAATGGTTTTAATAGTGTTCATTAATCAGGTTTTTCATTTTTGTAACATTTTCTTACTATTATACAACTTATACAAGTTGTTATATAAGTTGTAGTTGTTATAACTTAACTATGTACCTCTCTTCACTGGCGTTTGTCTCATTGCCGATGTCCTCACTGTACCTTCTGTTCAAACTGGAAGGAAGTCTTTAGTAGTTTCCGGTCCTTTTTCATCACCAACTGTTCATCTCTTCTGTTGTCTGACTTTGTACATCACTTCTGTCATTTGCATTTGCTCCCGTTGAACATCGACACCAGAGCCATCAGTTAGATGGAAATGCCAGTTAGTAATTTGCTATAACTAGGAATGTCATGATACCAGAATTTTAGTAGTAAGATAAGAAAACATGAACCTTTATTAATTCCTGGAGGGAAATTCGGGAAAGTAGTAGATACCAATACCAGTGGAATTCCACGATTCTTGATACCCAATTCTATACCATGGTAAAAGAAAAAAAAAAAAAATTAAAACAGTAAATCACATCTACTTCAATATACATGTCTTTGTTTTCGTTTGCTTACTGTTTTTTGTGAATTTGTTACAGTCCCTGATGACCCAACTTAAGTCTCTTGCCAAAAACAAAATTTGAACATATCATGATAACGTTATAGTTACCTTCGCCCAATATTTATTTTGAATAGAGCTCGAGCACATCATAATGTAACTCAATGCATCGTCTCTACGTTAGCTCCTAGCTCTGTTATTTGGCCAAGCAAGATTGTGCTGCCAATAAATTTTCCATTGTCCCCGGGGTGACGTTAGTCTCAAGCCCTAATTCCTGGTTCCTACAGTACTGTAGAAAAATGAGTATCCTCACATTTTCAGAATATTGGCATCAGCATAGTACCAAAGTATCGGTCCTCTTGACATCCAAAGCTATAACATATACAGTACATTTGGCATTTTGACAAATGGGACTCATTAACAACAAGTTACGATTGTCAAATGGCAGAGTGACAATATGCAACAGCAATGACATGTACAAACGCAGATGAACAGTAATATCCCGAAGGGGCAGTTCACCCTCAAATCCATTGCTGTCAATGTAGACGAGCAGCAAATGCCCCCAAACTCGGGAGTGACGTTATCGTAACACACAACCGTTCCCAAGTGCTCCCAAGTGCTCCCAAGCCTCTGTTTTTCACGGTGTGAAGGCTGCGACCCCAGGTAAAAACAGTTCATAGTTCCAGTAGTTCCATTTATCTTATCGTTTCGACTGCTTTTTGTTTAGTCAGTTAGGCTTACTGTTAAATTACCGCAAATTCATCGTCATCATTAGTGCAATACGCAAGTTTTGGTTGCTTTTTAAAGGCAGGCGCGACAGGAGACCAACCACCCAATCACCTTGGACAAGGATGACAGTGGCATGGCTTTTTTCCACGTTTTTAGATGCTGCATGTGAACAACCCCAAAGAATATATGTACATGTTGTAAAATCAGTATAAAACAGTATTAAATAACACATTTTGGCAACTCCCAAGTTTTGCCAATATGCTGCTGGTTAGATGGAGCCTGTGAAGTATTTTAAAATGTAGTAGCCAATGCCTGATGCATATTAATGATGAATGAACCAGAACAGCTGCCAAAAACATTTCTGATGTTAATGGAAATAACTTCTCATCTGCAGTTATCAGAAGTAGTTAGTCTGAATATACTGTAGTGATGAATACTATAAAGTTATTTAATCCTGAAGGGTCCATTATTGTTAGATTAAAAGGAGTTCCTCATTAAACAAAAGAGAGATGATCAAATTAGCCGAGCATTACTCTCAGTGCCAGCCTTGAAATGAATTGTTTCCCTCTTACAACATCGGATGAGCAGTGGATTAAGCATTTATGACAGCTAACATCTTGGTGCGTGGAGAAATGTAAGGATGCCAACAGATTCAATCAGCAAAGCTTTCTAACAGTGTTTGTGCGCTTTGCTGGTGAATCTCCCCCTGCTGGCTCAGAAATCAATATCTCTCAGATGGAGCTGGACATAATAATAGTGGAAAATATTAGTTCAGACTGACAGTTGGTTTGGATTTAATAATGTAGTTGTCATTGTTAATATAAGCCAGCTGCTTACTTAGTTTCTATATGATCAAAATTCATTCACTGGCTGTTTGTAAATGTCCAGACTGTTTGCTACTGGAGGTCAATGTATGCACTCTTCAATCAGTTTTATAATGTAGTCTGTCTCCTTCCTGTACTAGACATGTGTTGGGAGCAGATAACCAGCTTTACTGATCTATTTGACTTCTCCTAATCTCCATGACTTTGAAGCAGCATCTAGGTTAGATGAAGCTAAGATTAAATTTTGAGTAAAGTCTTTAATTAGGACCTAGTGTTAATTTTGTCAGCTATTTTTTATTTGGTCTTAGTCCGTTTTCTAATGTTCTAGTTATTTTTTAAATTATATTTAGTCAACCTCATACTGTTTATTGGTCAAGATTTAGTTGACTGAATTTTAGGATATTTTAGTCTTATCTTAATCAAAGAAAAATAACTATTTTAGTCTAGTTTTAGGTAATGAAATTAATTTTTTGTCATCAGATTATGTAGAACATTTGAGTCAATGTAGTCTAATCAAAGTCTTCCTGACTGAGCTAAATGTGTGTCTGTATTCCTGATGTGGCGTGCACAGCACAGGACACGAACCCGCTGCATTTAGATTTTGGTAAAGTTTTCATTTTTAAACTGCATTTTAGTCTTGTCTTTTTTCATCAACAACATTTCATGTTAGTCACACGTATGATGATATGATGCACATGATGTAGCATCTCGTCATCGTCTCATCTTGAGGCCTTCGCACACCAAGTATGTATTTTTCGCAGTCTGAGTCTGATGCATTTTTATATTCTCAGTTATAAGACAAAACTGAATTAATTACATGGTTACAGTGGGTTGCACTAGTCCCAAATGGGGTTATTGAATGAAAGTCATTAGCAAGAAGTTATCCTTTAGCTGCCTATAGTACAATCACTATTGTATCACTGTTGTCTTAATCCTTCATACAGCCTTTGTTGTCTTAGTTGTCAGGATGGCCGAGTGGTCTAAGGTGCCAGACTCAAGGGCTAACTCCTTCCTGGGCAACGGGACTTCTGGTCTCCGAGTGGAGGCGTGGGTTCAAATCCCGCTCCTGGCACAAAATTTTGGGGGCGGCAGTAGCTCAGTCTGTAGGGAGTTGGCTTGGGAACCGGAGGGTCACCGGTTCAAGTCCCGACATGGACCAAGAACTGAGTGTGAACTGGTAGCTGGAGAGGTGCCAGTTTACCTCTTGGGCACTGCCGAGGTGCCCCTGAGCAAGGCACCAAACCCCCAACTGCTCGGGGCGCTTGTCAGGAGCAGCCCCCTCACTCTGACACCTCTCCATTACTGCATGTGTGTGTGTTTGTGTGCATGTACCATGTATAAGTTAAACAGAGTGTAAATTGAATTTCCCCACTGTGGGACTAATAAAGGTTGATCTTCTTCTTCTTCTTCTTGTTTGGTGACCATCCCTGATTCCAAGCTGTTTTGCCAAAATATATCTTTGAATTATGCACATGTACTGTTGACTTTGTTGTGTTATGAATGAATGAAGTGATTCAGCTTATCAGATGGTATTTAAACTATGACATTTGCATTTAGGGTGGCTCTAAGTGGTCATTGACGGATGCAGAAACACAGAAAATCAAACCTTCTCTAAGAACTTTAAGGACGGACGAAAGTTTCAGAGTCAGTGTGTAAACGTGATTCACACAATGTGAGGTTGTATTTATTTTTAAATGCATGACAACTGGATGAAAAATACAGACTTGGTGTGCAAAGGTTTTTAGTCATGGAAAAAGCAGTTGATCACAAACATGTTTAGTCATAGTTTTTGTAAACAACACTGTTATGTGGCCCTTAGTCATTCCAGATGTCAAAGTTATAAAACCACAGAATAGTGATCACCTAATAAATGTATATAAACAAAACATCACAAAGCAGCATCTCAGCCAGAGTAGTTTATATTAAGTGAAAATGGGATGATAATGACACAAACCAGAAGATAAATTGTTAATTTATTTTTGCGTGCATGTTAGTTTGGCCTTGCGTTCTTATTACCTCCGCCAAGGAGGTTATGTTTTTGCCTGCGTTTATCTGTCTGTTTGCCTGTGTTCAAGATAACTCAGAAACTTATGGACGGATTTTGATGAAATTTTCAGGGTGTGTCGAAAATGTGAAAAGGAAGAACTGATTTAATTTTGGGGGTGATGCCCTGGATTCTGGATCACTTTGAAATTTTCGTTAACATTGGGGTAAATGGGACCCAAAAAATTGTTTCTCAATATCTCTGGTTGCCCAAAGCTCATGAAATTTGACTCAGGGATTTACAATGTGTACTTCTATCAAATCCCAAAGGCTGATCCAGATCTGATCCAGATGGCGGATTTTATAGCAATTTATATAAAAAATGGGGGTACTCTTACATTTTGGCCTAATGTATTGTGAGTTTTATGTTGTGTCTTGTATATATGTTCTATGTTTGCCACTGATATAAAATTCTTTTTAAAAAATGTAGGATTTTTATTTTGAAGTGAATTACAATATGGGGGGAAACTATGGTGCTTGGCGGAGATCTGCGCTCTCCGAGTGCTTTTCTAGTTTTCTAATTTAAACATTCTTGTAAAGAGCATCAGTGGTCATGACAAAAGTGTATATTTAAACATGAATGAAAAATAACAAGTATTTCAATGACACAGTGAACATGAAGCAGTCTGTGACTCCTGCAGGTCCTGGAGCTTCGTTATCACGAACATATTAGCATGCCATCGTTTGCATTCAAGCATCACTGTGTCAAATATAGCCTCACAGATCCGCTAGTATTGCTGTTGATACTTGCACTCACTTGTTGTTTTCTTTTCGTGTCTTCAAGAATACAGAAAGTGCTCTGTCTCCCTGATAACCCTGCTCCAAACGTTAGTCCATTAGCAGTTATTGCTGGTGTCCTAATAGCAGCAAAATTACATGTAGCCCAAGGCAGCAATTTGAGCGTTTGGTGAGGGCTTCCAATACCGAATCTCTGTAGCTTCTGATTACAAGGTAGTTAAGTCGAGTTGGTCAGCGATATTAAGTGACCAGACTAAGTGAGGATTAGGGGGATTTAACTTCTGTCACCCTGATGTCGCACAAGGTGCTGATTTGATGACGAGTCTTAAGTATTTTCCTGCCAGTCAGCAGCAAACCTCCATAAAACCAAGTATACTTTTGATCTTGAGATGTAGGAAAATCCAAAATAATTCAGAGGGAATAATTAATGAACCATTACACATAAGCCTTTTTACAAGAGCAATACCGCAGCTTTGATGTGGCGTCTTGGAGATGAAATGTTCTTGCTCGAAGTCAGTAATTGAGATTTACCCTGTGGAACAATAAACCATCTCAGGTTCACTGTGTCAGAATTGTTATCGCTCAAGCACTGAGAAGGTTGCTGGATAAACAAATGATTAAACATACAAGGTTTACTTTCATCACCAGTTTGTTTTTCTGACAGACAGCTTTCCAAGATGAAAGGTTTTCTTGCAATTACTCTCACTTTTGAATTGCCTGTTTGACAGCTTTTGAACTGGTTAAGGATCATAAAATGTAATGGAAATACTCGGATTTATGTTAAGCTTTATGCTGACTTTGGAAAACACACATGAGGCTATTGCTTCACTAATTTCAATCTTGAATGTCACAAAAAATTGCAAGTATTTTGCTTTATTTGTTGTTTTGCTAGGTATCATTTGTAAACTATTACCCTTAAACAACGAATTTAATAAAAAATTGCAAGGTTTGCATTTTGTTTTAAATTAAGTGTTAGAATCCTTTCAGAATATGCTGAATCAACAATAACCCAATTAAATAACTTTGAAAATTAAAAAAAAAAAAAAAAAAACATTGCCTAGAGCTTTAATAAGGGGTGTTTCTCCATCCATCCATTATCCTTCCCTTATCCATGGCCGTGGCCGGGTCATTGGGGCAGCAGGCTTAGCAGACATCCCTTTCCCTAGCAATGTTTTCCAGCTCTTCCAGGGGGACCCTGAGGCATTCCCAGGCCAGATGAGATATATAAAATCTCTCCAGCATGTTCTAGGTCTACCCAGGGGCCTCTTACCAGTTGGACATGCCCGAAAAACCTCCAAAGGGAGGCGTCCAGGAGGATCCTGATCAGATGCCCGAACCACCTCAGCTGGCCCCTTTCGACACAAAGGAGCAGCGTTGCAAAAGGCTATCTGAAACGTGATGAATAAGAAATATCATATTTAGGGATGGTTACTGAAACCTGTTATTAAATGGGCTCCGGGGCTTAAGACTGTAGTATTTATTATCACACTTCCTTTTCTGTCAGAGCTCTCCAGACAAACAGCAAAGTCAGTGAACAGCTGATCAGAGATTGAGATGTACAATACAACTTTGCTAGTGTAAATCCAAGATAACTTATCATTACACCTGTTCAACCAGCATAAACATGATAAAAACAGTCAAACATGAAGAAAGCAGTGAATCACATCATCAGAGGACAGAGGACAGGAGAAAGGACCGATACTGACTGATATCTGTGTTCTTCAATCTTTCTTAGCTTCACTCACTATTTTCATTTCTTTTAACATTTTAGATGTGATTCTAGTGAGATATTAAGAGTTTATATGGTGACTTTGATGTTGTAAACACTACTGTTGCTGCTCTAGAGACATTTAGCCCAGTTATATTTATATTATTATTATTTAATATACAGTGGATAGAAAAAGTCTACATACCCCTGTTAAAATGCCAGGTTTTTGTGATTTAACTTCATCATTTCCACATTTAATGTGACCTATAACCTGTACAATTCAATTGAAAAGCAAACTGAAAACTTTTAGGAGGAGAAAATAAAAAAAACTAAAATAATGTGGTTGTATAAGTGTGCACCCCCTCTTATTATTGGGGATGTGGCTGTGTTCAGAATTAACCAATCACATTCAAACTCATCTTAAATAGTGGACAGTACACACCCGCCATCAATTAACCCCAATTGATTCACCCCAAATGAAGTTCAGCTGTTCTAGTAGGATTTTCCTGATATTTAGTTAGTTAGTTGCATCTTACAGCAAAAGTCATGGGCTGCAAAGAGCTTACAAAGGACCAAAGGGATCTCATTGTTGAAAGATATCTGTCAGGAGAACATACAAAATAATTTCCAAGGCTTTAGATATACCATGGAGCACATTGAGGACAGTCATCAACAAGTGGAGAAAATATGGCACAACAGTGACATTACCAAGAATTGGATGTCCCTCCAAAATTGATGAAAAGATGAGAAGAAAACAGGTCAGGGAGGCTGCTGAGAGGCCTACAGCAACATTAAAGGAGCTGCAGGAATTTGTGACAAGTACTGGTTGTTTACTACATGTGACAACAACCTCCCATATTCTTCATATGTCTGGGATAGGGTGGCAAGAAGGAAGCCTTTTGTTATGAAGAGAAACATCCAAGCCTGGCTACATTTTGTAAAAACATACATCAAGTCTTCCAAAAGCATGTGCGAAAATGTGGTCTGATGAGACTAAGGTTGAACTTTTTTGCGTATGTTTGGTGCAAAAACAACACAGCTCATCACCAAAAGAACAGCATACCCACGATGAAGCATGGTGGTGGCAGCGTCATGCTTTGGAGCTGTTTTGGGGCTCCTGCCTGGTCTTAGTGCTGTTGATATTGCAGCAGCGCTAGTCCAACACAGTGTTTGACCATGACATTGACACACAGGTCGGGCACCACTCTGACTCTGAGCACATGCAGAGAAATGTGTTTAAGGGATGATGAAGCAAGAGGTGAAGTCTGTTGACTGATAAAAGGGAGAAAAGAAAAACATTTCCAGTTTGTCTTCTAAATAATGCTGTCAAGGTTAACTACCACGGTAGAAATATCACAGCCATTAAATCCTCTTGGAACTAGCCAGCAGTAGGAAATATTCGGTTTGGATTAATATGTTGTTAAAGTTGCAGTGAGTAGAAAGTTCTTTTTATGAAATAGTCACTATATCCTGACAGTAGTGCATGAGACAAGTAATGGTAAAAAAATAAATAAATAAATAAATCATGCCCCTCTGTATCCATTGCTGTCCTCCGGTGCTCCTAATGGCATCTGCATGATTTCACAGGCTGGAGGAAAACAACCAATCACAGCCAAGCTTGAATCTTCCGTCTCTGAGCGGCTGTCAATCATTCACGAACTCCGACCAAATGGTCAAATATTGTATTGTATTAACATTGTAGTTACTGTTTAGCTGTAAAACGAGAAAGTTTGTGACCTGGCAGCCATATTGAGATCCGCTGGGGTAATACCAAGCACTCGCCAACAGCCAGAGCACAGCCAGTAAGAACGCTCAATAGGAATTTCTCTGAAATGACCTGTGATTGGCCAAAGTCTCCAGTTTCTAAAGCCTGAAAACAGAGCCACAAAGAGGTGCAGAAGTCTAGTTTTCTCTCAGAACACTTGAATTACAATATGCTGAATGGTTATTATGGAACTTTTGCCCAATGATGCCAAAAATATCTTACCTATTGAAGACTGAAGAGAGTAAACCATAAGCAGTGATGATCAATGAGATAAAATTCAAAAAACAGTAACACTGCTTTACACTTATGCATTGTTTTCCATGACTCCCTTTTGCATGTGAAGGCATTTTGAATCCCACATGGTAATGGCGGACCCCGCTATTAGCTATTAGCATGGATGTATAAAGAGAACCGGATGCGCCGTTGGCGGCAAGGCCCCGGTTATTCCTATGAAAGTTTCTCAGTGGCACAGGAAATAGAATTACCTGGATCTTCTATAGATCTTTCACATCCACTGGACCCATAGAGCAGATGCAGTAGCATTTCCTTCATGTCCGCTATCCAGCTTGGCCTCGGTGTCATTCACATGAGTGCATTTTACAACTTTTAGCATCTAATTATTTAAGTAAGGGCTATTCAAGTTTTGTAACTGGGAAGTTGATTTTCATCAGAAAAATTCTCCACTGATTTATGGATGTCTCTTTCCCAATATAAGTATAGGAAAAGGTTTTTTTGGGCCCAGTAGCATCACGTGACGGACCCATAAGTTGTTTTGCCATGTGTAAAATATGCTTCAGAGCTTTGCACTCTTCCTGGGGGCTTGGTAGAAGTAATTACAAAATGTAAATACTTTGGAAAAAAATGTTGAAAAATATCGGAAATGGATTTAATGAGTTTGAGGATTTGAGTGGCAAGTATGGTAGTGGACTGTAATTTTGTTAACCAGAGTTATCATTATTCTTTTTATGTTTTTTTTTTTTTTTTTCCCAGAAATTTTGATTAGTTTCTGTAAGCTCTGTGTGATCTTTTGTAATAGACCATTGTTCGTGGTGTTGTTTTGCTGGAATATGTTTATCCATTTTATACCAGGGCTGTTTTATTCATAGAAAAACTGATTTTGAGGCAAAGACAAATCCAAACTTCAGTCAGCAGGAGAGTTTGTATACGTCTCACCGCTCTGTTTCATTAAAACCATGTCACACAGTGCACTTTGAATACGCTTGCTGTCTATATCCCGCTTTCTCATGAGCTTTGCTTACTCAGAAAGCTGTCAAAAAAGCATCAAAAGCATAAATAAGCAAGTCATTGCAATGCATTTATTCCTTTTTATGTAAATATTTCCCAGAGGCATGAATTGATTTCACATGAATACACGTGTTTTTTATTAAATCAGTTTATTATGATTATATTTCTGCTCTCATACTGTTTGTATTATAGACAGCACACTGTTCCATGGTGTGCTGTGATTGGTGGATATCCCACCAACATAAGTCATTCCCTGCTTGTAATTAGTGTTGTGTGAGCTGCGGTCATGTCTCCCAAGGAAACTCTCTGCCCTTGGTCTTCTAGGCAGCAGGGGAAGCCAGACATTAATCCCTAATTGATAGCAAAGGGAGAGTGGGGCTTAGCACTTTTTCTGCTGACTGGAGCAGCCAATACACATCAACTCAATGTCCTACACTGTTTGAGACAAAGGGCCTCGTCCTTATCAGGTTGTTATTAGACAATGAGATGCTCAAATCGGAGGGATTTGTTAAAATAAAACGGAGCCAAAGCTTGGTTATTAATCAGTCCTCTTTTACAACAAGAGGACCGATCCTGGAGGGATACATTTGAAACAATCGGAGCCGGAGAGCTTTGTGTTTGATAAAAGAGAGCATAGGTGAGAGGCCAATAAAATAACCTGATATTTTTCAAGAAACTACTGCAATTAAACAAAGACAACAGGGAATGTAATGATCTGTACACGGTGTGCATGTCTGTCACTGTGGCTGATGTTGGTCCTCAGCTTGCGTGGCGATCCACATTGCAAATCAACAGATGCTGCAGCAGCAGCAGCTCTTCTTGGATGTTTTACTTATTTGTTCCTGGCAGCTTTTAGAAAATATGTTCTTGAGAGTGTTTACATGAAATTTGTCATTTGATTTTCTGTGAGCAACACAGTGTTATCCTTTTAAATAGGAAGCCTGTGAAAGCGCATAATCCCTCAAGAAATCAATGAGGGCATTGTTGGTGCTTTTTCTGTGCTTCACTACACACAGTAAACCCTCGACCTCTGTGTAACTCTGCCGTCTACAGCTGGCTTCAGCAACGTATTTCTATACAGTATTGTCTTCAGTTAAATAAACTAAAAGAAGATACACATGCACACATCAGGTTTTCATTTTCTTACCATTGTCCAGCAACACATTTCCATATATTTCCTCTCTTTACATGCATACAGTCTTTTTCAAATTTTCAACAATTTCTGTCTCCACCAGGAAACAACTTAGGTTTAGGAAAAGACTTGAGTTTGGGTTAAAATAACTATAGATGTGGCGTTAGTTAAGTACGTAATTTACATGACAAGTAAATCAATGTTGACTTCTGATTTCACGTGGAATATGATCAGCCGTCTCCTGGGCGACAGTCTGGTGTTTTCTGACCAGTTCATCCACCCGACCTCCGTCTCACACATTGTTTAGCGCTCTTTATACCTCCCGGTTCATGACTACATGGATTAAATACAATTGATATATATATATATATATATATATATATATATATATATATATATATATATATATATATATATATATAAGTGAATTACTTTTCATAGGTATAGGTACGAACCATAGACTATATATAATGATGGACGACACATCTCCACCCTCCCACTGTTCATACGTGAAGCCAAAATATCCCAGCTACAGGAGCTGTGACAGTAGTGATTGGACAGTGGAACCGCAGTATTAAGGTTCCGCCAGAAACAATCGTGAGCCGAGCACGGCCACAAGAGAGACTCAAAACTGTCATGGCATCTCACCCATTTTTTACAGCATCAAATAGCTAATTAAAATCAAATCTTATTACAAAACATAGAACTACATAAAATGACAGAAACCATCTTTGGGGAAAAAAAAAAAAAGTATTTTACATGTACTCATGACCAATCCACTAACATGGAGGGGGTGGGATTTATGACCTATACTGCAGCCAGCCACTAGAGGGCAGCCAAGATGTTTTGGCTTCACTTTTAAGGAACCGTCATGTCGACCATCTTTATACAGTCTATGGTACAAACGGTGTACGAAAACAGCTTGTCTGCTGTTATGTGATTTAAGTTTTAAATCCAGATGCTTTCTTTAAACTTCTGGTCCAGTTCTCTGGGATGAGATGTAACCGTTTCACACCTGGTCTGAGAGCTTTTTTTCCATATGGTGTCTGTTTGTGAAGCTGTAAAGCTGCAGCAGCAGGGTAGTGGTATATGTTGGTATTATATAACAGTATCTATCTCTTCCTTCATTTTAACTTTATTTTGCTCTGCAATTGACATGGTTTTACCATTAATTGTGGTGTTTCTGGAGCTACAATTGTACAGATTCCGAGAACAGGCAAGAATCATGAAATTCATCAGCTCTGCACAAATTATTGATTTTTATTTTTTAATATGGGCTATATAAAAAAACAGACAAACATCCATGGATGCATAGTCAAACCCCCAGAGCACATGAAAGCCTAATGCAACACTTATTTCCAGTGTGGACCTCAGTGTTCAGTATATACATTAATAATAATACATTATTATACTGTACATGCACTCATCAAATACACCACATCAATCTAGTTACAATAAATTATGATTGCAGTGTTTTACAGTTTTATGCATATGCATAAATAACCAAGTTGCCTTTTTAAATGTTAAACGTCCTGTAAGGTGTGTTTTGTGTTCGTGGAGTACACATGAGGAGAATGGATGTTTCATTTAAATTGTATATTGTAAGTTTTGAATTTTTGTGCTTATAACTCTTCTTTTCAATTCACAGAAAGAGCTGAGTCTTCCTAGAAGAGGCAGTTTGTAAGTACCCAGATATGTTACATAAAGACATCTGCTGTAAATTGAGTGAGTTGATATGTTGGTTATATCATTTAATAAACCTTAACCTCTAGTTGTCACACAGCCTGTCAAATTGTTAGTGCAGGAACTTAAATGACCTAAAATAATATTTGTAGGATTATTCTAAAGTTAAGACCTATTAAAACATTTCAGCTGTAATGATGTGAATAAACATGATTCACAGTATTCCATAGTAGGACTGCATGATATAATTGAAATCAATGTATTAAAATTTCACAAATTTACATAAGATAATCAAATTAATGTTCATAGTTGTTTCTCTGGGAATGCTACCAATATAAGAAATAGTTTAATTTTAGATGAATATGTTTTACTTTCATATGCCGCATTAATTCAGGGCAGGCCATATTGTACCTCATGTAGTCTGAATGAAAAGGGATATTTAGATTAAGAAAGTATGAATGTGTAAACTCACGATCATGCGTGAGTGGGCTCTTCAGTTGAAAGGTGTCAATGAATCACATTTTATTATGTAAATGTTCTTGGCCTACAATCAGCTTTTATGATTAAGTGACAACTTCTGAAATATTAGTTATATTTAGGCTACTCAGTCTAACATGCATTACAAACACATTTTAGAGTCACGTAACTAATATGGATGGCACTTATGTGACCTGAAAGGGTTATTTACATATTCTGTGCATTACTTCCCAATAAGCAATATGCTATTTAGTTGACATAGATGCAGTTCTCAGATGACATTTGCTGAAAATCCATACTAAGTTTCATTTTTTGATGATGTAAAATTGATGTTCTATCAAATCATGTTATATATAAATGTTTTCCCTCCTGGAGATAAAGAATGAATACAATTATGGCATTTTCATGTTAGGTACGATTGATTCATACCGTATGAGTATGAATATCAGGAAGATCAGCTGTTCTAGCGGCAGTGCATCGCAAAACACACTTCATTCAAACTCAACAGAAACAAAACAGAACTCACCAAAGCCGCCTTCTTAAGTCTTTCCAACAATCACCAACTCTTTGGTGAAAATAAACCCTTATTTCACAGAGTTTGATTTGAGAATATGCCAGCTCGACATGCTGTTTTTCCCGCTGTCTCTCTCTCTCTCTCTCTCTCTCTCTCTCTCTCTCTCTCTCTCTCTCTCTCTCTCTCTCTCTCTCTCTCTCTCGTCGAATGAACAGCTAATTTCGTAGGAGACAGCTGGCATTGAAAATGACTTGCCCTTTCAAAATTATTCAGCAACTGCTACTCAGGCTAAATAGCAGTTCACTACGTGTTTTGCTATAGCTGGTTTTCACACTTGATGCAAACCGTACCCGAGTACACATGCTCAAGACCACCTTTTCAATTGAACCCGGGAATGGATCAACAAACCATGCCCGAGTATGGTACAGAGTGTTCACACTAATCCAACAAACTGGACTTTGGGATCAAGTGTACACAGATTTACTCCAATCATTAGTGAACAAGAGCAGACACACTAAAGATGAATCTGGAACAATCTGATCCAATGATTACTTTGATAGCCGAGTGTCCAGTCTTCTCAAGTAAGAGACGACTTCTGTTTTTGTGAATTGTGCAGCAACATCTGTTGAGTAGATTCATTTAATTACTGATTACCCCCTGTCATAGGTTCAATGTTGGCATTTTTGGCAGCAGCCTGCAGTATGTATATCTTCATTTTCTCTGGTAATACCGCAGGGAATGGCGAACAGTAGGTTTCCATAGAGCTTTAAACCCAGTGCTTATTCAAGTATTTCTAATATTTCTCCCCATAATTTACGTTAGACACCTGTTAGACACCAGGGTTTCATTTTGGATACACTGTGATGGATCTGAAAACAACTATATTAGCTGTTTTCCAGTGAAATGCATTTGTGAGTTTCTGAGAATATGTTTTCTATTAAGAGTCATGCTTCAATGGTTCAGTGATGGAGCAAGAATAATTTATATTTTTGCTTGATAAAAATGATCTACTTTACATTTAGATTACAGATTACATTTTACAGTTACTACAGCGGATGAATTAGTTTTTATTCCACCATCCTTTTGGAAAACAGAGGTCATGTTTTGAGGGTGAAATACATAATTCATCATTACTGTATGTGTTCTTATAATAGTCTATTTTCTCATGAGAAGGAAAGCATGGGTACAATGTACAAAGAATTTCACAGTCCTTAGGCTGGTTGGTCAGATTTCTGTTCAAGAGGGTATTAATATGGTGGCCCTGAGAGCGAGAGAGTTTATCAAGAAAACACATGCACATAGACACAACACAAATGAAGAAACATCTTCACCAATTTAATGGCACATGATCAGTATTTAGAAAAAGCAATGCAAGAAGCTTGCTACACAGTGGATACTGTTTCCAGGGGGAATATCGGTATCGGCCGATATTTGATATTCCACCACATCTGAGCTGAAGCAGCAAAGCGCAAGGCTACACCAGCAGAGTTCTTAATCCGCCGCACAGCAGTGCTCTGCCATTACTAGTCCACTATTTAATCGTTCTCTCAGACGGATAAAAAAATAAAATAGAAAAATGCTAAAATAGGTCACCCAAATATACTTAGGCAGCCTTTAATATATGGGGCAGCCAGCCCAAATAAAATCTATGTGAGAAAAACACTGCTTATATTTCACAAAACAAATATTTTTGTTGGGCTATGTAAGTACTGAAACATTCTTCTAATTGAGTAGGGAGTTGAAGGTTGTAGTGTCTGAGGCTTTTGAAGAAAAAAATGAATATTTTTATTCCCCAGTGGATTATAAAGTTATGTCCCAGCTGTGTGTGCGTCACTTCTCAGTGCCACCTGGAAACAGTTTCCATTGTGTTGTGAGCTCCTTGCAGCACTTTTTCCAAATGATCCACATGTGTTGTCTAATTGATGTTTTTGTGTATCTTCAAGTTGGTGAAGACGATTTCTAAATTCTGCACATGTGGCTAAGGGGTAGAACAGGCCGTCCTCGTCTTTTCCGGCTCCTTCCGTCTGTTTGTCAAAGTGTCATTGAGCGACACACTGAACCTCAAGTTTCTCCTTCAAGAAACTTCACAGCAGCCCACTTCTAAAATGCTAAGGATGGGTTAAGTACAATTTTGTGTATGTATGTATTCATATAACTTTTCTAAGTTTTTCAAGTTGGTGAAGATCATCGTTTGTTTGCTTGTTGTGTCTCTTTGGATGTGTTTTCATTTTTGCAGTGCGTTGAGCTCTCAGTGGCACCATGTGTTAAAGATGATGCTTTGACTATTGATTTGTCAGATGAAATACAGCTTTTAAGCCCGATGATGTATAATAGACTTCCTGGATATTGATTTTGGTCTAGATTTATATATTTCATGGTGGAAGAGAAAGATTTACCCATGACACCTTGCTGCTCTTGCTGGCACCTCACCAGAGGAGGCACCTACTGTAATAGAGGTGAGCCATTACTAACGGACTGCCATGAGATCACCAATTGCACCGGGTTATATTCAGAGCGCTGGAGCCTCTAATGACCTTGGTAACCATAGTAATGGTGTTTGGATATGACAAAATTGATTTGACTGCTCAAATTCATCATGACTGCAGTTAACTTACAATGGCTTATAGACGAATTTGTCACGTTGAAAATTAGGTGAGCATCAAGTAAGCCATATTTTGTAAGATTTGCTTCTCTTGACTGGTATTGCAGCTATAATCTCTGACTGCCGTGTCAGTCATGTGATTGATTTCAATGTGTTAGACAGGGTGGTGGGGTAAAATGTTTATATGTCAGAGTAGGGAAAAAGCAACAGTAGCTGTGTTTACATACACAGAAATTGGATTCAATCAGATTAAAAATGCTTAATGTAAACACAAATCGATTTTTCATCCCATCAATTTTTTCATGAAAAATGATTTTTTTCCTCCTTCCCCTTTCCTCTTCCTTTTGGGTAATTTTTCTCCACTTCATGTGTGCGTGTCTTCACTGCTTCCGTAAATTCATCATGACTGCTCTGTAACTCATGCCCAAAGGCTTTATTTTTATTAAACGCTCGGTGCATGTATACGTACGTCATGATTGGATGATTTATTTAGTGTCCATGTAAACACTATTGATTTTCCGATCAACCAAGGTCAACATTAGATTTCCTATAATTCAAGACTCAACCAGATCTCTACTTACTTTCTGCCACTTTTTGAAATGACAGGAGGCTAGAGGCAACTTGATAAACAAACATTAAAAATATATACCATTAAAATGAATAAACATTAAAGGTTCTATAACACATCTTACACTAAAGTACTGTTTTTTTTCAAATTTAATGACATTAACTTAATTTATTAACTAAGGTAACTTGGCACAGGAATTGACATGGCCTATATGACAGATAAATCAAACACTTTCTGCAACTAAAGCTGCAAACTGGATTTTAGTGGTAAATGTGAGCATGAGGATGGAACCAGCCAAAATAAGAAATAAATTATTAAATGAATAACTTGATAAAAGAATGTCATTTAATGTAGCATTATGAAATAAAAAAATAAATGAAACCATTAATTATTTGATAGAATGTGACATAAAAGGATATTTCTATTTTAATTTGTTATTTATTTATCTTTGTATTAATTGCCTTATTTATTTACTCTTCTGTTTAATTTTCACTTTATTTATTTTATGTATTTTTATTATTTTCCCCTGACATTCTTTTTATAAAGAAAACCCTATTAGTTTATGTTGATGCTTTTTTTTTGTACTCTGGCACCTTACTTCCATAAACAGTATGGAAAGAAATGCCATTTTGAATCAATTTATTTTCATTATGAATTAGATAACTGGTCGGCAGCCTATAAGTTGAGTATAACTGATCTAGACACATGTATCTACTAATCACAAAAACAAAAAGTACATGGAAAAGTGACTCCTACTCCTCAAAGCTCAGTGTTTGTCAAACATAGTCTATATCTCACAGAGGTTCTCCTGTGACAGAGAGCCATCTACTGAACATTTGAAGTCATTTATTACCAACGTTATCCTTTTCCACAAATATCTGAGGAAGAATTTATTATTATAATTTCTTTTCCACAGCCACGAGAGTTATGGATTGATCTTTCAGACAGTCATATGTGGAGTTGTCATTCTGGTTGTGTGATGACTGGAATCTATTTATATACTGACCTTAATAACTGGAAGTCTTTTGCTGGGTCAAATTAAATAACTTCACATCAATCATATGTATGTGTTGGCAACTCAAGGTGCACTCATTTTTGTTAGATTCTTATTTCTCTCGTTCAGCACAAAAACACAGTCTGTTGCAAATTCAGCTCTGAAGGACAGAATCTGTTGCGTTGCCCAACTACATGAGCTGCTTTGCCATGCATGTAACAGGATATCGAAGAAGAGTTGTTGACTGTAGATTCTGTTACGTGGTGTTTTTATGGTGACGTTCAATTCAACAGATGTTGTCAGCCACACTTCATGAACTTAATCACTGCAGATAAAGTTGTTGTCAGCGATTAGCATTTACTGAGATTTATGATTAGTAGTTTCACAGTCCTCCAGGAGGACACAGTATTTTCATTTTTTAAGGATGAAATTTGTCCTAGATCTGGCGCACATTTTGACAGCATATGTTGTTGCTGAATTGATCAGCCAATCAGCCCAGACTCCTGTGTGCTGACTCAGTGGTGAAAAGAGTTTTTCAACACTGGCTTTCCGTTTGCATTCAATAACAGCGTGAAAACCTGCCCCTTCTGAGAGTATCTACTCACCTAACATGCTCTCTCTCAATTTCTCTCTCTCGCCATGTGCTATTTGATTCTGCAATGACGTCCTTAGTCTACTGTGGCTTGGCTACTACCTCTTTTATACATAGCTTTGAGCAAAAGCATCTTCCAAATGGATAAAGGTTAATTTGCCAAGGCTGGAAAAAAAAAATCTGCCAATGGAACTGGTGAAATTTTGCTTGCTAAGATTTCTTGAAATAAGATGTAATATTTAGGCCCTTTAAGATAAAAAGAGATCTTGAAATTAGCTTTGAAAGCTAAGTGTTGTGTAATTCTCAGACGTAGTTTTTTTCACTTAAGATATTCAAGATGCCAAGTCTACAAACAGGTCCCTACTGTATATCTCACTGAAATGGAGAATGTGTCCTATATTAAGCGTTATGACATATTTTGACTTGTGGTAGAATCCTCTGATTTTGAGTTTAGTGGCAGTCTTAAAACATATTTGGAATTTCTCTTAAAAACTGGTGCAGTTGCCTTGTCATCTCCTAGAGAATGTACTTTATAATGAGACTGCTTTTTTTCTAATATACACCAATAATGCATTGTCTTCATAGTACTCTGTGGGTGTGGCCTCAAATAACATGGTTACAAGAAATTGCAAGAAATTGCAGCAGCTTTAGACGACAGCTGTGGCTCTTAAAAGGTATAAACAGGGTGCATATAAAACTAATTGCAAACCAAGGGACAAGTGGTGTGCAAATGACTGGCTTTCTGAACCCCTTTCTGTGTAACTTAAAAGCAGTCAGCATGCAGTTGCTGAGAGACTGATGTGTGTCTATTTCGCTTGCATCAAGGTAGAACAGATGTCAAATGAATTCAAGCTGAACAATAGAAGCTCCTCTGCACTCTGTGCTGTGAGTCAGTGAAAGATTTTCACACCCCAGGTACTGTAGCACTTATATATTATTATGAAGCCCTTGGTGAGACACCTACCTTCACCAAAACTTGTTAACACTGCAGGCGATTGTTGCAGATCATTTGAATAATTGCATGTAGGCAGTCGCCCAATTTGATTAACTGTGCAACAGCTTCTAGAATAGACAACAAGGTCATCAATGCCTGTAATTCGTTATCCATGTTGAATTAACCACTGGTGGTCAAGGTTGTTGTTAGTTTTTGCTGGAAAAGGGTCATGTGATGATAGGGGTGTGAAAAATCAGGAGGACGCATCATAAGCAGGCGGAAACCTCTGGGTCTGAAAAGTGAAGTCAATGCAGAAGTGCCTTAAACGTTCTCATTCTTTCTAATAGCTAGCAGGGGTTGACTTTCGTCTATGAGAAAATGAGGCTACCTCTCCCTTGATTTATTACCACAGTAAACATTGTAAACATGGTTTTATGGTCTCAATCGCTAGTTTCAAGTCTTCTTCAATACAGCATGTTTGTTTAGTAAATTATGCCAAATAGACCATAAAACAGGTGATGCTTAGGGCGTGTCTACCTCGCAGGTTGCTACCATGGCGTTGGGAGTTGTCCATGTTTTTGTCTTACAGCTTTCACAGTGTGTTTTTCGGTTCATGAAAGTTAACATTTTGGTTGCCTAAAAATACCTTATTCAGCGTTCAGTTGTACTTAGCTCCACCCTCTCGTGTCACTTCTGGTTGCAAAAAACTGCAGATTGCAATGGCCATAAACATAAGATTGGCGACAGTCATAATCCAAGATGGTGACAGCCGTAAACCAAGACGGCGGTAGCCGAAATGCTAAACTTGAAGCTTCAAAACGACAGATCATCCCGGTGACTGCATTCACTTACATGCAGTCTATGATCGTGACTGATAAGACCCAATCAGGAAGTAAACATGGGTGTCTGTGTCATCGTTTTCAAATGTCTCTCTTTCCGCCCATGGAGACTAAAATGCAATACTGGCGTTTACAAACTAAAACAGGGTCAGAAACATTTTCAGAAGTCTCCATTTTAGGGGTCCAGAAATGCTGTAGTAGTGTGGATGTTAGACTTAAACATAGCAAAAGTTCTGCATTTTAAAATGAAAATGTGTGATGTTTGATTTCACAAACAGATCTGATAGGTGAGACTGAGTGGTAAATGTTCTTTTACTTGCATGGTGGATGATAACACCACATTTTTGTCAATAGTCTACACATTTTTACAGATTGTAGAAGTTATGTATTTTTTTTTATTATTTTACATTTACACTATTAGCAGCAAAAGCAACAAAACGGCCAGTGTGGCCAGCTACATTGTGTTGCTCAAGTGCTCGTTGATGTAGTCACGTCATTAAATAGCACTGGAAACTGACTGTATTTATTTTTTTTAGATGGAACAGAACAGAGTGAAACAAAAACAGCATTGGCTGATTCTTCACCATGTCATTGGAGCGCTGAAAAAAGTTTAGACCTTCTCAATCTTGTTTGTAAGTGTCAGGTGTCAGTTTGTACCTTCATGTCACCAGCTTCAGTTGAAAATCACTTTGTTGTGATGTAGTGTGAACACAGCTTAAGCCTGAAATGTTAATACTTTGTCTCTTTTTGAATCCACTGCATATGACACATTTAAGGGCAGAGGCTATTACCCCAGCACCCTGAAAATGCTGGAGTAACGTCTCATTGACTTTCAGAAGGAGGAAAAAAAATCTTCTTTGACTTATCATGTGCTGACAGGAAGTCATGGGTCAGAGGTTTCACTTTCTGCCAAAAAAAGGCTCTATACGCTATGATTTAACTAGGCTGGCTTCCATTGTTATGATTTAGTTTTATTTTCCTGCATTCAAATATAAAAGTCCATGAACAGTTTTTAGCTTATTGAACCCACAATTCAAGCTGTTAAAGATGTCTGGTTAAAAAGATGAAAGAAAAATATCAGCGACAAAGTTCTTGAAAATTACAGGACGGCAATATGAGGCAATATTGTGTACTCCAAGTTTGTAGCCGACACTTGACCTGCTTTGCTCCAGATACGACTCTGCATTTTCTTACGCTCCAGTTCCTGCCTGCCACAACTACTAGTTCTGCGGTTAATGCAGTGTTTGATGTCATCTGCAGTGGCTCTTTGCTCCTCAAACATGCTCATAGTAATAAAGAATTCATTACTGGATGAGTGAGTGAGGCAGCAGCTGTCTGTCTCGTCTGCTTTCTATACTTCTCCCATCATTCCAGGTTAAACAAAAGCATCAACATATAGCAGAACCATCGGAAACACTACACATTTTTAGTAGTGTTGTTCTTTGTTTTTAGTGTTTGTCATTGTGACTTCTTGCAGTGTTGATGGTTTGACAGTGGAGCATCTGCAACAATAAGTGCAGATAAAATGCGTTATGGTTGATTTTACTAATGATAAGCAGTAGCCTCTGGGGTGTTTTAAATCCCCGCAGGGGCTAGGAAACTGCTGCGTCATCATGCTTTGTTATTTTGGGTTTCAGTCACAATCACAGCCGCCACTCGCATGCCTCACAAGCACACACACTTAATTCATGCATGGATTTGTTATTTCACTGCAAGATCTTTCAGCTCTTTTTCTTCATTTTTATTTGTATGATTTTGTTTTGTAAAAATGACTTAAAGCCAGGTGTGAGTGCATTTTGTCTGGCTGCACACTGACTGGCAGGTTGTGGTGCATTATGTTTTTCCTCCGAAGATGACATCATCCCTGTGGTTGTGGCGACATCGTATGGTGCGTGCCCCGTTTTAGCGTCTGTCAAGGTGACTGCGTGTTAGGGGAAGCGTACAAAATGTAGATTTCATTTATTGCATTTTTGCTACATAGCAAGTCACCAGCTGGTGGAGGAATTGTGGTGGGGTGGGGTGGGGGGGGGGCAGATATGTGCATGTGAAGGAGCAGGGGGCGTGTATTAGGGGAGGGAAGAAGGGGTATTGTCCTGCCTCCATGCCCTCCGCAGGCAACTGAGGATCTTATTTGACAGCTTCAAGGTGGGAAGTGGAAAGACCAAAACAAGAACCATAGCCCCCTTTTTTTACCCCCTCTCTTTTTCTGGGGGGAGAGAAAACCAATCGGTCTCATCACACTGTGGTGGCTGGGTTTGGCTCTTTGTCAGTGCACGGGGGGGTGGGGGGTGCGGGAGGCAGGCAGGCAGTGTGAATGCATATCATGACCACAATAGAGCAAACGAGCACAGTTCAGCCATGAAAGCCCAGCGGGAGAGGCTGAGAATTCCAGGGCTGACGCTAGAGTGAGTATTTTCCTCCGTTATCCTACCGGGGAGGCAGCTCCTCTGCAGTGTGTAGCTTCATCTGTCTCTGTGTCATATTTGTTGCTGTCTTTCACTGTTGCTTGTGCAGCATTAGCATTAGCAGCAGCAGCATCTGTTTCAGGAAGTCTGATGTAAAATCCTTCACAGCTAGGCAACAGAGGCTTACTTGTGGTTGTGTGTCTGTGTGTTCACGTATTTATATTTTCATGCACGCGCGTGTGATACACAGACTGATAATGTCACGCAAAGGGGTGCCGCAACTGCACAACATGCTTTCTTTGCTGGCGTGACACACTTGTATTCACACAGTGCACACGTACACACACACGCATTCTCATAACACACATATGATGAGTGGTAGTGATTGTTATGATCAATAAGGTGAAAAGCTGTGAATCACTGTGTTTAAACGGCAGGTTTTCCCTTTTATCGAAGCCAACAGTCATTTGTTTGACTTGATTTTTTTTTTTTTTTTTATTTAGGTCAACAAGGTATTTGTTATGGTTCCCTCCATTTGAGGCTTTAAAACCGGCAATTGAGAGAGTACAATTGGATGAGTGACTACGTTAAATTAGCTTTAAACCCATTATTTATATGCAGACTTTATATATGCAGATATATTTTTCTAATTTTCAACAAATTCCATGAAAAGACCTGTCAAAATCTGTCAGTCAGTATTTAATGATTTCCCAGCTTGTCTGTAGTTCTCACCCCCGGCCCATTGGTTCCTGCTGAAGATATAAATTTTAATATTTTTGCTTACTTGCATGCTCAGTAATTTCCTTCAAACATCACAGGGCAGGAAACAGGGCATTTGGACAGTGGGCTGGTCCGGATTTGAGATGTGAAGCTAATGATGAAGTGCCTTAAATTTGCATTCTATCTTATAGACAGCAGGGGGCAACTCCCCTTGGTTGCAAAAAGAAGTCAGGTTGTATAGAAGTCTATGAGAAAATGAGCCCACTTCTCACTTTGTTTTATTACCTCAGTAAAATATCATTTATGGTCTCAATTGCTCGTTTCAAGTGTTCTTCAATACAGCATAATGTTCATTTAGTAAATTATGGTCCCTTTTAGAGTCAAGCAGACCATAAAGCAGGGGATGCTTTAGTGCAGGGCTACCTTGTGATTGACAATTAGCTACCACAGCGTTGTCCAGTCCGGGAGTTACATGGTACTTTTTTTCTTATAATTTTTAACCCTTTAACAGTGAGTTTTTTTCCATTCGATTCATTATAGTTATTTATAACCATTTAGGTCGCCTGAAAATGTCTTATTTAGTGTTTGGCTGTACTTTGCGCCACCCTCTTGTGTCACTTCTGGTTGCAAACAACTTGGCAATGGCCAAAATGTCAAATTCAAGGCTTTACACCGCAAAATAACATATCAGGCTTTGGATACCTAAAAAATAGTTCTTAGTAGAACGATGCATAGTTGGTTTTGGTCTTTTCATAGAATTTCTTAAAAATAACAGAAATCCCCAGATTTACCTTTGAAGCCTGCAGTTGAAGTTACTTACTTCTACATGACCAAAGGCTCTGCAGTGGCACTGTTTAAATAGCTCAATATGTGACATTATGTACTGTATGTAAAATGAAAGTTTCTGCATGATTTGAATCGCAGGAGATGATGAGATATTTCTGATCTTAGAAAAATTCAGTAAAGTGTGAAATTAGGTTAATATTTAGCTCCCTTCATAAATTACAGCTGTTTAAATGCATCCTCTTTGATTGTAGTCTGAATTGAAGCAACCTATGAGACATCACCAATGTCAAACAAACATTGCAGAACCAGACAAATACCTTGGGAAGCTGCTCTTTAAACATGATTTTGGCTCATCTGACAAGGATCATTACTCTTCATGATGCTGCTGTCTTCATCTGGGCATGTGTCAGAGCTATGGGGGGGTTTCTGTCCTGTGTGTGTGACAAAAGACAACTATTCACTACACTCCATTTAACTTACAGCCTCACTCCCCGAAGCTTGAGCCCCACTCCCACTAGCCCCTGCAGTCCGTGCAGCCCGCTGCACGCTTTTCATTTTTGGAGGTAAGCGAAAGCTCTTCAACCATGCCTGTGTTGTTTTGAAAGGCCTGTTAGTGCATGTTTGAGTCAGTGTTGTCATCATGCATCACAAGGCTGGAACCGGGTATTCAGTTTGCCCTCCTAAAATCATCTGCCATTGAAATGACATTGAAAGAGGAGGACACAGTGCTTATATAATGTTGATAGCCCCCCCCCCTCCCCCATCTTGACCCTCTCTGTTCTGAGGTTTATGCTTTTCTTTCATGTGCAAAGTAGGATTTGTGTCATTTGCAATACATCAAAGTGAAGAATGGTCTCAATCTGTCTGAATCCTGGCTGGATTGATTCATTTGGACTGAAGAGCATTGAAAATGCTAGTTTTAGATTTCTCAGTAATAGTTTCCTATCCAAGCTTACTGCTGATATCTTGACTAGTTTATGATTTAAAAATCTGTGCTGTTAGAGCTTTGGATTATTTTATGAATATCAAGACTCTTATCCTTATGTCACTGAGAAGATTATTTCTTCAGGGGGTTAATGTGCATCAGTGATGTATGAGATAGCAGGCCTCTACTCGAACTCCACTTTTCACCCACCAAGAATCTCTGAATCTGTCTTTTTTTGTTTCATTTGGGGTTTGACTTTCATGTATGTCATTAAAGATGCTCTATTACATATCCAGATCTTTAATATAGCAGCAAACAACTATTTGTTATGTATAGATACATACCTACCTGAGCAGACAATGAGTTGCTCTCCCGCTGTGTTTGTTGTAATCCGAGCTTCTCTGTGCTCTGTTGACATTGCCGGGGTGGCAGCCTGTGCTTTTAAGTGTGTGTTCGTGCACATGAGCGTGCCCCACTGGTTGGCTCACGGCCGCCATTCCGCATTGCTCTCATACAGTGGTTATAGCTGTTAACGCCGTACCGACAAACGGTAACGTTGCATAAGCTCAAGAAATGTTTTACTGATAAAAACAGCGTCTGTGCTTTCTGTCAGGTTTTGCTGGCTTCATTCAAGTTGCTTCTGATGGCGATTTTGTTAAGAGAAATAGTTGGAATGCATTTTTTTTTTTCTTCAGCTCATTCAAAACACACAATATTGAAGAATTTTCTGTATCAATGAATAGCATGAAACACCCACCTATGTCACCTCTGATCTCCTCTTCTTTGCTTGGCTTTCATAGAGAGTAAAGTGGAGCAGGCGTTTAAGTGAGTCAGCTCTATACCTGAGTGTGGAGATGTTTTTAACTGAATTTTTTTTTTTTTTTTTAATCTATTGACAATTTCATTTTTTATTCCATGATGTACCAGTTCACAAGGTTTGATGTTGCAGTGCTTTGTTTCATGATCTGAGATGTTCAAGTAATGACGCAGTAAGGTATAACTTACAGAGGACATTATCCTACATCAATAATATGCCACAATATAGGACCATCTTCAGGACTATTAAACAGCAGCACTGAATCTACATATTGGAGAAAGATTTTTAATGAGAGACTGATGTTCGATGAAGTTGGTGGCAATGGTAGTGTGACATTGCAGTGTTTTAACATCCCAGAGACATCACAGTAAATACTGGCTTACTTCTGTAGACATTTTCAGATGTTGCCATAGTAAGACCCCCAAGCCAGGCGCACCCAACTGTAGTGGGTGCTCAGATTGATAACAGCCCCGTGTTAGAAAGAAAATGCTCGAAGCTGTGATGGTTGGGGCATGTTGTTTCGGTTACCGTTGAGACAAGAAATTCAATCCAGGAAGTTCAGTTTGATCCATGAGTTTGAAGACTTATCAGACGCCCAGAACTCTGCACAGCAGTTTGAAATACTCTGACAATGGAAAGTTATCATGGTGACAGTCATGTTATCTTTTGTCAAAAGAACTTTACTTACTTTACCAAGTAATCTACCAGGAACGTGTGTTTGCATGACTTTGATCGGCCTACACAAGCTGAGTCAAGATGAAATTTTTTTGCTGGACAACCCTGTGTTTTTTTTTTTTTTTTTTCATCAACAACACTGCTGTGTTGGTCTGAATTTGGCCTTAAAGGACCAGTGTGTAACATTTTGGGTGGATCTAGTAGCAGAAATGGAATATTATGAATATATTCATGACTATGTTTTTATTAGTGTATAATCACCCAAAACTGCAGTAAGAATTATTGTGTTTTTGTTAGCTTAGAATGAGTCCTTCATATCTGGGAGCAGGTCCTCTTCATAGAGTCCACTATGTCACTCCATGTTTCTACAGTAGCCCAGAACGGACAAACCAAACACTAGCTATAGAGAGAGCCTTTCATGTTTTTACACTAAGTGAAGGCCACCATAGTTCCCCAACATGCTTGTGAAACTGCAATAACATACTGCAGATTGCTAAACTTGGCACTGCCAGCCGCTGCCTGACTTCCATTGCTCCTAAGTAGTGTTATTATAGTAAGGCTGTCTTCTAAATGAAGTGAACAGAGTTACTGTGGTTTTTGCACTTGGCAGCTAACGTTACTGCAGTCTTGGAATGGGAGGAGTGAGCGGAGGGGTACTAGTCGGTTGCAGTCTGCAACCACACCATTAGATCCCACCTACACAATGTCCCTTTAAATGATACAACTCCATTGTTGTGCAGCATGTGGTTTTAAACCAGCTGAGCAGCAGCATTGCAGCAAGTGTTTTGAGAAAATATTTTGGGATTTTATAGAGTTTTTGACCACTTTGTTTATATTGTGCACATGCACGAGGATGAGATGCACATTCCCTCTGCCAGTTTCAGGCTATTGTGTCAATGCATAGTCAGTGGCGGTAACATGGCAAGAAACCTAGAAATCGCACACAACAAGGACGACGAAGCTAGCATAAATGGTTGTAAACATTGCACAATTTAGAATATTTCTATGTTGTATATGTTTTATGTAAGGCTGCAACCAACGATTATTTTCATTGTCAGTAAATCTTTTGATTATTTTCTCGATTAATCAATTAGCTGTTTGGTCTATAAAATGTCCAAAAATGGTAAAAAATGTCTTTTTTTTTGTTTCCCAAAGCCCTAGATGGCATCCTCATATGTCTTGTTTTGTCTACAACTTCAACATAATGAAACCAGAACATATTCACATTTAAGAAGCTGGAATCAGAGATTTTTGTTTTAATTATTTTTTAATTAATTAATTAATTAATCATTCGCTCTAGTTTTATGAGGAAGTGCGTCCATTATGATTGTCAACCCTTAACCATATACACAACATGTTTTGAAGAGAAACAGTGAATGGAAACAACACTGTTAATTTTTCTTTGTACATAGAAATAATTTATATCTGCATTGCATACTGTGTTGTCATGTCTTATGTCACTGTTAAAATATAATACTTTAATTTTCAAGCATAACCAGTCATAAGTCAGTAAGAGGACGATTACCCACAATTTTTTTCTGCTTGTGATGTCCATGTAGCCAGTGACCTCCCTATTCATGCTGCTCTATGCAGTTTGACTTTGAACCATCTGAACCATCATTTCTTATGTGGAACACAGAAACAGAGCAGAGCCATATTTAGAGTGAAGGCTGTCACGCTGGCCTGTAGGGAGCCAGGCTGAGCCACTCTGAGGGAATGCACACACAGACTAAAGCAGTGACTTTATACTGACAAAATGGCTTCTGATAACGCTTTAAATTACATTTAAGTAGAACCAGTGGTTTTGTACCAGTCATGGAAGATTTCCTCCTTTGTCAGTTTGATTCTCCATCTCTTTTCCTGAGCTTTTGAGTCCCTTCCATGTAATGCACAAATTTATGGAGACATGTCACATGACCCACCGCTGGATAGTTCTGACGCAATATAGTAGGTTGTTCTCATACACCGTTCATAGCTATACTTACACAAAGTAAGGTATTTCACATAAATCCCAGGATATAAATTTGTGTGTAATCCATATAATGGTAAACCAAGAAATATAAAGTTTGACAAACGCTGCATAAGGAAGAGATCGGGGTGGATGGGTGGATCAAGAAACATCAGACTTTCAAGTTATTTTAACCCAAACCACCACCATCTTCCTAAACCTAACTACGTCATTTTGTTGCCTAAACCTAAGCAAGTTGTTTCCTGTGAAGACGGAAGTTTATTTTGTTAAGACTGGAGTGGACAAGTGTTGTTGGATATTCACAGGAAAATGCATGAAAAATTGGGAATAATTTTTTGTAAAAGATTATATGAACTGTTGTATGAGGATACGTTGCAGTCAGTGTCACTGCTGAAATAATGTGTGTGTTTGGTTTAGTTAATTTTAACTGAAAATAAGTCCCAATTGTCAAGAAATTGGCCAAGAGTATAAGAATATAAACACCAAACAATGAGTTTCAGAATTTCTCATGCTAGACATGCCAAGAAGGCACTACTACTACTACTACTGTTTATACTTGAGTATATTCACTAGAGGTGTGTTTGTACACAAGTATTGGGACTAGTACTGCATCAAATAATTATTATTGATTAATCTGACAATTACATGCTCAATTATTTGTTTGGTTGTTTGGTTTTGGTGCGGAAAGTGTTAAAAAATAGTGAAAATTGTTCATTATGATTTCCTAAATTCCAAGTTGACATATTTTAATGTTGCTTATTTTGTCTGACCAACAGTCCAAAACTCAACAGTATTCAGTTTATGAACATAGAAGACAAAGAAAACCAGCAAATATTCATACTAGAGGCAAGGCAAGTTTATTTGTATAGCATATTTCAGCAACAAGGCAATTCAAAGCACTTTACATAAAACATCAAAAGTGAGACAGTGCAAAAGAAATGCAATTAAATTGCATATTCAATTAAAAACAGTCATTAAAAATCCAAGAGAATAGAAAAAAAAAGCTAAATAGCATAGGGCAGGTATGAAATACAAGAATAAAGCTACAGAGCAGTGAAATAGATTTTTAAAAATCAGATTTAATAAAAATCAGCAAGAGAGAGTATGCAAAAAGTGGATTTTGGGTATTTCTTTTTTCAAAAAAATATTGAATTTTATTATTCAAATTGTTGGCAATTAATTTTCTTTTTTAATATTATTGCATTTATCTTTGGTTTTACTTGCTCATATGAGGTTTATGACTATTTCTGTTTCTGTTAAGCTTGATAAGAAGAGATAAATGTTTTGAAGCTGGATTGTGAAAGTAACATGTACACCTTACGCCATCAATCATGTGATTACAGCAGCCTCAGACTCCTGTCGCAACTCTTGACTTCTGTTATTGCTGCACAGCCAAGTGTCTGTCTGCAGGGCTGAACTTTGCTCTCTCCTGTGGAGGACAGATATAAGTAATCAATGCCTCGGTCCTAAAGTTTGAGGTCATAATGATTCATATGGTTTGGAATATAATTTTGTTCCAAGGCCTGACAGCTACTTCAGAGCATTTGTCTGGATACTGTCTGCTCCACACAAGCTGCTATGATCAGCTGACTCTAAATTCTCACACATACATGCAGGACTCCAAAGTCAAATTCATCACGTCACTGACAAAACTGTTTTCATGTGTGTTATGCATGCATGTGCATGTGTGATTTCAGCTCTTCAAACCTGTTTTTCCTTTTCTGAACTCAGTTTTACCAAAGTTAAAGTAAGAACAATATGACAATTAATATTTTGATATTTTGGGATATTATAAACAGGGATTAGACTTCAAGTCTGCATGTTTTTTCCGAGTCGTTTGTGTATGGCTGCTTATCTGCTGATCAGAAAACATAAGTCAGGGTCATGAAGTTAAGGTGAGGCTCCCATCAAATGAATGAGGTAGGACTGTCTATGCAGGGAACAGCTGAGGGACGGATTTATGCAGCAGAAAGAAAAAGAAATCCATGCAAAAGCAAAGCATTTCCATTTCAAATAGGTCCTGCTTAATACACTGACCCACCGAACTTTTGGAGGGGTGCCAGTTTGTGAACGCTGCAAGTGCACGGCAGCATTTGCTGATGATGCAGCACCCCACCGTCTCACAACCCCCCTGCACAGGATGTGAAGTGGTAGATGCCTGTTACATGATATGAAGCATGTTGAGCTAAGGGAGCGGGGTGAGTGTTTGGGATATGGAGCACAGTCGCAGTGAGAGGGGAAAACAAAAAGTCAGCCGGTGTTAGGTGTCGTATCTCTGCAACAGTGAAGGCTGTCACCACATGACCTGGATCACACACCCGGTGTGCCTTTCAGGATCCTCCCTGGATTACTTTTTTGTTTGAGGACAGAGGAGGACAAGGTGTCCTCTCTGCTGGTGTGTTTATGCCGCAGCTGGCTGCAGATGTGCCTGTGCAGAAGAAGTTTGGACCCAAGGAGAGTTGTTGTAGGAGTACTTGTCAGGATTGCTCTGGGGGTCGCATCCTCCTGAACCCTGAGAGCCGTCGCTTCTCCTCGCAAGGTCTTCAAAAGCCCCCTTTACATCTCCCTCTGTGGCATGACTCGGACACAATGTCAGATTCTAGTCTGTGGACGGTACTGTCCAACTTTAACATGCCACATTTCTTCAGTGGAGCCCGTCTGCGCCGGTCCAAGAGGTAACCTTCAAAACAGTTTGAAGTATTGATGTAGTTTCTTTTCCACATTGTGATATGTTTCTTTACAGACAGGCCTCTTTGCAAATGGCAGTCAAACAAAAAAAAAAAGCTTATTTTCCTAAACGAGTAACTTGGCTTGTATAGTTTTCTGGACACTGATTGTATTTACAGTGTCTCACCAGAGCTGATTTATGAGGCCAGCATGAATGAGAAGCTGGGTGTTGCCTTCTAACCTATTGTGTACAGTTTGCTTTGTGAGTCAATGGTAATTTAATGTTTGTTGTTGAGGCTGTTTCATGTTCCTTACACAGGATGTGTACTTTCCTTTATGCCATCCCCATTAATTAAGAGTTGGAAAGTGGAACTGCTGATTGTGTTTTATGTTTCTGTTACTGGTTGTTGTCGCTGTTACAGTTTCTGTAAACAAGAAAATTGTTTCATCCAAGTACTGCATCTGAGAAAATGTTACATTTCATACCAGATATGCATTTCATTTCTTAACATCGCCGAATTTAAAAACCTGTCATTGGTTTATGTGACTCAGAGTGTGTAGCCACAGCTAAGCCACTTGATACCAGTTTTTGTGTATGGTTTGGTGAAGCCCATATAACTGATATTTATCTTTAATCCCTGTCCTGACCCATTTTATAGTGCAAAAGAGCTTAACATGAAATACTGGCTTTTCATCATGCATCAGTGGATATTTAGTGGATGTTGAGTTTCATGCTTTAGAAGCATAGAGACGTGTTTTTATGCTGTGTCTGTTTCATTACAGCTGACCAGTTATTCCCTAAAATGAAATGAAATCACCTTTTTTTTAAGTGCTTTGCATGTGGGCTACTTATTCTCCAGAATAATGTCATTTTTCACACTCTTTCTTTTAGTAATGATCAGAATATTTTGATATAGGTTCATGATATTCAACAACTATAATCCTAAACAAAACACTGTGAATTCAGTAATAAATAACAAGAAACAAACAGCTGACACATCTGTATTCTTAAAGTCAAAATAGAAAAGAAGATTCAGTTAACTTTACTCTGTAATTTGTGAATATTTTAGGAACTGCAAAATGTAAGAACTTTGCTGCAGCTATTGACCATATTACCAGGAGTTCGCCAAAGCTGAGTTTCTGGAAAGCCATGTAATACTGTACATCTTCAGATGTAGAAATGTCTTCAGTGGCTAGAAAAAAAGGAGCTGCATTGCTTTTACCCAAGCAGCAAGTTTTTAAATACTATTAATAGAGCCGCATGTCATATGAGTGACTTTGAATTTGGGTTTGTCAGCGAGGAGCAGCATTTTCATGTGGCATTGCGCTTTGTCAGCTCACCTGACAGCTCTGACAAGGGAGCAAAACTCGCAGAAGTGAAAAAGATTAATCATGGCTTTTTGTTGACGTGGGTCAAGATCAGACATTTCAGATTTATCTGGATTCAGAGCATTGTAAATCAAAGGCTTTTATCTATTTTTGTCTCTTTCTGTACCCAAAATAAGTAAGCACACTGAAATCTAAGAAATTCTTTTTGACAGATTCAGATTACTTTGTAATGATAAAGACGTACAGTAATGTAGGGCAGTGTAGAAGTGAAATAAATATAAACTTCTTTACAATCATAACCATAATATAAGTTAAGTTTCTCAAACTTTGATAAAACACCTTTTATAGTATATTTTTAGTTGTAGAAAAAGAGATCTGCAGCTACGCTTGTGGAGCTTTCATGTGTAACAGAACAATGGTGTGGTGAGGTTGAGGGTTTTGCATATAAGCCAGACTGGTAAACCCTCCTATGGATTCGTTCCAGGAATCTCACACATCTGCAGTACAGCATACAACACTGGCCTACTTTCTCCCTATCATCTTCGCCCAGGGCTTCTTTATCCCTCCTTTACAGCTTCACTATAGCGACACCTTTTTCCCCCTCACTCAGTCTTTCTGGCCAAGGAGCTACCTCCATCACAGCTCAGCTTAGCATCAAATGTGATGCAGATGGCCTGTGCGCCATCCGAACCTGTGATTTTATTTTGTTACCTAATCTAGAAGCAGTCGTTTTAATGTCCCCGTGAGTGGCACTCCACTCTCTAATAGGTGTTATAATGGTACAAACAGTGGGATGGGGAGTGAGAGGGTGAAGCAACAAGAGGGTTGATTGGGCAGCAGTGTGGCATTCTCTTGGCCTAATCCACAGTGAGGGGGTATAAATAGATCTCGTTAAATCTGATCCTCTTTGACTGAGCACCTGTGTACCAGATATTATTCCCTCCCTTCCCATCATGATAAATGATTCATGGCATGTGTCCATACTTTTGATTGCAGACTAACACTAGAAACCTCTTGAGTAAACATGGACGAGTGGGATTTGCTATACTATGCTATACCTATTTTTTCAAAATAGGGTTTCCCCTCTGCTTTAGAGAAGAAAGGTAAGAATTTTTGAATTTTGGGGTGACAACGGGGAAGCAACAGAACTGCAAAAAGCTATAAGCAGCTTGGGATACTTCTGTTGCAGTCATTGGGCCGCATGCAAGAACATTTTTGTGTTTTTATCCTAAACCGCTTACTTTTTCTGTAAGGCTTTCTCGTGCAAAAATAGTTTGTCTCTTACCGAGACCAACTATGTCCGTCATTAGCATAATACTTGCCCCTAAAACAGTCATATAGGTGACACGTTTCGCTCCGTTTCATTCACAAAAATGTTTCCAAATGTAAAAACAAGATTTTCACACTTTAGATCTTTGTGTCAGCAGACAAAAAGATAGCAAGTTTAGCAGCATCAGCGTTTGCATTAGGGGACCTGGAACTATTGGAAAATATTAAAGCAGCCATTCTGGTAGCGTAGTGTTGTGTTTCGAGAGACGAACCGTTACATTACCCGCACTACATTTGCATAAAGTTGAGGTCAAGGCCAAGTTATGCAAATCAGGGGCGTCCGATGCAACTTAACCACCTCTGGAAACTGCTGAAAAACTTTGATCTAAAATAATAAGATAAGATTTGATAAGATATTCCTTTATTAGTCCCACAGTGGAGAAATTTACATACATTACAAATGAAGACAGATTCACCAAGTGCTTGACATATGTCCCACCAAAAATATTTTCAGATACACATTTTGGTGAACTATTTTCATAATATACAAGGAAAAAGTTTCCAAATGAACCACCGTGTTTGTTGCAGTTTGAAAGCTGGGAGCAGCAACCCACAAGTGAAAGTGTTTGTCCAATCAGCTGCCTTGTGTCTAGCAGCAGCCCATCAAGCGTCCAGTGCTGGACAGCGAGCCGACCCCCCACATCCAAAAACGCCATGATCAATACATTGATTCAATTGAATACACATTTGTCATATTTGGAAGACCCCTGTCTTGCAGGTTAAATCATCTTTCTCTTTGGGCAGGTCACATCACATTAAACTTTTAATTCAGAAATTACTAACCTCTGCCTGAAAGTCGTTGCTTTCTTCAGTATCCAAATACCAGAAATCTTCTCTGCAACTTCAAGTATCACTAAAAGTTCACATCATCTAATTTATCATAAGAGCACTGAGCCATGGCAACCACTGATAGATTAATATTTTGTTTCTGCACATTTGTTTGTTGTCTATTCATCATCACATTAGGCATTAGTATGGGGCTAATTGCTCAGCCATTAAGCAGGAGCAAGGCTTTTCCCTCTGTCCACTGATAAATCCAGAGTCAATGTTAAAACCATGCATCAAATTTGTGGGAAATTGCCCCTAGGTAATCAATCTCTGATCCCTCCAAAGGCAATACACTATGTGTGGGAGAATTAGTAAACAGCATTGTTTTCCATGTTCCAAAACAAGATGATGAGTAATACTAAATAATAAAACCAGATCTGGTTTGTGTATTTAACCTGTGAAATGTACACACAATACTTGTACTAGTGTGTAGGATTTAGGAGGATCTTTTGGCTGAAATGAAATATAATGTGTAGTATGTTTTCTTTAGGTTATAATGGCTTGAAAATATGATTGCATTTTGCGTCATCCACCGTAGTTATCTTGCACGCTTGGCCCAAGGGAGAAGTTTCAGTTGGTAGCAATCTGCAACCTCATACACTGCGCCTTAAAAAATACCAGCAAGGCCTATCAGCCTGCAAGGGATTCAGTTTACTTTCACTGCAGTATAAGTATAACTAGGGGTCACTTTAAATCTTGACTCTTCCAAAAATTTGATAACCTGCACACATAATCATGATTGTGATCAGAAAAATCTGAAAAAAATATGAATCTACAGGCCACAAAAATAACTTGCAATAACTTTTGATCAGTTAGGGTAAATTTAATTGCTTCTGGTGCTTCTGCTCTTGTAGAATGTATTTTTGCATAAATGTTTGTGAACCTGAGAATGAAAGATCTCCTGGAGGCCCATGGATTAGTTTTGGAAACTGATCAGTTACAGGGCACTTACAGGGCTTGACCTTACTAGTTAAAGCTTTTACATCTAAAATGAGATGTGAACAAATCAAACAAGATAACATCTGATTGGTACAAACTGTCAGAAAAGGTTTGGGTGTATAGCACAGAGTACCGGGTGGTTTTTGCACAACATCAATGCTTGTAAAAAGTTGCCAAGCTCTTCACTGTTGCTGAAGTGACACTGAAGCTCTGAGGGCTCTGAAGTGGCACCTGTAGGAGCTTCTCTTCAGCAGTGTTGACAAAGAGATGAAGGCCGCCTGCTCACACAACTCTGCGTCATTGCAGAAGCCCATGTGTGTTTTAACGTTCTGTAGAATCAATGCTGCAACACATAGACAGGCGAGGTGCACCTATGATTCGCTGACAACTCATTTGCTCTCTTTGTCTTTCTTACTGTCTCTCTCCTTCATGAATGGCTGTTCTGTATCTCTATCACTAGAGTAAAGAACTCTACATTGTAGTCATGCAGCACTGTGTTTTTGCACCTTATAAAAGATCTTTTTAGCTTTTCCCTACATCTCTGTTAGTTTCCACAAAGAGGATGCTGGTCTTCCTGGAGTCCACACAAAAACAATCACTATATAAATAAACAACAATTTAAAATCACACAGCATCAATAAAACAAGAATATATATAAATTATTAAGAACAGAAAATTAGTGCTGCATGCTTCATATGCATATGAATGAGTAGAGAATAGAAGCTTACAACAAAAGAAATTGTCACAAATAAATAGCCAAAGAAAGAAAGTTATAACAATGAAAAAGGGATCCAAAATACAAAGAAAATAAAGTAACCTCTGTTTGAGATTCACACATTTTTGTTGAATTTTTGAAAGATAATCCACTTCTGATGTTGGTTGTTGTTTATGCATCACACACATTAGCTGGGAAAGCAGTAGTGGTATTAATTTATTTTGGTCTTTGTGAATAATTTTACCCAAAAAAAAATGCACATAAATAAAAAATAAAATAATAAAGTAAGGTATTACATTAAAGAAAGAAAGAACAATGAAGAACTGGCTGCTCTGTTTTGTGTAGTTGGAAGTTTTTCAGCAGCATTTGACCAAATGAGAAGTACTCCAGATGTGCAATGCCTTTTCCATCATGGAAACAATATCCTCAGTGTGATCACATCAAGACAGTAAATTAACTAATTTAACACCCAGTAATTTGGCCAACTGATATCTATGAGAATAATCCTAGTAGGCCTACAACTAATGATTATTTTAATTGCTGATTAATCTAGAGATTAATTGGTCTGTAAAATGTCAGAAAGTGGTGACAAATGTCAATCAGTGTTTCCCAAAGCCCATAGTGACATCCTTAAATGTCTTGTTTCTCAAAGATATTCAGTTTACTGTCATAGAGGAGTAAAGAAACTAGAAAATATTAACTTTTTTCTTTCAAAAAGTACTCATCAATCATCATCAAACTGATCAATAACTTATCAAAATAGTTTGTGATTAGTTTAATAGTTTAGTTGTACAACTGGTTGGTACAATTAGTAATGTTTACAACTCAACATATATTCTCTCTCTGAGCTTCACTGTTTGTGAAGCACAAAACAAAGTTGAGTCATCTGCATACATGCGAACTGCCATTGTAGAAGCAGAGTAGGGATTTCCAGCACATCACCTACTTCCAAGATGCGTGGAGAATCTGAGGAGGTAAAGCTCCAGCAAAACTTTTAGTATATAGAACAACTTTATTGTAAGACCAAAGCTACCACTGAAAAATACTGTGTTCTGCTAGATAACAAGAACTAAATGTGAAAAACTATAACATTTAAGATTGACAATAAGAATACTATGGTCATTAAAGCTGCAGTAAAATCCACAAGTATAACACTAACTTCAATATGCCAACACTGAGAGAGAAACTGGGGAATGAATGTGTTTTTTGTGGTGTTTGTATTATGCACAGGAGGGAATCAATTATTGAATAACATCTTACAAATTCATTTGGAATTGGTTCAGTTCTCTGGGGAGGTTATGTAACAGGATGTCATTGAGTCTCTGACCTTGAAGTGAATTAATGTTCTTCAGGCATTATGTGTTCCCACTGACAACCTCTAATTTGAAAGTATAAACCCAAGACTAATCAGGACATTGAACGCTGAAGCTGTTTTTATGTTGAAATAGTTCATTTTTCTCTCAAGGTTAAAAACTGGGCTCTGATTATGAGTCACATGTGGTCGCTTGTGAGTCACAGTCCTGTATTAACATGATCAACAAACAAAAGCATTGTGAATGTTTCTGAAAGAACCTGCTGTTTTGGTGACTGAAGTAGGATGTTCTGTCTATTGTTTTTATTGCACTGAATGCACCAATATTAACTGTTGACTTCAGGACTATAAACACACCCAGAGGGGTCTTTTTGCATTGTAGCAGTGGTTAAAACAAATGCCATTTTTAAAAACAAATTTCAGTTGTTTCCACAATTACATCCACAATAATGATTGATTAGACCAGGACTGATTTGATAAATTTACTTAAGTCAAGCCAACATTTTCCAGTCAGTATTCTCTTTTATTTTTTTTCTCCACAGAGAAGAAAAATGTTTTGCAAAACTGATGTAATAATGTTGGCCATTATAGATTGCATTTAACACAAGTTGAGAAGGTATTTATGGAAGCAAAATTATATCAAAATTGTATCTAAGTGAAATTTAACCACTATTAAATATTTTTTTTGTTGAAATTATGTTAACCACAGAATTTGTACAATGCTAATATTTATTTAGTTTTTAACTTTAAAACTACAACAAAACATATATCATAATTTTCAAGACGGCAGCGAATGTCACGTTTTTGAAATTTCAAAAACTTGTGATATGTTTTTTTTGGGCTGTTAATTGAAAATATTTATCGCCAAGTTCAGTTCATGTTTTAAAGAAATTAATGGCGTTAAAACAAATTTGCATTAACATGTTACCATATTAATTTTGACAGCCAAAAAGTTTTATGTATTTATTTATTTATTTATTTGTTTGTTTGTTTTTATCATAATTTTATAGGTTTCAAAATAAAAACATAAAAACACATAACACATAAAAATCATTTAAAATGTTTTTATAGGTTAACAAATTCAGAAACAAAATATATATATTTTTTTTCTCCTTATGCAACACTTGACAAGAATGATACCAAGACAGAGGGGTTGAACAATACACAACACTACATCACAACGATAGCACCACCCAAAAGAAACGCTGTACAAAGCAAAATGCAAATAATACGGAGCGGAGCATATATTGTAACATTTTCAAAACATCAACTAATTAAAATAATATGGACATATGAGTTGAGATTTGTAGAAATATGTGATAAGAAATGTTTGTCGAGAGTCCTGTCTGATATTTGACTCTTGGTTTCACAGCTGCAGAACGAGCAACAGAAAAAGCCTGATAGGCAGCGGTCAGTCTTCAGGTTTACCGCGACCTCACTCCCCTCTCTCATCTCTTACAGGTAAGTGTATCTACTGTACACCTGCATTGTTTGTTAATTCATATGTATACGCTGTTTCTAAGTGCACAGAGGGGGAGTTTAACTCAAAATTTTCAATAACAGGACTGCAGTCAGTGTGTAAAGTAAATTACACAAAAATGCAAGTAGATGTATAATCCTGCTGCATTTCCTTCTCCATAGCTTTGACCTAGCACTTATCTGGCACTTGCATACAGTATTGATCTTGTGACATGGAGGAAATCACAGTTAATGTGCATGTTAAGTGGAGTTGACTGGCTCTAACAACGTAGGATGCAGAGGCGTGTCTGGTACGTAAATCAGTGACCAAAAGCAAGGCACTAAAATGTTATCAAAGTCATTAAAAGGATAGTTCAGGTGTTTTTAAGTGGGGTTGTATGAGGTGCTTGTCCATAGTCGTGTATTTCCTATAGTAGATGGAATAGGTAGTAGTAGATAGGATCAGCATGCCTCTAGTGTGGAAGAGCAGACGGGAATACCGCACACAACCAAAGCAATATAGTGCTGTTGATGGGGTCAGCAGCAAAATGACCTTCAGCCACCTAAATGGATCAGTATCAGTTACATGGGTGCAATATTTAGAATATTTTCACCGCTTTATCTTGTCGTAAGACAACCTTTTCCAACGTGGAACTGAAGCCATTATATCCACCTATATGCTCTCACCAAAATCCACCAACTTCACTGAAAAATACTGTAATTTTACCTCTCAGAACATGGGAGTTGCTGGTCTACTGCTACCTTAATCGGTTTGTTTGTGCTACTGTGTGACTTGGGTGAATCTGAACAAACCAGTCATACAATAACACAAGCAAACTAACTGACTGAAGCAGAGATAGAGATCAGTCTCACAGCAAGGTAAAACAGCGAAAATATTCTAAATAGCTAAAACTGTCTTGTCAGTCATAATGTTTGTCAGGTCAGTTCTGTGATGTTTGGGTGAAAACTCTGCAGTGGCGAGTTGAGCAGTGATTGTGCTGGGTGAGGAAGTAGTGGCCTGCAGAGAGGAAATGCACAGGAGCAGAGGGAGGGCAGGCCTCATTTGCCACAGGGCGTTTTATTTCCTGGCATTGGTCAGCAAAGCTAGAGCTGCAGCCTCACAGCGGCTGGTGTGTACTTCAATCTGAAGAAGGGGCCTCGTCTTTAAGATGGATGCAGAAAGTCACAATGTTGTTGCTAATGAATGCGTTCAGCGCTGGGATGACCTAACACTGTGGCTCAGTCGTCCTATTACCAAAGGTAAGAAACACATCCTTTTTTCCATTTACAGCAGGCAGATAACTGAGTATGCTACACAATAATTAAGAAGGCTTCTACATCAATGCAATGTGATTGTTTTCTTTTCAATTCTGGTCTTTGCTCCATATGTGTATTGTAGCAGATCAAACCTTTGTTCATGATCATGAATCATATAAACGACCTTTCCTTGAACCATATTTCATCACAGTTATTCCTCTCAGATAGCGTTCCAAACAGTCAGTAGATAATCCATCTCTTTGGGTGCAGTCTAACACCCAAAGGGAGAGCTTTTCATCTTTAATAGGCTGTGATTAAGATTACAGTGCAATCACATAGGTGACATTCGTCACTAACAACATTCAGCAGCGCTGTCATCATTCCCCAGTATGGAACATGTCAGATTAATGCTGGACCACAACGGCCTTTGGTGCCTTTCTGAAAGTCCCTGCAGTATGTGTTCAGGGGCCAAAGCTTCTATAACCATAAATGCAATACAGAATTACTGATGTGTTTAACCCTTTGAACTCCAATAGAGTTGGTAACAGAATTGACTGTTCTTTCTCTACAATCTAATATTGGAGCTCACTTATTACTGCAGGACAAATATCTTTTAAAAATTTTATTAGCAGCTAGCAACAAAGCTGTAACATGAAAATGGTTACAGAGCAAAGACTGACTGGATAGATTTGTGACCAATATTAACATTTTTACCTGTATGTTTGGGATTCTGCCTGTTTATGTGCGTGTCTTTGTGAGGTTCTCTTTAAATAGTTTGAACTGTGTTACCTTCCTCAAAGACCTGCCTTTTTTCTCACCAGCAGCACTTGAGTTTTTATAGCAACACCAAGGCAGTTTTGAAAAAGTTATGTGCCTGTCAGACTTTTACAACTATGCCAACGTGTCTCAGAGGTTTAAACATTTAGGATCAGTGAGAAGAGATTATTAAACCACACTCAACACATTTGACATTCAGACACATCTTTGGGTGCTGTGATGCTTTTAGAAACAAATTGCCTTAAACATGCTCTTTGACAATTACAATGACTTAACATGTGAAAGGTACACTTGACAATAAGCCAAACAGGCTTTCTGATTGGCCGGAAAATGTCCAGAACAATGTGCATTCAGTGCTTATGTCATTGATGAAAATAATGCTTTGGAATGAGCTACTATTGGGCTGTGTATTTAGTTTGCCTGGCTGCTGATTTTATCTCTCACAAAACCAGTGCACTGTAGCAGCTGTCGTCTAAACCGACTACTTCTTATATTGATGGTCAGTGTTGCAGAGACAGTTTTAGTTTTTATTTTGCTGTCAGTACATTGTCTTTGTGTGTGGTAGCTATACAAACTTAATGTCTGTTATGTTAAATATTAGTTATAACTGTGAAGTTTTATGTCTTACTGTTAGATTTATAGCTAAAACATTCAGCCAATTGACAAATCTATTTTGATAATCCCCTTTTAATGAGTCATTCCCTGTTTCCCTACAAGTTGTGATAACTTGCTGCTTTTCCTTGTCTTATGTGATTATAAACAGAAAAAAAAATGTGACAGGGAAGCACAAGCTAGCAACATACTGTAATAATATCTATTGTGATGTAGGCTAATTAAACAAGTGAAATGCTGGTATTTTGTCTTTGATTCGGGAATCTTGGATGTGCACCCTGAATCTCACTGTTGAAGTGCAAACTTCTTTATCAAAAAAGTACACTGAATATCTTTTGGAGCTGTTGTTTGGGCAAGCTTTTTAGTGCTGTAACCTTGGGCTTTAGGAAATTGTGATGGTCTTTTTTTTTTTTTTGACATTTTATAAAGCAAGCAATTAATCAAGACAGTTATCTGCAGATTAAAAAAAAAAACAAAATAAAATAATGTTTAGAAGCAGCCCTAGTTGGTTTTCATTAAACTTTCTGTAGCACTTCTAATTGCTTCACTTGAATTGGCTGTATAGCTCCCCCATCACCTGAGCTAGAATAGGTGATGATATATGTTCCCACTGATTTGTATATAGTTTCTTTTAATCTTTTAAAGGTGATAAATGCGAGACTGGGAGCATTTCTGTTGCCTCCACACAGCTCTCATCTTGGCAACAGCTGAAGTCTTTCAATGAAGTAAAAATAACCAGACATCAAAAATCTTTACGATGTTGACTCTGATCTATGATATTGCTTGATATCGTTTTGGCTGCAAATTGAAATTGGAATCCAGTCATATTGAGTTGTTTTGCTTGCAGGTTGTTTTCGTTTTTAAATGTGTTTTATCTTGTGTTTTCTTGCAGGAACAAGCCCACAAGACAGTCCTAGAAATTTCTCTCCCAGTGCCTCTGCTCATTTCTCCTTTGCACGAAGGTATGACCATGGATAGTTACTTGATTTGCCGATGAACAAATCAGCCTGTAAAGACCAGAGGGACACTCGTCAGATACAAATTCTTTAAAAGAAATGAGAGTATGCTTCAAGGTGTAGCTGATCAATGGTCTATTTCTGCTTTCAAAAACAGCATTAATATGATATTTATTTTCTGCCATTTCTCAACATGATATCATGTAATTATGTATTTTTATTATAATCCACAGTCATTGCCACAGAGCAGACAGGTAACTTTATGTTAGGCTTGCATTTGCACTTGAATTTTCATGACCTCACATTTGTCCCAAGTAGACTTTATAGTTCATACCTCCTTCATTAGTTTGTCTCATAGTAACTCTGGAGTTTTCTTTTGCATCATTCTGACATCTAGTTTCTTCGCTAATTTCTGCTTTCCCTTGTTGTGTAACAAATAGAGTAATTTTGAACAATAGCAAAGAAAGGTCACCATTCATCTATAACCATGTGATCATTAGGACTGTAGGAGTTAATGTTACATGTTTTGAATACAAACATGGGTATTTGTAAATTTGTCTTTGGAAAAAAGACAAAGTCTTCTCACTTAAAAGTTTTGTAATATATTGATCTTTTATGGATTCGGTGTCAGACGATTGTGTTTGTGTTTGCTGTTGTGTTGGCAGGACTGATGGTCGCCGCTGGTCGTTGGCCTCCCTTCCCTCCTCTGGATATGGAACCAACACACCCAGCTCCACCGTCTCTGTAAGTATCAGCCAGTCTAACACGACAGGTCAGCCTATTGCGAATCCGTTGTTACCATCCATATTATACTAGTTGTTGCGAAGGAAGCTAAACAATGCTCCAAACGTGCAAAATTTTGACGAGGAAAAACTGGCAGGGACGAGTCTTCCCTTTACAAACATGCCCACTTTATGATAATCATATATAGTTTTAGGCAAGTCATACACTGACAACTTTTGTTGCCTGTTGGGCTTGGATTTGCCATGTTATGATTTGAGTGTGTTTTTATGCTAAATGCAGCAACTGTGAGGGTTTTTGGACAATATTTGTGTTATGAGTTGTACATTAATTTCAAATTAGATATATATGTATGCATTTTGCATAAAGCAGCATATTTACCCACTCCCATGAAGTTAAGAGTATTAAATACTTGACAGATCTCCCTTTAAGGTACATTTTGAACAGATAAAAAATGTGTGATTGACTAACTATGGACAGCTATGGACAATCAGCAATTAATTGCGATTAAATATTTTTATCAATTACGGCCCTATGTGAAACATAACAGAGTAGTTCAAAGTTGGGTTTAACTATACCGAGCAAAAATAGAAACACAACACTGTTTTTGCTCCCACTTTTATCTACTTAAAAGTCAAAGATCTAAGACTTTTTCTATGTACACAAAAGGCCTATTTCTCTCAAGTATTGTTCACAAATTTGTCAAAATGTGTGCTAGTGAGCACTTCTCCTTTGCCAAGATAATCCATCCACCTCACAGGTTTGGCATATCAAGATGCTAATTAAGCAGCATGATTATTGCACAGATGTGCCTTAGACAGGTCACAATAAAAGTCCACTCTAAAATGTGCAGTTTTATCACACAGCACAATGCCACAGATGTCGCAGGTCAATGCTGACTGCAGGAATGTCCACCAGAGCTGTTGCCCGTGAACTGAATGTTCATTTCTCTACCATAAACCATCTCCAAAGACGTTACAGAGACTTTGGCAGTACATCCAACCGGCCTCACAACCGCAGACCATGTGTAACCACACGAGCCCTGGACCTCCACAGATAATAATATCACCAGCATCTCCACAGCTACTACAACCCAAAATATAGTTGTCTTTATGCAGATGATATCATCTTATTCCTCCAAAATCCAACTAAATCTCTCACTGAAGTAACAAAACTCATCAACTCATTCTCTAATGTATTTGACTACTCAGTCAATTGAACCAAATCAACTGTTTTACCAGTCTACGGAAATACAGAAAAATGTCAGATCTAATTCAGGAAATTTTCTTATCAGCAATATCACCTGCTTAGTAATTAGCATATTTCCAAAACTATCAGAATTATTTCATCTAAACCATACACCTTTGTTAAAAAGCACTGAATTAGACCTCACATGCTGGAAAATGCACCCCTTCTCACTAATAGGATGAATCAATACCATAAAAATGATAACCAACCAATGTCCAACTGGTTTTAAAATGTTGACACACTCAATTCCACTGGGAAAGCAAAAAAAAAAAAAAAAAAGACTTCAACTGTCTCTGTCAGCTTGCTTTTTCTGTCATTGTTGTCTATTTACATAAACACGCATTCATAATGCTAAATCACGATAACAAGTTGGTCAAAAGAAATTTGTTTAAGTCCCAGTCAAGAGCAAATTGAAGTTATAATGATTTTAATTTGGAGTTTAGTATTTGTCACGGTGGCTCTGTTTACTCCTCATGACATGCTGTTTGAGAGCAAAAAGATTTGCTCAGGAGTAAACATGACTAAGAAGGCAGCAAACACACACATCTTTCTCTCATTGTGTCTAGTTCCTCCATCTAAATCTCTCTCTTTGTTTCACTCTGACAGAACATAATTGTATTAAATTTTTTTGTGTTCATAGGAAGCAGACAGAGCATTCAATACACACTAACATTTACAGGAATTACCAAGTGACAGGGGATTAAAAGTTGCCCATATTGATGTTGTGTTCTTGTTTTGCGTTTGGTCAGCCAGTACATTTCCTGCTATTCACACCATCTATGAAAGGAAACATGTCCTTGTTTCTCTGGCGAAACATCAGTCATGAGTCAAGTCAAACTAGACACAGTAACAGTGTTTGGTAAGCATCAGGCTCATAGTTGAGTTATTCAGTACAGTTTAGAATTTGTTCATTTTTTTCAGTGTGATCTGTCAGAGTTGTATCATTGTCCTGTGTGTTACTATGAATCCACAGTACTCATGTTAATCCACAGTACTCATTTTAGGCTGCTTTAAAGGAATAGTTTGATAATTTGGAAAAACATATTTGCTTTCTTGCTAAGCGTTATGACAAGATTAATACTGCTCTTATGTTTGTAAGGTATAATATGAAGCTACAGGCAGCAGCTGGCTAACTTAGTTAGCTTTGCATAAAGACTGGAAACAGGTGGAAAGAAGCTCACTTATTAAGACCTTATATCTTCATATTAAGCCGTTTTTCACCAGAACAATGTGAAAAGGCAGTGCGGGAATACGGAAAGTATAAATTTTCCCCTTTTCTTCACTGAAACCAAATGACTTTCCTCCTAAATAGTGCCATGTTAAAAACAGACAGATGTCTTAGGGGCCAATGTTAACTACACAATACATAAACTAATCAGATGCCAAATTTGATACTAATGCTAAAGTTGGCTGTTGTGGCTAGCCCTATTGCTTGAACAACCGATAATGTTAGCAAGTGCATATCAGCTACCATAACATCTTGATCGTATCCCAGATGCTGGGTGATCTTAAGCCATATGTTGTCCTTTATATGTGTTTGTTGAGAAAGTAGTGTTTGTTATGCATAATTGGATGTTGCGAAGAGGACAGCACATTACTTTTCTGAAATACAAATAATCAGAAAAATGTAGCATTTGACCAAAAAAAGCCCTTTTGTCTGACGGTCCATTTTCCGAAGGCCCATTGCTCAGAAATACACACTGTCTGTGCAACAAACAGAAGCACAGGGCTAGTTATTGTGCAGAATGGCTGTGATCAGTTGGAATTATGGCTGTCAGAGTTAACGTGATAATAACACAACATACTAACTTGTTGCTTGCTAAATAACACTCCTAACTAAATTTTGGCAAGGAAAATCTGTCATGGCCATTTTCAAAGGGGTCCCTTGACCTCTGACCTCAAGGTATATCAATGAAAATGGGTGCTGTGAGCAGATTTTTTGGACAAAAATCCATGCTTGGTGTGACGACTTTTAATCTGTACAAACACTTAATTTAAAAATGGCAAGTAGTGGTTTTACCTTTTTTCTTTTTTAACTTTTGGGCAGAGCTACGCTAGTTGTTTCCCCTTGCTTACAGTCTTTATGCTAAGCTAAGCTAGCTGTCCTGGCTGTAGCTTCCTATTTGTGCATTTCTGATCTACTTATCTTACTCACAGCAAGAAAGTTAAAAATATACTTCCCAAAATGTTACTATTCCTTAAGACTTTGCAAGTCCTTGTGGGGAAACTGCTAAAACATATGATTTTCTGTCAGCATGGTATTTTATTTTTTTATCCACACAAAAAATCTTTTTTTTCTTTTCATGTTGAATATATGTGTTTCATTTCCAGTCATCCTGTTCATCACAGGAGAAGCTGCACCAGCTGCCCTTCCAGCCTACGCCCGATGAACTGCACTTCCTCTCCAAGCACTTCTGCACTGAGAATATCTCTGAGGATGAATGCCGCAGAGCGACGGCCATGCGACCTCGCTCACGCAGTCTCAGGTATTTGTTTACCTCTACACATGAACATCACCCTGATGTTGTGATGCATACCAGCGCTGCCACCCAGGTACTGATTTTAGTCCAATTTATCTTTCAGCCCTGGAAGATCTCCATCATGTTACGACCATGAGATTATCATGATGAATCACGTCTACAAGGAGCGATTTCCGAGGGTAATGTCTCACAATATGTTTGCTACAGCCGTGTCTGGCCATTAATCATCTTATGCATTACCAAACTGATGCTTTCCCCTTCTTCCTGCAGGCCACAGCTCAGATGGAGGAAAGGATTCAGGACATCATCCGCAGCAACTCTCCAGAGAGCGTCCTCCCTTTGGCAGATGGTGTGCTCGGCTTCGCCCACCACCAGATAATTGAACTGGCCCGTGACTGTCTGGAAAAAAGCCGGCTAGGACTCATCACCTCCAGCTACTTCTGCGAACTCACCGACAAGCTGGAGAGGCTTGCTCTGGAGGTGAGCACATCTTCAGAAATCATAGAGATGTATTCAAAGACACTACACCAATAAATCTTTTTTTTTGTGTGTTTGTTGAAATTGCATGAAAGTGTTGTGGAAACAGTAGGATTTGGTGGCATCTAGTAGCTAAAGAGTTAAACATCTGATTTTCCAGGAAAAAAACAAAAATTAAAACAAATGGCTGTTTGAAGCACTGATTGCCATTCTGAAGGTATTCCCAGAATTCCTAAAGGCTTTTCTGAACATCTAGTTGAAAAAATGTTTAGTCTGTTGCATGATTAAAAAAAAAAGATTTTGAACTGTATTTCCTAATCCTGGTAGCCAGAAAATAAATGTCCTTGCTATGTTTGTTATACACAAGCAAAATATTGGTTATACATAAAAAACACACATACACAATACACACAATACAACTGATACATTTTTTTTTTTTTTTTTTTTTCATTTTGGTTCACAGTGCACAAATTGAGCCACAGCATACAGCCATTTCTGGCTATTATCGTTGCTTGGATTAGGAAAGAAAAGAGTTGGGAAATTGGTTAAAATCTTTTTTTATCCTGCAAAAGACAGAATATTGTTTTCACCCAGACGGTCAGAAGAGTCTGGAAATAACTTACGAAAAGTAAGTGTTACAGCTTAAAATTAAATGACCTTATGGGTTTCTGGACTTCCATATTCAGTGTTTTTACTAAAATACTACCAATTCTACCAAAAAGCTGATCAAAGTATATTGCATACCCTATTTATCAAGCAAGAAGATTAAATATGTTAAATTGGAGGAAAGCCACCCCCCAACATTTAAGCACTGTGATAACCTGTGGCAAACTGTAGGAAAGGAGAATCATGCTGCACTTGTCTAGTCCACAATAGCATGTAAAAACCTGAACTCTTGTGTCTTGCTGTATAGTCCACAGAGAGATCAGAGAGTGAGGAGGTAAACTTCATCAGAGAGCTGGTAAAGAAGATCCTCATCATCATAGCCCGACCTGCTCGACTGCTGGAATGTCTGGTATGTTTCTGAAATATACTATGGTCTTATTAATGTGCCACAGATCTTTTATATTTGATTTTTGAATCTAATATCACTCTTATTTTCTTCAGTCTGGTACTCAATAGGGCTGTGAAATGCAGTTGTATAAAATATTCTCTTGTCTTGAACCTGTATTCACGGGCAGTTTAAGCTGCTGACATCAAACCACAGGTCAAACACAGAAAAAAAAAAAACTAAAAAAGATGCGAAGTGATCATATTATAAAGGTGTATTTCCCTACCTTTAGCAGAGCTGCCGCTACACAGCTGTGTCATTCTCAAAGCACCCACAGGGAGTGAAATGCACCCCTAACTGTTCTGCCAAGCAAATAGCGTGTCAGTGCTCCTGTGCTGTTTGCTATTTACATTAAGTAATATGCATTTGGCACAAAATTGTCCCCTTTTCAATGCAAATGAGCCTCATTACAAAAACGGTACAATTCGCAAAGACCACCAATTATAGCCACATGCAGCTACAGTGAAACTACTAATGTTTTTAGAGTTGGTGGTAACCAAAGCCCATTCATAAAGGGGTGTCACCCCCAGACTTTCCAGTGATCCTGACAGCAGTGATTGTATCTGGGCGAAGACATCATCATGCTCCACACAAGATGATTTATTTTGGGATGCAGTGACAGTTGTGTCATGAAAAGTAAATGAATAAAGCTCCTTTACAAGTCATTTTTTAAAATACACGAGAGAAAAATATGAACGAAAGACGAATTTATTATATAAAGAAATAAAACTTTATGGGCATGTCATTAGTGCAGTTTTTTTTTTTTTGGAAATCGCACCTTGAGATGGGGGGTTGCAAGTGATTCACAGTTCATGGTGCTGTTACTAGCCATAATCCATTCTTTATATATTTGCCCCCAATAGTCTATGAGCGTCTATGAGTTTGTCTTATCCAGAGTAAAAAAGTGAAACCACAAAAACACTAAATTTTTAGGTTTACTACAGTTCACAGTTGTTTATCTCCTTCTTGAACATTTTTCATATACTAAAGCCTGCTGCTGTGTTTTTCCAGGAGTTTGACCCAGAGGAATTTTACCACCTTCTGGAGGCCGCTGAAGGACACGCTAAAGAGGGCCAGGGCATCAAAACAGACATCCCTCGTTACATCATCAGTCAGCTGGGACTCACAAGAGATCCTCTGGAAGGTACGGGAAGTTTGACAATATTGTGAATTTCATACAGGTCATTTAAACAGCATATTCTGAATTCATCCTTATTCTGAATGGAGAATTGTTCGATGAAGATGTGGGATGTACCAGTGTTATTCAGGTTTTAGGAGCATTCTTTGGCTATTTACACAGCGCATTCAGAATGTGTCTGAATTGGGGGAATTGGGGCTCTGTGCATTGTTCACGAACCAACTAGCCAACAGTTTGCAGAGATGAATGCCCAACAGAAAAAGACCCCATTTCTGGCTGGGAGGATAAACACATCTACTTTTAAACATTATGAAAGACTTGGATATCACCAGGTTTATGTGCAAATATTGCAACACCAACCTTTTCAAGAAGGTGGTTGAAGGAATGAAAGAGGGAGAGAGTATGCATGGCTGAATGTAAATTGTAAATAGGAATATTAGTGGAATATTCATTTTCGTTAGCCATGTACTGTAAACAACTTAGTCGGAATGAAAATTGAATATTTTGGGTATGCAAACTCAACTAGTCAGTGATTATGAAATACAAACAACTCTGGTTAGAGCTGTTGGCACTCTTGATGGGGGATCGGGTCGTTCCCACGCCAGTCAAGATCTCTCCAGCGTGTGCTGGGTCTACCGCGGGGCCTCTTACCAGTTGGACATGCCTGGAAAGGGAGGCATCCAGGAGGATCCTGATTAGATGCCAGAACCACTTCAGCTGGCTCCTTTCAACGCAAAGTAGCAACGGCTTTACTCCGAGCTCCCTTCGGATGTCTAAGCTCCTCACCCTATCTCCAAGGCTGAGTCCAGCCGCCCTATGGAAGAAGCTCATTTCGGCAGCTTGTATCCGCGATCTCATTCTTTCGGTCACAACCCAAACTTCCTAACCGTAAGTGAAGGTAGGAACGTAGATGAACCAGTGAATCAAGAGCTTTGCCCTCCAGCTCATTTCTTTCATCACCACAACGGTCCGGTACAATGCCTGCAGCTGCTGATGCTGCACCGATCCACCTGTCCATCTCCCGCTCCATTTTATCCTGGCTCATGAACAAGACCCAAAGACACTCCCTGGCTTGGGGCAGTGACTGTCTTCCAGCCAGGAGGGGGCAGTCCACCATGGCGTCAGTCTTGGAGGTACTGACTCTCATCCCGACTGCCTCACTCTCAACACAGCACAGTCTGATAAAGCCAACAAGACACACACAAAATATAGGATAAAGTTATTCAACTATTAATACGTTTTCAGTTCACAAATCATGGTTATCTAATTTCTTTTTAAGGGTTTCTAAAAACGAAAAATAATAGAATGTACTTCCAGTAGCATTCATTGCACTCTTATCTTATGTAATCCCATTGAAGTGCAGAGTATTACAGTTGAGAGTGATGCAGTAAATAAATATGATTTTTTTGTGATCTGTTGTGGTGAGGCTGTAAAGGAATGAAGGAACTCCAAGACAAAGATACTCTTGACTAACGTCCTGTACTGAACAGCCCGTCTTTCTAATGACCCTCTGTCTCTCCAGATTCAGTAACAAACAACATTCATTATAACTAATTAGAAAGGAATGGCCTCCCCACAGACCTTGCATAGATCCACACAGGCTGGCTCATCAGCCAATCTCTCCATTCATTTCCCCCGAGTGAGTCCTGTGTTTCCTTTGCCCAGGGCCTTGTGTGCCTGCAGCAAACCTTACAAGGAAGGACAGATGTTTAATAGCAGTGGAAATGTATTAACAGGCTCTCGAGGGACAAGACAAACTCCCCCCTGTGTAAATGCACACATGGACTTTGGCATGATTGCACAACGTACAAGATGCAAGGTGGTTTATAATGAGCACTTGTTCTGGAGTGGTGATTTTCAAAGTGGGTGTTGGACATGTGTTTGTGTTGCCACATCTGATTTCCACCCCATTTATTCTCAATTCAGATTATCTTGGAGTCAGCACCTCAGGCCTAATAGGTTAATAAAGACTGCTGTTATTTGTTTTGTTTAGCAGTTCTGATTTCACAGCACTTGTGTTATTTTTGTTTCAAAAACTGCACTACAGACTATGTTCATAGGCCTCACATGAAGTTACAGATTTATTATATACAAATAACTATGTTTTATGCCAATTGCCATGGCTGGAGGAATTGGGTTTTGGGGTTTTTCATCTGTCTGAATGTCTGCCTGGTCCATTCTTGTGAACGCGATATCTCAGAAATGTCCTCTTGGACTCAAGGATCAACTGATTAGATTTTGGTGGTCAAAGATCAAAGTCACTGTCACCTCTTTAAACACATTTTTGGCCTCAGTAATTCATATACCTTATTTTATTTTGGACAATAAGGCGCACTGGATCATAAGGTGCATTAAGCGAAACAAAACGGTCAAACTTTATTCAATTCATTTAATAACTCAATAACTTCAATAACTCAACATTTTTCAGTTGTAACACATGAAATACAAAACAATACACTCCCTTTTCAGTTCATTCCTCTTCCACAAATCCATCAAATCCTTCATCATCAATGTCTGAGTTAAACAGTTGGGTGCCTTATAGTGCGAAAAATACGGTACTAATTATGACAATTTCACACAGATGTCTAATAGGGTAAAATGATGAAGTGATGACATATTGGACAGACATGGATGTAAACTGACAGTTGACTGGTTGGTGGAGGCATACAACAGCAAGATAGTAATTCTAGTTTATATTTAAACTCTTTCTTTTTTCTTGATTTCTTCTGTAGAAATCGCTCAGCTGACCAGCTGTGACAGCGGGATAGCAGAAACACCAGAAACAGACGACTCTGTAAGCACTCAGAAATACATTTTTTATTTTTTTTTTATTGATCTACTCCAGCCATTGTTACCGCAGGTGCATCAGTGAAGTAGAGATTTTATCTTTTTGATTTGTTCTTGTATTTGCGTGTCTTCTTGCCCTCAGTCGCAGAGCCTCAGCACAGCCTTGCGGTGCCGGCGGAAACCCTGTGAATTGGACTTTGAGATGACAAAACTCATCAGCAATGGTGCCTATGGGTGAGGACATCTTATTCTGTATCTGATTACCTGATCTCTGGCGATAGATTGTTTGTTGCAGCCCCAACAGTTTTAGTTACTTTTCCTTTTAGTGTTTTCAGTTATCTCTCCTGCATATTGCCTTTTCCCTCTGTGTTCCCCCCATGTGTAAATATTAATGTTGATTATTGTTCTGTATATCATTTCAAAAGCATGTAATTGAATAGCCAATATCAGATTTGATTTAAATTTATTGATGATGGTAGGAAAACCAAGTTATGGTGTCCATATGGCATTTTTCTCAGGCAGCACAACTGCCTGATTTCAACTTGGAAGTGCTCGAAGCGGCTGCACACTGAAAAAAGATGCTGGCTGCAGCCAGACTGAATATAGTCACCATGACATGGGCTGCCATTTTGAAGCCTCGGATTCGGATGGCCGTCGCCATGTTGTTTTTTGCAACCAGAAGTGACACAAGAGGGTGGAGCTAAATACAACCGAATAACAATAGACAATAAAACAGATTTGATTGGCTACTTACTTACAAGTTTTGCTGTTTTAAGATCAGTTCTTTCCTCCAGTTGACTGATAAACTGTTTATTCCACAGAGCTGTCTATCTGGTTCGGCACAAGGAAACAAAGCAGCGATTTGCCATGAAAAAGATCAACAAGCAGAACTTGATTTTGAGGAATCAGATACAACAGGCCTTTGTGGAGCGAGACATCCTTACCTTTGCTGAGAACCCTTTTGTGGTGTCCATGTACTGCTCCTTTGAGACACGGCGGCACCTGTGCATGGTCATGGAGTATGTTGAAGGTCAGCAGCAAGGTTTTATTAATGCATAGTGCTGCAGCTGAAAGCACTTTGAACAATGTCTCCTGTGTGTTCTCTCAGTCACATCGCTCCATTGATCTTTACAGGTGGAGACTGTGCCACCCTTTTGAAGAACATGGGTCCGCTGCCTGTGGATATGGCCAGGATGTACTTTGCAGAGACAGTGCTGGCTCTGGAGTATCTCCACAACTATGGTATCGTCCACAGAGACCTCAAGCCAGACAAGTGAGTCCTTGCAAATTTTAAAGCAGCCATATATAACTAGACAAGTGAGTCCTTGCGAATTTTAAAGCAGCCTTCCTGGCTCAAAATATATATAATTATATAATTACTTATATATGCTATGCATATACAATACCCACCCACCTGCTGCACTTTACTTATTACTATTTTACTTATCTTATTTATTTTATTGCCATTTCCTTCATTGCACCTTCTCTTTTAGTTATATTGTATTCATCTGTACTGTTGTTGCTGCTGCTATGACACCAGAATTTCCCTCCGGGGATTAATAAAGGTTCATCTTATCTTATCTTAATCAACATTTTACTGTATATCATCAGTGGTAGCTCATAGTGATGAACCCACAGAGAATTGTAACGGACTGTGTATTTCTCTACAGCTATATGTCATATACTGTCAGCGGTACAACACCAAGCGACTGCATGACAATTCGCAATGTTGCATTACCTCATGGCAGGGTTGTACAGCTTTGGAAAGGTCATCATGGCGGCGGTCAGTCTCTCTTCCATCATCATAGTAAAATTGGTACATTTGTCAAAATAGAAGTTCCTTTTTTCCCATGGCTGTATTCTGGTCTGATTGCCGTTTATGTGATTGGCCACAGCAGCGTGACGTCGGGTTGCGCTTCTCCTGTTTCTACTGCGTTGTTTTTTTTGTTTTTTTTTTTAACATATATATCTGTCATCACCCCTGCAGTCTGCAGCCTTAACACACTACCCACATTTGCATGGATAGGACTTGCATTTTCGCCTTTTATCCAGTATCACAAATCACAAATTTACCTCAGGGGGCTTCACAATCTGTACAGGATACGACACTCTCTTTCCTTTTAAAGTGCGACCCTCTCATCAGATGAGGAAAATCCTAACACAAACACCATTTTAATCGGGAAAAACAAATGGAAGAAACCCCAGGAAGAGCAACAGAGGATGGATCTGGTTCTTCCAGGATGGACGGATGTGCAATAGATGCCATTTGTACAGAGTAACAACGTAATAAAAATACAACATAGACAATCCATGTGACAAAATAAAAATTACACAAATAAGGTCATATAATATATTAGCTGTTTTCATTGAAAAAAGCTCCAAAAACCAACTGTACACTACCTGCTCAGCACCAAACATCATACACAGTTAGCTAGCTAGCTGTTGAACATAATTGAGACAGATATTTCTCTCATACACCCACACATATATTACAAAAATTAAACATTTAGCATTATTAGTAGGGCTGTCAATTGATTAAATTACTTAATCATGATTAATCGCTTGATAGTCCATAGTTAATTGTGATTTTTTTTTTTTTTAAAGTACCTTAAAGTAAGATTTGTCAAGTATTTAATACCATTATCATCATGAGAGTGGATACATTTGCTGCTTTATGCAAATGTATGTATATATTTATTTTTGTAAATCAATTAACAACACAAAACAATGACAAATATTTCCCAGAAACCCTCACAGGTACTGCATTTAGCATAAAAAATATTCCCAAATCATAATCCAAGCAGGCAACAACAGCTGTAGTGTTCTGACTTGACTATGACTTGCTTCCAACTGTATGGCATGTCTGTAAAGGGGAGACTTGTGCGTACCTATAGAGCCCATTTTCATTCTCATATCTTGAGGTCAGACGTCAAGGGATACCTTTGAAAATGACCATTTCCTCACCAAAATTTAGCGTAAATTCATAGCATTATTTAACCTCCTTTGCGACAAACTACGTAGTATGATATGGTTAATACTGAGCCTGCTACAACTCAAAAATCACAAGTTACGTTAATGTGTTAAGTGCATTAGTGGCATTAAAACCAATTTGTATTAACATGTTATTATCACGTTAACTTTGACAGCCCTTCTTTTAGTTCTTATACTTTTGGTATTTTAAGTACAAATTTCTATATTATTCTAATATTCACTTTTACTTGTGTGAAATGTTGAAAGCAGAAGTTTTATTTGTAATCAAATACTTTTTATATTATGATATTACTACCATTACTGAAATAAATGATCTAATACTTCCACCACTGCCAACAAATACTGCTACTGATGCTAGGAAGACAAGTAACCTGTGCACTTCTTTATAACCGTCACTGTCTGGAAGCTTAACTGCCTAAAGGTTTGCTGACTGTTACATTTTATTACCACAATTTATTGTAATATTTCTATTTTCTTCCTCTTCTTCCTTCCTCCCCCTACATCTATCTTCCTCACAGTTTGCTGGTGACGTCAATGGGTCACATTAAGCTGACAGATTTTGGCTTGTCCAAAGTCGGACTGATGAACATGACCACTAACCTGTACGAGGGACATATAGAGAAGGATGCCAGGGAGTTTTCTGATAAGCAGGTACATCTTATTTAACAGGTAGTTTTAACAATACATTTTCCACAAACCACATGTTTAGTATATCTATTGTGTTTTAATTATCAGGTATGTGGAACCCCAGAGTATATTGCACCAGAGGTGATCCTGAGACAAGGCTACGGGAAGCCGGTAGACTGGTGGGCGATGGGCATCATCCTCTACGAGTTCCTTGTGGGCTGTGTACCCTTTTTTGGAGATACACCAGAGGAGCTGTTCGGACAGGTCATCAGTGGTCAGTGTTCCCTCTTTTTTCTTCTCAGATGATCATTTAAAGTGTATTTGTTTGTTTTATTTATCCTTTATTTAATCAGGTTTGTCCCATTGATAGGACAGATCTCTTTCACAAGGGAGACCCTGTCACGAATACCAGCAACACAGTTATTAACATAAAGGCACATAGATTTGAGTAACAGCAATTGTAATTTCCATAATTCAGATATAAAAGAAAGCAGGCCAATGGTGAGTGAGAGGTGAAATGGTAGACTCCACTATTTTTCGTTTCGCACAAAAAGAAAAACTAGACTTGTTTCTGAAGTAAAATCCAAGTAAAAGCTTCAGCTTTTTTGTAACATATTGGATATGCGCAAAGACGAGTGGTCATCAATTAAAAAAGTTGATATTTTTGCCCAAGACAGCTGCTAAAACCTTACCGATGTGTGTGGAATCCTCAGTCGAATGCTAGAATCGGATGCAAACTTCAATTTCCTTAATCCTTTATTATAAGAATAATATAGTAAATTAAGATTTTTGTTGTCCTCAACCATTAGTATTTTTTATGACTTATTGAATTTCAGTTATTTATTTTACATTTTCAACAACAAAAAACACATCATAGAAAACCCAACAACACAATCCCTAAACAACACCAGACAGAAGAAAGAAAATAATATTTAAATATAAAAATAAGAATAGTAATAGTAATAATAAAAATGAAGAAATGGGTAAGGATTAACCAACACTAAATGGTTAACAAAAGCAAATAGACAATAACAAAAACCACATTATAGAAAACCAAACAACACAATCCCTAAACAATGTTTAGAGAATAGTGAATCAAGTGAATAATAAATTTTAAAAAATGAAATCATAAAAATAAAATAGACTGACTAATACTAATTGAAACATAAAAGTACATAGACAATAATAAATCCACATAGAAAAAAGAGCAACACAATCCTTCGACAAAGCCAGACAGAAGAAAGAGAATAATAATTAAAAAAATAAAATAATAAAAATAAAATAAAATAGGCGAGGATTGAGTAGACCTTAATGATAAATAATTCAAATGAAAAAAGACAGTAACAAAATAATCAGTGAATTAAGGTGGATCCATCCAATCATTAATTGCCTTGTTTTTAATCCTCTCTGTTCAACTATACTTATTTATTTATGTCAATTTTTCAAATATACAATTTTATTTGGCACATATTCACAGGTTTCACAGCATCTGGCTTTTAGATTTTCTTGAGCAAATACAGAGATATTCCCAAATCTCATCCGGATATGAATTAAACATTTACATGGTGACCACATGGAATTAGTCTGTGTGCATATTTCTCAGTTTACTGGAGACTGGAGATTTCTCCAGGGGCCTGTAGCAAAACAGATGGCAGTAAGTGGATTCAGCTTGACTTTAGACCACAAGTGAAGTTTTAATAATTCTGATGATGTTACTTTGTTCTCGTCTTGTAGTCTCTATGGTGACAGCAGCACAGAGGCAATCTTAATCTTAAAAACAAGAGCTTTTATCTTGTCAGCGGTATAGCTCAGATGAATTGTGTTATCTGGAGTTGTTGGATAACGGCCTCTATCTGTGGCATGGAAATGAATAGCATGCCATGACTGATTTGCTATGGTTTCAATCAAATTGTAGCAAGCCTCTGAGAGTGACTGTTAATTAAAGGGGCCTGAACACACTGAATGCATGCCACTGTGGCCTCAGGCCGCACATACATATTCATAGCTCCCCTCCCAAATTTGATTAAAATGGGGACGAATGGTGCACAGAGCAGACAATCAGCATGGCACAGACAGGTTTTGCTCCCCCTTTTCATTGCTTATCCACAAGGCTTTTAACTGAAAGCTGGAGCACATGGAAATTGTCGCATTCATTGTCTGACTTTGCTGGTGAAGCTATTTTGAAACAGAGTAAGTGTCAGCCTTAGTGGGTCACAATTAGGTGAAAGTAGTCCTCAGCACAGCAATTGTAAAATACATTTTTTTTTTTTTTTTTTTTTAATGATAACTTAAATCGTTCTCATAAATAGGTTTCCAGTTTACAAACAGTCAAAGACGCACATGCACCATGGAGGTGGAAAACTTATTGCTACGGTGTCATGATTATAGACTGTACATGAGAAGTGGGTGTACTATAGTCACTGTGACATCACCCATTGGTTTGTGGAGTGCAATTTGGAAGCCACGAGTTCGACATTTTGGCTGTCACCATGTTGGTTTTTGCAACCAGAAGTAACACAAGAGGGTGGAGTTAAGTACAACTGAACACTGAATAAGACATTTTTATGCGACCAAAATGCTGGCTGTTGGAAAGGTTGTGTCTAGAAGGGAACCCGCACATTGGGAAACTCTCATGAGATGGTTAAGGTTAGGAATTGATCTAATTTAACAGTCACAAATGCACAGTAACAGAGGGAGTTGTCTTACATTAAAACAGGAGCTTGTTCCTCACAGTGGGCAACTCCATGGTCTTAGAAGTGAAGCCAATGCTGAAGTGCCTTAAACTTGTATTCTTTCTAATATCCAGCAGGGGGCGACTATTCTGGTTGCAAAAAGAAATCTGACTGTATAGAAGTCACTGAGAAAATGAGCCTACTTCTCACTTGATTTATTACCTCAGTAAACACTGTAAACATGAGTTGGTCTCAGACGCTAGTTTCAAGTCTTCTTCAATACAGCATGATGTTCATTTGGTCCCATTTAGAGTCAAATAGACCATAAAGCAGGGGATACTTGAGGGCATGGCTGCCTTGTGATTGACAGGTCTTGGAGATTGACACTCTGGGAGTTGCCTGTATTTTTGTCTTAGAACTTTAACCCTTTCAGAGTGTGTTTTAACTTCTTGAAAAGTAATTGTAATATATTTGGTTGCCTAAAAATGTCTTATTCAGCATTGAGATTTTACACTTGTGCTTAGCTCCACCCTCTCGTGTCACTCCTGGTTGCAAATAACCAAGATGGCGACAGACAAAAACTCAGATAGTAACGGCCTAAATGCCAAACTCAAGGCTTCAAAACAACAGTCCATAAACGAATGGGTGACATCACAGTGACTACGTCCACCTCTGATATGCAGTCTATGGTTCCTCATCGATTTCTGTGTAAATCTACCACCTTTTACCTAAATGCTGACCGCTAATTATGCACTCTGAACTAACAAGGATTTACCATAAAGTTTGCAATTCATGCAGTTCAAGGCAATAAAAGCAACTCACTGGTGTGATTTTGACTTCTTGTGTTATGATAACGTTGCTCAGAAAAAAATCTATATTTTTCTGCTGTTTTTCAACTAATATAATAGTTTTTGAGCTTCATGGGCATCTTGTATGTCGGAGTAGTTTTGATTCAAACTAGTTTACAGTGTGACATTGTGTGTTTCCAGATGAGATCAACTGGCCTGAGGGAGAGGATGCCCCACCTCCCGACTCTCAGGAGCTCATCACATTGCTCCTCCGACAGAATCCTCTGGAAAGGATGGGCACAGGTACAGACAACACAGAACAAAGACAACGTGGCACAACCAGTAACTCGGTTAGCGCCTGAGAGGCACAGCAGGCCACCATAAATTCTCATGTGACCCTTAGTGCCACCTCAGCACCGCTCATAATTCCAAGTCACTGGGGACAAAATTGAGGTCATCCAACAGCAGAGCAATTTATCCTGTGGCCTCCTCACCTCTTCCCTTTGATCACTTATAATTATTCCCTTTGCCAGTCGATGAATCTAGTTCCATGCATGATCAGGCACCAAGAGTGTGTAGATCTGCAGGCTATAAAAGTGGCCATGACCTGGAACAAAGGCTTTTAATCAGAGGGATGCACATAGCCAGTTCAGTCTGGGGACATCTGGACCTCCTTGTTCATCTAGCTCTCTCCTCGCCAGGCTGCCATTCACAAAGTCTCCTGCTATTCCACCAAAGGTCACAGGCAGGAAATTTTCCTGCATAATTTATGGTCATGATATCGGTTTGGCCTGCAGCCACTCGGAAAAAGGAAAACATAGCATAAGCGTTTCTTCGTCTCCTGTGTCTCACTGCGCTGTTCATTGTCAGTGTTTTCTTCATCAGCAATTTTCACATTGTCATTCACATATGTATTCAAACTAGTTTTTAATTTGCAATTCTTCCATCTGCAGGTGGAGCTGCCGAAGTGAAGCAGCATCAGTTTTTCCACAACCTGGACTGGAACAGCCTGCTGAGGCAGAAAGCTGAGTTTATTCCTCAGCTGGAGTCTGAAGATGATACCAGCTACTTTGACAGTGAGTTATCTAATCAAAGGTTTTTAGAATTAATTATTTTTTATATTTATAATTTTGTGGAAGTCAGACCACACACCATCTTACAATATGTTGCATTAAGTAAGGTTGAGGTTCTCTAATAAGAACAAGATTCAAATATTTTTCAGAACTTTGGAGTCCTTTAATAGAGCACCTCAAGGGTTGTGGACTGATGATGTGAATGTGTACCATCTCTTGCTGTGTACGTACTTTATTTTAATGTTGAAGACATTAGATTTGTATTTGTGAAGATAACATGACAGATTTGCTCAAATGATATACTGAGTGTTTGTATTATATTGAAAATCCTAAAATAAAGGTTTAAATTTAAAAAAAAAAAGCTAAACTCAAGCTAAAGCTAAACTTTATATATAAAAAAGATAAACCTACATGAAAAAAACAAGGTACTGTAGAAGTTAGCTACAACGCAAGAAACATCCAATCACAGAGCTTAAAATTCTGTGACGTGGTGAAGCTAAAAATGGCGATGTTGAGAAAACTGAACAATCTGCGCCTTAAACCAATTCACTTTTACATTCTGGGTAATTTGTGGGTGAATTAAGCAACTGTGCAGTGTTTTATTATAAACTGTATCAACATTGTGTTTTAAATTTTGATTTACACCTCTGACTGGCTCATGGGTATTGTAGTGTTTAGTTAAAATTACAGCCAAAACATGATTTCTCAGAACCTGATATTAGCAAAACTGGCAGTCAGAACATAAACCTAGATGATTGTTATACATATATCATCCAGTAGAGTCCAGTGTTACTATGTTCAGTAACATTGAGAATATCATGTAAGGAAAAAAATGAAATTAGGGGAAAAATACTTCCACAACCAGCGGCCCAAATATTCTAAAATGTAAACAAATAAAGGCAAGGTGGGGCACATAGCTAACTCACTGACCCCATGGCAGCATTATTCTTCCTGCTGAATTGTTGTTCCTAAACTTGGCTGGAAAACACCCATTGATAACCTGTGTAATAGACTGCAGCAGAGACTTTATTGTCTAAGGTGACTGAGGCTATATGGAGTGAGCATCCAAATCATGCTGGTGTTCTACCAGCCAATCTTAGAGTTATGGAGTTACAACATGGTTGGCAACCTGAAAAGCAGGCTTGCCAGCAATCACAAAACAGCTTTGAAGGTAATAGAGAATGGAAGAGAATATGAGCCCAAGAAGCAACAAAAATCATCTCAACATCCCCTCTTCTCTGAGACAAACCTCTGCCGTCAGGAAGAAGACTCTGCGTGCCAAAGTGCCAATCAAACCGCTGGAAGATACTGTTTGTTCCGGCCTCCATCAAGCTACTGAACTCCAACACTGAATCTTATAGAGCAATGTGCATTAAATAAACAAGCACTTCACACTTTTCCACCATTTCTTATCTCATGTATTTTTTTTTTCAATTGGACAATAAATAATAGAAAGGAAATTAATAACAATAGAAGCCAATGATGTTAGCTTTTTTTGCTTTGTATTATCAGTACTTGTTTTGGCATTGTTAGGGTTCAGAATTGTTGCCCTGTGATCAAAACATGGATGTACATTTTTCATAGAATGTCTTAGAACATTTTTAGAACAAACTCACATGAAGATAATCGATATTTTAAAAAAATATATTTGTATCATGTTAATATTACTACATGATAATATTGTGTAAATAACCTGCCTCTTAAATCATACTTTTTTTTAGTTCTAGTTATAGACTCTCTCTTTACCTCCCCACACTTATTATTTATATAGTTTCAAATTGCCAATAGACGTTTCTAAATATTATTTTGACCACAATAATTTAGTAGTGAAAATCTGATATAATGACAGCCCTATTCTGAAATAACAATATATGGCTGTAAATTAATAAATCACTGTGTGGCACTTATAATGACCTGTATTAACTATAAATTGAAATCTATCCTCCCATCATCCCCAGCTCGCTCTGAGAGATACCATCACCTGGAGACAGAAGAAGAGGATACAAACGATGAAGACTTCAATGTGGAGCTGCGGCAGTTCTCCTCTTGTTCTCACCGATTTTCTAAGGTGTGTACTTTAATCTCCTCAGACTAACACATACAGGCCGTAATTACCACCAGAGATGTTAGTAATGCAAATGAGCTGCTGCCCTCATCATGTTTTTTCTCATGGGAAAGAAAGCGTGAGCAAGTGGTATTTCATATGGAAATGTGTGTCTAGAAAACACAACCCGCTGTCCCTTTACCCCTACAGTATTAAACGCAGATTCCAGCTTTGCATATATTTTCCGCTTTTTTTGTGGTAATGTGGAGCACAATACACAATACAGTCGTACAAGCTGGGAGTCATTGTTGTGCTGCATTGCAGTATGCTCCCTCTCACATCAAAACAAAGCATTACAGTGTCTCGGCAAGCAGCGGGGCGTCTCGGAGGAAGTGTTGAGCTACGCTGAATCTTTTCTCCTCAGCTGCACCTAAAACTCTCCTAAGACACGATGAAGTCTGCATTAACACAGACAGCAGTGTTTCTGGTGTCCTCTCCATGGGAGACGTTAAAAACCTTGATTTATTCACCATTACTAAACATTTATGAATCAATCTTTGTAGTTTATTCTGAACCTGACTGAAGTTTTGTCTGTATAGCTTGCATGTACTGAGAACTGTGAATCATTTGTGTGGTTGTCAGGTTTACAGCAGCTTGGATTTGTCCCGTGGGCACCTGGAGGAGAAGGGAGAGACGGAGGGGAAGAAGAGTGAGAGCCCACTGACTGTCGACTCGCTCAGCTGGACACCAGACTTTGCTGAAATGTATGCTTGACACTTGCATTCTTTAAACCTCCGCACATAAACATAATACAGTATGTAGCAGAGATTAAATATGCAGTTCAGTGCTTGATTTCGGATATCATATCAAACACAAGATGAACAGACCATTTTGCCTGCAGACAGATATACTGTAGCAACAGAAATGCCCACTGCAGGTTAAAAGAAGACATTGTACTACAAATTCAGTGGTTGAAAAAGTATTGAAATCCTTTACTTAATTCAAAGTAGACCCCATGATACAACATTATCACGATACTTTGCGATATGCTGAGTATATTGCAATATATGGCAGTTAATTACCACCATTTTTTCCACTGCAAATTATGCAGTTTGTCAACATCTGTTTTATCTAATAAGATACAGTTTTCACTCTGTTCATATCAGGGTTTTCATTCACATATCTTGAGGTCAGAGGTCAGTGGACCTCTTTGAAAAAATGAAAAAATGGTTTTTCCTCACCAAAATTTAGCATGAATTTTGAGAGTTATGTAGGGTTCTTTCTGATAAAATAGCATGACATGGTTGGCCAATCAGTTGTTTAGGTTTTGTAGTTTCATAAGACACCAGTATTGTCAAACTAGCTTTATGACAGAATAGCTGCTGGATTTAGGTCAATAGTTTATGTAATAAAAGACTGATATTTGATGTCCATGTATAAATACAATATTGCCACACAGAATTTCACGGTACTATGCGATCTCAACTTTTTTCTCCCACTCCTAGTAAAAATACTCCCAAAGAAATATTGCACCTGTGAATGATATATTATTATTTCTGACATTATTAGGTTGTTAATATTGATGCATCAATGCATAAACAGTATTTTACCATTGTAGCTGCTCGAGGTGGAGCTGGTTCTAACTATTATGTTATATAAAGTGAGATTAGATATATAGTCCAGTGGCTCCCAACCTAGAGGACTTATCAAAGGGTCACAAGATAAATCTTAGGAAATCTGACGGTCATGAGTTGATTAATGGGAGCGGAAAGAAGAAAGTTCTGTATTGTATTTTATAAGCTTATTATTTCTTTATACTGTATATAAAATCTTTATATGAAGTATTAGAAGTAACTCCAGCTGTCAAATAAGTGTAGAGTTAAAAGTACAACATTTGTCTGTGAAATGTGGAGTGGCATAAAATAGAAATACTCAAGTACACGTATCTCAAACTTGCACTAGAGTAAATTCCCTTTTTAAAATTGATTTTATATATTGACATCCTTTGTCCTGCTTTATGTTTGAGACAGTGGATATGTATAGTTTTAAGCTTCTAAAAGATACTGTTTGAATTGATATAATGTACATCATTTTGCGGCGGTTGATAAAAAATCTATAAAAATACTTTTTAAAATGACCTGGAAGTTTCAGTTAAAAGTTAAGAAGCAAAAAAAAAACAAACATATTTTTTCCTTTAGGTCATTACAAAATGTCTGTGTCTGAATAATAATAATAATAATAATGTACAGTGCATAATTTATATTTATTTTATATTATATTTATTATATTTATTTTATATTATATTTATTTTTATCTCATGTCCTGAATTTACTCTCAGAAGCTGAGTGCAATTTGATCCACTTGGTTGCCACTATAGTTTTTACACTTTATGCAATTTCACTGTGCATAAAAAAAACAAAACAAAAAAAAAAATAAAAACTGAAGACTATAAACAAATACACTCAGCCAGATTAATAGAATAGTTTGAAGCTATAATTATTCCTCTGGTTCTCCAAGTACACAGCAATAATCTTTCTTTGTACACAGCATAAGCAAAACCTTTCTGCAACAAAAACAAGGCCATATTTTGAGGCTAACGATGTGGCAACTTCCTTCCCTCAGTAACTGCAGATTAATGAACCTTTTACATCTTGACATCTGCATTAAAATGCTAGGACGCACACTTAAAGTCAAACACAATATATTTTAACATAAAAAAAACAGCCGATATATCTTTTTTCTCATAGATCAGACATTATTCACAGATATAAAACAGTCATTCTCTTGTAAAACTAGAAAAGCACTCGGAGAGCGCAGACCTCCGCCAAGCACCATAGTTTCCCCCCATATTATAATTCACTCCAAAATAAAAATCCTACATTTTTATTATTAGTTCAGGAGTTATTACTAAAAATCTCTTTTTCGGTAATGGCAGTTTCTTCTGGATCTGTCTCCTCAAGTATTAAAGCTAGATCAAATTCCTTGACATACTTCAGATGCTGAATTGTCTCAGCTATACGATGCCGCTTGTTAGAAATCTCTACCTCTAATATTAAATGAACAGTAGGCCAAAATGTAAGAGTACCCCCATTTTTTATATAAATTGCTATAAAATCCGCCATCTGGATCAGATCTGGATCAGCCTTTGGGATTTGATAGAAGTACACATTGTAAATCCCTGAGTCAAATTTCATGAGCTTTGGGCAACAATTAGCAGAGATATTGAGAAACATTTTTTTGGGTCCCATTTGTTGATTGTTAATGTTAATGAAAATTTCAAAGTGATCCAGAATTCAGGATTTCTTCCGGATCACCCCCAAAATTAAAACAGTTGGACCCTGAAAATTTCATCAAAATTTGTCCATAAGTTTTTGAGTTATCTTGAACATAGACAAACAAACAAACAGACAGATAAACGCCGGCAGAAACATAACCTCCTTGGCAGAGGTAACTATTCATAACGCTAAGATATACAGTATTTTACAGGAAGTGAGAATCCGTACACCTCATGAGAATCTCTTCTCTCCCTCCACCAGGCCCTCGCTGTCACACTCGACAGACACAGACAGTATAAATCAGGGCCCTCGCCCCAGCTTGTTGCCAAAGTTCGCCATCTCAGCAGAGAGTGAGGGAGACGAGACCTCAGGCCTCGGTGACCCCAGCAAGACCTCCTTCTCCACAGGAGAGCTCCTGCATGATGAGCCTGACGCTACAACACCAGGCAGCACCCACAGTGGAGCCACGCTGTCTGGTACGAAATTACAGTCCAGAATTTCATTGTGTACATCTACAGTGTATACAATAAACAGTATGTGCTGGTTTTCATTTTAAAAAAAAATCAGTAAGTTGTAAAAGCATCTGAAATAGCTAAAGAAATAGTTTGACATTTTGGGAAATATGTTAATTTGTTTTCTTGCTGAGTGTTAGATGAGAAGATTGATACTCTCATATAACTCTTAACAATAGATTTGAAGCTATAGTCCTTTAATATATGATTCCATCAAACTTCTGTGCCTCTGTGGTACCCAGAAATACCACATGATACCAATGTCATACTGTTGGCTCACAAGCCTTGTTAGAGGTGGGACCAAATGTCAGATATTTTCCACAGAGCCGCGGACCTGCCAACATTTTTAAATTGATTAATTCACAGTCATAATATTTTTTTTTTTCTGGAAACCCCATACTTTTATTCTGCACCTTTCTAAAAAATTGTTGGGTGTATTGTTATTTTAAAAAAAATATTTATCGGCATATAAATTTTAGCAATAAGACCTTTAAAATTGTCCCATAATTCCATGAAGAACATATATCCTGGTAAAATAAGCATCCAAAATGTCCCTAATTTTGGATTTAGTTACAAGCACTATTATTAGTATTGCTAGTATTGTTGCCCAGTTCTTAATGCAATTACAAAACAAATTTTTATTTGTTTTAGTTTATTACTAATTATTAATTTCCTGTGTTCAGTCTCACTTTCTTTTTTTTTTTTAGCAATTTCTTGATTTTCAAGAAACAATGATACATAACTACTGTATCATCAGTATACAAATATACAGAAAATAAATAATATATATATATAAAAGAGAAATAAAGTAAATAAATAATAATAAAATATATTAAAATTAATACATTAAAAAATTTAAATAAAAAAATTGTGTCTCATACAGCTAGTAATAATCGGTGTCCAATTCCATCAATCATCTGTATGTATGTTCCAGATCATTAATTAAAGGACCCCATACTTTGTAAAAAAAGTAAAAAAAAAATTCCCTTAATAGTATAGGTAAGGTTTTCTATGAAAGGGCTAGCACTGTTCTGTGTTTCTGGTAATTTTTGTGTGTTTTGTACTTTTCAGTCCCTTGAAAATGATCAAGATATAAGATGTTAATGTAGGGCACAGATTTTGTTACCTTCAGACAGAGCCATGCTAGCTGTTTCCCCCTGCTTCCACTCTTTGTGCTAAGCTAAGCTAACCGGCTGCTGGCTGTAGCTTTATATATAACCAATAAACATGAGAGTGGCATCATTATCTCATCTAGCTCTTGACAAGAAAGCGTATTTCCCAAATTGTCGAACAGTTGTTTCAAGAATTGAAGAATTCTATCTATAATTAACACATTTAAAAAGGCAAATTCAAATGATCAGGCTGCTTTCTTAGCAGCAACCACTGCTAAATGATGTCAGCGTTTGCTCAGTATAGGTGTGTTCCTCACTCCATGCTCATGTTTTGTAATAATTAGGAAGTTTCTCAGAACATCTCGACCAGTTGACACCCAGAGGTGAAGGGCTGGAGAGCCCCGACAGTACCAGTCATACCTCGGCAGACCAGGGCGCTCAGCCCAACTCTCTGCGGCCTGAGAATGCTGCAGAGAAGACTGGAGCTGTGGCAAAAGTCCCAAAGTCTGTCTCAACTGGTGCCCTGTCCCTCATGATCCCTGGAGGTAAGATGAACACACATGCAGACAGATGTGCAGACTCAAAAAATATGATCTCGACCAGTTTGTTGAAGTATATCAGAGCAACAACGTGCCAAGAATCACAATAAGAGCTGTAGACTTTGTACAAATAAGATGAAAGCTCACTATATAGTATCTGTGCGAAATTGGCCCAGCACAACACCTGCTGTGAGTTCCATTTTACAGAGTGGCTGTGGGCAAGTAGCCGAGTACAAGCCGCTAATAAGGAAAGTAAGCAGACAGGGCAGGAGCAAGAGGTCCTCACTGCTGGGAGAGTGAAAATCACATTAGTTTCACCCACAGCAGGAGCAGAATGAACCAGGCTCATGAGCTTTATAGACACCTCACCACTGACTCCAGGGCCAAAGTCTGATTGATTAAATAAAAGAACCTGCTCTTATTTTTCCAGATATCTTCGGGGTGTCTCCGCTGGCCAGCCCCCTCTCTCCCTACTCCCTGTCCTCAGACCCTTCCTCAAGAGACTCCTCTCCTAGCCGAGACTCCTCGCTCTGTACCGCCAACCCGCGGCAGCCCGTCGTCATTCACAGCTCGGGGAAGAAGTTCGGCTTCACTCTGAGGGCGATCCGGGTGTACGCTTGTGACGGAGACATCTACACCGTCTACCATATGGTCTGGGTAAGGACTACATCCGCCTATAGTAGACAAATAGTGATCATATATTAATTGGTGAACTGTGGGGGTGCATTTACATTTATCCTCTTTGGTGCAGTTCTACCAAACTGTGATGCGCTTAGTTGAGTTCATTTGAGATGGTGTGAAAGCTGTCAATCGAGTTCTTGTGCAGACTAAACAACTGAACAGCTTTAACCTGCCCAAAGGACTGGGAAGCAAAATGATAATAATGATAAATGTCTCTTCTGTGTCTATTAATCAGAATGTAGAAGACGGTGGGCCTGCACATAAAGCAGGACTCAAAGCTGGAGACCTCATTACTCATGTGAACGGAGAACCAGTTCACGGTCTTGTCCACACCGAAGTAGTGGAGCTCCTGCTCAAGGTAAATGACAATGTATGTTTATCTTTAAACTGCAACTATTACATTTTCAATGATGTTGTTTTCAAATATAGTACAGCTCAACAACAATGTTGAAATGATGTTGAAATGAAAAAGTTTTGTAATCTTGTATAGATTAACTGAATTGCTTAACTTAAATTAACTTTAGGATCAATGATCAATACTAATCAGAAACAAATATTAAAACCAGAGAATGAGGCCAGTTGAACACTGATCTAACCTTGACTGTTAAATAAAGTTTAAGTTTGTAGTGTGGTTTTGGTTTTAATTATGCATATAAAACACAATAATGCATGAGTAACCATTATGTTAGATTAACAAAAAAAGTCCTCTAAACTTTTGTCTTTCTTTTCAGAGCGGTAGCAAAGTGGCCATCTCTACGACCCCCTTTGAAAATACTTCGATAAAAACGGGTCCCGCCAGAAGGAACAGCTACAGGAGCAAGATGGTGAGATGTGCCAAAAAGCCCAAGAAAGAGAAAACACCAGAAAGGTACACATCTTCCACTGAAATTTACATTTTTTTGCATGTTTTTGTTTTATTCCTGCAAGTATATTTGTATGCATAAACTTCTAAAACTAATAAAATAATATGTTCAAGAAAAAGGAACTTGATTGCTGTGGTAAAGACCGTACATATAACTTTAAGACATTATTACAAAACAGTAATCATATGACAGTTACTAGAATGCATTTGTTCTTTGTGGCAGGTGGACTTATGTTACGCTGACGTGAACACAGGTCATTATGAATCTATGCATCAAGTTGAACTTTGGTGAACTTTCAGGCAAGCGTTGCCTCGGGCACATGGGTGACCATACCCTAAAAGAGAGGAAGAGACAGGCTCGGTTCTACAAGGGTGCAAACGCATGTTTTGCACCCTCAGTTTAAAATTTTGCACCCTCTGTTGAAATCTATGACTTTGTCTTTTAGGTTTTGATTTTAGTTCATGTATGTGCACCAGCGCAACATTCACAATGGCTGAGTGAAGCAGCGGGTGTTAAACATCCAATTAAATACTCTCTCAGCCAGTCACATCACTGGTCACTGATGCACCCTGGTAACCGGACATCTGCTTCGTGAAAAAGCCGAATATTATAGAGTTCTAACTGACAAGTTCAATGTGTGAAGAGTACATCTGTATGGTTCTACTGTAGCAGCCTGGTGTCATTTTCAGGCCATTTAATGACAGTAACACATTGAATGGCCGTGCATAAAAACACTGAGAAATTTCATGAAGTGAACAAGAAGCTTTTCATGCAGTAGAAAGCAGCTGTGGACAGCAGATACCAGAATCTACCACGTTCATTTAGCGATTAACAGACTTTTAACCACATTAAATGTTATTTTCTGTGCTGATTTTGGTTGGAGCACAGTTACAAAAGTAATATAATGAGTAAGGTAACTAATTTTGATACCAAGTAATAAGTAAAATAATATTATTTAAAGGAGTAATAAGTAAAAAGTAACTTATTGCACTTCCAGGGTAATTTGCCCAACAGGGGTTTTGAATAATTTATGGTATTTTTATATTACACCACTGTACTATCTCATGTACTTTCAGTAATTGTTATCATCTGTGGCTGTGTGGTTGTATTGGTTTTATAAAGTCTTGTCAAAATAGGCAAATGAATCTGGACTGATTATTGTTTTTTGTCTCACTTTGCTTGTTTCCAGGCGTCGCTCCCTTTTCAGGCGTTTTGCGATGCAGCCATCTCCTCTCCTGCACACCAGCCGCAGTTTCTCCTCTCTCAACCACTCTCTGTCATCTGGTGAGAGTCTCCCCGGCTCCCCCACCCACAGTCTGTCCCCTCGTTCCCCTACTGCCACCTTCCGCCCCACACCAGACTTCCCCCAGTCAGGTGGAGACTTTAACTTAGAAATTGTGCTGTTTATATTCATTTCATACATTATATGTTTAATTACAGATATCCATTTTTTGTCCTTTTAACTTCCAGGTGGCAACTCGTCCCAGAGTAGCTCCCCCAGCTCCAGTGCTCCAAACTCCCCTGCAGGCTCAGGCCACATCCGCCCCAGCACCCTACATGGCCTCGGCCCCAAACTGCCAGGTCAGAGGCTTCGCCAGGGGCGCCGCAAATCTGCCGGCAGCATCCCCCTTTCTCCTTTGGCTCGCACACCTTCACCCACACCCCAGCCAACATCTCCTCAGCGCTCACCCTCTCCCCTTCTTAGTGGACATCCTGTTGCCATTTCCAAGACAACCCAAGCCTTCCCAGCCAAGATACATTCCCCACCCACAATTGTACGTCACATTGTGCGCCCCAAAAGTGCTGAGCCGCCTCGCTCACCCCTGCTAAAACGTGTCCAATCTGAGGAGAAGCTGTCTCCCTCTTTCACAGGCGATAAGAAGCACCTGTGTCCCAGGAAACACAGCCTGGAGGTGACTCAAGAAGAGGTGCAGGATGAGGAGTTGAGGCCTGGGGAGCGGGATTACACTGTCTTGCAGAGTGTGGAAGAAACAGCCTGCGAGCCGCTGTCAATACCCCGCGTACGGCCGGTTGAGCAGGGCTGCTTAAAGAGGCCCGTCAGTCGCAAGATGGGCCGACAGGAATCTGTTGAGGAACTCGACAAGGAAAAGCTGAAGTCCAAGATGGTTGCAAAGAGACAGGACTGGTCAGAGAGGAGGGAGTCTCTACAGAAGCAAGATGCCCTGCGTGAATCTGACTCATCGTCCCCCTTGTGTGGTGATGACAAGGATGAAAGTTTTCTGGTCCGAGGCCAAAACAAAACCCAGAGCAGCCCAGATTCTGGCCCACTGGAGGCCAAAGCCGCTAGCACAACCCTAAAAGATGTGCTGTACAAGAAACTCACCACACGTGTCTCTGAGGGCATTGCTGAAACATCTGGCGTCTGCTGTGAAAGTGACGGAGGACTCAGATCTACTCTCTGCTCCGGTCACTCAGAATGGCAGCACTCCAGACAGGGTAAAGACAACATGAAGCCAGATAGGCTGGATTTCAAAGCTCCCAACATCGAGTTCACCAGGAAGAGGCTTTCGTTTGAAGAGCGAGAAGACTGCATGTGTCGGTTGTCCTCCGGCATCCATGAGAACCTGCACTTTGGCTCCACCAGGTCTAAGAGCCTCCAGCTAGACACGACCATGTCTCATGACCACATGAAGGCAGGACTGGGAAGTGTTCACTCCAGCCCTGAAGGTCTCTCCCCGAAGCTTTTCTCCGGCAGAGGAGAGAGCGCTGTGGAAAAACTCCAGCTCATCTCATCCGCGGAGTCTCCGCTCCGAAAGACGTCATCTGAATATAAACTCGAAGGACGCCACGTGTCCTCTCTGAAACCTCTGGAGGGCACTCTGGATATCGGTCTGCTCTCGGGGCCCAGGGTCTCGAAAACGGAAACCTGTTTATCCAAGATGGCAGAGAACACAAGCGACAGTGTTTCTTTGAGTCCATCTATTTGGCTCCAGACCCCTACTGAGAGACAAATAACCATCCCTCAACTGAAAACTACAGACAAGTTGAAGAGCCCCCTGACTTGTTCCTCAAGCCCTGAAGCTGTTGCTTCGCTAAACAGCATAGTTGCCTCCAAAGATCAGCCAAATAATGTAGCCACAGAGGTGAAAATCAGTACAAGCGTTGAGAAAACACAGGACAGACATAGTGAATCATTAAAGGCTCAAACCAGCAAAGTGGAGACCTCAAGTTTTACTGTTAAACAAGAGAGCAGGACGGGGATGAAGTCCAGCTCAGCGCTGGCACATGAACACAGAGGTCCTCGACACAGCTCCCACTTTTCCTCCTGTGGAAAAACACCCTCCATACGGGAAGTCAGCAATGAGGATCAGGAGGATGAAGCGGAGCAGGAGGAAGTCACACCACACACTACATCTCAAAATACAGACAAGACAGTAGTCCCATTGACTTCAGCAAAGCTGGAGGCAAACATAAAATCTGTGGAGACTCCGTCTGCAGCTGCCAGTGGACCATTAGCTGTGTCGCTGAAGCGAAGCATAAACTGTGGTTTGGATACAGGTCAGCGTCAGAGCTGTGAGAAAAAACCTGCGCAGAACTCAAACATGACCTCTGTTACTGAGGTGACTGTACAGAACAACTCGGCATCTACACGAGCTCCTGAGAACGTGCTCTCAAAACCACTGAACATCTGCTCTTCAAATACAAAACCACAGGTTTCTGTCACAACATCTGGTTCTGTGCACAGAGATAAAACCTGCAGTGTAAATTCAGAAAGTATAAACTGCTCTGAAAGATCTTTTAGTAAGGACGGTGTACAATCTAACACATCAGCTGTGAAAGTGGTCGGTGATACAGGCAGCTCAGGCTCTGAGAAGGAAGCCAACACGTGTGTCGCTGTTGCAAAAGTGGAGCAGAAGAGAGAAGTTTCTACAGTGGTCGCCTCATTAGATAATGTTACACCAAGTATGAATAAAAAGGATAAAAGTGTTGGTGCGGTAGACAGTAGTAGCACGTTGCTGCAGAAAAAAGAGGATCCAAATTCACCAAAGACAAACAGTAAAGGCAATGAGCAGCTATCAAAAGCACAACACAAATCATCAGATTCAGAGTACTGCACCCCTAATAAAGAAGACACTGTCATCAGTGTGAAAGAAAACGCTGCAAAACAGAAATGTTCATCCTCGGCAACTGCAAATGAAAATGTTTTGATTCCCAAAAGTAAGTCAAGGCCGGACCCACAGCCGGTGCCACACTCTGCTGTGAAGATGGAGACAAAATCACTTGAAGTGAAATCTCCTCCCATCCCGGCAGTCAAGGGCAGTCCAAATTCAAAGCAGAGAGATCTGTCTAAAGAATCTGTGCTAAACATTCAAGTAACCCATGACGCTAAATGGAAAGAAGCCTCGTTGCCATGCAAGCAGGAGGAATCGGCGCAGCTGACATATTCTCCCACTCTTGCTGACATGAAGCAAAGAGAAACCCAGCCCAAAAGCTCTGTAGCAACCTCAGCTCACACAGTAAAAGAAGACTCGAAGCCAAAATCTCTCCCTCCGAAAATGGTCCCTTTAATTTGTGTAGCTCCAACACCAGTTATTAAACAGAGTCCTGATGGCAAACATAAAGACCCCTCACCCAAACACCAAGCCCCAGTTTTTAGAAACCAGCATGGCTCTAAACCAAAAGAAGCTTTGCCTCATCAGCTGCCATCAGATGTTCCCTCCCAGCCGAATCCACCACCAGTGCTGCCCAAACCCGCCGTGAAAAAAGAAACGCCAAGCAGCGGAGCCTTCCCAGGCAGGATCTCCAGCTGTGCACCCCAGGAGAGTGCAGTCAAGGTAGCACCCAAGCCTGACACACCAAAACCAGACACTCACAAGGGCCCGGATCCCAAAAGCACCACCCCTGACAAACAGGTGTCCTCTAGCAAGAAGGAGCAAGCTGAGAGGAAGAAAAAGGAGACCGTCCAAGAGGTCACGTCTGCACAAAAAAACACAAAAAGAGACACGTCCAGAGCTGCTGCCCCTGACAGAGACGCTGGCAGGAAGCAGCAGAAGGAGTCGCCACGTAGCTCTAGTAACAAAAAGTAAAGAAATTCAGAGAATTCAGATTTAATATTAGAAAACAGTTTGTGCAAACATCATCATGCCTTCTTTCTGTTGTTTTGTTTGAGAACCGGGCAAGCTGTTACATGCTGATAGAGAGGGAGATGTGTGTGTGTGTGTGTGTGTGTGTGTGTTTAATATGATCACGTGACAGCAAATATTTCTAGGTGTGAATGTAGGCAATCATTTCTCGATAATTTCTGGTGTTTTAAGTTGAATGTGAAGAAGTTTTCTGCTTCGTGCAATCAGTATGTGAGGGGCAGCAGGGAGGAGCCTTATTAAAGGTTGTGATGTACTGTAGAGTCAGTGCCATAAATGATTTTGAATTGCACTCTTCTAGACTCGGAGGACCTGATGTCTTTTAATGCAGTAGACCACACAGTTTTGCTCAGCAATTTAGTGTCACGATTGTTTCTGTCCGATATAAGCTGATTCTTTTGACGTTGGGTTTTTGTGCAGTGGTACACAGAGGGATTGTCCTGTGCTGTTCACCTAAAACTATATACAAAAAAATACAGAATCATCTCACGGTTCTATAAATTAGCGAAGGGGCCTTAGAATTATGGGAAATAAAAACTTGCTGTTCTTAGCAAGGTGTAGTGTTAATTCACATTCCTCTGACGTGTACATATATTTTTGATTTTTATGCAATATGGTGTAAATATGATAACACTGTAAAACCGGGATTCATGGGCTTACATGTTTGTATTATATGTATAGATTTCGCAGTGTCATTCGTTTGTATGCTCGATATTAAGAGTATCTGCTGTGGTCTGAAGTAAGCTACCGTGACGTATCCTCTTCTTTGTGACTTTTAACATGTTTTCACATGTTCCAAAATTAACTTGACGAGAGAGAGGAAAAGGCACGATCGGGCTATTTCTGAAAATGTAGCATTATATAACAAAACTGTGAGGGCTGTCAGCATTTCCCAAGAATGTCTTTATGATATGTTTGCTGGCTGACTACAGTTAAGAGTGTAAAATATGAAATGTTGTGTTTGATTGAGATGAACCAGATGTTCTGTTTGTCAATAATTACTGCAGTAGGTGTCTGAAGGCGCTGGGCATCATCTCTGGTTATGTCCACATCTGTATAGAGTGATATTAACATCAGTCACGTGAGTGAGATAAGATTGCAAATACACAGAAAGCTGCAATGTCAGGGTTACGATTTCGGTCTTGGTGTTGTTCAAGTCATGTGTGAGTGTTTCGATGTTTCAAAGGACTCTTCATTAAGAGCAGCAGCTGGCTTAAAGCTTCACCTGGGTAACGATTTTAGACAAGGATTTTTTTTTTTTTTTTTGCATAGTTTATGTCCATAACATGCATTTGATGTTAAATATGTGGTACTATAGGCTGTCATATATCCGCATTCACTTTCTGCAATTTGCTCACAAACGTGTTTCTATACTGTAGATGCCTTTAAATTGCAAACCCTAAACGACAACCAGAGAGACACTATTTGCAGTATTTGCTCTGTTGTGCTGGCTTTGTAAAAACAGTAATCTTGACATATACTCTTATGTTGACGAGTCGAACATGACACAGAATATCTAAAAGGCATCCAAGAATGGAACAAGACTGAGCGTAGAGATTTTAATGTTAAAAGAATCTAATGTTTACTTTGCATTAGATATTGTTAATGTATTGCTATAATATGTGAGAGAACAAATGCACCTTAATGTTTGCTAATATTCAGTTCAAAAGGTGAGAAGAGTGAAATTAGAACTGAAAATGAATTCCCCTCTCATCCTGACTAAATGAATCACTGTTTTATTTGAACAAATTGAACATGTCCCCTCCCCTCATACAGACATTTAAATCCTCAAAGCACATTCAATGTTTGTTTACAAAGCATCATGGATGTATATTTTGTATATTGTTGATTTGCCAAATCTATGTTCTGTGTCAGAGATGTTGTTTATAGTAGTGTGAGACTTTGCTCCCCCGCCACCAGGATGTTTAATACGAACATCTGTTTGTGCTGTAAATCAACGTCTTTTCACGTCAGGTTCTTCTTTCTCTGCTTGTCTTTTCACTTTCCTTTTTCTTTTCCTCCTCTGTGCAAAACTAGTATTAGATGAACTTGCTTACGATGGTTTGTCTTTTAGAATATGTGCAATAAAAGTGTTTTGAGTTTTGTATTTTGCCCAAGGAAAGCTCTATGGATGTCATAGATGTTGTATATTAAAACAGATATTTATACTTCTAATGTTGCGTAATACTGAAAATAAAATGGAATTATAAATTAATATTTTCAGTCCTTTTTTGATACATGGTCAGCATAGATCAAATTGTCAATGGTAACACTTTCCTGAAATAATGAAATAACTTGGTACTAACTATATGCAAAGTTAGTACCAGCTAAACTAATTAAAAGGTGTTCAGTTGGTACACTAACAAGTAAGTCAGTGCACAAGTCAGCTAAACATACAAAGAAGGAAATTTTGTCTAATGGATAGTGTTCAGCATATAGGGACATTTAAGTTTCTGATAACTGATTGGAAAATGTATCATTTATTTATCTTAAATGTATTTACTTGGGTTTAAATTAAGCAGTCTGGTCATATAACTTCCGATTTTGTCCCAAAAGTACCAAAATACACCAATATTTTCAAGAAACTTTCCAGGAAATTATTTGGATGTTACATACCTGTAAAACTGTGTCACCCAAAGACTTAATTAAAGAGAACCTATTATGCTTTTGTGCTTTTTTCTCTTTCCTTTAGTGTGTCATAAAGTTTTTTTGTTTTTTTGTTTTTTTTGTGTAAAAGGTCTGCAAAGTTACGAAACCCAAAGTCCACACCAAAGGGAGTTACTTTCCCTGACGGAAACAGCTCGTGAGCTGCCTGAAACACCTTGCTTCAAGTCCTGCCTTTTCTTCTGTAACGTGGTGATGTCACCAAGTAACACATTTGTGTAATATCTGCTGAGCGGCTAGTTTGGCACACTCTCAGACAAAGCTAGTTAGCGTGGAGCTGGAGCAAGGTCCGAAGAGTTTGTTTCAGTTAACCAATTACAACAGAGAGCCAGCTGACCAATCAGAGCAGACTGGGCTTTTTGGGAGTGAAAGCATTTTTGAACATTAAAGCATATAAACCCAAAATACAAGTATGCATCTGAAAATGAGCATAATAGGTCCTCTTTAATATCAAGTTCATTGTCTCCAAGCTTCAGTACCACCATAGACTTTAGAAGTCAGGTCTGATTGAAGTCTCTGAGCCAGTCTGAGATTCCTGGATGATCCAGAAGGCCAATAGATTCATTTTCTGCAGACAGCAGTTAACGCTATCTTAAAGATATGTTCATATATCCCATTTGTTTGCACCTGTGGAAGTAAAGTACAAAAAGAGGTATCTTCCTGTCTTCAAAATTTGATTTATACCAAACCATGATGGTGCAGTGGGATATCAACAGGGGGCAGTGTCCTTCCATCTGCTGCTCAAATAGGCCCTCTGTTATGCAACATCTCTTCAGTAGAGATACAGAGGACAGATGTGGTGCAGTGTAGTGTACGGACATCCTCTCAAGATAAGAATGAGTCTGATAAAGCTGTAAATAGATTTAATATTCATGCAAACGGTCATTCGCAGGACATTAATCTGCATTACTATGGTGTATTTCAAAGTATAAATATTCTGTCATGATGTTATCCACAGGTAGAATTGTCATTCCTGTAATAATACGTGTATGATTACATTACAGGTGCTGTTCAAAGAAGAATATGTCCATTATATTTGGTTTGATCAGAGAAAAGAAGAGAAATACGTAATTCCCTGTTGATGTTAACACGCGGCCTTTTCAAAACATGATTACAGTGTTTAAGGTTACGACATCCAGAGCATTCACATAGCCTCAAACAGCTATTGTCTAAAGATATAGAAAAGCAATGGGAGGAGCATTTGTTGTATTCAGAGCTTTTCCATGCTTTGTTGACATTTGTTTGTGCACGTGAGCATGCCGCAATGGAGAGGTCACAGCCGCCACTCCGAACTTCTCTCAAACGGCGGTTACAGTTGAAATCGCGGTCCCAGCCGACGGTTAGCACCTCTAAGTGTGATTTATGCTTGACGCATCCGCGAGGGTTGCGATTGTGCATACGGCCAAAGTGACATTGCAACATCAGACATGGCCCTTCAGGGGGCTTCAGTTTGGCAGGTTTTTGCCTGTCTGCACATGCAATTTATTTATTTATTTATTTATTTAACTATACGCTGATAATAATGTATTTATGTGTGTACAGTATATGTATGTATATGTAGTACAAACAGTATATAACGTAAAATAATAAAGCAGTGCTCATGGGGGATCTATTGTTGGGTTTCTAAACTATAACTCTGAGGGACTTTGAGGACATACATTTGCTGTCAGGAGAAATCTGCACATAGTATAAAAGATCCAAACATTTTCTCTTCGCAGTTTTGCGTCAGCTTATGTCCGCGCGGCCGTCCTTGCAGAAAGTATAATCGAGGCTTCAGTCGTCGCCATTTTGACAGCCGTACAGAGGCAATAGAAATGCTCCCAGCCTTGCATTTATCACTTTGAATGATACAGCTGGATCAGTGTCCACAGACTTATTACTAAGCAAAAATATTAAATAGATGAATGAATGGGAAAAAATCTTCTCATGGTTTAGGAATGATTATTGTTGAAAATTAACAAGGAAGCCACGAAAGAACATTGTGGTCACTGTTTTATTATCATTGCATCTGTCATATCTACAAGGTTAACCGCGATCCTCAATGTATCTCACATGTTATGTGTACAAACCAACCCCCTATTCACATTCTCTTTAATTTCACTTAATAAATAAAACAAATAGTGTGTTATCTCAGAGATAATGAATGGATTGTGAGGATAATTAAATGTATCTTGATTGTCCATCTGGCTGCTTCCAGAGAGTGGAGGCTGGCTGGGTTGTAATCCATTTTAGAAAGACTGATCAATGCTAATGATGTGACCAGCTGTGTGCATTGTTATCAATAGGGTGTGTGTATATGTGTGCAAACGGACATGTGTCGATAGAAACAAAACGAGAGAAACAAAACTAAGGGTCTACAGCTAATGTTTACCATCTTCTTCATCTTAGTTTAGTGTGTTAGCATGGTAACTTGTGCTAATCAGCATTAAATAAAGTACAGTTGAGGCTGTAAACAGGTCAGTTTTGCAGGTATTTCGTCACTGGACAAATTAAAATTTTGAACTGATGGTGGCTCTAGATGCAAAGTTAAAAGATTCAGATACAGTCTTAGAGACTTAGACAAAGAGTTGTTGAGACATTTCAGTGGGTAAGTGAAAACTTTGACCTACTGGTGGCACTAGATGAAAGGTCATGTGATCATCGAAGTCACTAGGATGCATCCTCTGAAAACCATGAATGTCTGAACCAAATTTCCATGATTGCTGAGATATTTTATTCCAAACCAAAAGTATTTACTTCAAGGTGGTGCTACACTAAAGTCGAAAGGAATCTTCCTCTGGGCACCATGAATATCTGCACCAAATTTCTTGGTTTCAATCCATTCAATAGTTGGCGACCACACGGTGATGCCAGAGCAACTCGTTCTCACTCTCAACTCATCAAATAGGCCGTTTGATAAGTGCATGCAGGAATGCGCCCTTAAACGACCGTAAGCAACGCACCAGACTTTTCACCAACTCCAATGTAAACCCAGCAGTGGCATTACTCAATGGTCAGAGCATGTGACATAGTATTACCATATTTTTCGCACTATAAGGTGACCCAGATTATAAGGCGCCTCAAGCAAAACAAAACGTTCAAATAAGTCAAACTTTATTCAGTTCATTAAATAACTCAATAACTCAACATTTTTCAGTTGTAACACATGAAATACAAAACAATACACTCACTTTTCAGTCCATTCCTCTTCCACAAATCCATCAAATCCTTCATCATCAGTGTCCGAGTTAAATAGCTGGACGATTTTAGGTGCGCCTTATAGTGCAAAAAATACGGTAATACTGTGAGAGTCCGCTCAGGGTGGGTGGGAGGGTTGGTTGATGGGTCAAACAAACACAGGACTTACATCTAGGAGACTGCTGCTCTGTGTTAAAACTAAAGCTGGTGACTTATTTTGTCACATAGTGCCGTGAGTCACAAGATTAGCTGTCCGAGAGCAGTTAGCAGGGCCAGCTCTAGCCCTTTTGGTGCACTTGTCAGAGGTCATACCTTTATATTGGGCTTTCTTTTCCTTCTACTGTTTTCTCTGTTTTCTTGGACCTTTTCATTATAATCAAATAAAATATGAAAGTACTAGATCTGTGCCTCTTGACATCTGTCGGTCTAGGACATCCTGACCTATGCTCGTACTCGGGCTGTTGTGATATGCATGGCATGGTGCGCAAAACGTGTGACAAAGAGAGTTACAGGGTGAAAAGTGTATTTCTTTCTTTTCTTATTTATTAGTCCATTTGTTACCTTAATGCAGAAAATGAATTAGATTTTTTTTTCAGGGCCCCCTAGAACGCGGCACCCTAGGTGACCCTAGATGGCATCTCTGGTGGTCAGTCACTTGGTGCTCACAAGAGTCATACATCAGTGAAGTTAACATCAACCATGACTCTTTCCTAACCCAACCTAAGTGGCTGTGTAGCCTGAACCTAACTTCCTGTGAAAACGCTACTTTATTTTTGAAAGGATGCATTTTTGAACACACCACCCCTGATCTGTCCAAAAACAACGCAAGAGGGGTACCCCGTGCATCAGTTTCCGACGCCGAGGGGTTTCTGTGGACCATGAATGTCATTACCAAATTTCAAAACAATCAACCTAATCGCTGCTGTGATATGCTGTCAACATTGCAATGTTGACAGCATGTGTTAAAATCTCTTAAAACATGAGACTTTCCTGTTGCAAGTGTGGTTATTTAGACGACAGGAGAGAAAAAGGAATAAATAAAGAAAGTGAGATGTTAAAAACTGTGGTCGTGTGTGATTGTGGGAAGATTGCTTGTTCTGGTAGAGACACAATCTGAGACATGGATAGATAAATCCACTCTGGCCTGCATTAACTCTTGTTGCTGGAATTTGTTCAAGTACATTCTGTGACTTGGGGAGAAGCCAGAACTCCAGCCCAGCTCTCATATCTCATGTTGCAACTAATAGCTTCTGGCTGGGCTTTAGTTCTCGGCCACAGGCCCAACACGCTCACAGGGAGAGGCGAGCTTATTGTGTAAGAGACGGTTCAATCCAGTGTTAGAAATGTTAAAATATGCTCCTTATGGTTTCTGTTTTTCACTTTCTGTGTTGTTACTTCTTTTTTTTTTTTTTTTTTTTTTTTTTTACAGTGCACCGATATTATTCTGGTCATGAATTCCACTTCCATGTAGTTATACTTAAAGTATTTCAGCTGCTTCACTCAGTGGGAGCAACAGATGAGCAGAGGAAACATCCTTGATGATTATGCAACTGCTCAAACTGTCGTGTATGTCCTGTAACCAGCCATCAAAGCCGTCGATCATGTGACACATTTGTTGTCGTAACATATGTGACATATTTCTCTGTGTTGGAAAAGTCCTTTCAGCAAAGCATATGAATGATGCAACGTAAACTCAAGTAAAAGTGTATTTGTGTGTGGGTGGGTGGCAGTTGGTCAACTGTGGGCGAGTGAAAGTACACAATGTGGAGACTGTGAACAACCTGGAATACCCATAACCGAATATTATTTTCAGAATTCATGGAATTGCTCGTGTCACAACAATAGAATAAATAAACACTCGATTATAACTGAATCTCTATCATGAAATGCTCCGTTTTTAAATAGATTATTGGGCTTGAAAAGCTTCTTTAGAGACTCCTTGTGTGGCAAAAACACAAAGAGCACACTGATTAAAACCTTCAAGGCCTGTATAGTTACAGAGAAATGAGACGATGATGATGTATGACTGCATGATATTGTGGTTTTTGTGTAATGCAGCTAAATGGTGGGTGTACTAACTAACAATGTAGAATGGTGCTGGGTCATCAAAGTTACTGTGCAAGTTCATATGCTTTGTGAATACACTTGTGTGACTAGCTTGTGTGTATTATTATGTAATGACTTCATTTTAGTGTCTAAACAGAGGTGACATCACTGTTTTTTAGGTGTGGACTCAAGGAGCTGCAGGGAAGAAGTAACACATGCAAACAAATTTACTTTTTATTATTAATCCAATGTCAGGTTTTTACAGCTAAAGAGTGATTTACTGTAGTAGTTTAGTTGTTTTTAATGGATCAAAATCGGTGCAGCTGTACCAGATGTCTTTTTTATCCCATGCATTTTTCTTCCTCGTTAAAACCTGACCCCTACGTTACCCACAATGCAACTCGCAACCACCGACAGTTCAATCAGAGATATGGGTGTGTTATGGTAGTAGCGACTAGTAACCTCTAGCGGCTAGCCTGAAGCAGAAAAGAGACAGAGGCCACAGAGGTCTGAGGAGCTCATTTCTTTATAACTCTATACCTTTGCATTTCTGTCATTTTTGAGCTTGTAGTTTTCAGACACAACTAATGCTGACTCAAGTGATGTCACTTGAGGCAATCAGATTTCATGCAGGTCCCTCTGCAGGCACAAAAGGCTTTATACAACTTGTTCTCACATATGCAGTAGTATTAGTCCGATATTGGCAGACCAATCAAAGTTGGAGTTCCTGCTCGTAAACCCGGGGCAAATCCATCTACCCCGACGTTACGAACAAGCCATTGTCTGACATCACACAACAATGGAAGCGCGCATTCTAAATGGTAAACCATCAACGAAAAAGACGACGTAAAGTACATTTACCTGTATTTAGTTAAAGTAATACATGCTATCATATTGTAAAACCTGTTCAGCATGTTTCAGTTGTGCGTACACTTTGTGTACACTGGCCAAAGAAACATCTGATCCAGTGATTTTAAAAGGCCCTGGTTTGTTTGTATAGTGCACGTGCACACGGGTGTGACACACATTCCTGTTGGCGATTTCATGCTATTCTACAAACCCACATTTAACGGCAATAAGTAAGAAAAGGATGTAAACTGCACTGGAATGAGTCTTTACCCCAAGTGAAGGAGTTCAAGTACCTCGGGGCCTTGTTCACGAGTGAGGGAACAATGGAACGTGAGATTGGCCGGAGAATCGGAGCAGCGGGGGCGGTATTGCAGTCGCTGTACCGCACCGTTGTGACGAAGAGAGAGTTGAGCCGGGAAGGCAAAGCTCTCTATCTACCGGTCAATCTTCGTGCCTACTCTCACCTATGGTCATGAGGGCTGGGTCATGACCGAAAGAACTAGATCGCGAGTACAAGCGGCCGAAATGGGTTTTCTCAGGAGGGTGACTGGCCTCTCCCTTAGAGATAAGGTGAGAAGCTCGGTCATCCGTGAGGGACTCGGAGTAGAGCCGCTGCTTCTTTGCGTTGAAAGGAGCCAGTTGAGGTGGTTCGGGCATCTGGTAAGGATGCCTCCTGGGCGCCTCCCTAGGGAGGTGTTCCAGGCACGACCAGCTGGGAGGAGACCCCGGGAACGACCCAGGACTAGATGGAGAGATTATATCTCCACACTGGCCTGGGAACGCCTCGGGATCCCCCAGTCAGAGCTGGTTAATGTGGCCCGGGAAAGGGAAGTTTGGGGTCCCCTGCTGGATCTGTTGCCCCCGCGACCCGACCCCGGATAAGCGGTTGAAGATGAAGATGAAGAAGAAGAGAAGAAATATACACTGTTTTACAACAAAGAAAACGCACTCTATGGTTGTCAGGCCTCGTGGATACACATGCGTTCTGATGAGCAACAGTGACTGTTTACCAAGTTTTGGGGAATTTCACTTTTAAATGGCACTCAACCACACAGTAGTCTTGTGGATCAAACTTCATCAGCAATCAGTCAAGCAGAAATAAAAGACTTGGCCAACATATGGCTCTCAGATGATCAACAGCTCATATTGCGCTTGGACTCTGCCAATCATCACTTGCTGCTTTATTTCTGTTAGCCATTCATCATGACGAGACGTGAACTTTGTGCCTCTTGCACAACAACCGGGGTCAAAACATCAGTGTTTCAAATGGCAAGAGAGGCACACACACAGCAAATGTTTAAAACATTATGGCTCTGTTTTGTAGATTTATTACTATTATAAAACACACTGGGTAGCATCAAATTACTGCAATGAGTAATTGCAAATAAGAATTCAAACTGCATGCTTGTCTACAAACCTCAAGTAAAAGCGGGTATAGTTAATGGATGGATACAAATTTCACAGTCTGTCTCCCAGTCTTGTGCCTAGCTCAGCAGAATACAGAACTCTTTTTTTTTTGTTTTCTTGAGTCTTCAGCCAGGTCAAGCATAACTCTAACCAAACCTTAAATGACCTCACTCAATGAGTCTTGAGAGTGCTCTTTGTAAGAGGTGTTATAATGTAAAAAATACATTTAGTATACTGGAAAAATGACAGGGCAAATGACTTAGAAATGAACACAGACAATACAGTGGTGGCAGAAGTATTCAGAGCGTTTGCTGAAGTAAAATTACTAACACCACACTGTAAAATTACTCCACTACAAGTAAGGGTCCTGCATTCAAAACCTTACCTGCAAAGTAGAAGTGTGTAAATATTATCAGCAAAATGTACTTTGCCAAACGTAAAAGTATTCACTGTGCAGTAAAATGTTTCCTGTCAGTGTCTTACTATTATATACCGTGCAATGTTTGTGGATCAATATTTCTACATTGATGTATATGATGCATTTCAGTGCTGCAGATGTTTCAGTTTTAACGCCTATATTATATACTGTTGTCTAGTTTAATCTACAGCAATGCATCATGTTCTGTAAGATCATCATATGTTTGTGGCTCAGAAAATCAGCCGTTTTGAGCTTTGCGACGATGCATTTTCCAGCTGATCTAAGAGGGTTTTTGAACAGTTTATTTAGCATAAGAAAGATTTTCACTAAACATAAAGACATCCTTCAGTTTATCACAATTAAACAAACCAACATTCAAAATCAATTCCTTTAGTTTTCACTGGACAAGAAGCTGATGAAAAACTGTAATGTGTAAAGGACACAAATGTAGAGGATTAAAAAGTAAAGTAAGTAAATATTTGCCTCTGAGATAAAGTGGAATAGAAGTATAAAGTTGTATGTATTAGAAATACTCATGTAAAGTACGAAAGTAAGTAAAGTACGTGGCTTCTCTGTGTGAGCTCATTATACGGCTGAATGGTTATCCCTCTTCTTGTTCCTTTTGCTGTTATATTTACAGGTACCTGTGGAGAGGATGAGGAGAGTGAGAGGTTAAAAGGTGGGCGAGGATGAGAGTCAGTGGTTTAAAGAAGATATGAAAGAGGATGAAGAGGAGGAGGAGGATGGGGGAGGTAAAGATCCCTCAGTCAGACACAGGGCAGGGGTCGGGGCTCAGGAGAGTGACACAACCCCGGTGTGGTCCCACACCAAGTGCATTAATGAGCGTCTGAGAGGGATTTAAGCTCCAGGGCTTAACACAGATCAGGCTCTGAGGAGAGCCGGACTGGAGTCTGAGCCACCATTATGGAGGCAGTGACACATGCTGGGAGAGATGTATTAAGGTTGTCTCAAATGAAAGCAGTACTACCTGAGAGAATAGCAGGACAGACTTATAAACTCTCTGGACAGGTTGAGTCTTGGTGGATCTCCCATCTCACAACTTAAATGACATTTTACCGTTGGTTAGTAATGTGTTCGTTAATGTTCTTACATTAAACTTTACTGAAATTACCATATACATACATGAAATTTGTCCTCTACATTTAATTCATCCCAGGAGCAGTGGGTTGCCGTAAACCATCCGGGGAGCAACTTGGGGTTCAGTGTCACCACTTAAAGACACTTTGACATGCAGCCAGTAGGAACCGGGGACAAACTGCCAACACTGTGGTTAAAGGACGACCACTCCTGCCTTGAGCCACAGCCACCCGCTTAACACAGGTAAGTAAAATTTTGGTGGAATCTATTTGTCCTTAACTTTATTTAACTTAACTTTAATTTATGCAACATTTCAGAGAGCATTATTCTACTTTTTTTATTGCACTAGTTGATTAAGAATTTATCATTTGAAGTTGATGAAATTTCTCTCCAGCAATAAAGTGAAATATCAGATAAAGGCGCAGATTTTTCATCTTTTACTTTATGGCATTGCTAATGTTACTCACACCTCACAATAGACACTAAATAGTCTACTTGATAGTGAGCAGTAAATAGAGATAAATTGTCATTCACAGCATTAATTACTAGTATTAAAATTCGATTTTTTTTTGGACGTGCACATTCAAAAGAAACACTGTCTCTGTTGTCATGTGACTGCGGTGGGCGGGTTTAAAACTAGTGTGCTTTGACCTGTCACGTATCGCTGCAACCGCCCTGCTCAAACAGTAACTGAAACTAGACTTTGAACTCACCAGTGACTGTATATACATGCTCACACTGAACATCTAGAAACAACACTATTACTGAACTGTTTCAATCCAAAGTCAGCGAAGGGACAGAAAAATAGTTTGCCAACTTTTCAAAACTTCTCAGTGCCCTTAAAGTTAAAAATAAAAAAAAGAAACTTCATGCTTTCAACTTTGTATAGGACCTGCTGTGTGAAGGGGAAAAAGCCCAAATGAGCGTTATGTAAACACATTCCCTGCACGCACAGCCCAAACAGCCACAGCTGGCTGAATTTGCGTAAGAGGCCCTGGCACAGACTCTGTGTATGCCATCCGGGTTTGTAGATCACTGGAAATCTGCTTTGGTTCAGTCCTGTGTCACAGGCATGGTACTGCAACAGATGGATTAACATAAGTGCAGGATTGAGGTTGTCCCAGATAACTAGAGAACCAAAAGAGACGTTCTGTCCCGAATGATTTCCAAAAGCATTCATGAAACTTTTCAGGGGGTTGTCTAAAGGCTATGTGCTGGATCGTAACATGATTCACATTAAGTCTCATTTTTACCTCCGCCAAGGAGGTTATGTTTTTGCTGGTGTTTATCTGTCTGTTTGTTTGTCTGTGTTCAAGATAACTCAAAAACTTATGGACGGATTTTGTTGATCAGGGTGTGTTGAAAATGTGAAAAGGAAGAACTGATTTAATTTTGGGGGTGATCCGGAAGAAATCCTGGATTCTGGATCACTTTGAAATTTTCGTTGACATTGGGGTAAATGGGACCCAAAAAAATAGTTTCTCAATATTTCTGGTAATTGTTGCCCAAAGCTCATGAAATTTGACTCAGGGATTTACAATGTGTACTTCTATCAAATCCCAAAGGCTGATCCAGATCTGATCCAGGTGGCGGATTTTATAGCAATTTATATAAAAAATGGGGGTACTCTTACATTTTGGCCTATTGTATTGTGAGTTTTATGTTGTGTCTTGTATATATGTTCTATGTTTGTCGCTGATATAAAATTCTTTTTAAAAAATGTAGGATTTTTATTTTGGAGTGAATTACAATATGGGGGAAAACTATGGTGCTTGGTCTGCACTCTCCGAGTGCTTTTCTAGTTTTTTCTGTTGAAACGAGAACACAACTGATGCTGTAAACTAGGCACAATAGAGTGGTGCAGGAATGAAATGAGTTAGCAAATTAGCACTTCCAGTTTCCCCATCTCAGTGGTTTTATTGTTTTGTTCTACAACATGAAATAAATAAATAAATAACCCACTCATGAATTTTGACAAGTGGATAAATGAGACTGTCATCACACTGAACACTAGTTTGCCTTTAGCTTAGTGATGGTGACTTCCGTCATGTGACCATGGTGTCATTTGCCTAATGTTTTTTTTACTTCTGGTAAAACTCTAAAAAAAAATCATAAACTTGTGTTTATTTTCTGCAATATTCAAAAACCTAATGGAAAAATCCCACTGGCTTTTTGTCGAGTATTTCATTTAAAGCAGAATGTTTCTGTTCAGGTAAGTGCAACTGCACTGTTTGTAAAAGGATGGTGTATTTGTCACAATGGGTACTTTTGTAGTCAAAACAGAGTTAAAGTTATTTTTGATTGTATTTTCTCTGGAACACCAAGTGAAAGTGTATTTCTTGTTAAAGGTAACCTATGGAGTTTTTTGTGAATGACGTGCTCACTGGGGTGAAGTAATATATTCTGTTGTACTGGAAACTTCCTTTTTAAGCAGAATGATGTTGTGGTGTCTTTTGCGCCATCTCACGGTGTTGTGTGACAGAGCATGGATGTATAAAGAGAACTGGATACAGCACTGGAGGTAGGGCCTTGTTTATCCCTATGAAAGTTGCTCAGTGGCGCATGAAGGCAAAATGGCTCAACTTCCATCTGGAAAATTATCCGGATCTTCCGGCGATCTTCTGCACCCGCTGGGCCCATCGGGCACGTGCAGTAGCGTCCATTCAGTCATCATGGCTTGCGCTGTTGTCAAGGTCTGGGTCTCATTCATATGAACGGAGGAAGGGAAATAACTCTGAATTCAGCTATTAGTGCGTTTTACAACTTCACCTGATTTAATGATTTAAACAACAGCTATTAGAGTGTTCGTACTGGGGAGTTGATTTACCTCAAAAAAGTCTTTTTGGGCCCAATGGCATCATGTGACCGACACGGAAGTTGTAGTACTGCTGTTTGGCCACTGCAAAAATTGGGACCGCCAATATCCCTGTGACAGAGAAGCTGCTCAAAGTGGTGCACTGGCCTGCTACATAAATAGAAGAAACAATACCAATAGGTGGATGTACGTTTAAAAAGTAAATATCACTCTCAAGACAATATGTGACATACAGTATGGACAGAATTTTAGTTTAAAAAATGAGCTATAGTATCAACAGAATGTGTCGAGGTTACAGTGTTCACGTTATGTCATAGACGTCAGTGTATTGTATTGCAGAGATATCTACTGAAATGAGAATGCTAACCAGCCAGCTCCGACCTGTCCTGTCTTGTAATACTACTTGTACCTCGAAAGGCAATATTGAGCCACCGTAGTGTCGAGTCCAGGGTCTGAAATTACTTTTTATTATTGGTGGATCAATTTCAAAAGTGGCCGACAGAATTTTAACAACTGCATTTATTCAATTTTCTTGCTAAAAAACAAATTTTACAAGATTCCATTTGTTACAGTTTACCCTCGCCCAATACTAATTTTTACTGAACAGAGCATCATAATATAACTCTGTGGGACCTCGGTTAATGTAGTAGCTCTGTTGTACTCTGTTATACATGTGTAAGTGTCAGAAAGCATCGATAAGACGAACTGATAGTCACAGAGGCTAGGAACTGGCTAGGAACCGATTCACGATTCCCATTTCCCTGTCTGCCAAAGTGGCAGATGGCCTGACGATATTACCCGCCACTGCCAACAATTTACCTGCATTTGGCAGATGGTGGGTAATATGTTTGATTTAATTTCTACTTCATCTATGGATCATTTTGATTGATAGATCTGTACTGACCATACATACGTGCATTTGCAAACCGCCAACTGAACACAGAACAGATGCATACTGGTTTCCAAACACTGAAGATGAAGCTTTGCAAATGTTTATTCTAAAGACTGTATAAAATATGGAAACCCTATAGGTTTCAGCATAGCAGTTAGAAAGTTCAAAGTCACAGCTAATCCAAGAATGGAGTGGGTGGAGCTGAGACAGTCCTGAGTGGTGCCAAGCCCTCAGGAAGAGCAGCAGTCGTTGATCTCAATTTTCATAGTGGCCAAACTGTGGTACTGCAGCTTCTGTGTCCGTAACATGATGCCATTGTGTGTGTGTCTTTTCTCACTTTACAAATGACTAGCTCTGAGCGTAGCATATTCACATAGATGCATTTGCATTTCAGTCAGTCCATAAATGGTAAATGGACTGGCATTTATGTAGCGCTTTTCTAGTCTTCTGACCACTCAAAGCGCTTTAAACTACATGTCACATTCACCCATTCACACACATTCATACACTGATGGCAGAGGTGCCAACTTTGCCCATCAGGATCTAATCTAAATAATCATTCATCTCATTCACGCACTGATGGCTATGCCTTCGGGAGCAATTACGTTAAGTTAAGTGCCAAGGACACATCAACATGTGACCGGAGCGAACTACCGACCTTCCGATTGGTCGATGACCTGCTTTACCCTCTGAGCCACAGCCGCCCCAGTACAGTGAGACCAGACTGGTTCACCATTTTAACTTAAAAGATGATGATTTATCAATGTTGTGTTCTCCACTTGTTTCCGCTGCCCCAATTTGGCCACAGAAATAAGTTATTGCGAATCACAGTGTTTCAGTTAGAAAGACTATATGTTTGTTTTGCAGCAGTATATATGCTAATATATGCTGGTTGTTGGAGGGAGTAAATACATACTGCTTTGCATATGAATAAGAGAACTGAGTGTGATGGGGAAATAAGAGCTAATGTACCAGAAGCACTTACCTTGGCATGAATATGAGAGAAGGTCATGCACTAACAAGTACAGCCAGGCACTGATTAGTGGGTAATGCACTTACTTCAGTAAGTGGAGTAAAGCGCTCCACTGTATAATTGGAATAGACTGGATTTGCTTGACTTGGTCTGCCAGCGTGGCACCGCATTAACAGTCACAGGAACACGTAGCTTACAGCTGCTCATTGCATCAACTCAGGATATAGAATCAACACAACAATGGTCCACTGTTGGGCAGAAACCTGTGGGAAAATACAGCAAATGGAACACCTTTACATGATTTACGGTCACAGTTGTGATGAGCAGGTGCTTGCTTTTATTATGTATTGTGATGTAAGTGCTCTATCAGTTTTCAACCCAACCTGAAGGAGATTTGGATGTGTTGGATAAAGTTTGTAGATACCAATCTCTAGCAGTCTTTTAGATCTTGGATATGTTTTGGTGGTGGTATTCAGATGCTTTGCGTAAATAAAAGTAGCCATATACAATGTTAAATTACTCAATAAATTCCTGCATTCAAGATTTTACTTAACTAAAAAGTATTAGCTGCAAAATGTACTTAATCAGAATCAGAGTCAGGTTTATATTAGTGTATACATACATGGAATCTGAGTCTGGTTAGCTCTGTCAGTGTACTCACACAGAATAGAAATAACAGCATAAAACAATACAATTATAAAAATAAAAATAAAAATAATAGAAATGTCTATATACAATTCAAGTCTTCAGAGGTTCTAACAATACAAAGAGTACAAAGAAATAAATACTGGATGGAAATAGAAGAAGAAGAAGAAGAAGATCTACCTTTATTAGTCCCACAGTGGGGAAATTCAATTTACACTCTGTTAAACTTATACATGGTACATGCAGACCTGAAACACACATACATGCATTAATGGAGAGATGTCAGAGTGATGGGGCTGCTCCTGACAAGCGCCCCGAGCAGTTGGGGGTTTGGTGCCTTGCTCAGGGGCACCTCGGCAGTGCCCAAGAGGTAAACTGGCACCTCTCCAGCTACCAGTTCACACTCAGTTTTTGGTCCATGTCGGGACTTGAACCGGTGACCCTCCGGTTCCCAAGCCAACTCCCTACAGACTGAGCGCACTGCCGCCCCAAATACATGGACTGGACGATTATGTACAGTATGTACATGTTGATATGTCTATACAGTGTTGAGTTTTCATATTTACAAGTATGTACATATTATAATATGTACATAAAATGGGAGATTATATGTACATTTTACAAATGTGCATTAAAGACTCCATGTGCATTCAAATGTCCAATGTAAATTTCTCATTATAATAAAAAGCCACACACACACACACACACACACACACACACACACACACACACACACACAAAACAATCTTTAAAAAGGTATTCATTAGGGAAAAAAAGCCCCTGGCATTATTGGATTGAATACTATTTTATAAGGTCATCAAATATTTGTGTGCAAAATATTAATCTGCAAAGCACTTAGTACAAAAAATGGAAATGCTCAGTAAAAACTCAAAATTGTAGTTATAGACAATGATAGTTTATTTATATAGTACATTTCAGACACAAAAACAATTCACAGTTCTTTACATAAGGCATAAAAAGCATAAACACAAAAATCAAATAAAAGAAAAATTATGAAAGAAAACAAAAAAATGTATAAATAAATATTGTATTTAGAATAATGTAGTACTTTCCACCACTGGATATATCATGTAAAATATATGTATACAGCATGTATGCCAAGCTTTATGGTATATTTTACATGCAGGTCACACTGTCACTGTGTATCAGAGATTATACAGAATTAATATGCCGTTCTATGTATGTACCAGTGTTGAGCAAAACCGCATTTGAGTCCAAACTGATGTAATTCTTCAAAGCGAAAGTAGACAAATCTGCTGTTGGCAGATTTCTCACACTGTGGAGACCAGTGGCGACAGACTGCTGTAGTCAAGCTGCAGATGTTCACAGATTATAGGCTTGTGCAATAATCAGCTTGGTGGAGACGCGTACACTCTCTCATTACAAGTGGCCCAGTGTGACAGACAGAGATACAAAGATCGTTGTCCCCATTCTTTGGAGAGTGTATGAGTGCAAGCTTGTCTTTAAAACTCAAGTGAAAATAAAAGCAAATTAGAGGAACATAAGTGCAGTTTTGTAATCAAACATAAAAGCTAACATGTAGCCATTTCCAATGGATCATTTAGACACATCTCATGTTTGTAGAGTCAAAGGCGAGTTGGTCACAAGTGACAGACGGACATATTCTACTTCACAAAGGGCGACTTGATTCAGTCGAAAAGATTGGAGGAAACCCCTTCTATGTAAAGACTCTGAAGGCCACCTCTGGTGCCACATACTGGAAGTGGCTGGTGCTTGCTGGGGGTCAGTAGCTCAATAATTCAGCTTGGCACAATCTGGAAAGAGCAATATTTGACCATGACAGCCGATTACACTGTTGTCAGGCTATTAAATAGACATAATCAGTCACTATAAGCCACATAGATGTGGGTCAGTAGGGGCCTGCTACACCCACTATTAGGTTTTATCAACTATTCACATTGTAGATCACCGAAAGAAGCTAGAAAAAGAACATGACAGCGACCTTTAGGGTTTTCACCCAGGAAAACCAAAACAATTTGTAGTTTTGTTGCCTAAACCTAACTGTTTTTTTGTCTAAACTTAAAGAGGTTGTAGTTTTATTACCTAAACCTAGTTGTTTTTGTTCAAAACATGAGGTTTGGTTCAGTTTTACAATGTGTTAGAAGGTGTTGCTTTTAAGTTTCACTTTCACTTTTACGATAGTAAGCATAGTAGTATGTAGTAGTTATAGTGACTGATGACACCTATTTAATGGGTCGATAACAGTTGAATCAGGTGCAGCATGAGGTCCAGGCTTAGGTCTTTGCAAAGCCAAAGGAGACAGGTGCAGCACACCATCCCATTGAAAACTACCTAACTCAACAAACACTGAGCTTCACTAGGTCAGTGCAGACTGTATGATACTGTAAAAGACTCCCCCCAAAAGTGAAGTTTTACAATCTCACTAGGGGACTATTACTACCAGTAGATGGTGAATAGCCGACTGAGCATAATGAAATTAGCATGTGACGCTATAGAGCAGAGCATAACCCAAATTAGCTGAAAGTGTATCTAAATGCTTAATGCAAGGTCACTTTGCTGTGCTATTATTTGAGGGCAGGAAAAAGCATTAAATTAGTGAATTTATATGGACTAGACTGCAGGGGCAGAAGCCAGTCCTTTCATTCTGATGTGTGCAGTATCTAGACACTGAGACATCCTCAATATGTATGTTTACTGTGTATACTTAAATGGTAAAAAAAAATGTTTTGTCATTTAAAAAGCTTACATTAAAAGCCTTGAATGAAGAGCAAAGCTAACATCAGTAATGCTCACAGTCTATTTTAGACCCTACCTCAGATCGCAGGAAGCACTTCTCTTTAATGGATGACTCATGCGGCTACTTGTTGACAAGAACATGGTGCAATGTTCCCTAAGGAGTTGTGCTGAAAAGCCTCTCGCTCACATTATCCATTTTAGGATTCAATCAAGGACCAGGTAATCAAATGAAGTAAATGGTAAACTTACCCTCCAGCGCACATGTTCTTTTTGTTATGGGTTTAATCCGTAGATATTTGGCAAAGCATGTACACAAAGACCACACCGTGTTGTTACCAACAGGGCAATAGAAATATATAAAGACTGATTTGGGCTTTACACCAAAGTCATTCAGAGCTATGATAATCAGATTTTACATGGTGGTATCACTCAATGTTACACTGATTTTTATCATGAATAACATCTCCAATGGCAGTCCATATGTGAGGAGAAATACAAGGCTGTAACAAATGCAAGACTTTGAAGAAAGAATTCCATTTTACACAGATGAATGCATGATGTCAGGAACAATTAACTGATTATATTGATCTGCATTCCAATTAGCTGTAACAGGAAGTAGCAGTTTGTTTTAGTGTGTGACAATAAAGGGTGTTTGTGCAGATTTTATGCTGTTGATTTTGCAGTTCAGCTCCAGTCAGGGTCAATACTTATTCATCTGCGTTATACTTTTATAGCAACAATGCTCAAAATAAATAACCAGAGACAGAAAAACAAGTTGAAACATTTCTCCGCAGCCATCTACAAATATCTGGTTCCAACTAATATTGAGACAAGAAGCTGCAGAGTATGGAATGTGCAAAATATATCTTTAATACAAGAGCTAAATGATGAAATATCTGATTCCCTAAAAGTAGGATTTTTGATGTATGCGACTGAACAAGTGACTGAAAGTTAAGCCTGCACTCATATATTTTTTGTCCACTTGGATGCAGCGTAAACAAGCTGCACACACAAAACTGACATATTAGGACCTTGTAAGCTGATATGTTGAACTTTATGGCAAATAATTGCTTATTTACTGGAGAGCATCCTCCCATTCAGAGAAATGAAGCCAATGCTGAAGTACCTTAAACTTGCATTTTTTATTAATAGCCAGCAGGGGGCAACTCCTGTGGTTGCAAAAAGAAACTGTATAAAAGTCTATGAGAAAATGAACCAACTTCTCACTTGATTTATGACCTCAGTAAACATTGTAAACATGAGTTTATGTTTTCAGTTGCTAGTTTCAAGTCTTCTCCAATATAGCATAATGTTCATTTAGTAAATTATGGTCCCATTTAGAGAACAGTGACCAGACGTCCGGGTTGTCCGGGACTGTCCCGGTTTCAAGCTGGGTGTCCGCCAAATATCTTTAAAACACTCAAATGTCCCAGTTTTTAACTGTAATAAATTGTCCCGGTTTTCCCCACAATTAAAATAACAAAATTATACTTACAAAGATGTTTATTATGTTCCACTCATTAACTAATGTGTGTGCATGAGATACAGTAAGTATAGAGAGCCAGCACAGCGCACCACTGTAGTCTCTATAGAGTGATGTTGCGCGTTGTTAAGCCAAAATTATGCATGGACACGGAAGATCTGCTGGTTACATTTTGTGCAATTTGTGAACCACATAGGTGTCCGTGCTTATCAAACGTGTTGTTTTGATTAATTATTCTGCACAGTCCCTTTTGTGCATTAACAAGCTTTCGCTCCTTTTATAACTCCCTCAGGACCGTCCATTCCTGTCAGTCTTTCACCCTGTGATTCCATCCTGGCCAAAATGTCCTCTGAGCTCCACATTTTAATTATAATAGCCTACAGGTAGATTTGTGGCCCTGGCGAGCAACGTGATATGACAGAAATTAAAGTTGAGTAATGATTTCCATAGTCCCAGATAGCAATAATTTAACTCTCTGCAGGACTCCCAGACTGTCACTGTGTCATGAGGGGGATAGCCGTGTGATTAAAGGGGGTGAAAGTAGTGAATGTGGTAAGTCATGATTGTCAGAGCCTCTAATGCACCCCCTATAATAATGCCTTTTTTTCTGATCCAAGTTAGCCATCTTGAAGAAAACGCCTATGGTGCATGCATATTAGCACATACATGCGTGTGTGTGTGCATGAACATACATAAATGTGGGGTATTGGGTCCCAATTTGGGGGTTTGAAAATAAGGTCGCCCTAATGTAGAGTACCATCAATGATAAAGCAGGGGATGCTTTAAGGCGTGGCTTCCTTGTGATTAACAGATCACTACTACAGTGTTGTCCAGTCTGGAAGTTGTCCATGTTATCATCTTACAGCTTTAACCCTTTCACACTGGGTTTTCAGCTTATGATGTTTGGTTGTTCTTAGCTCCACCCTTTGGTGTTACTTCTGGTTGCATAAAACAAAAAAGTGACAGCCAAACTGCCAAACTCGAGGCTTCAAAGCCATAATCCATGAACCAATTGGTGATGTCACGGCGACTATGTTAGTTACACATCCAGCAGTTACTTAGAAACCTTATTATTTCTTACTTATTATTATTTCTGATAATATCATCTGGTGAATATAAAGCCAATAATCACTCAGTTTGAACTTTGAACTGGTTTGGTCTCTACCATCTCCTCAGGGAAATATCTGTCTCTTTAGCTGCAAAATGCTCCACTATGTTCACCAGCTAATCTCTAACTGTGTCTGTCTGTGGTTTGATGCTGAGCAAGTAGTGCACAGTGGTGTTTTAGGGCTATTTTGCTGAAAACAGCTGTCTGCTGCATCTGGAAATGACACTGATGAGAGTAGTGAAAGTGAACCAAAACAGTAAAGTAGTTATTTGTATTTTTACAGACATAATTAAGACACTAACATTAACATGCCCTTTTGAAAGCTGTGTAGTTCAAAGGTGTATTGTACTGTATGGTATATTGTACTGAAAGTCATGCTAAAGTTATGTAACAGAGAGAGAGATAAAAGTTCTAATCATGTTGAGTTAAGGAGGTCCTAATATTAGAAAAGGGTTTGGCTGGCAGACGGTTGAAGAAACAGAATGTCTGATTCTAAACAGGGACTGGAACCCTCTTACACCACACTAGATCGGATACGGTACTGTCCCAAAAGAGGACTAAATCAAAGGCATGGTAATGCCAACACTGAGATGACCTAAAGGGTCCAGGAAATCAAGAAAAGTCCATAAACATAATTAAATTGACCCATATAGGGAAGGGATTAATCATAGATATGATGTGAATGTTCAAAAGAATTAACTTGAAAACTGAAATAACATATTTCATATTTAGTTTGCTTCATTACCTCCGCCAAGGAGGTTATGTTTTTGCCGGCGTTTATCTGTTTGTTTGTTTGCCTGTGTTCAAGATAACTCAAAAACTTAAGGATGGATTTTGATGAAATTTTCAGGGTGTGTCGAAAATGTAAAACGGAAGAACTGATTTAATTTTGGGGGTGATCCGGAAGAAATCCTGGATTCTGGATCACTTCGAAATTTTCGTTAATGGGACCCAAAAAATTGTTTCTCAATATCTCTGGTAATTGTTGCCCAAAGCTCATGAAATTTGACTCAGGGATTTACAATGTGTACTTCTATCAAATCCCAAAGGCTGATCCAGATCTGAGCCAGATGGCGGATTTTATAGCAATTTATATAAAAAACTATGGTGCTTGGTGGAGGTCTGCGCTCTCCGAGTGCTGTTCTAGTTTATATCAAAGTAATTCCCTGCACTGCGGACACATTTAAATGTACAACGCTGTTGCTGTTTAAGCGTTTAAAGATGCAGTGTGTAGGATTTCTATCTCATTTTGTGGTGAGGCTGCAGATTTCAACCAAATGAAACCTCTCCTGTGTGCCAAGCGTGTCAGAGAACCACAGTGGTCGACTCGAAAATGGGATTCTCTCTATCTAGAACCAGTGTTTGGTTTGTCTGCTCTGGTTTACTGTAGAAACATGATGGCCAGCTTTGTGAAGACAAAAACAGCTCATTCTAAGGTAACAGAAACATGATTCTTATTTTCAGGTGATCATACATTAAAGAAAGCTGACTTATTACTTACTTTTTCACAGCCCATCGCTCACTCATCCTTTTCCAAGACTGCAGCAAAATGAGGCGCCGAGCGCAAAACCATCGTAACAGCACTCGCCTCGTTCAGAAACCATCGTTACCATAATAAAAATAGTTCAAGACCAACGGAAGTCAATCTGTGCCTGGCTCACGTTACTGCAGTTACTCAAACGTGTTGGAGGTGGCCTTCAGGTATCGTAAAAACGTGAAAGGCTCGCTCTAGAGCCAGTGTTTGGTTTGTCCATTCTAGAAACATAGAGAAGCAACATGGTGGACTCTGTGAAGAAGACCTGCTCCCTGTGTTGATAAGAAGGGCTCCTTTGAAGCTATCAAAACACAATTAATTTTAGGTGATTGTACATATATATATATATATATATATATATATATATATATATATATATATATATATATATATATATATGTAGTCAATCATTTTTTGTTGACACCACTATTGTCATTCCCAACTGACAAGATGATAGGCTTCTTTCTTATTATGTGGTAGGGATTAAGACATATAATTTCTTGCCCTGCAGTGGTCTCAGAGGCCTAAATTCTCCTGGAGACGTGACACTGGAGTCATGATCAAACACAAAGAGGGAGCTGCAATATTTTTTAGCACTTCCTAGAGTGATAAAATGCCCCAGAGCAATGTTCAGAAATGTCAGTCAAGCCCCGGCAGAAGACGGCACTTCTGAATAAATATTACATGTCAAACAATGCTCAATCCGGTTATATGGGTGTGCACGCTCAGCCTTAGCCTCCGGTCTTGCCGACCTGTTCTGGCCTGCATGCTAAAGCCAGACTACACTCTAAGTGAGCAGTCTAGTATTAGATACAGTATTCAGTTCATTTATTTTAGATCAGAGGATATTTATTTGATTTCATTACTAGAGCTTGCAATTTTGTCTAGAAAACACAATATTTCTACAGATCAGAAGAACACTGAAACATTTTAGCAATCACTACTGTAGATTTTCCCACATAAAATTAGGAACCTATTAGGAACTACTTTTATAAGCCTGGATCCATAAAAAAAATCCAACCACAAATGTAACAAACCAACATCTTGCACATATATTTAAACTTTTGAAGATCATGTTTTAGTCTCATTGGGAGTAATGGTATAATATGATATAATGATACTGATGATAATCACATTTTGGGCTGAAACTAGGCTAAATTATTATTGATTAATATGCTCTTTATTCTCTCTCACAGTTTCCCAGATACCAAGCTAATGTCTTCACATTATTTGATTTATCCAATTAACTACCCAAATCCCAGAGATCTTCAATTTACAATAATTTACAACAGAGAAAAGCAATAAAGTCTCTCATTTCAGAAGCTGGAGTTAGAGAATGACTTCACTTGATAACTGACCTGAATTATTAATTGACTGTTCAAATAAGGGGTGCAGTGGTTAGCGCTGTTGCCTCACAGCAAGAGGGTCGCAGGTTCGATTCCGGCTTGGGACTCTTCTGTGTGGAGTTTGCATGTTCTCCCCGTGTAAGCGTCGGTTTTCTCCGGGTACTCCGGCTTCCTCCCACAGTCCAAAGACATGCTGTTTAGGTTAATTGATGACTCTAAATTGCCCGTAGGTGTGAATGTGAGTGTGAATGGTTGTCTGTCTATATGTTTTCTGTCTCTATGTGCCTTGCGATGGACTGGCGACCTGTCCAGGGTGTACCCTGCCTTCGCCCAATGCCAGCGAGGATCGGCTCCAGCCCCCCCGCGACCCCTAACAGGATAAGCGGTTGGCGATGGATGGATGTTCAAATGATAAACTTAACAATCAATCATCTGCTGTTTCAATGCTAGTTTACAGACTTCAGAATCTACAGAATCTGCTAATTATTAATTAATTAATTAGTGAGCTTTAGATGTGCAACATGGTAGATTTTGTTGTCTTTGGATAAGGCCAGGCTAGCAGTTTTACTCTGTATGCTACTGCTACTGACTGACGAGAGTGGTATCAATCTTCTTGTCTGGGGGCGGCAGTAGTTCAGTCCGTAAGGACTTGGGTTAGGACGCGGAGGACGCCGGTTCAAGTCCCCCATGAACCAAGACCAACTGGTTGCTGGAGAGGTGCCAGTTTACCTCTTGGGCACTGCCGAGGTGCCCCTGAGCAAGGCACCGAACCCCCATCTGCTCTGGGTGCTTGTCAGGAGCAGCCCCCTAACTCTGACATCTCTCCATTGATGCATGTATATGTACTGTGTGAACAACAGAGTGTAAAACTGAATTTCCCCACTGTGGGACTAATAAAGGAATATCTTCTTCTTCTTCTTGTCTAACTCTCGTAGCAAACAAGTGACTTTCCCTTAATGCTAAACTACTCCAATCAGATTTGAGAGACAGTGAGGACACAAATAGTGTTTAGGATAATTAATTTCATTGTGTGTGCTAGGAACTTTGTCTGCTACAGGCAGTGACGATCGTGCTCTCAAACCTTTGTACATGTTGGAGGTACTGGTGGGATGGTTGTGCGTTTCTGTGGCCATCAGACATTGTGCACAAGATTTAGACCTTATTTCTTGTCTGGAGTGCGTGGGGCTGGAAATTATGTGCACCACTTCCTGTGTCCACTCTGCGGTGCCAGAGAACAAGTGCTAAACATGCATTAAGTTTCTCTATATCAAGTGTGGACCCCACAAGGTAAATTTCATGTAAATCTGATGATATTTGTCAGATAACGCTGACTTCCTTTTGCCAGTAGGTGGCACATTTTCAGTATAATTCAGAATTAGCTTGTCGATGTCAACAGCCCGCACGCATATCACATGCAAAATTTGGAAAAGATCAGACAGTGTCGAGATGAGCTTCAACAGTTTCTTTTTCATATTATTATTATTGGCCACACCCCCATGTTTGACAAAAACCTCACAATCTTTACAACGAAGCATCATCCAGGTCTTAAGGCTTTTCTGACCAAATTTCAAATGGATCTGCTTAATCTCCGAGGAGTAGGTCGTAAAAAAAAGCAATATGACTGTGAGTTAAAAATTGTATATTTTATCCTCATGACAGGATATTAATGAAGTATGAGAAATTTGGAGCAGATTGGAAAATGTACGGCCAATTTACAACTTCCTGTTTTATAGCAAAATGCACTTTTTTGGCCCCATGCTACAGAAATGTCATCACCAGGATCTTTGCTAAGATTGCCAAGCTTGTACTGACCAAATCTGAGGTCGATTTGGTTAAAACTCTAGGAGGAGTTTGTTAAAGTGCAGTGCCTGGAAATGGCAAAGATTGGCATAAAATTACACAGTTAATTCAAAATGGCTGACTTCCTGTTGGGTTTGGATATACATCCAAGAAGCTTTTTTTACGTCTGGAAATGATAAATATGCCAACCAAATTTCATACATACAGTATAAGTGAATTTTAAACGAGGAAGCTTTGACTTTAAAAACTATTAGGGGGGTGCTATTGAGCCAATAGCCCAGGACCCATATCACATTTCATACATTTATTTTACACAGGTCTGCTGCGTGTGCCAAATTTCAAGAATTTTTGTAGCCCAAAGAACTCGTTTATGCACCTGTCTGTGTATCAACAAGTCCTTGTAATGGTAAAATATGGAAATAAAAAGCTGATATTTCAAGAATTTATGCTACTATACCTCTGACAGAAATTGCCGTTGAAACAAACCCACAAGTCAATCTTGACAGCTACTATTCAACATGTGATGGACTCTCTGTGGGGCCTCTCTGCTCCCAGCTTTATGATGCCAGATGGTCGGCCTTATACACAAAGCAGAGCCCTCTCCATCATCATGTCCTACACACTGGTACCTTCAATGTGGGCTTGTGGTGGGAACTGGACGTGTAGTCCAGATGAACGTAGCAGGTCATTGCTCTGAGTGTTGCTTTAACTGGTCTCTAGAGCCCAGACCCTCCCTTTCAGTGCTGCATTCAAAGCCTCGCTTCTCTGTTCAGTTGTTCTTCCTTCTGCCATCTTCTCGAGGTGTTTTGATTCTCTTGCCATCTGCTGTCAGAGTTGGGCTAAATGTATGTTCGAGCCCCTTTTGCCTTCTTGTGTCATAAAATGTAGGATTGCATATAGAGAAGAGGTTGTGTTCCTTTAAACAGAGGATGTTATGGGTAATGCGGTTGATAGATACTACAGTTACCTTGGATTCAAATCACAGCACAGCATATTCTTTATGTTTTTGTCTCTATTTCCTGAGACTCTCATCTTAAAGTGCAACATAAGATCCTACTTACCATGTTAAGATCATATTAAGACCACTGAGTTTCTCCTTCATCACATATTTACATGTTGAATATATGAATTTGATTTAATTTGTATCACAAGAATGTTTTGAATGACTGCAAATGAAAGATTAGGTAACGACCATATCTACAATGCATTGTAAACATACTTATAATATGTTATAATCTTCTTATAACACTGTATATTCATAGTTTTAGGACTACTCCTAAATATTTATAATGCTTTTATAAGTCAAGTAAAAAATCATTAAATCTATGCAAGAACAACACACAAAACGATTTTTTTTTACTTTACTTGAAGCTAACAATGACCACTTAGAGTAATGCGTAATCAAATTATAAGGAATCATCTATCTATTCTCAAAAACATGATAATGTATAAACTATTGGAATTGTAATACAATATGATCCTTGCAAACAAATGATCTGCAATTATGTAATTAAGTATGATACTTGACCTTATAAGTCATTCTAAAATGCTTTATATGTTATGATTATTATTATAAAGCATTATGAATATTTATGAGTGCTTATAACTATAATCTATAAGCAGATTATAACACATTCAATGCATTATAAACATTGTCATAGAAAGCGTTGCTAGTATTTAGTTTGAGTAGTAAAGGAGTGTTTGGCAATACTGTATGGTTGGCTGCTGCCCATTCGTAATTCTTTGTGTCAGTATTTTTCTTGAATTTTCTTCACTTTAAAAAAGATTTAATGTCATATATGACTCTTACATTCTCTTGGTTGAATAAATATTCCCTTTAAACCACCGTGGAAATAGACTAAAATATTGCACAAGTCAGTAATCTCATTCATGACAGTGACCTGTGGTGATAAAATAATACCATAATTCTGTTATTTTCATTAACCACCTACAATAGATCTGTCTTTTGCTACCAATATGAATATTATTAGTCTAATTTCATAAGACATTTTAATTTTTAGTGTTTAATATTTACAGAGCTTAACACATTTATGCGTGTAGGAAAGTTACAGAATAATCCAGTTAGTCTGGAGTCCTACAATGTATCTCACTGACTGAAAATGGAACGGTGGCCCTGCAGTGCCAGTGACAGAGGAATGGATGAGTATCTACCAGGAAATTCAATTTGCAGCCAGATCTTATAGCCCCCCTTGTGTAATTCAAATCGACACTTTGAAACCGTCGCTGTGTGTTGATGACGAATTTGAAACGCAGGTGAGAAATAGCTGGACGGTTCCTTGGTGTAGAAAGAAGAGCAGAACAGCGTGTGGTCTGTGCTGAGCGCTGAGGACATCCTGGGACTATCTATAGCTTTGTTTATTAGCCCTCTTGTTCTTACCTTTACAGGCACATACACATCCAAAGAAATAAGTACAGCTAAAACCTACATATTTCCAACAGTGTCCTGCTTTTAACATGCTTGTCTCGAGGGTAACCAGCAATTGTAGAAATTAATATAGCTGTTATTTGTAAAGATATTTATAGGAGTCTACAGCCATGTTAGTGGCTCTGTGAGGCTGCACTTAGGCACAAAGGTGCATTGAGCTAAATGGTAGGCTCATGTTAACCTGCTAACATGCTTACAATGACCATGTGGTAATACCTTGTTCAGTATTTACTGAACATAGAAACAAGGGAGTCTCACTGATAATGTAACGATACTATTATTTTATGTTATGGTCACTAATTTTTATTATTTCTTTGTTTCTGGGAAGTCAGATTTTGTCTGTAATTTTGGCAAAGGGGATGGGTAGCAGGGAGCGACTCCTCTGGTTGCAAAAAGTCTGATTGTATAGAAATCTATGAGAAAATGGGCCAACTTCTCACTTGATTTATTACCTCTGTAAACATTGTAAACAGGAGTTTAGGGTCTCAGACGCTAGTTTCAAGTCTTCTGCAATACAGCATGATGTTCATTTTGTAAAGTATGGTTCCATTTACAGGCAAATAGACTATAAAGCAGGGGATGCTTTAGGGCATGGCTACCTTGTGATATACAGGTCGCTTCCATGGTGTTGTCTGGTCTGGGAGTTGTTTGTGTTTTCATCTTGGAACTTCAGTTCATGGAAGTTAAATATAACCTTTCCGGTTGCCTAAAAATGTCTTATTCTGCATTTGTTTGTACTTAGCTCCACCCTCTTGTGTCACTTCTGGTTGCAAAAATCAAAATAGTGACAGCCAAAATGCAATAAGTACAGCAATAAGTAGGCGATTTGAGGGGGGGAGAGAGATCCCCCTTGTTAGCAAAATTACCAAAAAATGCACCTTGAGAATCGTAGTTAACGCCTACTTCTACATTTTTATATCCACATTCTCGTACCATTGAATCAAAGAACCAGATATTTTCAGCTTCATTAACAGAGTTTTTATTCTTTTGTACTGATGATTCAGCTATGAGAGTTTCATGTCCATCCCAGCTGTATTTGGACCAAAGTGAACCAACTGACATTTCACTAAAAATGTAAATTATCAACCTTGCAATGGCGCAACGGGAAAAGTGAGGAGATCACCAAAGCAGGTTTCAACCTCTAGTGATCGTGGATGTACACAGTACAACCTTTCATGGTAATCTACCCAATAATTGTTGAGAGATTACAGTCTGCATGGCATGGCTAAAAAATAACAGTTGATATTAAATAGTCCATGAGGCTTCATTGTGTTGGCCAGTTTCCTTACGACAGCGAACAGATTACAACCCTGTTATTGCCGGCCAAATAAATCCCCACTGAACATAAAGAATAATAGTGGAAATGGATCTTGAGGCCAAGTCAACCATATGAAATTATCATCCGTAGTGGTTTTGTAACTGTATTATTAATGTCAAAAGGAAAAGCTCATACTGGGATAAACCGTCTTTCCCATTCTCTGACTGATGGTATGGCTGGGTAACACAGTGGGCTCGCTCTCCTCTGCCCTTTATTCATCCAATCTTGGTGAATTATTTCCTCCCTCACAGGGAGAGCGTCGTGGCAAACACATCAAACAAGATTACACTTATAACGCAAGGGTATATTTACTCTCCTCGGGGACATATTTAATTTGCCTTGTTGCCCTGGTAACATGAATCTCACAAAGACTGGCTGTGGCGCTGCCTGTAATTACAGAACAGGCTTCTTCATCAGAGGCTTTAATCTGAAAAAATGAATACACTCAGGCTGTCAGGCAGGCCCTGTGGCAACTCACACATGGCCTTGGACACCATGAAATAGGAGCCAGAGGAATAAGGACTCATTACTGCTCTTGAACCCATGGACTTGTGAATTGGGCAATAAGGCAACTGATGTTACTAATATAAAACATATATTTTGACAAGAGAAAAGAATGAGTGAAGGGTGGCTGGATTTACTGGTCAAGTATGTCAGCTTAGAAAAGCAGCCAGATGCATGTGTCTCACATTGGAGGGAAAATAAATAATTCAAGCCAGGAGAGATGTTCCCCGTACAGGCACTTAAGAAAACTTCCATGAAGAAACTGCATATTGTGATGAACCACCCAGAGGAGTGAGCCTGATTTGCAGACAAAAATCTGAAAAGTGAGTTTTATAGATAAAAGTTTTGTCTTTGACCTCACAGAGAATACATTTTATGGGACAGTGGGATGATTGATAGCTTCACCAATGCTAACAGCCCTATGAGGCGGTAACTGCCAACGTGAGCATACTAATATGCTCATAATGACAACACTAACATACTGATGCTAAGTAAGGGCTAATATACAGCGAGCTGGTCATTGTTGTGAAATAAACCCTAACAGGTCGACGTGGCACCCCAGAATGTCACCCTGAAGAGACCCGCTTGCTGTACATTATCCCGATTATTACACGGCCACTTACTTAAGAAATCAATAATCTGACACAAAAACGATCCACCAGAGTCTGACATCAGGACTGCACCTATAACAGCGGTCTGTTATGCTTTTCAATGGTCTGCTGTAAAGAAATAACAGACTGTAGACCGCAATGACTGACCAGTTAGAATCAAGTATCCAACAAAACTGTGTAATAAGCCGGTATAATGGATACTTAAACTTGCATGCTTTCTAATAGTCAGCAGGGGGCGACTCTTCTGGTTGCAAAAAGATGTCTGATTGTATAAAAGTTGATTTATTACCCCAGTAAACATTGTAAACATGAGTTTATGGTCTTAATCACTAGTTTCAAGTCTTCTTCAATTCAGCATGATGTTCATTTTGCAAATAATGGTCCCATTTACAGTCAAATGGACATAGAGCAGGGGATGCTTTAGGGTGTGATTGACAGATCGCTATCATGGTTTTGTCCGGTCTGTGTTTACCTCTTACAGCTTTAACCCTTTCACAGTGTGTTTTCAGCTCATGAAAATTAATTATAACCTTTTGGTCCTCTAAGAATGTCTTATTCAGTGTTTGGTTGAACTTAGCTCCACCCTCTCATGTCACTTCTGGCAAATAACCAACATGGCGATGGCCAAAATGCCAAACTCTTGCCTTTAAAATGGCAGTCCACAAACCAATGGGTGACGTCACAGTGACTATGTTGACTTTATATATACGGTCTATAGTTCAGTCAGTTGCATTGGAGACCATGAATGCAAAATTTCATGTAAATGTATCTAGTAGTTCTTCAGCTATTTGAGTCTGGACCAAAGTAGTGGATAGTGGGTAGACAGACATTCCTAAAGTTATACTGCCAGCATGGCTAAAAATGTAAGAGATGTAAAGATAGACATAAGACAAATGCAAAGAAAGTGGGAGAAGACACACAGGCTGACTACAAAGAAGAGTATTCAGGTTCCAACCTACAAGAATCATGTCTTGTCTCTTGGAGTGGTTTCAAGCCCAAGTGCTCCAAATGAGAGGGCCCTGGAGCAAGGTTTCAATCTCTGCTAGCAAAATCACTGGCCTGTGCTCATCAGCCATAAACATGTCAGTGCCGAACTAGGTCACGGTTCTCTGTGCGCACACTGGAGGGAGGGGGGCCTCCTCCAGTGCGACGTTATCTGGCTCCGTGACTTTTTCTGTAGCTGTACCTCCACATAATGTGGCCCATTTTTTTTTCTCTTTTGTTCATGTGACATGTCACCGCCTCTTGCTCCCACAGCATGCGGTATGCTGTAAGATGGGGGAGATGTGGACTAAAAAGCACTCCAGACAGGCAAGCGTTAACAAGGGAGGGGAACAGGCAAAAACGGAGAGAGTGAAAGAGGAAGTATGTGTGTATACTGTATACGTAAGTGTGAGGAGATGGCAAAAAAATAACTTTAGTGGAACTGCAATAGGAAGTGTTTTTAAAGGTGTCTGTATTTGGAAAGTACTTAGTAAAAGAAGATGTATCTGTAAGAAGATCAGCTGCATAAACTTGTTTTAAATGATGGACAACTTAATTGATCTTTTGCTTAAAGAGTGATGTCTCTAAACTGAAGGCTATACCCTGCTGCAAAGGGAGAGGAAAGAGAAATAAGAGAAGAAGAAGAGGATAAGATAAGACAGGAAAAAATTGTCCAAACATTCACTTTTGATGACAGCTCGGATTTCTATCTGTGTCACTGATTTCCCAGAAGTCTCCACTACAGCTTGCCAACATTATTCATTAATCACCTTGCAGTGCTTTGGTCCAAGACATCTTGTTAATGCAAGGCAGAAGTTACTGGATTTTCAGCAGTGTTCAGCTGACATGAGGCAGTGTACAAACCTCCTGTTTTCATCATTACTCCTTTTTAAGTTTACAGCAGTTTTTGGTCTTTCTGTGGAGACGATAGGATGGTTTACATTTCTTTAATATGCAAAAGACAGAATCAAAAATAAGCATATTTCCCAAATGATGCACCATTCATTGAAGTTACAAAGCTAACTACTATCATAGTACATCTCAAGTGTTCTATTACTTAGACCTCTGACAACATGAAAATAATGGCATAGGGACAAAGGTGCACACGTAGCACATATGCAACACCAGTGTTACGCTTTAAAGATATAAGAAGTGGGAGTTTTGAAATAAAGGACTCAACTTTGTACTGATATCCTGTTTCCATATTTGACTTACTGTGTTGCAATATGACTGATTCTATGTTGTCTACTCATTCTGATCTCATAGTGTACTTTCACAATATTCATATTGCCCGATGTAGGTCTGCATATCAATATGAGCAAAAAATGGGGATATCTAACACAAGATAAGATATGAAAATGTATTTATCCCAAGGGAAATTGCTGTGCCGCGGTTGCAGTAGAAAGTAGGAAAGAGTGCATATAAAGTACAAATAACACAAAATATGATTGTTTAAAACAGAGGCTTGTTTCTGGTGGCTTGCATGACAGGTGCTCTTTAGCATGGCAGGTAAAAGTATGAAACAGAATCCAGGAAGTCTTGCTGGATAAATCATCCTCAAGTGTTGTAGACAACCATGGAAAAACTAAGGCACTCCATCTTCAGGTAAAAATATATAGTGTATTTGTTTTCTGAGTATATGCCACTAAACAGATCAACGCATATCAACTCTAGACCCTTAGTTTTTTCCATGGTTGTCTGCACCAGTTGGGGACAGTTTATCCAGCAAGTCTTCCTGGACTCTGTTACAAATCAAAATATAGACAATAAAATAGATATCATATCAATAGATTTTTTTTATACATTCAAACACTTTTCATACATTCTTTTTATTGCTGGGGTTTTGCTGTATCATTTGGGAAGCACACTCTGCATTAATTTACTGGACAGTATCAGCAACATGTCAGAGGCTCTACCGCTTACGTTTGTGTAATCATTAATATTTTTATATAGCAATGGATCAAATGACAATTTTGTGAAAAAGAGAAACATCATGCAACTCTGCTGTTTCTCTCAGGTCCAATGGAGCATTTTAGTATTTTGCAGCCCATTGTTTTGTTGTTATGACCCACAACTATACTCTTTTGGTTCCATTTCATCAGCAAAACGCTAAAAAAAAAACTGCTTGAAAATCAGACTATTCACAAAGTGGGCAGAAACAACAGAAGTGAATGTTGCTCCATGTCTGCTGGATGTGTAAATAGGTTTGTCACCATTTTAACTTAGAAATTGAAATGATGTCAATTTTGTGTTATTGTAAGTTTAAAGTTTAAAATGAGGAAATATAGATTTGCCAAGTATTAATGAAATAACAGTAAAAGAATGACAAAAACGTGCACTATAATTACATTAGTGCTTTCCACATTTGTGCTAACCTCAGATGCAGAAATAATCTTCCTGATTCACACGCTTGTGTAGTTAAAACCTGACTATTCTACAATATGTCTATATGTTCTTTAAAGACAAACACTTGACCTGTGGCTAATATTGATAATGAATGATTTATGTGCTGGTCCACAGAAGAAGGTCATTGTCATGCCACATCTGATGAATTGATGGTTGAGTAGAGAGAAGTGTTCTTTCATACCAAAGGAATGTTGTTACTGACAAGCATACAAGCAAGTCTGTGCACTGTAAGGAATCTGCAGACAATTCTTTGAATTGCTGCTCTCATTAACATCTGAATAGCACATTTAATGCATGCTGATGTAAATCATGCCATGTAAAATAGCTTATTACCTCCGCCAAGGAGGTTATGTTTTTGCCGGTGTTTATCTGTTTGTCTGTTTGTCTGTGTTCAAGATAACTCAAAAACTTATGGACGAATTTTGATGAAATTTTCAGGGTGTGTCGAAAATGTGAAAAGGAAGAACTAGTTTGGGGGTGATCCGGAAGAAATCCTGGATTCTGGATCACTTTGAAATTTCCGTTAACATTGGGGTAAATGTGACCCAAAACATTGTTTCTCAATATCTCTGGTAATTGTTGCCCAAAGCTCATGAAATTTGACTCAGGGATTTACAATGTGGACTTCTATCAAATCCAAAAGGCTGATCCAGATGGTGGATTTTATAGCAATTTATATAAAAAATGGGGGTACTCTTACATTTTGGAGGGGGGCGGCAGTAGTTCAGTCCGTAGGGACTTGGTTTAGGAATCGGAGGGTCACCGGTTCAAGTCCCAACATGGACCAAGACCAACTGGTTGCTGGAGAGGTGCCAGCTTACCTCTTGGGCACTGCCGAGGTGCCCCTGAGCAAGGCACCAAACCCCCAACTGCTCGGGGCGCTTGTCAGGAGCAGCCCCCTCACTCAGACATCTCTCCATTAATGCATGTATGTGTACTGTGTGAAATTAACAACAGAGAGTAAAAACTGAATTTCCCTATGGGGATTAATAAAGGTTCATCTTATCTTATCTTATCTACTGTTCATTTAATATTAGAGGTAGAGATTTCTAACAAGCGGCATCATGTAGCTGAGACAATATCGCATCTGAAGTATGTCAACGAATTTGATCTAGCCTTAATACTTGAGGAGATAGATCCAGAAGAAACCACCAGGGGGGAAACTATGGTGCTTGGCGGAGGTCTGCGCTCTCCGAGTGCTTTTCTAGTTACTAATTTTTACGTTTCCACCCACTAGGCTGAGATGCCTAAGCCTTTATGTTAATTCCAGTGTGGTATTGAGAGTGTTTTCATCACATTCCTTTCTTCAGATAATGGGCATTTCATTATAAAAGCATAACGAAACACCATACAAGCAAATGTGTCAATACAACGGAGAGGTGACTGAGTTTATATAGAGTATTCCTGTGGTGATGGGGAACCAAAGCATAAGGAGGAAGTATGTGTTCTTTTTCCCTTTTTTTGATTGGTTTTGGTTAAATAAACATTCGTGGGTGATGCATTTCACAAGTTCATCTTATGTTAGCGAGCATTATGGAGCTACCCATGTGAGAATTCTTAGCTTGCTCACAAAAGTAAAAGAATCGGTGAATAGAGAAGGGGATAAAAAGCTGGGAGCTTGAGGGCTCTCCCCACTAAAGTTAGCTATTATTAAAGCCCTGAAAACACTGCATAGATTAATGGTTTAAGGGGCCCAATCCACGCTGAATGACTTCTTTAAAGTAGGTCCCACTGTTATAACATGAAAGGAACCCTCTGATATGTACCTGGAGCTTTAATTCAGCGTCTGAGAGCACAGATAGCACTCTACTGCCTACAGCAAAGCCATTTTGACAGATTCTGATTTTGTTTTCCAATACACTTTTTAAAAAAGTTATATACTTCAAATAGCAATATTTTTGGCAATAAATTTATATGCTGAAATAAACTTGAGACTTGTTAATCAATATGAAAATGGTGCCCACATTATTAATCCTTTGATGTTTATTTATACAACATTAATAGTTAAATCTAACTTTAGGCTATATTTTAAATCCATTTGCATGTTTTTCTGCATTGTCGACCTATTTCAGGATGTTTTGGAATGCTGTAGCACAGTAGGTGGTCTGAGAGCACTTCACACTTTGAAAATTACCATGATAAAAGCTGAGGTGGTCTGACAGTATGGTGGACCTCAAGTTCTATTCAATGAAATGTATTTCAACTAAAAGTGCTTATCTGGTAAATTATTCAAGTAACCTCCTAACACAGCTCAAGAATAGTTATTTACATAGAAAATTATTGGGATTTCTACAAGCAACTTCAAGCAATAGTTTGACATTTTGGAAATTATTTACTTTCTTGCTAAGAGTGAAGTGAATGTAGTCACTGTGACATCGCCCATTGGTTTGTAGAGTCATTGTGAAGAAGAAGAAGAAGAAGAAGAAGAAGAAGAAGAAGATATTCCTTTATTCCCACAGTGGGGAAATTCAATTTTTACACTCTGCTGTTAACTTATACACAGTACACGCAGACCCGAAACGCATACATGCACAAACAGGACCCATATACATGCATCAATGGAGAGATGTCAGAGTGAGGGGGCTGCTCCTGACAAGCTCCCCGAGCAGTGCCCAAGAGGTAAACTGGCACCTCTCCAGCTACCAGTTCACACACAGTTCTTGGTCCATGTCGGGACTTGAACCGGTGACCCTCTGATTCCCAAGCCAACTCCCTACAGACTGAGCTACTGCCGCCCCCACGCCGCACATTCGGTATTTTGACTGTCACCCTCTTGGTTTTTGTCACTATGTTGTTTTTTTTTGCAACCGGAAGTGACATGAGAGGGTGGAGCTAAGTACAATCAAATGATGAATAAGACATTTTTAGGTGACCATAACCTTCATAAACAGAAAACACACTGTGAAAGGGTTAAAGTTGTAAGAAGAAAACATGGAAGTGACCTGTCAATCACGAGTAGCCACACCCTAAGATATCCCCTGCTTTATGGTCTTTTTGACTCTAAATGGGAACATAATTTATGAAATGAACATCATGTTGTATTGAAGAGGACTTGAAACTAGTGATTAAGACCATAAACTCCTGTTTACAATGTTTACTGAAGTAATAAATCAAGAGAGAAGTAGGGTCATTTCCTCACAGACTTCTATACAATCAGATTTCATTTTGCAACCAGAGGAGTCGCCCCCTGTTGGCTATTAGAAAGAATACAGGCACTTCAGCATTGGCTTCACTTTTTAGACCCGGAGGTGCCCACTGAGTGAGATGGGAGGATCAATACCACTCTAATATCGTAACACTAAATATGACGCTATGGTCAGCAGATAGTTAGATTAGCTCATAACAGCTCACATAAAGACCGAAAACAGAAGAAAACAGCTAGCCTCACCCACATATTTTCAGTCTTTATGGTAAGTTAAGCTAACCAGTAACTGGCTGTAAGCCTATATTTAGTGGACAGGTATGAAAGTAGTATCGATCTTTGTGTGTAAATCTCAATGAACAGACAGTGAACGAGCATATTTCCCAAAATGTCAAACTTTTCCTTTAAAATCTGTTTTTATTCACATAAATCAGAAAAAAGCTTCTTAGAACAGGACTATAATTTTCAATTGTGATCAGATGACAAGCCCTCAAAAGTAAAATTTGTGAATATGACTTATGTGGAGAAAAATGTACTGATTGGAATGTTAATGACACAGTGCAGTGTGTTGGAAACTGCCTTCAGAATTAGAGTGCAAAATATTGTTAGCATCATTAGTGCTGAATTAGAGAGCAGAACATCATAGATACTGGTTTAGTTTGCACTGAAAGCTTCTTAGCTTTGGATGAAATATACAAAAGCTTTATGAGTAAGAATAGAACACACATAATTGGTAAAGCTATTTTGATATGTATGTAAACAATTAATGATAAGAACAAACAGTCATGGAAATATTTAGAAATGGAAATGTTATATTATAAACAATGGATTTAGGACTTCACCAAAACAGTGGTGCTAAATTTAGACTTGCACTTGTTATAGAAGATGAAATACATTAAATGAGTAACTTTCTGATTGAAGATTAACTGGCTTTTTTATACTCACCGACACAACATGCGTGTTTGTTCAATATTCTACTTTGCAAACAGAGTTTATGAGAAGTCTGTTGTACTTTTGTTTTATGTTCCACACTGAAATGTGTGCTAAAAAACATGAACAAAGTCCAATCTAGTAAATGTTCTGTGTGGGAGTGAGTGATCCTACCAGAGGTGTAGTTTGGGTATCTACAGGGCAGCAGATGGGTCACCAGAGCCTGGCTGTTTAATCAGGGGGGTGAGGTGTGGTGCCGGCAGAGTGGGGGGATTATACAGTCTGGTGGTTCAAATATTAATTTCCTTCATCTGCAGCAGCAATATTAATCCTGACTATAATAATTTAATAGAATATCCTATCTACTGGACACTGTGTGGTCTGGCATTTAAGAAAGAGATCTTCTGTCCATGCAAACACACAATATAAGTGGAGTAAAGATAGAAGGAAATGCAGTTATGGGTAATGTGAGGTTATTGTGGCAAATGAAAATTGCAACATTTGTATTTGGGGGCAAAAAAAAATGTTAAAGAAAGATGTCAAAAGTGTATTTTATTTAGGTTTCCCAACTCGCCACAGCAGCAGTTTGAATTTCAACACCACATATTCTACTGTTTTCTATACTCCTTCCTCTTTTCTCAGTGGCGATGGCCACCGATGCCTATCTGACTGCAGAACACTCAGAGGGGCCTACCCCTGTACAAAGCTGCTTACAGCCTCTTTTAGCACAGCCGGGACAGTAGGGTTTATACTTGATAGGGGATTTCTGCCAGCAGCCAGCCCTCTTTGCCGGCCATAATTAGGCCACCCACATTCACAGTCATGCGCCTCAGTTGGTGACGCTGTACGATTTTGGGACCTTCCACACTGAGAACATGTTGTGTTTTACAAAAAAAGTGTAAACTATGGGATGAATAAATAGGCATGGTTACATCCTGGCTGTTACAGATAACATTTTTTATTTCCTGCTGTATATGGTTATGGATAGTATGTTATGCCACACATGATTTAATACACCAGTTATAGTATTAAATGACAAAACCTAGACATTGGGAGTAGGCTACTCTATTCTATAGTAGTGTCTTTTTAGATATCCTTTGAAGTGCTTCTATTTGGTATCACATAGTGTACAATAATATCTTTACGTTGCTCTCATTACTTTGGATGCTGAGAAAAAAATCCAGTATGAGATCAGATGCTGTTTATAAAAACCCAAAGACTTTGGTTCACATTGCGTGCAGAAAGTTATGTAATTTCCATAGGTGTTTCATGTTGCGTGCAGAGTATATGGATGGGGTGTATCTGCTCCTATCGAGAACCTGATTGGTCTGATCGAGTGACGTTTTGATTGACAGCGACACGGTCCAATGAGCTGCCGAGCTTTGTCTTGCCCCTTGTTGGCCGCAGAGGCGACGTGCGAGGGAGCATTTTGTTCAGGACAGGGAAACGTGCCGTTATGTCGAGTTGTAACAGTTTTTACTGCTCGCTAAACCGGATTTAAACGCAGGTGGAGCGTTTCTGTTTGTAATCACGCACGTAAAGTATACGTTTATGATTACGTTTTGTTGATAATACCGTACCCGCAACTGTGAAGTTAAACGAAGTGGAAGAGGACTCGTTGGATTCGCCTGTGGATCCATGTAGACTCGGTATGTAGCTACTCCTGGCCAAGCTCGCTATCGTAGCTTGCAAATGGCAGTGTTAAAAAGTGCAAAGTTAAGAGGCTAATGTACTACTTGTCAGGTGGCTACATTTCTGAAGGTCGCTATGGTACTTCGTAGCTTTGCCATAAGTTGCATAACGTCATTTATTTATTTTATTTAAGTTATTCAAGTTATTTTACTATGTTCTAAAACTAAGTACTTTAACGTTGGTTGTTTGCGTCTCACAGTAAAAGGCAACACACAATGTAAATTTTTAGTAAACTCGAAATTACGTCCAATACATAGCTGTTTAACGCTACCGATAATGTTAGCAAGCTGGCGTTAGCTAGTTAGCTAACTTAGCTAGCTGTTAACCAGCCTGCTCCCCCGACTTTTTTTTAGTAACGTGCTGGACTCTTTTAAAACTAATAGAAAAATAGAATATAAACATGCTGTCCAAAAACCCACAAATTTTCTACCAACGCGCTTTGCAAATACACATACAAGTTGCAATACTAGTTTTATAACTAAGAACAATTTAAACTGTCACGGATAATGCTAATGTTAGCAATCATATGTTGGCTGAACTGCACTGACCAGTGTGCTATTAAAAACAGCTAATCGCTAATGGAGTCTGCGTCAGTTTATTCTGTACTATTGTTAGTCATTTTGAATTCAGGTAAACATTTTCACCAAGATAAATATTAGTCCAATGGGATTAAATGATGATTGATGTATGAATGAATAAAGGGGCTTAATGTTACATTTCAATAAACACACTGCCAATGTGTCTTCTGAAATAAAATATGACCTGCCGCCAAGATCTGCTTTTGCAAAACTGCTATGTTGACATAGCAGGGTTGCAAAAGTAGAGTGAAGTTATAATATACATTAAAGTAAGTGCATAAATATTAAAAACTAAAAATAAAGCATGTATGCTGTAAATTACAGAGTTGAGCAACATATTATGTACGCTTTGTACTCTTAATTTAAATATAAATAGTAAAAATATCCACAATGCCCCCCCTGCAGACCCATTACTATCTTAAATATTTTATATACGATCTTATTTTGTTAATTTTAATACCCATCTGTGCATTGAGTTTGAGTTATGTTGTAATTGTCTTATGCAATGTGTTGCAAATGGCCTCCACTCTCCTCTTACAGGTCTGGATAGCATTCTCAAGATTGCAGCTGCAGGTCATTTACTAATGGGTATATACTGTGAGGCAACACACCAAGACAACTGTAAATCATTCAGAAGAGACGGGAACTGTGAAAGAATGAAGACAAGCTAGATGGTGTTCTATCCAAAGAATGGCAGATGGTTTATTGGAAGTATACACTTACAATTATTTGAACTAGCAGATGTGTACCTGGACTAAACACGTAATCAGAAAAACCTGAAAAGTAACTTTGTGTCAAGGTATTATTCTGAAGCTTCGACCAGCAAAGTGACCAATATGAGTGCTGAAGGATATCAGTACAGAGCGCTGTATGACTACAAGAAGGAGAGAGAGGAGGACATCAATCTGCATGTGGGGGATATACTGTTGGTGAGCAAAGGAGCTCTGGTGGCTCTTGGGTACACTGATGGGCTGGAACAGAGGCCAGATGAGATTGGCTGGTTGCCGGGCTTCAATGAAACCACTCAGGAAAAAGGGGACTTCCCTGGGACATATGTTGAGTTTATCGGAAAGAAGAGGATTTCTCCCCCCACACCCAAGCCAAGGCCCCTCAGACCCTTACCTGTAGCTCCTGGTGCCTCCAGGGCAGAGACAGACTCAGACTCAGAGCAAGGTGAGTTTAGCACCACTCCACACAACTGTACAACAAGTAGGCCTGCCGCCATCCATTATCAAGTAATCTGACTACTAGTTTCTTGAGTTTGGTTTATAAAATGTCAGCAAGTAAAAATTCCCAAATATATTCAGTTTACTGTCATAGGCATGTAAGAAAACCAGAAAATAACTCAAACAATGATTTGATAGTCACAGTTGTTCCAGAAACATTTTCTGTCATTGTACTAATTAGTTAACAGTACTAAATGCAAGATTGGGAGCATTTGTATTGCCTCTACACAGCTCTCAACATGGCAAGCTGTTTTTTTTTTTGGATTTTGTTTCTATTTTTTCAAATTATTGATGCAAACTAGTCACTAAGTTAGTTTTTGGGCAGAATAATTTTATTACTTGATACGTCAGAGACAGAAAAATTGTGTTGCAGGGCTTTGACCATTGCAGGTGATGAGTAACCACAGTCTTTTTCCAACATTTTCCACCCCTCCAAATCTCCAGTAACTATTTTGAAACATATTGGTCATGTGTTAAAGCAACAGTCATGTGTTAATGTCATTGTGGTTATTGTTCGTGCACTCAACTGCAGTAAACTGTAAGCCATAATGAAATGTTAAAAACTTGGATGTTTTGGATGCAGACATTCAACTGTCTTGTGTAATGGTTTTAGCAAAAGTATCAAATGTTTGCATATTGTGACAAATTTTTCCTCTGAGATAAAGTGTTGACCTTCATGATACCATGCATTACTTTGATTTGATTTACTATAACATTTAGTTTTTGACAATAGTGAGAATTTATTTTGCCTGAGGATCAAAATATTACTCATCAAGGCAATGAAAGATAAAAGACAGAGACAGCTGTGCCAACAAAACCTGAAATTTTCATTTTGAAACATGTAATTAATTGTTCTTATTGCAGGGTCCTTGAACTTTTTTCAAGCGCATACAGTCACATCTTGCGGCCTTCATCAGCATTTCCGCAGCTGTCATGGCGATTGTTCAGGATTTGGTCATGTGATAACTGTGGGGATGTTTGGACACCCTGTTGATGACTAATTAATAGTTGAATGACAACAAAGTATTCTCAGATTTGGATTCAGGTGAATGAAGTGTGAGAAAGATGTTGATTTTTGCAGAACAGATGCAGTCTTTGATAACAAGAGGCTCTGCCCTGAGCTGTAAACTGCAGTGGATGTGAACTGAGCTCAGTCCCAGAGGACAATGCTGGCGTGTATCCAGGCTATAGTATGCCAAAGTATATCGGGCTAGACATACAGTATGTTATGTATGGATATCATTTGTGTTTCTCCACAAAGCCACATCCTAAGGGAACTTATTTCCCTCATCAGTGCTGAGAAAAATGATCACTATATACTCGGGTGATTAAGGCCCGAGGGCAATAGTTATGATAACTCCATAAAAACTGAAAAATTGCCTTCCCACAGCCTCACAGCTGTCTGATTTACTTGTTTTAGTTTGCTAACAGGCCATCAACATCTTCTTCTCATGATAATGCTACAACTAGCTCAGCCACACTCCCTAGGCGCACAGGACTTTAGCTAACTGCTCATAAGTGTATAATGACATACATATTTACATAACTGGATAAAAACTAAACCGTGTGTAAATAAAATTACTCCATTGCAAGCTGGTTCTTGTTCTTCTAACGTATGTAGATGAGCAGTGTAACCCCAGTTTTGTGAACAGTAAAGCAGAAGCATAGAAGTAAAATCAATCTTTTTTATTTTACTTTGAGTGAGGTGGGAAATGAGCAATAAAAGTAGGGATGCACTGATAGTACACCAGTGTCAGGCATCATGTCCGATACTGCGCTCATGCACTAGTAAAACTGTTCCAATATGACCGCACCAGTACCACTTTACGGCAACGTGATGTTACCACAAGATTAGTGCCTTGCATGCAGATATGCTGAGGTTGAAGTGCCTAACAAGCCACCAAGCTGCCACGATAACCAGATACCTGAGTAGGTTAAGTCCATCAATTATCGGCAGCTGCAGTGTATGTGCAAAACAGGCAGTCCCCAGTTCGTGCAACCCACCTGGGAGAGTTAGCAGCCACAATGTTGCATGCGGTGCATTGTCAGGGACACATGCAGCCACTTTAACTTCCACCACGTCAATTAGTTAGCGGCGAGGATGCCAACTGCATGTCACCGCCAGTGTATTGCAAGCCTGGTGTAACGTTAACAACTGTCCGGCCATCAGAGAGAGAGAGAGAGAGAGAGAGAGAATGTGAGAGCGATGAGTATGAAGTTAGCACTAATGTTATTCTGTAGCTGTGAACATATCAGTGCAGTGTGTGTACAGTTTATTTGCCAGTAAATAAATACTACAATTCTGCAAGACCTGTCAGCAGACCAAGTCAAGTCCTGCTGACTTAAGGTGGAGCAGCTGTTCTCCTTTAATTTTTTACATTAAACAGTAATTATTAACATCTCTACTGCAAACTCTGTGTTTGTATACGGAAAACCCAAAGTTGAATGTTAAAATGTCAGCGGCAGCACCATGTTGTATATTTAATTTGTTACAGTAATTTGTTACAGTGGGTAAAAGCAAATAATAGCACATCTAGAGCAGTCTGGTAAGTTCAGGAAATGGCATGACTTTACTGTAATGTAAAAACCATGCCTTTAAAACCAGGAAAATACTTATGCCATATTACAATATCCAAAGTCTAAGTTGATATCTAGTCTCATCATATCAATATAATATCAATATATTGCCCAGCCCTTACTCATACTCAGTCTGAAAAAAGTGATATTGTGCACCGCAAACTAAAAAAGTTTTACGTGTCATCTAGAAGAAAGAAAAGTATTTCCGTACAGTAGTTATCGCTCTTTTTAGCAAGTGATGTCAAGTAAGATCTATTTAGCATGTTTCGTTCAAGTTCTGTGAATTTCAAGATGGTTGCATTTAAAAAAATTACCCTTTAAAATTAGTGTTACTGCTCAAACCACAACTATGAAGTGCAATTAAAACTTGCATCTTTTTAGACACTGTGGCTTGAACCAATGTGCGCTTAAGGCTTTTCTGCTCACCTAAAGAGCAGCTGTAGCTGCCAGGCTTCCAGTTTCTGTCTTTTGTGGTACGATTGTGAAATTCTTTGCTGTTGGTTTGCAGGGTGAGCGAGGAGCTATGAAGGGGCATGTGTTGAATGGCTGTGTTGTGGTTGAGTGGCAGCGCTGAGCCTGGAGCGAGTGTGAATGTAGCACCGGGAGAAGAAAAGTCTCTGTGTCCTGGGTTGTGGGAGAGAAGGGGCCCCGAGGCTGTGGGTAAGGGAGAGAGAGCCTGTACTTGCTAAAGGGATAGTGTGCAAAAGGATCAGGACTGGAGCGGAGCTGGGCACTTGGTACAGAAGCTGATGGTGCAGGGGGGAAGCATTGGGAGGTACTCGGGCTCTGCATGCTCAAGGGGGCTTTGAATAGGGGCTCTGCGGTGGAGGCAGGGCTCTTGTTGCTCCCAGAGTGTTTGTGATTTATTGCCCACCACCAAGGGATTTCACTCCCTTCCTCCTACTCCTCAGCTTTTTTTTTTTTCTTCCGCCTCCCCCTCCTCCTTTTTTTTCAATGTTTTGATAGTTCCTACAGTCAGCTCTGGTAGGGGGAAAAGAGGTGGAGAATGGAGGGGCCTCTCCTCTCCGAGCCACAGGGGTTTACATGAGTGCAGCAGATGTGGAGAGGGTGAGGGAGAAAGAAGAGGACCGGGCTGGGAAACTCCGCCTCATTCCAGCTCTCAGCCTTTTTTTTTTTTTTAAACATTAAAGTGTTGCTCCTTTTCTGGGCCTCTCAGTTGAGAGAATATACATGTGTTAGGGCCTGCCAAGAGGCAGGAACTCGGGGATTGAAACCCACAGAACCAAGCCCCTCTAAAAGCCCTGATTGCTTAATTGATTGCATACAGAAATAAAACAGTCAAAGTTGCTTTTTTAATAAGGGTGGCGAAAAGTCAGTTCACCTATGTATCGCGATTTTTTCCCCCCGATTTTGAAATTTTTTTTTTTTTTTAATACCAGAGTCGATTACATTTGCTTTTTTGGAGTCTGTACAGAGTTAGAAGGAAGTTACCGCTTTTATTGTTGTAGTCAGAGTAACGTGACGTCACCAAAATGAACAACAACCAGCAGCAGTGAGCCAAAATGACAAAGCATTAAAAAGGCAGAAGGTCTACATGGATACGACCTGCACCCTCCCATTTTAATTCAAACATTACAAACACTACACATCTAGTGAAGTATGGAAACACTTTGGGATTCACACATTGCAGGAAAAGCAGAGCTAGACATCACGGCTAAAGCTGCATACAGATTCTGCCATGGACAGGAAACATTATCGTATTGCGGTAACGTGAGGTCAAGCTGCCCATCACTCTCATCTCCATGGACAAATAAGCCAACGCTACAACTGCAGAGCGCCCGCATACAAACGGCCCCGATGGAGCTGACCATGGATGCAAGTTATTATAAATGTGTGACTATGTCCAGTTTTCAAAATAAGATGTTAACAAAAGGAACTATATATATATATACCAAATACATACAGTATATGGAAATAAGATGGATTGTATTTACCAGAAGTATAAAACATTACATCCCGTAAAAATTAAAAGAAGTTACCGCACATTTGTTTGTTGGGGAAATGTATTAATAAATAATACATGACAATGACTGATATATTTGAGTTCAGGACATCTCCGACTACATACGCATAAAACACTTTTACTTTATTAAATTCAATATTTTCCTAATTAAATGTCCCTAGAAGTGTATGATTCAACTTTCTCCCATGGTCTAATATTTAAAAAAGTTAACGAAAATCGCAATAAATCATAATATTAGATCAGAATACTTCTAGAATTGCAATACACGTTGCAGGAGCACTCAAGTATCGTGATAGTATCAAATGGGGAGATCCCAGCCTTACTTTTTTAGCACATAATTGTGTTTTCATAATTGTCGTACTGATGCAAAACAAAGGTATCATGCTTTTGTTTTATCAAAATAACAAAAACAGATATTCAGATATGGAATTTGATATTTTTCTGAATTTTGATGATGAAGTTCAGTGACCATGGAGGGTGTGTAGATTGCTAAGATGATGGCTTTACATGGTTAAATGTTCACTGTGCATCAAGTGTAATTATTTTATGTAAACAAACTGACTTTTTCATTTCAAGTAAATGCAACATGTGGGTTTTCTGATCATGTATTTGTACAGTAAACTAACTAAACTGTGGACTATTCTAGCAAAAGCATTTGAAAAAAAGTGCAGTAAGTGTCTTTAACTAGGGTTGCAGCTAACGATTATTTTCATTATCGATCAGTTGTCTAGAAAATGTCAGATTGTAGTGAAAATGGCCATCAAAATATCCCAGAAACTCAAGGTTGGTCTGACCAATAGTCCAAAAGCCAAAGATAATTAGTTAACTATCATACATGAAAAAGAAATACGTGGTTAAATATTCACTGTGTATAACTTTCTATTAGGGGTGTGATGGTTCATAAAATTCACAGTTTGGTTCCCTGTTTTCATTTCTGTTTGGTTCACAGTTTTCGGTTCGGTTCAGTACAGTGGTAAACTGTATTTATGGCACAGCAAGGAGGCCAATTTCAAACGAAACGGAACCGTGACTAGCGAACCAAACGGTTCGCATCCCTACTGTCTATCTCCCAACAGCCAGTCTTAGTGAACATTCCTTCAGATGTTCCAGATAAAGGTGTGAATAACTGGTTGTTGCTCTGCATGCTCCCACAAGGCTCAGCTTTACATGCTGAGTCTTGTTAAAGGAAATATTTGATGCCATCAGGCTTTAACTTCGTCTGAGGCTTATCATCACGTTTTTGACTATAGTACATTCTCTGACTCTCCGACTGTAGTACATTTCAAAAGCAGATCATTTTATGTAAAACTTTTTCAGTACTAGTAAATGCAAAAACTGGATTTTCTAATCATGTACTTGTGCATTAGACTAACTATGTCGAACGTGTAGATTGAAGTAGTAGTTGGACATCTTGAAAAGGGCTACTGGAAGGAAGAGAGCCGTCTGGACAAAGGAGACAGTTGCCGGGAGAGTACTCTGCATAGCTGGAGATTGAGATAATGTAGTTCTCCTTCTCTGGGCCTCTTTCAGACCTAGGCTTACATCTGCTCTATTGAACACTCTTTCTGACATTACTGTCTATTTTTCTCTGCTGAGAATTAACTTCTCTCTTAAATTGGGCATGTGGCACCTTAAGTTTTGGATCCAAATTTGTCTCCGCTTTCTATTTCGCACATAGCAACAAATCCATTCAAGTCAGTGTCAGAATGAACACAGAAGTTTTTTTTTAATAATTTTCTTTTATTTGCTGTGATGTTCCTCTGTGGGGCTAAAGGCAGCTGGGGCCAGGAATGTGTTGGCGCTTATTTGGTGGAGACAGACTGCATGGTAGACTGATTTGTAGCATTGTGATGAATCAGTATTGTGCTAAGTGCTGATTGCAGTAACTTGGTGCACAATACAACTGGACAATAAATGGTCTGCACACTGAATAGGACCCCAGCGATTGCTGTTTTACACTGTCATTGTTATGAATGTACATGCCGCTGGCATGAGGCTAATTTTACTTATTTAGGTTAATTTGACTTTTTTGAATTATTTACTACCAGGTAAATTTCCACTGTAGTGAACAATGTTTGTCAAAAATTTGTTGCTTGAAATTAGCTTGCAATGTTGACAGCATTAGTCAGGGATGAGGAGAGTGGCAGCGAATAATCCACTGCCAGCAAACGTCAGACTGGAGCTGGATTTAAATATATTTTTGGCTTATCATAGTTAACAACATTGGACTGGATCACAGAGGAGTGTTCATTAAATGTCTGTCATCTTGTTTAACTTGTAGAATATGAAGTTTTGCTCATTTTTATGTGATTGTCTCTAAGTGTTTGTGACTTCCACAGTTAATATGACAACAGTCTCATACTTTTCTTGTGATTCTAGCAAAAGCATATGAAAAAAGTGCAGTCGGTGCTTATGACTAGGGCTGCAGCTAACATTTAGTTGTTTGTCTATGAAATATCAGAAAACAGTAAAAATCCCCACCAAAATATTCCCAAAACGCAAGGTGTCACTTTAAATTAGCAAAATTTGTCCGACCCAATCGTCCAAAACTCAAAGATAATTAGTTAACTTTAATAAGAAAAGGAAAATTAGCAAATTCTCACATTAAAGACAAGAATGCACCAATATCCGATTGGATATCGGGCGATGCTGACTCAAATAGCTGGATCCGATTAGAGATGTGCACTCCAAGCAAAAATAGTTTTCAAAAATCACTGGGAATTGTTTGATTATTATATGAAAATTGCTGCATGACCCGCAACCCATGACATGATTTAACTTATCCAAATATAGAATTAGATCACTTATTAATTCGGTTAAAATGCAACTGACCTACGCTAAGTGAGTTTGAGTGAGTATCACTTTTTCCTGTGTAAATTTGTGAAGAAATAGGATTGTCTACAAGTTAAGCCGCAAATTGCAAGACTGCTTGCCCAACAGCCTATTCTAACCTCAACTATTTGAGAGCAATGCTTAACCTGAACCATCCTGTGAGTTTCTCCAACTCGTGGGTTCCCTTCTAGACACGGCCAAAAAATGTTGACACATCCTCAACTGCTGTAGTTAGACACATTTTTTTTTTTAATATCGCTATTCAGTGATGTGACAGAGAAAAGATAAGTAATGTAATTTCAGGGCCCAATAAAATCAAGACTGTAATTAGGTTTTTTCTTTCTCTCTCCAAACTGCATTAGTGTATGAATCCAGTAAGACTTGTGTGCATGAAAGCGTGAAAAAAACGTTTCATTACTCGGTTGTGTGCAGAGACTGAAGAAGTCTGAATTGGCAAATCTTCTTTAATAGAGTCAGAGCATGTCTGCTAGCAGGATTAAGAGAGAGAGAGAGAGAGAGGCTGATAGACTTGAAGAAGTGGTGCAGTAAGACAAGAGGTGAGATTAGAGAGAAGCCCAACATCAAGGGGACCAGAAAAGGTATTTCAAATATGTCATGTATTTGACTGGGAGGGAGACAAGCTGGACTAGCTAGTGTTGCTAGGTACTGTGTGTAAGCCTCGTGCTATGGAGGTGTGGTGTTACATAATGACTTGAGCAAGATAGATTGCTTTAGTTATTTTCAACTTATTTTCCCAGTTTGGGTCATAATGCTGGTCAGAACTATTAAAAATAGAAGCAGTTACTTTACTAAAGAGCCACCTTGTATTTCTCAATATGCTTTGATTGCTATGCAAAGGAAAAAGAGCAGTTACAGCACACCCTGTCAGCGCAGACCTCACATTGCAGTTCCACATCTTTTAAACAAGTAGCACTCACTTCTGTCACACCATTACAAGTGCAAATGCTCACATATTAACCAATGTGTTCTGCCTTTGTTTAACAGACTACAGAAATTAGTTTACATGTATTGTTCCTATCACAGATGAGTTTTGATTTTACACATCTTGAATCTCTCACTCCAGATTAACTGATATACTTATTTGTGCTCATAATGGACCCCACAAAACTTTTCCATGTTCTCAGCTTGTAAATAAAACTGATTGATGCAAGATTTACATTTTTTTTAATGTAGTTAATCAAAAAGTTTTTTTTGTTGGTGCATCACAGAAAATTCCAGTTTCCTGCAGAAAATGCATGTGGATGCTGACACCTGAAATTAATTGAAAGCATTGATGATATGGAAATCTTAAAGCGCAATTGCAGAGTAGACCAATAGAAAGTAATATTTGGGTAGAATTAACTTAAATTTTGAAATGTTAAGGGCGGGGGGTATTCACACAATTAAAACATAATATAATATTTCATGTCATGAAAAAAATGACAACTGGATATAGGCCTTTCTCATTGCAATGCCACTGATAATTTGCCGAAAAAAAATAATATTTTAGGGTGGTTAGACTGGTTCTTTTTGCTAGGCTGTTTGCATAGATCTAATCCTGTGAATTCAAACAGATACCAGCCTTCACAAGGTGACAGCATTTCATTCAAATCAATCTGTATTTTGGCAAAAGCTGGTAAAACGACACTAGATGTCTGTTTGAATGTGATACAGATCTCTGTCTGTACTTACAGATTCAGACATTACATGTGTGTTCTTGATGATTGTAATTAGTATGTGTTGGCATGTGGCCTGATGATACTAATGCACAGTTAATTAAACACCAGGAAACTGTGGCTATTTGTGTAGGTGTTGTGATTCATTGATGGTCTGCGCTTTATAGGGTTAATTGTCAGGCTGTAGCAACAGTCTCCTCATTGGCTGCTGTTAGCTTATGCATTGCATCTTCCACCCTGCAGGAGGAGACATTGCCTGCCCTTTTTTTTTTTTATTTCAGCTCAAAGCTTGTATCATTCATTGACTTACAGTACAGTACAAGCATGTTAAAGCATGTTTACTTGGAAATGAAAAATCTCTGCTTTTTGTATCTTGCTGAAGGTCTGAATAATACCTAATATCAGCTGCATCCTTTTTCATAAATGATAAATGCTACTATACAGACAAATCCACTTTATATTATAATACGTAGTATATTTTGTATTATACTGTACTTGATGCTCAATGTGCGCTCACGTGTGGTGTGGTATATATTCCCTGGGTTATTAGTTTTTACTGGCGTGCCTCAGCTAGACCTTTTATCAGACGAGAAGAAATGGTGTAACCTGAAAATGCTGGTTACTTGAGTAGACCCTCTAAATTTATCCAAAGTGTGTGCTATCTTTAGTGTGTCTGTGGTGCCCCACGCCTGTTCTGCCCACAGTCTGCAGTTTGTTCGTCTCAGACATTACCCCCCCCCCCACACACACACACACACACACACACACACACACACACACACACACACACACACTAACAACAGCAGCAGCAGCACCAGTGGCAGCTGCATTGACTTCCTCAACCTGCGGTTGTCTAACTGACTAGTGACTGGCTGAGGCCTTTTGGGATATCATGAGAAGGTCTGCCAAGCATGCAGGCTTGTAGAGACACGTCCAAGGGGCCCCTGTCTCCTTACTCTCGTTTCCCAAGTTGCCACAAAACTATTGAAAGCGTCTCATAATGTGTGCAGACTCTCAGCTGTCCTAAGACAATGATAATACTATTCTCTCTTCTGAGGTTGTGACGGGCTCAGCTACAGTGAAGATCCTGGCATCATATGAAACTAGAACCATGTCATGCAACCTTGTCGCAAAATAGAGTAAATAACGTTCCAAAGTTAAGCAAAATTTTGGCAAGGACACTACTATTTGCACACGTGGAACAGAAAATCTGGAGCGTGACTTTTACCTGGAAAGTTTTGGCTGTACACCAGTTGTTGTCTTTCAGCTGTAATAGTTGTCTTTTAGCTGGGTTAATCAAGCTCAGTTGACAACGATTTGTGTCAAACTGTATGTCTACACTGTTAAAGTTAAGTCTGGTAAATCTGCGGATACACTGCAAACATTCAATTTTCAGTGGCGTCGCCTGACTGTGTCGATGAGCGAAACAAACACATTTCTTTCCTCCATAGCATTCAGAATGTTAGCTGTTAAGTCAATGTTAACAGTTTTTAAACAAGAAACTATTTATTATGAGGCTACTAGTTTTTTCCCTATTGTACCGAAAACATACCGAACTAGGACCCCAAAACCGAGGCACATACTGAACTGTGAATTTTGTTTACTGTTCCACCACTAGTCCCTTGACCGACATCTCAAGACATATGAATGAAAATGAAAAATTTTGACGAGGATAAACTGTCATGGTCATTTTCTCCAGATACAGTATGTGAATGAAAATAGGTTCTGTGGGTACCCACGCGTCTACCCTTTACAGACATGTCCACTTTATGATTATCACATGTGGTTTTGGGTAAGTCATAGTCAAGTCAGCACACTGACAGCTGCTGTTGCCTGTTGGGTTGCTGTTTGCCATGTTATGATTTGAGCATATTTTTTATGCTAAATGCAGTACCTGTGAGGGTAATATATACATATATTTGTATAAAGCAAGCACATTTATCCACTCCCATGTTGATAACAGTAATAAGTACTTCACAAATCTCCCTTTAAGGTTCATTTTGAACAGATAACAAATCTGATTCCGAATGCTTCAGCTACACTTAAGTACTTGCAGAAAATACTGCATATTTGCCTTATGCACTATTTTGTAAACAATGATGAAGTGTTGTAAAGTCAGCTTTACCTGTTAGCTTGAAAGCAGGCAATCTAGTCAATGTAGTTATTGCCAGCATTATTATCAAAGCAAAGGTTTCACAATTATTTGTGTGTATATTTGTATGTGTCTTTGGCTATTGGCTCTGGCCAGTAGGGACTTGTTCACTGCTTGATCTCATGCCAAGGCATCTCAGAAATCATCACTGATATCTCGAAACATTTCTGCCATATTTTGTCTGCTACCTGATACAATTACATTGGGACAGAAACTATCACATCGTTGACAGTACCAAGAAGCAACTCTATCTCCAGCCTGACCTGTGTTATTCAGAGGCCAGCCACAGATATAGTAAATAAATAAATAAGTAAAACTTTAGAACATTTTGAAAGGTCTTTTTGTTATCGGGAGTTATCGCTAAGCTAAAGACATGAAAGGCAGGTGATTTTAAACTGTTGAATGTATTGCTCTGTAGTCCCAATAGATATGTTTAATGGTGCCATTTAAAACCTATTATGAAGACTTTAGTTTGTCAAGAATGATATCTTTAATAAAACCAGCCTCTGGATATCGCAGACAATTTTCATAGGACATCAGTTGGGTGGGTGTGTTGGGGGTTTAAATTTAACTTCAGGTTGTGCGTTGAGTTACTCGGAAAAAGGCTGGCTGTAGAATGGCAGCCGTGTTAGATATCTTGTCTGGGAGAAAGGTTACACTTCCAAGGTGTGCGATGGCAGCACTGCGTGTCTTGATCTCTATTTAGGGAAACTCTGGTGTTCCATCTCAGAGTTCACTGCTTCTGAGAAAACCCCCCTCCCGTTTTGCAGTTCCAATAATGTCTTCCAGATGACCAGTTGTCCTACATGGAGTTTTGTGTGTGCTGTGGTTAGAAGGACTTTGGTAATCCAGTTTCTTCACACGCAACATGCCAGCCTGTGTGCTGCGCTGGCCAAAGAGGATGTGGATTTGGATGAAGTGGTTCATTATTTGCTTGATTGAATGCTCTGTGGTGGAAGAGGGTAGTTCCTCGGTAATGACTTGCATGCATGCATCAATGGGACCAGTAGATTCAAAAATCGTAATAATTTTTAAGGCAGAAAGCAAGAAAAATATGGTTACTAGAAAGGGTTCCATTCATAGTTTCTGGGCATTTTGAAACTGCAGACTCTGTGTTGGAACAGTTGGGCCTCTCAGAAAAGTGCCCTTTCAAAATACACATTTGCAAATCCAAATAAAATCCTTGCCAACCCCTTCATCCTTTCATGTCCACACCTGGGTGCAAAGTTCTGAAGGAAAAATTAGGAAAAAACTCAGACCTGGCCTACCTCATATCACAGGGTATTTGCTTAGTTCCACCAAACCATAACTTGAGTGCTCAGCACCTCCTGTTCTTGAATCAGCCTGTTGTAAATACTCACCTTTTACTTTTGAAGCCAGTCCTTTGGTCTCGTGCCTGCTTCCTTTCTGAAGTTTTGAGCAGCTTGTAAGTCATGCACCTAATCAACCTTTTCTGGTTTAGATGAATTGCATTCCTTACCACATTTAATGTGACATTCATCACAACTTCTGATGACTAGCAGACTATTAAATTTGTGTAGGAGCCACATTAGCGTTCTGTTTTTTTGTGCTTCAGTTCTGTTCCCTGATATGACATAGAACTTACCTGAACTGTGTCCAAAATAAACCCAGTCGCATTTTTTTGTGAAAATTTCAGGTATGCCAAACTGGCACAGAGACCAAAGACAAACGCTGTCTTTTCAGCAGTGCCATCACTTTATCTTGCACATCAGCCCATTGCGTAACAGAGCTCTGTGGCGATCACATCAAGAAAGGTATTTAGCGATTAGGGGTGTCTGTTCTAAATTGTAAATGGATCGAAATTGGCTTACGATATTGATCATTGAAACCAAAATTTATTTAATTCTTTTTACTTGGAACAGAGACATTACATTACAAACACTAACAAAAGTAACATTTGCATTTTGGAACATAAAACAGTGTACTTAAACTACTCAGTCCAGCACTTGTGTTCTGTCCCTGTTGCTACAATGTTCAGGGGCACTTCCTGCATGCCTGCGGCATTTTACACTGCATGCATTAGCCTTGCAGCTAGCAGACTTTACTAAGTTAGTTAGTTAGTTTACTTAGCCATCATAGCTCTTCCCTTCTTGGTTTAAAGTGAAGTGACTGACACAACACTGCAGTTGCATTTCAGCCTGATCAAGGAGAGAAACAAGCAGTACAGTAAATGGCAATAAAACTGTATTTTTGTAGATTACAGCACACTTGTAATGCCCTGCAGAAGGATTTTTATATGTACTGAGGTGTATTGAAATGATGCAATTTTTATATTGAAGACTTGTAGTCTAATGTTTGAAACGCTAAATAAATTGGGAGTTCAGTTCTCGTTTTAAAGAAGAATTTGAAAGTGTAAATGGCAGTTGTCAAACCTCAGTAAGTGTAGCCCAGCGGGCTAACCTTTGCAAAGAGTGTGTGAGAACAATGTCCTAAGTGGGAGAAACCAAAGACACAAAATGCAGATTGGAGAGAAAGACCATAAGTGTTGTTAACTAAATGTTTACTTAACAGATTTTCTCTAACATTTGTTATTATTAAGTGCTTATATTTTATCTGATGGATCAAAGGAAAAGCAGGCAAAAATATTGGCAAAAACATCTCATCTACTTTGTACAATGAAATGTGCTAATATGAGGTGTAGGCTGGGATCACACAGGTGTTAAATACACTGCTCTCCAATGCAAGATAATTTATTCCAGATGGGTGAACCTTATGACTCCATTGTTTACATATGAACATAACCATCTTGCGACAGAAGAAAGCATCAAACAACAAAGCATTAACAAAGTTTAGATTGGTAGGAAGCACCCTTATTCCTTTAAAAATGACATTGGTTGATCGGTTGTTATCTCCTCCAGGCTTCTGTCTGCTGGACTTAACGGAGCAGTTTTCCCTACCAGAAACCAGTCCACCCATGCTGGCCAGACTGCTTGAAGCTATTGAGAGGAAAGGTAAACTTGACCAAGGAAACAGTCACTCACCTCGACATGCAAATGCACTTGAGCTTTCAATTTAACTGTTTACAATGACTGTCTTTTTTAACCACATTTGACTGTGCATATGTGACCTGTTACTAGGGCAGGGACGATGCACCTATTTCCTGATTCAATAATATCATGATATTTGGCTGCCGATTTGATGTCTATTGTGATTTTTAAGTATTGCAGTTCTACAAGTATTGTGATTTGATATTACAATTTATTGTGATTTTTCTCGACTAACGTGATGCATAGTTCAATCTATTTCATTTTTTCCCTTTTTTTAACCACCCCTACGTGTTAGACAGAACCACATGAACTGAGAAGTGTTAGTTTTCTCAGTCAAATGTAATGATTTGTGTTTCACTGATTATTTGCAGGTCTGGATAACCCCACTTTATACCGAACATTCACTGCTGGAGGTGGACTTGAAGTCAGACAGTATTTTGATTGTGGTAAGTTGTTTTTTTATCAGCATATATGAGGTCAGTATGTTTCAAATAACTGAATGAGAGAGACAAATAAGAAAAAGAGGAAGTCTCAAATACAAACAAAAAAAAAATGACTGACGTAAGTGCGACCGTGAACAGAGATCCGAAAAAGATCTGCATGTGTGTGTATACAGTGTGTTAAAAAGAACCAAGTACCATGGTTTCATGCTTTATTGCATGCATGGTTGCATTTACATTTACATGATGCAGTTTTGCAGACTGCACATGAGTCTGTAATTAAATATTTCACTGTGCACAAAGGAGTTTTTAAGCATGTCAAATTGTACTTCAGATCCTCCGTCACCAGACCTGGATCAGGTGGAACTTCCCGTCCTGTGTGATGGTCTGCGCAGGTACCTGCAGGATCTTCCCCAGCCCATCATCCCCACTGCTATACATGCTCAAATGGTCCACACTGCCAAAGGTGAGAGCAGATGACCCCAGCACAGATGCAATTATCATTTTACTTTTACTTGTACTTTACTGTACAGTAAAACAGAAGAGCTGACATAATGTACTGAACATTCAGTACTTGGAGCACAAAACCACAAGACCTCGACAGTACCCTTTGTCCCCCAAAGAAGACTTATATATTTTGACATTATGTCCTTTGTTTTAAGCCACAGAGTATAAAGCCAAAGAGTGAACCAAAAATGTACAATAAAGTATATAAGTAGTGCATTTTATCACTTAGTTTCTCTTAGCTTACTTTGTCTTGCTTTCTCTGTTGGAAACACAGACAAACTTCTCACACCACACACTGTTCTGAAGCGCTGCATTCTCTTGCTGTCACATGGCCAGAAACAGGATATCTGTGGTTAATAGGAACTAAAACAAGCCTGAAAGTTTATCTCTAGCATCTCAAAGCAGCCAATCACCTGCCAGTGTACCTTATGCTCATTGTCAACCACAATCTCTGCGGTTTCATAACCTAACTGCACATGACATGCTTTTTTCCATCTCCTCATGTTTAAAGAAACATCTTTCATTTTATGCTCCCCTTCGACTCAGGCAGGATCAGCTTTTCACATCAGTCTTGCTGACCTCTCGGCTGTTCTCATCTGTTTCAACAGAGGCAGTGAATCCTGAGGAATGTGCCCAGCTGCTACGTCGCATCGCCAGCACCCCGAGCCTGCCTCCTCAGTACTGGCTAACCCTCCACTGTCTGCTAAGGCATTTCTCCAGAGTCTGCCAAAACAGCTCCAAGAACCTGCTCAGTGCCAGAGCCCTGGGCGAGATCTTCAGCCCTGTGTTTTTCAGACAACAGGCCACCAGGTGGGTGTCAGAGCAGCTGGATCATGTCAAAGATAGACACTCAGGCAGCCGACAGACGAGTGTGCAGGCTCAGTCATGCAACAGTGAGACTCTCAATCATGCACTCATATTCAGGCTCACACATCTACACGTTGTTAGAGCGCAGTCTGTCAGGCACTCATGAGCTTTAGCTGCACACGATTATATAGGCTGCCGCTTTAGTACTTACCAGCTGTGCTGCGCAATTAAAGTAGCTAAGCCTGAATTACCTTCAGATTAAAGAGCAGCAGAGACTGTCACCTGGGCTGTAAAGCAAACTTCATCTAATTTTTTTTTAACCCCCTGCAGCTGTGAACCCAGCTTGGATGCTCACATCAAGATCATTGAGGTTCTGGTGACCAGTGAATGGAGTGAAAGTCAAGCAGCTCCAGGTAGTTAAGCACTTTTTTTTACTTCCATTATCCACACAGTTTTAAATGTTGTTGGTCTATTGCTCATGGTAGAATATTATTTATTTACTAATGAAATGCACCACTGTTGAGTGTTGCGTTGCTGCATTTTGCTATGTAGCATTGATTATTGGATGCAGAGCATGGTTGTATGTTCTGCAGGGGCTAAAGCACAGCAGAACATGAACTGAACACCCCAGACCTGAACTATTAATAGCTTGAAAAAAGGTGTTGAAACTTGCAACTGCTGCAGTTGTAGAGGGCCATGGGGTACACTATGGAGATAAAATCCAGACATTGTAGGGCAAGTTAAGGCTGCTTGATTGTGTACTTGTCAGTGGATACAAGTGTTTTAACTGAAACACATTTCCTAATGATCTGTGCTGCAGAACAGTGGAACTGTTTCTAAAGCTTTAACTTCAGAGGATGTCTGTTTCTGTTTTTTGAGCTTGCAAATGACCTCTTAAGAAATTAATCTTGCATTCTGTTTTGACAGTGTGTAAAATCATACCTGGTTTTCATAGCAATTTGTCCGATAAGAATACAGCTTAGCGTGATGGTGTTAATTTTTGTGTCAGTGTAGCTTTTGAATTTAGCAGAAAACACTAAGAGGACTCTGGTGAATTTCCAAATAACATGATCATGTAGGTGTGAAAATTGATAAAATCGTCAGCAGCTTCCTTCTGGTTTTCTTTTTCACAGGTGATGTTATTAGCTGTCAAACAGAACTGCACAAAGTCAGTTTTAATGGCTGGTGCAGTGGTGGTCTACATAGATGAAGCCGGTCTGGTGGTGTGTGTGAGTGCAGTGCATTGCGTGGCACAGTTAATGTTTTTACAGTGCTAGTTAAAAGCACGGTCGTTGGCTGGACCAGGACTGGCTGTGGTTGTTTAAACATTTTATTACCTGTTAGGTCTATTTATAATGTTCCTATGCATGGGCCACTCTCAGCTGTCAGTAATTTGCACCTGCGGGAACACTTTGGCACTGGGATGGATGGATGGATTGAAGGGCGGCCAGGCAGGCAGGCAGGCAGGCAAGACACAAACCCTGAAACGCTTAGTTGTTTTTATATATAAATACAGGACCCATCTAAAGTCTACGCAGAGATAAAGGAAGCTAGCTTTTATTGTAGTCTGAGTAACGTGACATCATTACCATTCCTTATCTGTCAGATCAGAACAAACCGTAGCTGGCCACAGTGAGCTGAAACAAAAAAAGTAGAAAATGTTGGAGGGATGGCGTGGATATGACTTGCACCCTCCCATTTTTAATCCAAAGTGGTAAACACTACGTGTCCAGTAAAATATGGAAACACTTTAGGTTTCACTCATTGCAGGAAAAGCAGAGCTAGACATCATGGCTAAAGCTGCATGCTAACTTTGTCATGGACAGGAAACGTTATCGTATTTTGGTAATGTGCTCTCAAGCCGCCACTCTCATTGCCGTGGTCGAATGGGCCGACGCTACAAATGTTGAGCACCTATATACTGAAATTTATGTTAAATGCATTCTAACAGCTCTGATGGAGCTGACCATGAGTGTATAAAGAGAAGCAGCTCACATGCTAACATGTGAGCTAGCGACAACCTTGGAGAAGTTAGCGGAACTATACACTTGTGACTCTGTCCGGGTTTTCAAAATAAGGTGTTAAGAAAGGGAACTGTATATACAAAATATATATGTGGAAATAAGATTGATTAGATTATATTCACCTGAAGTATAAAACATGTCTCTTATAAATTAAAAAGAAAATACAACTAATTTGTGAGAGAAATGTCTTTATTCTTTGATTTTTGGGTTGCTTGAAAAGAATTAATAAATGATGCCTGACAATGACTGATATATTTTATTTCAGGACATCTATTGCTATTTACATGCTGAAAATCAAACATTCTTACTGCATTGATTTAGATATTTTAAGTAACAGCCACTAGAAGTGTATGATTCAACTTTTTCCCATGGTCTAGTGTTAAAAAAAAGTTAACAAAATCACAATAAATCCTAATGTAAAATTGCAATACGCATTGAATCGGCACCAAAGTATCGTGATGGTGTAGAATCGGGAGATAGGTGTGTCATCCCAGCCATACTGAACATACGGCAAAGTTCAGGGTTGCTGAAATGGTTTCAGTCACCTGTCTCGCACAGATAACAGCAGGTTCACAAGAACAGAGAAGAAGAATAGCCTACTTTGTTAACGCGCACATGTACATTCTATACATGTGTTTCTGTGAATGACCCATGTGTGTGTGCGCGAGTGTCTGCGTGCCTCCTCCCAGTTACTGCGTGCCTATTTTAAGTAAGCGACAAAAGGCCCACTTAGATTTGGTTGGCTGGAAAGTCGGCATGCTCCACAGAGCACTTCTTGTTAACGGAGGGCTGCTTCCAGTTTCTAGGGCCATCCCCCCCCCCTCTCTCTCCCTCTGCCTGGATCTCCACATGTCCTCCCTGGCTGAAAGTGCCAAGCTCAGCAAATATTTGAAACTTTGCAAGTTAATCATAAGACTGAACTCCCCCTGCCTCCTCCTTTACAAACAGAGACAGAAAGGGAGGGAGTGACCAAAGAGACTGAGAGAGAGACACGCACACACATGCAGCTGGCACGAGTGGCTGCTTTCAGAACAGGCAGCACTGACACCAGAGCAGCTACCGCTAATCATTAACTATCTGCCTCCATGCAAGCAGGCCTCGGCCTCGCACAGTTCAGAAAGAGAAAGAGAGGGAGGGAGGAAGAGAGAGAGAGAGACTCAACCCTTTACCACACTTAGAGCAGGAACTCAGTCAGACAGTCGCATGTTGCACCTGCCTCACGCCGAGCGGATTACCTGGATTTCATTAAGAAGCACATGAAGCCAATATCTTTTTAAGAATTAAAAAAGTGCCTTAACTATGAAATGGAGCTTTACTGGAGGACTTGAAAGTAACTCGTTTGGATTTAATTTACCTTTTGGGAATAAAAAGAGGAGCTGCAAAGAAGAGACTGTTAGTTCACCAAAACATGCACAACTTGCAACGTAAGTTTGATGTTCTGCATCTTTATTTTTTTCCTTTTTTAATTGCTATACAAATGTGGAGGAGTGTGTTTCTACTGCTTCTGCCTCCAGGCGATAACCAAAGAGGGCTCGGGATGCGCTTGGGATGAATAAGACACAAATATCACAGCTTAAGAAAAGACTAGAACATGAATAATAGTTTTCTTAAAGCCTCAAGTCATAGCTGTCAGTGAACAGATTTTCATTGTTAACTATTCTCACTGACTGCACATAAAACTCTGCATTGCTCTCAAGGAAGTTGATCAATTTTAAGAGTTCATTGAAGATTTTCAGTTTGGACTTATATTCAGACATTCCCAACAGGTATGTGTACGAACACAGTAGAGAAGGGCAAGTTTATATTAATTTATACACTGGATCTTTCTTACAGTTTCTAAAGAAAGGGGCTTTTAGGTTTCATACTTTGACATTAAAACATATTTTTCAAATACACTTATTTGTGCTCAGTTTAGGTAATAAAGTTAAGCACGACCAAATAGTTGTTCCTCAGCTGAACCTAGTAGGAGTCTATTTCACTTGAATACTTATAGCTTACCAAGAACTGGGTCTATTTTAATTTCACTTAGGAAATCAAGGGAGTTATCTCTGTCATGCCGAGTGTCACGCTGTGGGATTACAGGCGTATTTCGGAGCTCTGGGTGCCGCTGACCGGGCCAAGCATTATAATTTAGCTGCGTACGTGCTGCTGCAGCAGAGCTGGCTTTGTCAGAGTGCCAGCAGTGGGCCGGACTAAACCTCCGCACGACACATGCAGGGAGGAGGGGCTGAGCAACCTGCAGGAGAGCGAGCAGCCAAGCTTGACAGAGAGGGAGAGGGTGACGGAGGAAAAGCATGGAAACAGGCTGCAGGTCTTTTTTTCCTCTGCTAGTGGAGAGATGCTGCACAGTTGGCTTTTAAGATGGATGCGTACTAGGACATAGCGCTGGATCCTGCAGAGAGAATTATTTCTGTTTAGCTGCAGTGTTTTGAAGAATTGCAGGAGAGAGGTAAAAGGTAATGGACTTTCAGAATGACCTCATCATTCTCAGGAAATGAAAGATGCAGGAGTGGTTGGTGACAGACCCCCCCATGTGATTGGCTGTGGTAAGTGATGTAACACGTTACTGAGCAGGCTGTTCTTAATGGCGTTTCAACTGGATGTTTAGTTGGTTGTATATAAAACAGTTTATTGTGCATCTGCAGAGATCCTTTTGCAGCTATCGGCATCTGTAGAAATGTGTCCATGGAGCCATTGCCAAGCTATTCTTGTGCAGGTTTAAAAATGAGAAATTTCCTGTAATCTGGAGAGGAAATGTGATCAGGTTGGAAGGCAAAAACGTGCTGAGAAGTGCAGCGGAAACCATGAGCTGTGGTTGAGCCGGTAGGCTGCATTTTGCACAGATTGTAAAGCTTTGCATTTTCTGCCATGTCACAATTGTAGCTGTCTGGCAAGTGAACAGTCTGCGGTCTCAATGAGTCCTGCAAGGTCCGTTGTAGCAGAAAGGGTGGTAATGCAGAGGGAGCGAACAAAGGCAGTGCAGATTTGTGGGTTAAAAATAGCCTGCTACCTTACCTCTGCTACAGCTAGTTTCACTGTGAAACTGTCAGCTTGTGAGCAGCCACTGCAGATTTGTCTGTTTTGAGATGTTATTTCATTGCTAAATTAATATTTGTAACCTTTTTGTTTTCCTTCCTTTCTGTTGAAAGGAGTCAATTATCCTGATGTTGTAACAGTATTCATAATGGGCATAATTTTTTCTGCATGAAAATATAGAAATTAGGCCTCAGTGCTGTATTTAGGCTAGGAATATTTATAGAAATCTCCTTTTCTTGAATGAAATTCATTCTCCCTGACTCATACTTCATTTCCCCTCCCACTGCCTCGCTGTTACCGCCTCTCTGCTGGAGAGAGGCAGCATCTTTTCATCCCCAGTTAATCAATGGAAAAAAAGATGACTGAGCGAGTCACAGAGCTTGTGTGTGATTCCCAGCATCTGCAAAAATGCTGGCTTTAATTTAGTGTAGTGTAGCTCAAATTTGGTTTTCTGCAGCTTTAAAGAGAATTTTCATTTCAATGCCGATCAAGGGCCTCATTAACGGTGTTGCAACGAGCCAGAAAATCAGTCATCTAATTGAAATTGAGAACCTATTTAATGTCAATGTGAGCACATAAGGGCTCCATTTCAGCACAGTTATTTACATTCTGTTTGCACTCCTCTTGTTCACAGCGCTACCTCCAAAGCCACCCAAACCCACACCTGTGACTAACAACGGTATGAACAACAACATGGCGCTACAAGACGCCGAATGGTACTGGGGAGACATCTCAAGGGAGGAGGTCAATGAGAAACTGCGGGATACTGCGGACGGTACGTTTTTGGTGCGAGACGCATCTACAAAAATGCACGGAGACTACACTCTGACTCTGAGGTAAGTTTGAAATAGTATCTGCTTATGGACCATCTTTTCTTTAAATAATAGCAGTTAGTCTTACAGGTTTTGTTACTTTGGTCTACAGGAAAGGAGGAAATAATAAACTTATCAAGATATTCCATCGGGATGGGAAGTACGGCTTCTCAGACCCACTGACCTTCAGCTCAGTTGTTGAGCTCATCAACCACTATCGCAACGAGTCACTGGCTCAGTACAACCCCAAGTTAGACGTCAAGCTGCTGTATCCAGTCTCCAAACACCAGCAGGTAGGACGTCAGCTTATAATCTAAAGTATCAACACTTGAATGCTTGTGCTCAAGCAATTTAACTGCAACTTCTTGTCTTGGTTATAAATCTTTTTTTCAGGATCAGGTGGTGAAAGAAGACAACATTGAAGCTGTGGGGAGGAAGCTCTGTGAGTACCACCAGCAGTACCAGGAGAAGAACAAAGAGTACGACCGCCTATATGAAGAATACACCAGAACATCACAAGTGAGTACCATCCAGAGTCAAACTACGATCAAGAACTTTACTGCAATATTTGTACGACACACACTCATTACTGTGCCTCTTCTTCTAGGAAATCCAAATGAAAAGGACGGCTATCGAGGCTTTTAATGAAACTATAAAGATATTTGAGGAGCAATGCCAAACACAAGAGCGGTACAGCAAGGAGTATATCGAGAAATTCAGGAGAGAAGGCAACGACAAGGAGATCCAGAGGTAAGAGGACACCACACTTTGCCATGAAAAGAAGCAACATTAGCAGATAATAGTTTAATTTAGGGCTGTCAAATGCAACAAATTTCTTTAATACTAACACAGCTTGTGATTTTTAGGTTGTAGCAGGTTCAGTTTTAAAGCTAGCATCATATGAAATTAGAAACCTAATTTCATCCAGTGGCACCAACCATGTCCTGCTAGCTTGTCGGGAAGGAGGCTAAATAACGCTCCAAAGTTGTGCAAAATTTTTGCGAGGAAAAACTGACATGGCCATTTTCAAAGGAGACCGTTGACCTCTGACTTCAAGATATGTGAATGAAAATGAGTTCTCTGGGTACCCACGAGTCTCCCCTTTACAGACATCCCACATTATGATAATCACATGCAGTGATTAGGGCACATCATAGTCAAGTCCGCGCACTGACACACTGACAGCTGTTGTTACCTGTTGGGCTGCAGTTTGCCATGTTTAATTGATTGAACTTCCTTTTTGCTTTCAGGATTATGGGCAACTACGAGAAGTTGAAGTCTCGGATTAGTGAAATCGTAGACAGTAAGCGCCGACTGGAGGAAGATCTGAAGAAACAGGCAGCAGACTACAGAGAGATCGACAAGAGGATGAACAGCATCAAGCCTGACCTCATCCAGCTCCGCAAGACTAGAGACCAGTATCTTATGTAAGTACAGCACTCCATCAGCACCTTGGCTGCTTTTGAAACTATAAACGTTCCTCTGGAGAAAACTAAATTGGATCTGCCCTCGTTTCTAATGTTTTCTCTCTTGTAGGTGGTTGACCCAGAAGGGAGTCAGACAGAAGAAACTCAACGAGTGGCTCGGAATCAAAAACGAGAACACAGAAGAGTGAGTGTCCATTTTCGTCTTTTCAACTAATTAACTGACAGTAAAATGCCTTAACCTCACAACTTACATGTGTGTACGTTATTTTGTTTATCCAGTCAATATTCTATGGTGGACGATGATGAAGACCTTCCTCATCACGACGAGCGTTCCTGGAAACTGGGTAACATCAATCGACTACAGGCGGAGGCCCTTCTCCAGGGCAAAAGAGATGGAACATTCCTGGTTCGAGACAGCAGCAAAGCAGGATGCTACGCCTGCAGCGTTGTGTATGTATCATGTCTATTTACTTTAGTCAAACAAATGTTAAAGGAGAGCTTACAACAATAGTCAAGCTCCCTGTATGAAGACTGAAACAGGATTTGTTCCTTCTCTTCATACTGGCCATTAAGAGATGCTAATGTGCTTTCAGTGTAAACAAAAATACAATCAAGAGTTTATCTGAAGCTATATGATCTTTCAACAATCTTGATTTAGACAAATCAAGTGGATATCCTCCAAAGTTAACGATTTTACTACAAAATTCCCTCTTTTTGTTATTATCCAATGGGGACAAGCTTTAGTAATTCATTTTATAAAATATTGATTTGTCTAAAATTGCTGAAGCCTCATACTAGCGTCAGCTACATCTTTGCACAAAACAAGAGTCCTTTACACTGAAGGACATCTCTTAATGTCAAGTATGAGCAGGAGGAAACTGCAAACTAAGTCTGTTTCAGTGGACTTAAGTGCATATGGCATGGAGATGGTAACGGTACAGGTAATTGTATTGAACCATTACAGGATGTTGAGGTTGGTTCGCGAGATCCTGTCAGTACGGCCTCAGTCAGCCTTTCTATATGCTATGTGTTGCAATACAGATATGAGAGATTGATGTATGAGAGATAATGAGATACACTGTGATTTATTTCCTTTTTTCAACTGCAAATTATGCAGCTTGTGCACGGATGTATAACAAGAACTAGATACAGCGTTTGAGGCGTGCTCCTGTTCATTCTTATGAGAGTTGCTCAGTGGTGCGTGAAGCCTAAACGGCTCAATTGCCGAGAGATAAAGCACCCAGATCATTCATCAATCTTCCGCATCCATTGGGTCCATGGAGCAAGCAATTTAGCGTTTCCATTAACTTCACGTCTGTGTATGGATACAATATTGCCACGTAACAATTATACTATGCTGTATACATTTTTCCCCCACCCCTACTGCACATACAGAACAATTTGTGACATGTTGTCCTCTCTTTGCAGTGTGGACGGTGAAGTGAAGCACTGTGTCATCAACAAGACCCCCTCAGGTTATGGCTTCGCTGAGCCATACAACCTGTACAGCTCATTGAAAGAACTCGTACTTCACTACCAGCACACGTCTTTGGTCCAGCACAATGACTCTCTGAATGTGACGCTAGCATACCCGGTGTATACCCAGCAGAGACGGTGAGGACCCGGATGTTTCCACATGGACACAAAGAAAAGGCCTCATGGGGATTTGGAGATACATGTCCTTGGACTCCATGATTTAAAAAAAGAGGCTCTGTTTGCCTAACTCAGACTTGAAATCGGAGGAAAAGACACAATAAAGCCTGAAACATTTCAGTGACTTTGCCCGACCACAAGCCCGAGGCGAGTCTGAATGTAGATTTATTTCTCTTTTGCTTTTTGTGGGAGCACAGAATCAAGCGGAAACTGCTGAACTCTCCCGCAGCGGAGGACATTTGAGGCCTTTTCTTAATGGTGCTTGTTCTTTTTCAAAGCTTTACCAGCCGGGAATGTCTAAACGCAACAGATAAACTCTTCAAATGGAACTGTACTCATCGGCCACAACTTTGTTTTTCCACTTTTTTCCTTTCACATCATCTTTGTGTGTGTGTGTGCGTGTGTGTATGCGTGTGTTTCCGCACAAGTTTTTGTGTATGTGGCTGTGATTGTGTGTGATTGTCCATGTGACCAAAACTCATAGAATCAGGAAAATGTGTGACGTTGGGGAGGGCTCTGTAACACATTCGCTTGTGTTAACTGTTCAGTAGCAGACCATGGATCAGCTGATAAATGTAGCAAAATGGCACTTTTTAAACAAAGTCTAATTTTTTTGAAAAGACTCTTATGGACTTTTATGAGAGGAGCAGAGAGGACGAGACGTCTGTACCCTGCCTTCTTACTGTTGAGCATTATAGTGCAAACTTGATCTTTACTGTGGGCAGGTGAAACTATGAATGGACTTACTATTTCATGTACATATGTGAAAATGTGCAAAGTCATGAATCAAAGTGCACCATACCAAAAAGGATCATTTCCTGTTTAGTTTTATTCTGATCTGCTATGCAATTCTTTCTCCATTATTTCTTCAGAATTGTGTTATTCTGTTGCAACCCACAATATAAGCTTGTTATATTGCTTGAAAAGTATCTTTTCCTGTGTAAATATCCAAGAGGATATTTTGTGTCAAAATGCCAAGATACAGTAAGAAAAAAAAAACGGCTTATGATTTTTAAAGGATAATAATAGCAACATACACTTTATTATAAATTTCTTTAACAACTGGTATAAAGATGGAAAAGATGAGTATTTTATTAGTCTTTTTTTGCTTCAAACTAATGTTCTTCTCAGGCAGAGCCTTTTGAGTATTTGAGCTGCTTATGTCACAAGTAGTATTTCTTACAGAGCTACATGCAGTTCTTTGTTGAGACGGACAAAGAAAGCACTCAGAGAATGGGATGATGGGATCATATAACCCTTATCTAACCATCACCACGACAACAACAGGTATAGATTTATTTTGTTATAAAATATATATGTTCCCACATGAGAATATATCAAAGCAGACTGGTGTTTTCAACTGATGGATATTGTTATTAAAAGATCAATATACATTGTCCACTTAGTATTTTTCTGTATCAGAAAATCACTGTGTTTACATGGGTGGATCGGCTCATTTCAGATAGTCTTTAATTTCATATTTCAAAAAACATGCCAGTGGAATCCTTAACAGAAAAAAAATAGCCACAATTCAACTAAATTTTTCACATCTTAATTATAGCTTTTAAAAGTGATCGGTACGTGTGGAAACCCACTGGTAATAATTACCTGATAATATTTTAAATCAAGCCACCAGAACTACCAATGTGTCACCATTGTTAAGAAAACTTACAAATTAAAATCCTAAAAATCACAAAATGTCTGCCATTGATATTATTATATATTTTGCGATGATAGATCTGCCTGCCATAAAAATGATTTAGATGTGATATTTTTATTTCCACCCTAAAATGTACTCATGCTCAGCACAGTTGTCAAGTTAACTGTTGAATATATCTTTGTGTAACAAATTAGTTGTAAAAAAAAATAAATATAAAAACCGTAACCCAATGTAATTTTGATTACTGCTTTTCAAATTTGACTTTTAAATTCTCTCCATCTTTGGCACAACTCATTGTGGAAAAAGGTAAACAGACTTTGTGTCACTTTCGGTCAAGAAATGTGGACAATTATATTGGACATGACATTTGTCGGCATGGACACATTTTATAATTTTTAGTTTTGTGCATATTATTCTCCCCTCATGGCAGAACTATGTACAGCTTGAACAAGCTACTAAATGTGTTTTAGGTGTATTTGACCATATTATTCATCCAAGATTTAATTTGTAGCACATTTGTCATTTATTCTAGGTTTTATTGGTTCTTTCAAAGCTGTTGTCATGGATGCTATATCTGTCATATGACATTTATTTTATTAGACGATTTTACCTCCCCAACAGCTGCTGACATGAACTTTTTGTGTCTATTGTCAAAAATATTTTCTTTCTTTTTTTTTTTAATAGTTCTCAGACAAAATGCACCATTATTTTCTTTGCCCCAATTCTGGGTTGTATGATTATTTTAGGTGTCTTTTTTTTATTTGAAGCTCATCTTTTTGTGGGTGTCCCAGACATGATGATTGGATTGAGATTTACCAGTGCTCCCCAAGTTTTGCTTCAAATCTGTATTAGGCTTTGTTAAAAAGGAAATAAAACACTTCTTTTTAAGAAACAACTCTTCTTTAAGTCTTATTATTGATGTTGTGATGTGTCACTACTTTATTTGTGACATAGCTAGTTAACGATGGAGGACAGAACCTGAAAATCAAAAATAAATGTATACAAAACTGACATTAAATGTAGCAAAAATAATATAGCCATTAATTAATTGATCCAATGTGACATAAATTGACATTTGTTTAATTTGCTTCTATTTACCTTTCTACTAATTCCCTTAATTATTTGCACTTCTATTTAATTTACCCTTTTATTTATGTAGTTATTTTATTATTTTTTAAATTTATTTTAGCATGTACTTTTATTTATTTTATATTTATTTTTAAATGCATGAATTTATTTCTGTATTTTTGCATTTATGTATTTATTTCTGCATGATTTTCCCTGCATGTTACCCCATATTTATTTATTTATTTATACATTTATTTATGTATTTCTGCCTCATTATGATGGGGTAGCTAGCCAACTAGCATATACTGTAGTCCATCTCTGCTCTCTGGCCCTGTGACACATGTTGTCATTTACAGAATGAGGCAGAAATGCATAAATAGATGTAAAGAAAATAATATAGAAATAAATAAAAAAATAAAATAAATTCTGGGAAAGAATTCAGCACTAAAATGCAAATGTGAATACATGCCTAAATATAAAATACTTGCAAAAATAAATAAATGACTACAAAATAAATTAAAAAATAAATGAATACCAAATTAATGCAAAAACAAATAATACACTTAAATTATTAAAAATAATGAAAACATAAAAGGGAAAATTAAACAGAAGACTAAATAAATAAAGGAATTGATACAAAGAAGCAAATTAAAACAGTAGTATCTTTTATGTCACATTTTATAAATTAATGTCTATATTTATATAGAATATTATTTTGCTACATTTAATGACATTTATTCATTCATCGAGTCATTTATTTATGCATTTATTTATTTTTTATTTTGGCAGGTTCCGTTCGGCATAGTTTACTATGACTTTTACTCTTTTCTTCAACATACTACATTATAACTTTGTTAAGATAACTAAACTATGACTTTTTTACTCGTTTTCCAAAGTACTATGCTACCATTTTTTTCGACATACTGGCTTTTTCAACATACTATGACCTTTTCTCGACATACTATACTATGAATTTTTTTTAAACATACTAACTATGGCTTTTTCATGACTTTATTGACATACTATACTATAACTTTATTACTTTTTTTTTGATATACTATATTTGACTTTTTCATGCCTTTTTTCAACATTGTATTATGAATTTTTGTCTTACTTTTTTCAGCATAAGTAAAATCTCACATGCATGACTTTAACATGTAATGATCCATTTATACACTATGGTACTGCTACTGGTATTGTTACTTTTACTTAAGTAAAATAATCTGAATACTCAAACAACTCTTCGCGAATTGTATTGCAGCCACCTCTCAAATTAGGTTATATATCAGACAATAGATTTATCAGAACACCAGGTTTATTACTGAATGTCAGTCATTGTTGCACTTTAAAATAATCTAACATAAAATGGTCACTTTCAAATATGCTATCAAGAAACTAATTCTCATCAAAACAAGAGTCTGCAGTCATTTCTTCACTATTCTGTGGTAATGAGAAGAAAATCTGACACTTAAACATAGAGTATGTCAGTATTTAGAACTTTGTAGCATAATATTGACTTTTGAAAATCCATATTTCATTTATTATTGATCACGAGTCTGACTACACTGCAGGAACTCCTACATTCATCTACATCAGTCTTCTTTTTCTGTTCTGTATTGATCACACAAGTTAGTCCCTATTCAAGACACCAAACCTTATGTTTCATTTCAACCACTTTAAGTTTAATTATCCAAAATACATATCAGCAAAATGTACCTAAAGTATCAAAAATAAAAATACTTATTACCCTGAATGGCTTCGATCACAGTGTTATATTATTATAGAATATTATATTAGGTGTGTTTTTATCACTAATGACTCAGAACATTTTAACCTCTTAAGACCCGAGCTCTTTTTTGGTATGCATTTTTGATGTCTGTTTGCTATTTGGGCTTATTGGAACCTGATAAGTATAAAAACTAAGCATCATCCTTTGACATAATGTAGTTTTAGAGAAAAATTATGTCCACATATGCGGACACTCGTTCTGAATTTCCATAAAACACAATAAAATCACCATTGTGTAATAGTGCAAACCTCTATATGTCCACTCTGAACACAGCAGTGTTTTTCCTGACTGCTTTTGCATTTATTAATAACACTTGCAAATATGTTTTTTTTTTTTTTTTTAACATTTTGGAACATCACAGTACAATTTAACAAAATGAAATTTTTTTTCCCCTTTTGGACAGTCATAGCAACAGTATGGCTCATTTGAAGTGCTGCAAACAGTTGCAGGACTACTAGATGGTGGTATACGTATCCTCCTACGTGTACACAAGACCCCAGTTAAATAAAATTAAGTATTATGTTCATATGACCCAAAATGGGATGTCATCGCATGTGTACGCCAGGTCCTAAGAGGTTAATATAGATCATCAATGTGGAGCCAATTTTAAATACTTTATATACACCACTGGGTAGATTGGTAGTATAATACATATCATTTCATATCATAATATCATTTCATACTGGCATTTCATACTGAACATTTTTTTATGTAACTAGTACCTGAAAGTGTCAAATAAATGTAGTGGAGTAAAAAGTACAATATTTTTTCTCAGTAACATAGTGGAGAAGCATAAAATGGTAATACTCAAATACAAGTATGTCAAATTGTACATCAGTACAGTACTTAGTTACATTTCACATCTGACTATAACATTCAATACACTACAAGAATTTGAGAGCAATTTAAAAGGAAATTCATTGCATTTCCTTCCTTTTTTCCTTTCCTTGGAATATACTGCAGTGGCAACCAGCAATGACTGTTTCAATGTCTGAATGTACTGATGTGCATACTTAGTAATAAGCTCTGAAACCTGTGCCAATATGAGGTGCCTGTATTCTGAGGACTGAGCATGTGATTAAATGTAAAGCACAAATTAGTATGTAAAGAACATCATTTGTATTTAAATGTAGAAATTCAGCGAGAAAGTATGTCTTTTCACTAGAAAAGTTCATATAAAAAATACATTAGCTCCACCTCAACCAATAACTAACAGTAAAAATACTGTACAGTGCATACTTCTATTCATTGCTTTTCACTGGGTTAATGAAGCAATACATGTTATGCAAGGGTGAAAAACGTCACGAGTAAACCACATCTGCTCTGAACTGAAGTGAAGTTCTGGTGAAAACTGACTCTCAGTGTGGATCAATAAATAAAATCTAACAACTACCACCATAATTATTTCAAAAAGAAGAGCATTATCATGACATAGTGCTAGAGGCTATTATCACACAGGCTACTTTAGTGTTTGATTATGGGTGGTGATTTTACAGCTCATATAACTGTAATTAATGGTCATAATCTGCAGATTTGTAATGTCTTAGAGTTTACATGAGGTCAGATCCAGTGGGTCGAGATATCATAAGGCAAATCATACATGAAAATGGTACATCTTATGTAAGCCAGATAGCTTGAAGCAAGTACAATGAAATACTGTCAGTTCTCAAGCGTGCCAGCCAAAGCAAATCACTATACTAATTCCCGTTATGGTAAATAGATAGATAGATAGATAGATAGATAGATGGATAGATGGATAGATGGATAGATAGATACTTTATTGATCCCAAGTTGGGAAATTGTGGTTTTACAGCAGCAGGTTATCAACGCAATATACATGAGAGAATATACACATCTATATACACATAGAACAGAGAATATACACATCTATACTAAAGTGTGAAATATATACAGAGAATATAATTCTAAGAAAATTAAACACTATACACTATAATAATAATAAAATAATAAAAATAAAAATGATATGATGATATAGTATATAATGTAGTGTTATATAAAATAACATGATATATATGTATGATATATATAATATAGGTAGATATAGATATATAGTTATATGGTATAATACTGCTACTACTACTACTACTACTAATAATAATAATAATAATAATAAATACACAATATAACATAATGTAATACTGTATAATACAATATAATACACCTGACTCCAACAATTAGCAGGGAGTCTAAATAAATCAAACTAAATACAGAAGAAATAAAGAATAACACTCTCTATACAGTCAATAGTGCAAATGTTAAATGTACTTTTGACTTTACTTTTTGTCTCTGGTCCTTTAAGAAGAGGAATCTTCTTCTTTTAGGTCAGATGCACAGACTGTAATGTAGTCACACCGGTTACAGAGCCGTAAAGGATGAGGCTTAAAGATAAGGCAATGAGTTCAGACAGCTTATCTTTAAAAAACCCTGATAGAGGGAGCACAGACTCTGGCATTGTACAGCACCATGTTAATATTTAACAGATATATCTGAAGCATTGATGAGCACCTCTCAGAAAGAGATCTCAGGGAAGTAATTAGAGACCAAAGTCCAGAAATCGTTGCCCTACAAAGTATTAAAAAGCTTGACATGATCAGTCACTTTATACAAGTAATATTTCAGCAATAAGCTGCATTTCTAGTAAGTCGTCATCATGTTATTTTTTTTTCTCAAGTGTGTTTGAGCTGTTTTTTCATGACATCTCTCCATCAAAAGAATCAAAATGATCTTTGTGTTCTCAATAACGTTGCCTTCATGGGAACATTTGAACCACATTTCATGGCATTCAAACGTGAAAAGCACAAGTTTCATTGTTAACCTGTTAAGATCTAATCTGCTTTTTGGAAATTGACATGTTCCAGGAAGCAGGTTCACTGAGTTATCTAGATATCTTTGATAAGTAACAAAACAGACCTACAAAGAGACATGTTCTGGGTTAGATAACTCAAGAAACCTGCTTCCCCAATAGGGCCAAGTGAAGACTTCAGCCTCGACTGAAAGCAATTACAGTGAAAACAAACTGGGCATGTCAGTTTTGTCCTATGTTACATCTGTCCCCGGTCAACTGTTCCAAAAATACATATAGGGCAGACTCAAACATACTGCTTCCTGTTGAATAGTCCAGTGTCCAACATGTGGTCACACTAAAAGCCTCCAGGTGTGCAGCTGTATGAATATCTAACCCCTGACAGAAACTATAAACAACCTCCACACTTTCAGGATGTTTCAGATGAAATAAGATGACTTTAGTACCTAGTCACATGCTGCCGAGTGCATCGCACCCTGTGGCTGCCCTGCAGAAGTGTGCACACTGTAAATGCTCAGATTGTTAATCAATAATCCAGGCCATTATCCTGACTAAGCGACTCTTGCTGGAGCAATTTGTGGTGTCTGCAATCAAGATAGACTATATGCATTCATATCTGCCAGTCATTTTAACTGGTGATAGAGGTGACTGCAGGTCCTTGAACTTGAGTAGACAGGTCAAAACCTATAGCATAAAAGCCTGTGCAAGAGTTCTTAGGAAAAGTGCATTTTGGTATTTTTTAAGTTGAAATAACATCAAATCTGAACACACAGACATGGTAAACACATTATTCGGTTTGGCTTGCACCTTCTGAAGAGGTAATTATCTCAGATGAACTTGCCTAAGATGCATCATGTTTAGATATCAACATAATCCAGTGGTTGTTGTCTTTATAACCTTGTTTACAGTGTAACATAAGAATTGCTAATAGCTAATTCGGTAAGTTATAATGGCGACAATTTGCCAAAATTGTGAACAAATGTAGGTTAAATATAGAGGGTTCAAGTTGTAGCACACAGCTCACGCCATGACTCCATCACACTTCCTGTTTACATCCGCAAAATCCCACAAATTATGGGTACTGAATCAAAATTTGACAACAGTTGGTTGGCCTGATCACATCTGATCCGTCCTGACTAAGCAGATGAGTTTTAAACTCATATCAAACTTGGAGATGTTTTATTACCTTTATTATTTAGTTAGTCATTAATATTTAATGTCATATGAAAATACTTAAAGGTACAGTGTGTAGGATTTGGCGACTTCTGGTGGTGTGGTTGCAGACTGCACCCAAATGAGTACCCCTCCTCTCCCCTTCTAAGACTGAGGTAATGTGAGCCGCCGAGTGCAAGACCATGGTAACCACGGTTTGCCTCACTCAGAGAACATCCATACCATAATAACACTACTTTAACTATTTTAAGAGGTCAGACGGCGGCTAGCGGTACCACGGTTTTGCATTCTGTGGCTCACGTTACTGCAGTTTCTCAAGCCTGTCAGAGAACAGACAATGTACAAATGCAAAAGCCTCTCTCCAGAGCCAGTGTTTGGTTTGAGCAACACAGTGGACTCTGTGAAGAGGACCCACTTTCTATGTAAATATGAAGGGCTCTCAGCTAATGAAAACACAGACTCTTAGTTCAGGTAATTATACACAAATGAAAACATAGTAATGAATATTATAGTCCATTTCTACTAATAGATTGCCGAAATGTTACACTGTTCCTTTAAGTTTTAAAGTTTTTAGAGCCAAAAAGGTTCCAGATCAAGTGGAGTGTAAATCTATAAAGCTATCTCCGGACTATGTTTAAAGATCATGTTTGGGGTGGCTATCTCATTGCTAATGTGTAATATGGGTCTCTTAATAATTGAAGAGGCAGGGTCCACCCAGCTGCGATGACATCAGCTCTGATTAGTGGAAGCGCTGAGAGCAGGTCAGACCATTACCATCCATTCATCTGCAACTGCTTATCCCGTTCGGGGTCACGGGAGGGTGGCGACGGGGCTGGAGCTGATCCCAGCGAAGGCAGGGTACACCCTGGACTGGTCGCCAGTCCAGCGATAGTCTGTCAGGTCACAATACAAACAGCAAGAACAACAGAATCTCTCTCAGATTTGACTTTACATTAACTGAGCTAGCTTATCTTGCTGCTTCAGAGCCTCACTGAATTCACTATCAGCTGTTAGAATGAATAGTTTAAACCTCCAGTATCTTATAAAGTAAAGAAATGCAACAGAAAAAACCTATGTATTGTATTTTTCGATAATATTACATTAGTAGTACGAGTTCATTTTTTTGTCCGGTGTTTTAAAAGCTGGTTTAAAGGCTAAAGCCTGGCCTAGCATATTGCAAAATACATCGCTTTAACTGTTTCATTCTACATACTACAGAGGAATGCAGTAGCGCAGTATGTACTGCATACTGCATACTGCATACTGCGTTCCTCCGTAGTATATAGAAGGTGGTTTTTGAATACAGCCAGTGTCTAAAACTCTCTCCGCCTTCAGTGACAATCATCAAACATATTAAAGTGTAAATGACGGAGGTTTAAAGGAGGCATGAAACCAATGATCTGTTGATCTTTACAAACAAAGACTCCATAGTCCTACGATAACATGTTTAAATCAAAAATTGAATCATGACCTTAAAATCAAAGTCAAATTGAATCATGGATTTGGAGAATTGTGACACATGCTTTTATTGTATTTATTGTTCTTGTTTTGTTTATCACTTAGGTATTTGTCGCATGTTTGAAACAAATAATTAGAAATAAAATGAAATGGTTGTCACAGACCACTCATATTTCTCATCAACGTGAATCCCATTTAGCTTATGACCATATAAAAATAATATGCAGGATAAACATATTGTCATTCATGAACAGCACGTTAAATGTGACCGCAAGGAATTATGGGATGGTACAGTGTATCCCATACTTTCCTTAACATTTAAAGAATTCAGACAACTCTTATCACGGCTGCTACTGAGATACATCTGGGTCATTTCTCTCCGTTAGGAACCGTCCCACGAGAAAAAGACTTTTCATCCACTAAATACACACTGATTAACTGATAAAGCTCCGCGTGATGTAAAACCAATCATACAAACATTGTATAAAGTTAATGTAGCTCACAAGACTTTTCTGTGTTTTAATCTGTTTATTTTTGCGCTTTTTATTGTTTCTGTTTTATTGCATGCTCTACTTTACAAATTATGCTACTTGTCTAATCATTTAACATTTTTGTATTATTCACTATTAAAGCACGTTGTAACTCTGTTCAGTTAAGTGCTATATAAATAAAGTTTTGTATTATTATAGGACTTTTTGTTATTCATGTGATTTCGATTTTTTATTTATTTAATTTACACATTAAGGTTCTTTGCATTACATTTGAAAAGAAGCTTAATAAAATAATTTGCCAATAGTGGAGCTACAGTAAAGCAACTGAGTGCGGTGAAAATGCACTGGAAGGTAAAACCTGTCACCCTCTAAAACAGCAGGGCACTTATCAAAAAAGGGACACCTCACTGGAATGACAGCTGATCAAATCTATGTTTAGCTATCACAACACAGATGGGGATTTATAAACATTTCAAATGTCAAAGGCCATGGAGGAGCTGACCTCTGGGTTTGAATGCCAGGGGATTCATTGTGATGCTAATCCTGTTTTATCCAGTCAGACCCTAAAATAAACCGAGCGCTCTGAAGACCGAGCTGTAATCCCCATCACCGAGCCCCGTGTGCTCCTGTTCTGAGCTGGGATGTTATGTCACAATCGGCGCTGCAGAGCTAAAACCATCATGAAATGAAAGGGAATATGCAGGTACGACAGATATCATAATGGGATTTTCAGAACTGATTTGAAAGGCTTTCCTTAACATATAAACCAAACAAATGCAAACCTATACAAACTAACAGGAGCTGGAATGAACACACAAAGAATGATGGATCATCCTCTTTAAATGTGAGTGCAATTTAAAAGAATAGTTTTGCAGAGTATTAGATGAAAAATCAATCCAAACACTCATGTTTGTATGTACATAAAGCAACAGCCAGCAGCCGGTTAGCTTACTTTAGCATAAAGACTGGAAACAGGCAGAAACAGGTAGCCTGGCTCTGCCCAAATGTAGAAAAATCTACCAGCACCTACATTTAACCAATTAACACATTAGATCTTGTTTATTTAAACCATATGAAAACTGAAGTTTATAAATGACAAACTGTAGCCTTAATCACAAGTCTGGCCAGCACATAACCTTGTAGCCTTTTTACCAGTGGTGATTTTAGACTCTTTTGCATTTTCTATTGTTTTTTTTTTGTTTGTTTAATGCAAAAAATACAATTTTCTGCATCAAGTTATGTTCAAAATGCCTTTATGTCTTGAGGTTAAAGGTCAAGTGACCCGTAATGGGCCATGCCAATTTAGAGCATTATTTATCCTCCTTCTCGGCATGCTACCATGGCTTGTTGGATCCAATGGATTCACGTTTTCTAGTTCCATATGATAACAGTATCTTTACTAGCTTTAAGACTGAGCCCACTGCAACCTCGTAAAGACAGTAATGCCAGCTGTTGATCCCACAGGTCTCAGAGGGTTGATAATTATTTTTTTAGGGGTGTTGAGATGACATTTAGGTTTGCTTATCAAACCCTTTAAGACCTGGGCATGATGCTGCATGATTATGGCCACAATGCTAATCACAATGATTGGGATCAATATGGAGATCACAATTATTTATCACCATTATTTATAGATTTTGGAGACAAATATTTTTATTGCAGTTTCATTAAGTTTCAGTTATATTTAAATAAAAAAGAGCGCTGCTTAAGTAAACAGTCAAAAACTTTAAATGTTATCCTTATACATTGTTATTGTCATCTATAGTTGTTGTTTGCAGGTAACACAAGTAAACTTATTAGGAAATAAATAATTGTATTTTTATATTTTTATGTTTAATATTTGCTGTGATTAAACAGGAATCCTACCATTAGTAGTTCTAATTATATATATTATAAGCTGCTTAAAGGTTAAACAGGTTATAATTCCTTCTCTAATATCTATTTAATATTGCTGTGAAAACAGTCACAGAAAGTTTGTGTATGCTCCTGAGAAAGTTAAAGTTTCTCACCAAAAACTTAATTTTACAATATTACATTTGAACATGGTAGGGTTATAATTTACTATTGCCCAACACTCATTTTACGGAGTAGCGCCTGAACGCACCACAGAGCTGTGTCCGGCCTCATAATGTAACTCAAAAAATCCATTAACGTTAGCGCTCCAGCTCAATGCTGTCAACAGACTAGCCGGTCACTGTGATTACTCTGAGCAGCATCATAGGAAGGATTTACTAATCTAAGTTAGTTGATCCAAATGTTTTTAAGGTTGTTCCTCTACAGCTTATTTTGGATTTGCAGTTGCAATCTTTAGGTCTTTGTAAAACTATCATGTGGCGACTGCAAGTGTGTGTGTGTGTGACCAGCGAAAAAATCAGATATATGGGTTCATCTCTCATCTGACGGTTCATCTCTAGCTGGTAGTTTAGGAAGTGCTTGATTTAGGCAGCAGAGCTGTCATGTGTATGTCAATATCGCTGTCAATCATGTACATTTAATTGTGGGAAGCCAAACTCGTGATCATGATAAATATTTGATAAATTGTGTAGCCCTGGGCAGAAATTTGTGCATAAATAAACAAAGGAGAATGCAAAAGTAAAGATATTACTTCATGTCTATTCCAAAAAGCAATCCAGCCAAGCTTTATAAATCAGGATTTCCCCTACTACTGTAATTGTATGCACATACATGACTTGGACCATACACTCACAAATGTATAGGCTGATGGAATTTGTTAGAATTTGCTTTAAGGAGCTTTGGACCCAAAATGCCCACAAAGTCCAGATGGCAACTCGATGAGATAAAGAAACTGGGGTTGTGATCTCTGTAGTATGTAGGACTGCAATGAAGCAGCTTGAACCGGTCATATGTGAGGTCCAACATGCTACATAAACACTGCTACAATCCTCTTAGGCTCAGGTCCAACTTGACGTACATCTGCATGGACCTAATGAAATGTATTTTGCCTTAATGCTCGCAATGTAAAGCTAAAGCAGGAATGAACAAGCACTGTAATGTGAAGGATTACAAGATCACCTCATTTAGGATAAAAGAAAGGAACAAAAGAGATCAAAACTAGCTCAAATAATTCACTTTAATGTAGCTGTCAGCTCTGCTTTCTTGGCTTTTAATCAGAGGTCAAACATCTGGCCTCGGGGCTTTTCATGTAATTGCTTCTGCTTTTCCGAAATGGACAATAACATCAAATCTATAAATTTGATCAAATCCTCAGTGATTAACTAAATGAGCTTTTTATGAAATAGGGATCCATTAGAGGAGAACACTCACCATCTTGATAGGCCATAAACGTCCCCATGCATGTTGTATGCATGTACGTGAAAGGTCACGACCCGCTCTCATTTTCCATGCTTTAATTTTGATGACAGGCTGGATGGCTGCGTCTATTGTTGAAGCCTACAGATGTCAGGAGATAACCACAGTGATTAATGATTATAATGGGATATAATTTACCAGAATCCCTTGTGTTTGTGTGTGACTCTACGATATCATACACATAAAAAAAGCTGTGCATTATTTCATGGGGAAAATAGGACATTACATAATTTTAACTGTTGGATTAATGAGGGGCTACACGGTGGTGTAGTAGTTAGCACTCTCGCCTCACAGCAAGAGGGTCGCAGGTTCGATTCCAGCTTGGGACTCTTCTGTGTGGAGTTTGCATGTTCTCCCCGTGTAAGCGTGGGTTTTCTCCGGGTACTCCGGCTTTCTCCCACAGTCCAAAGACATGCTGTTTAGGTTAATTGATCACTCTAAATTTGCCCGTAGGTGTGGATGTGAGCGTGAATGGTTGTCTGTCTCTATGTTGTCTGTCTCTATGTGCCCTGCGATGGACTGGCGACCTGTCCATGGTGTACCCTGCCTTCGCCCTATGCCAGCTGGGATCGGCTCCAGCCCCCCCGTGACCCCTAACGGGAAAAGCGGTTGACAATGGATGGATGGATGGATGGATTAATGAGGTGCATTAATTGATAGCAATATTAAACCCTATCTGGTGTCAATAAAGCTGAAAATCATCAATTTTATACATTTTTTTCTGGGCTATAGAGAGAGTTACTAGCATGTTAGCAGCATGTAGATTCTAGACTTATATGTCACTATTACATGAATTGTCATGACACGCATGTTGCCCTGAGGATGAATTCTAGTGAAATTGGAGATCCACTGATTTATCATTTAGTGCCACAATGACGTTAACATTTGTGGCTTTGAGTGGAATTTCTCAGCAAGTGTTGGATGCATTGCCATTTAATTTGGTACAGACAGTGGAGGTTTAAGGTGGAAATACAATGGTGGGGCAGCAACAACTACTTTGGACAAATGCAAAACCAGAAATTTCACATTTTAAGTGCATTTACTCATGTACACAACTTTAAAGTACCGTACTTTACTTGCATAATCCTATTTTATGCTACGTTATATAACTAATCCACCACATTTTGGAAGCCAATACTTTTTTACTACGCTGCATTTATCTGACAGCTTTAGTTATCAATTACTTTGCAAATTCAGATTATTAGCAAAGTCACTCAAACTATGTTCCTTTTTTTTTTAGCAAAAATATTTACATCTATAAGTCACTAAGGGGTGTTTTTGGCTTTAAATATAAATATATAAATGAATATATAAATAAATAATCCAATTTCCAGTGCGCTGTAGGCCTGTACCTTTGGAATTGGCAGTCCATTTATTAACAGTTTGACATGTATGCTCACCATAGAGTTATGAAGATATCAGCGTTGTTCAATTCAGCTGAATCCAAGCTTGCCAAACACATTGCATGATAAAAAACAAGTGTTTGCTTCCATTCCCACACACCTGATTCATCAGCCAGAGATGATGCAGGTGCACTTCACACATAGATGCTCCACCCAGTGTTCAATGACAGAACTGCATGTACACTCACCCTGTTTTCTAGGCCAGGATCAAACAAAAAAACAAGATTATTGCTCCAGCACTATGGTATACTGAGCATTAAGTTAAGCTATGCAAAACATAATTAAAATTAGCCCCACGTTTAACAGATGTATCATAAAAGTGATGAAAGTTGCTAAATATGGGACGGAGCCTCTCAACTGCTGCTTTCAACATGGTGGCAGCTTGCAGCTAAGGGTGCTAACAGTGCAAACAACAGAGATAACAGTGTTTACCTGAGGGGGAACTGAAGGATTGGTGCTATGCTTCCACGAAGACGCCATCGGTCATTATCAGCAGTAACGGCCATATGAGAGCAGTTCATGAGCCAGTCAGTGCTTTACCATAGGACAGTGGTTCTCAAACTTTTTACACCAAGTACCACCTAAGAAAATATTTTGCTCTCCAAGTACCCCTATATTATGACCAATGTTAAAATACATAGTGTAGGCCTACTCTAGCCCCTCACGCACACACACATACACAGAGAGAGCGAGAGAGAGAGAGAGCAAGTGAGGACATTAAGAATAACAACTGTATTTAACAAGTGCACTTACATAAGCCTAATAAGAAGGGTGTGCCTTCCTCTGAACACAGTCCTGCAATGTCTGGGTCAATCAAGGTCAGCTTCAGTCTCAGGTTTGGCTCTGCATCCGTCCTGCTTATGTATTTTGTTTTTTGTCAAGGCAAGTGAAGAGAGGTCTTTCTCACATATACAGATGGACGCTTGCTGTTCTTTGGCCATGGGTGTAACACAGAATTGAACTGTGGACTTGGACTGCTTTAGTTCATCATGATTCCTTGGAAAAAAAATCAACTGTTTTTTCTTAGAGCACTGTGTGTTTGGTTGTAAGATGCCATTTGAGGTGTGATGGTTTCATGCATTCATTGCTAAAAACTCTTCCTCTGTCCCGCTGCAACTGAATCCAAATTTGAGGTAACTCGAGTCATATTTCTTTGATATACGGCGTTTGCAGCAAGCGGAGACTTCACTGGTGCCGTTAAAGCAGCTGCTAGCACTTGTGCTTGGTTCACTGTCGTCCACTTAAGTTTCTGCGGGGCTGCTTGAAATGTTCTCCTCCTGTTCCACACTTTTGTTCCTAAAAATTCCCGTTGGAGCGACGATGGCAGTGTTTTGGAATCCTTCATCTTTATTTACCCACAACCAGCCTACGATGTACTGTAGCTGCAGCTATCGAACCAAGACCATGGGCAGGAGGTAGAGTCACGGCGGACATGAGACTTGACCACAACGCAAGTTACACTGTGCATGTGTTATAAACAGTTACTGCTTATTTTTACCAACTGGATCTGTGGTCAAGTCCATGTCCATGTGGCTCCATCTCCTTTCATAGGCCTTGTACGTGGCGGGGCTTCAAAATAAAAGTTTTTCAGAGATTCCTTATTGAAGATTTTTTTTTTCAGATTCCTCCACATACCCTCTGAGGGAGCTTGCGTACCCCAGTTTGAGAGCCAGTGCTATAGGTTATGCTCACATGCATGAATATGCACGCAAGCAGGCTGCAACTGCGAATCCTGCTATAGGAAAGGAATGATTCTCCTTGCTCTGCCTCTGATTGGCTGATATTATTATCCTAATCTTAATCAGTCACACTCCTGATGCCTAAATCTAACCAATCCAGAGCTGTCTAATGATGAAGGCACTGAGTCCTAGCCAATCAGGGGAAGAGTAAGAGCCTTTAGCTGCTATGTCAAAAAAGCACAGAGAAGTTTCAATTACAGTGATAATGCATGGAGGGAGAGTGATTTCATTCTCTGCTCAGGTAGACATTACTCCTCTATGCATTTACATAGACAATAGTTGTTTGCTATATATAAACCCATCCTTAGGAGCAAGGGGTTGCTGCTGATCTGGAGTCTGTGTTGTTCAGCTGCTGTCTATGAAAGCCAAACAGTCAAGGTAGCGCTGATCAAATATGAATCGATATTCTGTTCCTGTAATGCCTATTTCTCTCTCTCGTGGGCTAGATTTTCTAAAACCTGAAAACAGAGCCACGAGGAGTCTATTTTTTTTTCTCTCAGAACATTTGAATTACAATATACTGAGAAGTTATTATTTTTATTTTTTTGCCCAAAATTGCCCAAAAATATCTGCTTACTGAAACTTTGAAGGACAATAGTCTACTTGTAGCAAAATGCCTATTTTTACAGTATAGGCCTATTATTTCTTCTTTGTCACTGAGCAGTTCCAGCAGTCTATGGGTAAAACTGCACAATATTGTGCATACAATTTTAAACATATAAAAGTTCTATTGAAAGATACATTGTGAAACTACCTGTTTGTCATACCAAAAAGTACAAAATAAAATAAATGAAGGGATGATTAATGTAAAAACTGAGTTCTGAAAATGTTACTCTTAAGCTCAGTTTGTGTGTGATGGATATGATAAATCAGACTTTTAATGTGATTTCAATATCAAAACAATGCTGTGATAGTAATTACACTGTATTTATTTGATCCATTTTGCAACCAACTAACCCTGCAGGCTTTTCTGCTGCAGTGCTGCTGTTGAATGTAGGACATAGCATATGCAACATTAATCAATGCAAAATAATTTTTGGTTATAGTGTACTCTGTGTGTACTGTCCACTGTTTAAAGTTTGTTTTGAGCAGTCCCCCAGGCAGAGCATGCAGTGTTTCTTTTCCTCACAGTCAGTTTGCAAATCAAACATTGTATCTATATGCTTTTCTTTTGGTTAGAAACTCTTAAATTCCTTAGTGGGAAAATTCTCAGCGTCTTCCAAATTTGTTAAAGGATGCATAAGAAAAATAACCCAACTTAGATTTAAAAGCAGCCAAAAAAATATTCAAATTCTATCTGCAGGCATACATACAAAATTAAAGCATGTTATTTATACCACAGTTACCTTTAATTTAGAGCACATCCATGAGGAACTCAGTCTGCATACAGAATAATCAGACTGAGCGTGAAATCATCTAGTTTTCAATTACACATGTGTAACGGTGGAGTGGAACGTCATGTGTGGAGCGCACTGACAGGGCCGTGAGCAGATGATTTAGATACATGTTCACACAGTGCCAGGGACTCTGCACCTGAGAGCAGAGCCAATTCAAATATAGCACAGACTCCTGGGAAAAAAGTTTCCTTGAAAAACATGATTAATGGCGGTCCAGCGCGAGGCTGCATGGCGTGACTAATGCAAACAGGTTTTCTTAGGCAACAGAGTAACCTTTGCGCAACATTCGGAAATCACATTTTTATTTCGACTCGTGTTTGACCTCGTGAAGTAAAGTACCGTGTTGCTTTCAGAGTATGTTTTACACCCAGACCACCTTTTCTGCATGGTAACATGCTGGGAAAACAGCATCCAGTCATGCACTAATTTTAACATTACCAAATAATTTAACTAACTAGAAACCAGGCTGTGTGAGAGCAGACTTGTCTTTAAGTCATCGCATCAGCAGGAGAGAGCTGGCTGTGTAAATTTGAGTCAGCTCTTTGAGTAAACAATGATATAACACTCTGCAAATACTGAGACTATGTGGAGCAACACCATGACAATTCTGAGAAGTGTTAGCTAATTTTGGTTCACAAGTATTGCAGCAGATCCTCTTTGCATGACCTACAGCCTTACCTGGGATGTATACATTACCCTATAGGAAGTATATAAGTAGCTACTGTGCACAGGCCAACAGAGGTTGTATTTAAACACATTTAGGCTTTGAGCTAAAGGCTAATGCTAGCATGAATGCTATAAACCAGGCTTTCTCTTTGTACCGCAATTAAAAATATTCATATTATACTGATACTGTGCATACTGTATATAATTTATCTGTATATGTATAGGTACAGTATATAAGTATATGTAGCCTATGAGCCTATTTTATAATTTTCTAATTAAATATTTACAGATAGGCCTGTTAGCTGTGTGGCTAAGTGGCTACAACTTATATTTCATTGTGCAACCCTGTGTTGTAAAATGAAGTCACAACAACCACTGCTGAGGCTGAGAATACCACAAGAGGGGGGCATTCATATGGACTCTTCCTCTTTACACAGTAAACACCACCCCATTTGAAGGCACCAATAACATGACCGATAAATGAACCTTGAATTTAGTGAATTTGCAAGTAAGCGGCAAGTGCAACCAGTCAGTGTGTTTTTGTAATCATCACCTGAAATTGAGCTCATCCACATTTCACTTTAGGACAGGTTTGATGACATGTAGCAACGACAGGCTACAGCTTGCTGATAGTATATTCGCGGCGACGATTAGTACCTTAAAATGAAACTTGTGAGCTTGTGTTTACAACATAGGAGGTCATGTACACAAAGTGGTCATGAGAATACACACTGCTCAGCAATGGCAATATTTACATTGCTAGCAGACAACAGTTTAGCAAGCTAGCAAGCGGGTAACACAATGCAGGAAATGCAATGGCATAACATAACAAAAATCAATATGCAAAATTACAATTAAAATTATAATATATTAACTTATTTTGTGCCGACTTACTCACCCACTTACCATGCATCTGACAACGGCAACAAATATGTCACAACTTGTGAACTTGCTTGAGCTTTGAATGAATGGACTTCTCGCATGAACATTTGAAAGCACCAATAACAGCAAATATTTCACTTTAGTTTACTTTTTAACATTTGGTATCATTTATGTAAGAGGCTACAGCCATGCTAGCAGCTAAATGCTAACATCAGCATGCTAACATGCTCACAGTAGCAATACTAACATGTTTAGCATGTTGGTCAAAAATCAAATTAGACAAATTGAAGTTTGACCTGATAATGCATGCTATAGATGAAAAGTTAATGATCACCAAAGTTATTACATTTCATCCTCTAAGGAACATGTCTGAACCATAGACTGTATATAAAGATGGCCGACACGACAGCTCCCCAAAAGTGAAGCCAAAACATCTGGATTGCCACCTGGTGGCTGGCTGCAGTATAGGTCATAAAGCGATGGGACATGGGCCAAACTAAAAAGTCAAAGTACACATGAAATATTTTTTTTTTTTCTGTCATCTTTTATTTTTTTCTGATAAATCTTGTTTTAATTAATTAGTTGTTGTTGTGCTCCAAATGACATCAAAATCTCAAGATGGCAGCTCCTGTCAGTCGGGATATTTTACCTTCACTTCTGTACTGTTCTGTGGAGGTGTCTCATCCATTTTTATATATAGTCTACAGTCTGACCCAAATTTCCCAGCAATCCATTGAACAGTTGCAGGGATAGTATTTCACTTAAAACCACAAATGTGATCCTAATGGTGGTGCTAAAGAAAAAAAATCAGGATCAGCAAAGTCAGAATTCATCCTCTGGGCACCATGAATGTCTGCACAAAATCTGATCGCAGTTCATATTGCATATACAAATATTGTGTTGAGATATTTCAGCCTGGACCAAAGTGGTGGACCAACAGACCAACAGAAAGACCTTGCCATCTCTAGAGCCACACCACTAGCAAGGCTAAAAACATATATACTCAATTTCCTTGGTTAGCATTCTAGAAAATATTATGGATTTGGGGCTATTTCACCAAGTCAACCTCTCAGTATCTTAACAGGGGCTGTTATCGGCTCTTATCTATCCTCATGACTACAGGAAGTAATCGGGGTCATGGGAAATATGGTGCTGATTTGAAGTGCCAGACAATTGTATGATCTCTTTTAAAAAATTCTGTTGTGAGTGGTAAGATAGCAGAGATTTTTATTTGAGCACTCAAGCTTTATTAAAAGAGCACTTGACTCATGATCTCAAAGTCCTTATTTAGAAACGTCTCGGCATGAAATTTGATCTCAGCAATTTGCATAGGTAGAAATCCAGGTCAGCAGTTATTTCTAAATCTTGAACTTCACATGGAAAACTCCCAGCTCTGCGCCAGCCGACATCGAGTATCTCCTCATTCCTCATTGCCATATTCAAATGTTCCAACATCCTAAACCTTCGACAGCTGAGAGTGTCAGGCTTCTCTGAACAGCAAGAATATACTCAGAAACTACTGCTGTGATCATGACTGGACCAGTCTGGGTCTGATTGACCTCAGGGAGGATCGGGTGCAAGAAGAGGCCAAAATGTACCCATTAATGTGGGCTGCAAAACAAACAGTGCCAGAAGGGTGTAAAGGGGACACTGAGGTGGCTGCAGATCAAAATGAATGACGAACACAAGGTAGGGTCTGGTTACTCGGTCACCTGCCGGATGTTGAAAAACTGAAATGACCTCATACGGCTTGCTGAGGGGAAAGTAAGACATGTAGATCGGTCATATTTAATTAAATCATCCCTCATTTAAAGCTCTTGTGATTTTAATACGTTGGGAAGTCTTCCAACAATAGTCCCCCCTTGTTATAGGTGATGACTTTACTTCGATCTTTACCTAAACTATAGATTTGATGACAACTGGAAAGTAACAATATTGATTTTGCAAACTTTGTGCAGCTTGCACAAATGCCCCAAAGAGCTCCAGTTGCAAAAAAAGACAGATAACCCTTATTTTAACCTAAACTTTGGAACGGTGGAAGAGATTCTGGTACAGAAATATTAGGCTGCACCCAAGCCAGTAAGTGGCTGTCTAATAGGTTTATAAAAGGAGACTTTTAAACCAAGGTTTGGTATTATAAATGTTTATAAAAGCACCCAGTATGAAGTGGTTTAAAGTTTCTTGGTTGAGAATCCTCCTCCTGCAATAAAGCTGACCGAGATTTTATTTTCATTTGTAGTGTAGTAATACACAAGGGTTTCTGTAGTGTTCAACAAGCTAAAATTAAGACTTTTTAACACATTTCATTATCATACGGGTCACAGAATGACAGAAGCTTCAAGTTAGAATATTTCAAAATTAAATTTATAATATTTCAAATAACAGTTTAAAAGTTTTTTTTGACATTTTATGTCGACAAATGTTTTTGAAAAATAATGTATTTACAGGGCCTTTAGAAAGGTGCTGGATAAAACCATAGCTTTTCCTGAAAAGAATATATCATGATAGTGAATTTATCGTTTTAAAAAATTTGGCAGGTCAAACGTGAAAGGCTTGTGAGCCAAAAGTAAAATAATGCTGGATAAAATAATATAATGAATAATAATAAAATGGATAAATGGCTGACGTTGATGGTAAGCCTGGCAACGACTTGTTGTGAAATGAGTGCGATGGAACAGGGGAGGGAGAAAACAAAATTTAATGGCTGAATGTCCTGTAATTGACATTTATGCCACGTTTTTCTGTATTTTCAAGCTTTATTTTTAACATAACACTCCTACCTTATAATAATAATAATAATAATAATAATAATAATAATAATAATAACACGACCTAGATCCAGCTAAGTAGCAAAAAATTATGGATGGAAAAATATCATTAAAATTTAAGCCATTTCAATACCTTCTAAGGTCTTTTTTTTTTTTTTTTTTTTTAAAGGGGAACAGAATTCAATGCTTTTCAAGACCATGAATAATGAAAACTCTTGACATCTCTGTAAAATACACTCCTGACTAACACCAGACAGTAATACATTACTGAAAAGAGAGTAAACACTGCCATCTGCTGGTGTATAGGTGGAAATAAGTTGAATGCTTACTGATATTAAAGGAAAGAACTCATACGCACTTATGTATATTATCAAACTAATATTTTTATTTGTATTGAAGGTTACAGAGCATCGTTCTATCAAAACAAGTAAATCTAAATTTAAATATGAATTCAGTGGTATTAGTGGTCTCCAAATGGTCTCTTGGTTGTATAGTAAATACATTTCATAGAGTTCATGATGTTCACTAAGATGTGTCATTTTCTTCATTTATCCTGGTCAATAACTCAGTTTAACATGATGGAGGGTTGAACTAATTCAACACTGAATTCCTGGTACTTTAAGGGATGTGATGCCTTCTGACTATGTGCCCTTGACATGTTACTGATTCAGTGGATCCATTTGCACACTTTTAGAACAAATTCTACGTATGATTACAGATGTTTGGTCGCAATAACACATGTACTGTATGTCCATTCATGCTCTCCAAACTCACAGCTGCTTTCAAATATATACACAACAGTGCCTAATTGCAACACAAATTGATTCTTTGGTGTAAATGTTATCAAGTTTGAGTGATTTGAGAATGAGGGAACACAAGTTCACGACTGCCAATGTGGCTCGGGGGGAAGAGGCGGAGGAGATGAGGTGTAGACGAGGAGGGAGTTCACGAGTCTACGATCGCTTTTTTTCTGCTCTCAAAATTTCTGAAGTTGGCTGGCCGAATCTTCATCTCTGCAAATTCAATTGAGTGTTCATGGCCCTTCCAGTGGAACCAGTTGATCCCCTGCAGATTTACAGAGCACAAATCATGAGACAGAGGCTCCTGATAGAGAGATTTCTTAACTGTGCAACCAACAGACAGACATGGAGGGAATTCTCCTGATCTAAATCTATTTCTTTATTACTCCAAAGATGGGAGGTAAACAGTTGCATGAGATGTCATAAATATTGGAGAATGTAACTTTTGGTGTAGATGAATGTAAGAAAATAGCTGTATTTTGGGTAGAGCTGCAACAATTAATCGTTTAGTTGTCAACTATTAATTTAGCGGCAACTATTACAATAATCAATTAACTGGATTGAGTTTTTTTTTTTTAACCAAAAAAAAGTCCAAATTCTCTGATTCCAGATTCTTAAATGTGGATATTTTCTGGTTTCTTTACTCCTCTATGACAGTAAACTGAATATCTTTGAGTTGTGGGCAAAACAAGACATATGAGGATGTCATCCTGGGCTTTGCGCAACACTTTTCACCACTTTCTGACATTTTACAAACCAAACAGCTAAGTTGTTAGTTGCAGCCCTAATTTTGGGAAGCTGAATGTGAACTGTGACAACAAATACTAGGATATAAGATCCCCATGGGTTGTATGGTATTTTATCTCTGTAATTTTTAAATATGTGGTCAAAATAATGTTAATAGCAAGTAAAAAAGTAAAGTAAATGTAGTTGATGACTTTATAATCTCACAGAATACATGATTTTTTTCATGTAAATTTGTGAGATTGTCTTGCAAATTTACCACTTTAATCTCAGAGCTTTTTATCTGAATATTACTCCCTGCCTAGGCTCTGTAATTCTATATATATAGATACAGAGTTTATCTACATTGGCCCTAACGCTGTTGTACATCTTTCCCTGAACAAGAAAGGAATAATCAGAATCTTGAAATTAAATGTACATACCTTACTGTGACTATTGTCACCATATTTCCCCATGAGGTTGACACGATGACAGTTTTTATACCAAAAGGCACCTTTGTAGGACAAGGCGCAATTTGTGACGGCAATATCGTTATCGTTGTCGTAGGTGGAGAAGGGTCGACCCTGATGGTACGTCATGGAGTCACCTGGTGGAGATATCGACAGTAGAGCTTAGAAAACACAGCTCATGTGAATGTGAGTTTATTCAGTTAAAGACATTTATTTTAAATTAAGTACGTCATACTGGCTTTTCTTTTTAAGGAATAGTTCAAAATTTTGGAAACTATACCAATTCATTTTCTTGCTGAGGGCTAGATGAAAACATCAATACCACCCTCATATGTGTGTAATTAGTATAAAGTTACAGCCAGGAGGCATTTAGCTTAGCTTAGAGTGTAAAACTGAATTTCCCCACTGTGAGACTAATAAAGGAATATCTTTCTTTCTTTCTTTCTTTCTTAGCGTAAAGAGTGGGAATTGGGAAATAGCTAGCCTGGCTATCTGCGAAGGAAACAAAATCCACCTACTAAAGCTCACAGATTAACAGGTTGTATCTCATTTATTCAATTTGTACAAAAACAGTAAAAATTTGGTTTCACAATGGGTTCTGTGCCAAACTATTTTACACTGTGGTTTTTCAGATTTAAATGGCAATCTCAACATTTTTATTTAAATACATGTCTATTAAGTCACTATCTATTGCCGAATAAAGTACCACAGTGATGACTGAGCTAAAATTGTCTCTCCATTCAGTAAAATCAGACATCATCATCTCAGAGACCTTGGCTGCTCAAGACAGTGTAACCGATGAATGTATTGCAATATTTACATATAATAACCGTTATTAAAAAAATGCTGTACTAAGTTACTGCTGATGCAAATCAAACACTTTCTACTGCTGCAGCTTCACATTAAAAACATTAAAAGCAATGCTTGTGTTGCATACAATCTGGATGTCATGGTTATTCATCTGTGGTGGTGTATGACAGTTGTATTTGTCTGCTTGCCGGTTAAATAAATTCTATATTGTATATATAGTTAACTCACGAAACACAAAGTTCACTTTTATCATGAAGCACTCAAGAAATGCAATGTGTAAATGAGCTATTCATCAAAAATACATTAACAAAATAAGACAATGGTCATTTTCAGCATTTTAGACGCGGATCAGTTTGAAATATTACAGTGAGTAATGGAACACAAAGTGCCAGACACAGTGAGCTGACAGATGAAGAGCCGCAGGCAGCAGGCTGCACACCGCCAACTTCCCAGCGAGGTAACTGACTACTTTCACTTTCACAGACTCATGCCATTTGCAGTGTAATATCACACGGTTGCTTGCAGAACGATGGAAAAAGGACAACTAAACTAAAGTAGTTTGTTTTGCTACCCACATTATTCTGGGACATGTAGTATTAAAACTCCATTTGCAGTTGGCACCCAGTATATAGGATGTTGCCAAATTGATTTACATTTAGAGGTGCTGGTAGGTGGATTTTCTTGCTTTTAGAGAGAGCCAGGCTAGCTGTTTCCCCCTATCTTCAGTCTTTATGCTAAGCTAAGCAAACTGGCTGCTAATATTTACTGGACAAACATGAGTGGTATCATTTTTCTCATCTAAAAAAAAAACGCAAATAAGTGTTGAACTGATCCTTTAAGTGATACTTACCTGCTGTTCCACTATAAGCTCCTATGTAGATTTTATATCGTGTTCTTGGCTCTGCAATCGTGAGCTTGTCGTACTGAGCGTAGGCCGATTCCCCATGGTCCCTCAAGTCCACTCGCAGCTCATAGTGGTCAGAATTTGTGATTTTATGGAGGTTTGAGAGACCTGTAATAATTTAATATGTGTGAGTTGGGAAGAAGAGAAAGAGAGAGAAGAGCAAGGTGTACAAAAAGACTAAAAGAAGAGAGGTCTTACCCAGCCAGAACTCATCATTCATGTTACCGAAGCCAGCAGTGTAATTCTTCCAGTTCCTGAAGAACTCCAACTTTCCATTCTGACGTCTGAGGAAAACCTGAGGAGGGCCGAGCGTCACAACGGCTTCAAAATAATCATAACAAGCACGACCGAGGTCACCGTGATTGCTGTCTGTCATTAGAGAAACCAGGCAGGGTGACCTTATGCTATTCTATGTGATGTATGGTTTCAAAACTGCCTTTAAATTGGACTCCTGCAGGTTGATGTACTCACCATCCATCCTCCGCCATCTGTGGTCATGTCACAGTAAACTTGGATGGGTTGGCTCTCTTCTCCTCCCACATAGATGGTGTACAAACCAGAGGTCGTCTCTCCGTTCAGTAGCATCTGAGCACAGTCCCTAGGGCGTCTGTACAACTGTCCAACTAGATGCACACATTAAAAACACATCATCTCAGCTGCTTTATATTCATGACAGTTTTACAGTATCGAGTGAGAACGAGGGCCTTGGAAAGAAAAGGCAAGAAAGGAAAAAGAAAAGGTTTTTCCATCAGGAGCAGCTCTGACAGAATGAGAAATAAGTGCAGGTAGAGTATCAGATTAAAGGAAAGGAATTTGCGCTATAAATGAATACTTTTCTTTTTAACGTGCATCTGGACTGTTGCATGACAAATCAGCTGATCTTTAAATACTAAAATACCAGAATGTTGATTTTCAGGTGATACACACAGGTGTGCGCTTCCATCCTTACTGGTAGTGAAGACGGTGGTCACATGACGACTCCTCTGGGCCCCGGCGATGGCTTGCAGTCTCACATTGTACTCTGTGGATCCAGTCAGCTGAGCCATATTGTAAGAGGACGCTGTCGGACTTAGCACCACTTCCTGAACACATATAAAACAACAGAGCATTTACAAAGACTAAACTGGAGATTTAACAACAAATGAGCACATTTTACATAACTGCTAACTTGTTTTTATACCTACTGGTTCATAATAAGCCCTGTTTCCACTGCAGGAACTTTCCACAAAGAACCTTTTGAGGAACTTATTGCATTTCGACTGCAGGGACCAGGGTCTAAATGAAGTTCTGGGGACATTTTACAGGGCCTTTTTACCCCTAGATAAGGCCCTGGTCGGGAGTAGGACTTTCTAAAAGTACTGGAACTTTCTGCGTGATGTTTGCACGAACGACCGTCGCTGATTGGTGAAGCCATAAACACACACAGCGGCGCAGAGAAGAGCATTTCTCTTTGTTTAATAACATTAACATTTATTCTGATTCATTTAAAAAAAAAAAACGAGAAAAAGAGAGAGAGATCGTGCAAGCTTACAATTTGGTGATTGAATTATGTTATAATCTTAGGTCTCATAAATAGCTTAAATTAAAAGTGCCTTCTATCAGTACAGAAGCTGGCAAAACAAACCTCTTCCACTACAGTCCTTGGTCCTGAACAATCTGCTGGCAAGACTTAAACTGGAGACCCTTATCTCTAAATGATTTTCAACATAGAATACAGGAAGTGGTCACCGCTAGCTGCAGCTGATTCAATTAAATAACAAACACATGACCAACATGCTGCCATGATGGTATTGTCTTGATATTTGTTGAATGGATCTGACCCTGTCTTGGCTAGGTCTTAATTGTAAAAGAGGTTTTAATCTCAATGTGATTTTCTAATTAAATAAAGGTTATAATTAATCGAGCTGAGAAGGGGAGTGGAGTTTCACTTTCCTCCATTACATTCATTACATCCAACTTGCATCAGTAAATATATGCAGCAGTAAATGTCATTGCAGTGAGGCGAAACTATATTTTTTTCAATGCATTTTTCAGAATAATCAAGCTGACAAACTGAAGGTCCAGGCCACAGAGTGTGTTTACTGCAGTGACCACCAGCAGCCTTAGTCACATCGTGACTTTGTCGCTTTTTCATGTGTCAGCGGACTAATTTGCCTAATCTTTCCAGGTCTTTACACTGTGTTAGAAATGCAAACAACAGCTGGCTGAAGAAACCTTTTAGTTCCTTGAAAAGTAGTTCTCGGGACTAAAAGTGGAACTTTTGGTGGAAACACTTTGGTTTGGAAAATATAAAAAATAAGTGGAAGAGACATGCTTGACTCATTGAAGTACAATATTTACTGCTTCTTTTTAGGTATTTATTAAAAAGTAGAGTTGGTAATGTTCTTCAGAAACATTTTTTGTTATATTTGTTGAAATTCTTTGACTTTTCAGCTAGTGCTGATTGCTACTTTCAGAGTGTGCAACACTGGGATGCGTTTTTCGGTTGGATAATTCTCAAAATCTCACATACGCTTGGTAGTTTCTCAAAATTACCAACCCTAGATTTAATAATATAAAAAGAAAGAAATTGATCGTTGGTGCCCAAAAAGTGCTGCATTCGTGCGCTTTAAAATCAAATCTAGAAAGCAAACAATAACAACACATGGACAATGTAAAACAGATGATGTGAATTTGGGACTTTCCTGCTTTGAAAAGTTACTCTTCAAAAGCAGACCTTGGATGTCTGAGTTTCTCTGAATGCACTAAAAAGAAAATTTATAATTCATGTTGGTATAAATTTTGCCTGCCAAGAAGTTAGAACATAAATCCAAAAGCAGATGGCATGCTTTGGAAAATAGTCGTCAGTAACGGTGAGTTTACGCAGTCTGTGGTTTTTGGATTTAAACAAGAAAAACTATGACTGAACTGGTGTGGGTGATTATGTACGTACCCTGATTACACCATCAGCAGAGGAGAAGGTGAGCGTGTAACCAGTCACAGCAGCCTGCGGAGGTTTCCATGTGAGAGTTGCACCATCAGTTTGAATGTTAATAGCTGTCAGATCACGAGGAGGATCCACATCTGAAGATACAACATCACACTGTGGAGTTATCATTCATTAAAATGTACAACAATCAATATGCATTTTACTCCAGGTCCTCCCTCTCTCTACAGGCCTACCGGTGGTGAATTCAGTAACAGCAGGGTCACTCCTCTGAGCTTCTTTCATAGCATGTACTCCCACTGTGTAATGGGTTCCTGGAACCAGGGAGCCCATCTCGAACTCCACCGTGTTCCCAGAAACATGCTCCACCACCGGGGACACTGTAAGGCAGGACACACCCACCAGTCAATTCAACAAATCACATAATCAAAATTAAACAAAATGTGCCTTTCACAGTTTATACAATTTACTATTACCAGGCTATCACATTGTTATATTTTGCTTTAGATTTCTATTTTATTACATTAGATAATATTGGGATCGGCTCCAGCCCCCCCGCGACCCCTAACAGGATAAGCGGTTGACGATGGATGGATGGATAGATAGATGATATTCATTTTCCTAATTTAAGTGCTGCACTATTTTATGTCTTAGATTTTGTTCCGCTTATGTGGAACTGGGGACATGGTGTGAAAATAATAGATAAAAAAAGTTAAATACTTTTTGCATTCTCCCAACAATTTTTTGCATTCTGGTCTATGACAGCTTGTACTAGCTTGGAAAATAACATTATGGCGTACTGAATTTGATGAATTTACTGTTTATCAGACCACAAATGAGCCAAAAAGTCCCAAAGCGATGGGAGTGAGGTGGAGGGACCACGGGTGCACAAGCCTCTTGTCTCATTTGTGGTCTGAAAATTCATCAGATTTACTGTCCCACATTGCCATTTTCCAAGCTACTACTAAGGAAAAGTTTTGTGAGAGAACACAAAAGTTTCTCAAGAGAATGCAAAAGTATTATCTATTTTTTTATCCCCCGTGTCCCCTCTGGGGCTCCATATACTGACGTGGTTTGTCTATGTACACATTCTTTATATATACATATCTGTTGGAGCAGCATTTCCAAAACTCTTTTCTAGGGACCCACTTTTTAAAAATGACAAACCATCGTGACTCAATTTAAACCGGCCTTATCTAGAAAGAAGAAGAAGAAGAAGATCTGCCTTTATTAGTCCCACAGTGGGGAAATTCAATTTACACTCTGTTTAACTTATACATGGTACATGCACACAAACACACACACACATGCAGTAATGGAGAGATGTCAGAGTGAGGGGGCTGCTCCTGACAAGCGCCCCGAGCAGTTGGGGGTTTGGTGCCTTGCTCAGGGGCACCTCGGCAGTGCCCAAGAGGTAAACTGGCACCTCTCCAGCTACCAGTTCACACTCAGTTTTTGGTCCATGTCGGGACTTGAACCGGCGACCCTCCGGTTCCCAAGCCAACTCCCTACAGACTGAGCTACTGCCGCCCCCCAAATATACATGGAGAGAAGGGTTCCTGCCGTTTCCACATCACCTCATATTATCATGAATGGGTAAACAGCCATTTTGAAGAGATACACATTTGATAAATCCCAACTTAGTTTTATGAACACATTATTGAAAATATATACACGTAACCTTATAAATGAAACCAAATAAATGCAGAAACACACCTGAATCAGCGCTGTAAGTAATGGTATAGCCATCAACAGTGGCCACAGATGGCTGCCACACCAGCAGGGCTGAGGTGTCAGTGACATTAACTGCAGTCAGACCCTGAGGTCTGTCCAAAGCTGGAGGTGACACAAACAGGAACAATTCAATTTTCTATGAAATGACTCCAACATCAGTACAAGTCAGGGAGGACTGACACAGAAGTGTTGCATGAGAGAACAAATAGAAAGCCAACCTGTGATTACAGTGTCAGTGCTGGGGTCACTTTCCTCCAGTCCCTTCACAGCACTCACAGTCACTTGGTACATTTTGCCAGGGATCATATCGGGCAGCAAAGCCTCAAACACATCGCCATCCACAGTCACCATAAGTGGGCTTCCTGTGGGAGGCAGAGAACAAGACCTATGCCAAATCAAATATGCAATATATCCACTGTGGCAACCCCTAACAGGAACAGTGAAAAGACAAACAACAACAGCAAATTATAGCAACACAATAATCTTGATGGACCTCTTACCTCCTTCAAAGGGCACATAGGTGATTCTGTAGTTATCCACTGGAGAGCGAGGCGTGGACCAGTGAACTACAGCTGAGGAGTCCGTCACTTCAGAGAAGCTAAGTCCTCGTGGAGTGCTCAAACCTAGTAAAGTACACATGGATATGCACAGAGAGGTAAGCAGAAGAAAAGGTGAGTTAAGGTGAAGAAACTATGGCCAGTAACATTGTGGGATTAAAAGAAAAATATGAGCTTGGAGGATCCCAAAAGACCAATTTCTATTAGAGTAAGGCAAGACTAAACCACAGGAGTAAGAGTGATTAGTAGGACTGTAGGTTCAGGTTTCAGACAGCAGATGCCACACCCAAAAATTCAGAAGTTAGTATAAAACTGCACACTTTGCTGTGTTTTTATATACCTGTCTGAGCAACCCCAGTTATAGGTTGGGAGCGTTGGTCCAATGTGACACCATAAAGCTCAATTTCATACTCTGTGCCACTCATGAGTCCTGTTAAAACCTTGGTTCGTTCATCGCCACGGACGCTGTAATCTTGAGGGTGGGCTAATCTTTTGCTGTCTCTTATTTTGATCACATATCTGTCAAACAAGTCTTCATCAGCCGTCCACGACAGACGGAAACCGTCGGCCGTGATATCCGAGACAAAGAGATGCTCCACCTCCGGCTCAGCCTCTGGTTAGACAAGGAAACATAAAATTGGAGTAGGTTTGGTTTCCCAGCAACATTCATCAACATCTGGAGGAGGTTGGAGGAAGTGAGCATTCAGGCAAGAAGGTTTCCATGTGGCAGACAGGGTTAAATTCCAGCCACCTCCGATCTGCCATGCTCAGGCGTCCGTTAGTGTAAATCAGTTAAACCCACAGCACACGGGCTACAATGTCTGGGTGAATTAAAAAGACACGATGCTTTTTGTAAATGTTTATTTGTCAGTTAACAGGGTCACATTCCTTAAAAGGCTGATCGGTTGGGAGGGATTGTGGCATACGCCAGTCGAGACGAGGTCCCCATGCGTCTTCAAGGCCAGCCTCGATGCATTCAGTGCATTCAAAGATAATGAAACAAATGAGATTAGAAGTTAAATCAACTGACATTTCATGCTCAGAATGTCTTGTTGATTAATCAGTGTTTTCCTACGTTTGACCATTTTACTTTTTATCAAGCCAGATTGATAAACCAGCATCAAAAAAGGTAGCAGCATGGTGAAAGTAACTTTAGAAAGACGTCTGTGTAGCGCCAATCAGAAATTTTAAGGAAAACACATTTTAAAATATGAAAACAAACAAATATGCTTGCTCATATTTTGGAGCTACAGAAGAAACAAGAGGAGAGCTCCACATCTTTCTTCCAGCGATGAAGCAAATACTTAAAAAGAAAAATCTGGAAAAGATTTGTGTTACAAATCTGAGTTAGGGTTAGGTAACAGTACTGAGCTGAAGCCTCACCATCAAATCATGGCAGTAAACCAAATTCAGCCCAGTCAGCAGGAAAAAATTGTCGGCAATGTATGTTTCTGCAAACCATGGATATACTGAATGTCATGCAGACCAAGTGACATCGGGCGACCGTTATATTATGGGGTATATTAAGGTTGTGTTTAGAAGGTAACCTGCAAATTGCAAAATCTTGCAAAAAGTCTTGCAAGATGTGAAACCAAACCACGTGAAACCAAAAGTAAAAGTTGACTTCATGGTGTTGCGATTCTTACTTTACATTATAGTAAGTTCGCTATGAGCAGTTATTGTTTATTTGCGGTATTTATGTGAGTACGTTACATTATGTTATTGTAACACTAACCATGATCTTTTTGTCTGACCTTAATCAAGTAGTTTTACTGCCTAAACATAACCAAAATTAACCACGTGGCATTGTGTGTTTCTGCATGCATGATATGAAGCTGATATGAAACATATTTATGAAACATATATAAACACAGGACTTTCACCCAGGAGATGGATTTTATGTTATTTTTTGACACAAAAAGGATCTTTTTTCTAACCATAACTATGTAGTTTTGTTGCCTAAACCTAACTAATCATTTCACTTTGAACACAATGCATTGTGCATTTCTGCAAGTGTGAGATGAGGCTGATATGAAGCGTATTTATGAAACGTATCAAACAAACACAGGACATTCACCCAAGAGACCACCATTTGTGTCCCGTGTGAAACCAAAAGTAAACCATGACTTTATGCTTGTTATGTAATGTTGTTACACTTGTTGGTACAACAAGTTGGTACATTTGTTGCCTAAACCTTACCAACTGTTTTACAACATTAACGCACCCACATGGCATTGTAAGTTTCTGCAAGCGTGATACAAGGTTGATATGAAACGTATCTTTGATTCAGAAGCGTCGACATTCAACATATCCAGTGGTTTGCATGAATGCACTATGGCAGTATTTGTTTGGCAGATGCAAAATGTATCAATATTCAAGCAAATTTCGTTAAATTCTATATTCTTTGATTATAAATTAGTATACAAAAAGCATAAATAAAGAATTACGGCATTTACAGACCTGCCACGTTGAGATGGTGAAACTTCAGAACTGGATCATTAAGTTTAAGATCATCTATGAACAGTAGTTTGTCACTTTTTTAGTAAGACAAGGGACCTTGCAGAGCACTGTGAGTGGTACCTGTCACAGCCACTGTAGTCAGAGGCCGAGAGAGAAGCCCTGATTCTGACACCCCGGTCAGCCTGATCTCATAGCCTATGCCGGTGATGAGGCCCCAGATATCCAGGTGACTTTGGTTTCCTGGCACAGTGAACTCCTGAGGCTCGAGCAGCCAGCCAGAGTCTGTCACCACTATGTGAAAACGACTGAAGCCGCCAGAGGGGGATAATTCCTCCTGCTGCGGCGGCTGCTGCTGCTGCTTCACCTCCCACGACACTCTGAAGCCGTAGGGAGTTATGTTGGAAATGGTCAAGTTTTCCACTCTAGGCAAGGGAGCTGGAGAAGAGTGGGTTTGATTTTGTGGGAGGAGGAACAAGATTCCATTAGGAGGTTAATGTGTGCAATGGTTGCAAAAGCATGTTATAAAATCTGTTCTTCCTGTGAGGTTTTAAAGAAGGCAAAAAGAGTTCAAGATGGGATCTTCTGATCTGAATATCTCCTAAACTTAAAGGCCAAAACACATCAAGGGCAAATTTTGTATGCATCATAAAGTTTTATATAATTTTGCAATAGACTGTGGAGAGAAAAAAAAGGATGCAGCCTCTATTTCATAAGGCCGCATTTTGAAGTTTGGATTTAATAAGGCCTGAAGATAAACAAGGATGTCATGAACCATTATGGCTGGGATTTCTTACAATAAGGCAAAGATGCTGCCCAAGACAATTAGCAGACATGTATCACTAGATGTGAGGACGGAATCGTCTTGTTCAAAAATTCTGTAGCAAATAGCTCTAGTGACATCTACACAGACATCTAGTGGCCATTAGTGGTACTGCATCTTTACACAATTCTGTCCTCAGCTTTGTGCTTTTGATTTTTTTTAAATGACTTTTACTGCATTTCTTGTTATATGTTATGTTTAGTAGCAGCTAATTGGGATCCAAATAAAGAATAAAGCTTTTAACCCTAAATATGGCCTGATGTTTTCTACTGGCATTTCTACAGGTGCACTTAAAGCAAAGTATGCCAGCTCTTTATCCAGCGGCAGAAAGTACACTTACTCAAGTATTTTATATATGGTATACTTTGAACTTCTTGTACTTTACTTGTGTTTCAATTTTCTGCTACTTTATACTTCTCCTCCACTATATTTCAGAAGCATTTTACAGCTTTAGTTACTTTTCAGAAGTAAAATATTAACACAAAATAAACAAATAAATGATGATGTATTATTAGAAATGAAGCTACCCAGAAGTATATAAAATTAGCTTTTCCTTTACTAGCTGTATCATTAAAGTGATGTAAACATGAATCAGTCAGTAATCCAATAATAAAACACAGGGCAGTATACTATTATTCTGAAATGAAACAGTCTGCTAGTTTTATATTTGGTATTTCAGTATATTTGGTGCTAATTCCTCCATACTAGGACTTTTATCTGTGCAGTATTGTTACTTTTACTAAAGTGAAATATCTGTGCACTTCTTCCACCACTGTCTACAGTAGCTACCTGACACTGCAGGCAACTTTCATGAGATAAATAAAAACGTATATAACAAAAGATACAGTACGGTATAGTGCATGCTTATTTAACACCCATCTCTGACCTCTTAATAAATAAATCATGTGGTTTTGTGCACGAATAATGCAACCAGATTGTGAAAACAGTATGATGCATATCAAATTTTCTCTTAACGCATTTCAGGCTTTAGACCTGCAGATAAAAAAATATTGTTTTAAGTTGCATTCAGAGGATTATTCTGGTATATTAAGCTGACACACTCCAGTGTCCATTAATTGTTTTGATGCAAAAACTCTTTATACAAACCAGTTACAACTACAAGTTTAGAAGTAAAATACGTGGTACCTGTGACGGCGTGGGCTAACACAGAAGGAGTGTGACGCCCATGAGAGATACCGTACAGTTCAATATCATAGCCTGTGGCATCCATCAGATTAGAGATCGTAATGTTACGAGCTTCACCAGGCAGTCTGAACTCCAGTGTATCAGACTGCTGCTCGGGGTCACTGACCCGGATAACGAAGCCATCAAAGTGGCCCGACACAGTGCTCCAGGACAAGCTGAGGTTATGTGGGCTCACAGATGACGCAGCTATGGGCCCCAACTTTGGGACATCCTCTGAACAGAGAAAAAAAAAAAAAAAAAAAAAAAAACACAGCTTTTCAGTTGTGTTGTGCTAGTAAATCACAATGTGGTTGGTACAAAGACAATATGTAATGTGATACCTGTTGTAGCTACTTCAAACAGGGGCTGTGTGTTCTGGCCACCAGCGCTTGCGTACAGCTTTATGTTGTAGCTTGTGCTCGCTTTGAGCCCGGCCATGACTGTGGAGCGCATGTCTCCTGGCAGAGCGCGCCCCATCGCCTGCGAGGGCAAAGCAGACTCTCTGACTTCTACTATAAAGTTATCAAAAGCCTTCTCTCCTGTCCGCCATGACAGAGAAAATCTGTCTGAGGTAATGTTAGAAACAACTAGCCTGGACAAATCAGGCTCTTCAGCTACAGGGGGAGAGAAAAAAATATAAAATAGATTCATTTATTGACATACGAAGTATCTGTCTCTGTGTATACAGGCCCAAATCAACTTTACAGTGCAGATAAGAATATTTAAACTAGGGCTGTCAATCAATTAAAACATCTGTCACTGTCCCTAGTTAATTAATTGCAAATAATTACAAATTAGTCGCACATTTTTATCTGTTCAAAATGAAGATGCTGCTTTATGCAAATTTAGAAATATATGTATTACTGGAAATCAATTAACAACACAAAACAATGACAAATAGAAACCCTCACAGCATAAAAAATATGCTAATGTCATAACATGGCAAACTCCAACAGGCAACAACAGCTGTCAGTGTGTCAGTGTGCTGACTTGACTAGGACTTGTCCCAAACTGCATGTGATTATCATAAAGTGGGCATGTCTGTAAAGGGGAGACTTGTGGGTACCCATAGATCCCATTTTCATTCACATATCTAGAGGTCAGAGGTCAAGGGAGCCCTTTGAAAATGGCCATGCCAGTTTTGCCGAAACTGGAGCGTTATTTAGCCTCCTTCATTTTAAACTGAGCCTGCTGCAACCTAAACATTGCAAGTTGCGTAAACATGTTAAAGAAATCAGTGAATTAGAAATCAGAATTTTCGTTAAAACACATTATCGTGTTAACTTTGACAGCCCTAATTTAAATGCTACTAATTCATGACCCTATTCTTTGTAATACACAAAATCAAAAATACCTGTTGATGCAACAATACTGACAGCACTTGTTCTGGATCCCTTGTATGTCCCATAGAAGTAGACTACATAGTCAGTGCTGGGCCTGAGCCCTGAGACGTCATGGGACTGTACACTGTGGGATATGTTATATTCCTTTTGCTCCATCAGCCAATCAGAATCAATTATCTCCACGATAAAACCATCAAATTCTCCTTCAGTGCCGTTCCAGAAGATTGAAAAGCTCTCTGACGTTAAGTTTGAGATATATAGTTTGCCAACCACTGGCTGATTCACTAAAGAGAGAAATCATTATTAGATTTTCATTAGAAAAACATTTTGCAGAACAAATACTGATAGATTTAATACATTATTTCTAAAGCTGATTAATCAATTAAAAAAATAATAGTGTTACAGGATACTCACATTGCAATTCCTGGTAGTCATAATAGCGTAAATGGTGAAATACATGCATATATCTTTGCTTAAAAATTAACTTAGCAGCTTGAATTGTAAACAAATTACACCTATTGCTTTAATTTAAACTACACTAATAATTAGATGGACAAACATGTAATGCCAAGTGGAAAAGAGCTGAAGAATACTGGCCTGCAAGTGTTGATTTTAATGTGAAAATGTGGCAAAAGAAGAAATATAATAGCATAAAATAAAAGTCTCTTTCATGCATATGACAGGAGATCTGATCATGCAGTTAATCTGTTAGCAATAAAAAAATATAAATTCTACGTAATGTTGCACCAGAGCAAAGCAGAATAGGACAGCTACAGAAAAAAGTTAAACATATGACAACTTCTTTTTACATGCAATGAAAAATTAAAAGATGCTTGCAAACATGCAGCAGATAAATTAGGCATCATTCAGATGTAAAACAAGGTGGCGTTACTGTTAACCTCAGATTATATTATTAGTTTTTTACCTTGATAAGGACAAGAAGATTTAATCATTTGCCACCTAGTAGTTCAAAAGGAAATGAGGATATTTACTGAATCTGAATCGACAATCTAATCTCACACAATCTCACTAACAGAGCTCAAATGACACTAAAACTCACACACGTGAGCACAATAGTAGAGCAACAGTCCCTCAAGGTTAATCGATTATACACTGAATGAGTGTTGATGGGATGAAATGAGATGGTCACGCCGTCGCAGCGTGAAAGTGGGTGAAAGTTATTGGTTTTGCTTTTGCAATCATTACAGCACATCAGCGTCAAACCTTCACCATGATGCAGGGGATGGGAGGGGAGGGGGGAGGGAGGGGGCTTCATGCACTGTGGTAACTGGGATGGAGGGAGCAGTTCGGGGTAAGGTGAACATTTGAGGGGCGTTTGCCTTGCTCAGTGATGCGGCACGGGTCCCCATCACCCTGCCCTCTCTCAGCTAGACAGAAACAGTGGCTGGAGGGTAAAGAATGGTTCATGGCATGTTGGTTAAGATGAAGCAGTTCCCTGTGGCCAGGGTGTTGGACAGTGATGACAAAACAGAAATTAGGTTATTATATTGTTCTTGTTTCATGCAGCGAGGTGTGGACGCTCCACTGTGAGTTGGACAACAGAGGTTCTAGTGAACACCGACTGAAACAAAAAGTTAAATATGAAAAGGAAAGAAGGAAGGTTAAAGGACAAAAAACGCTGCAACATTGCAAGTTGCAGGTACCTGTGGTGGCTTCAGTGTACACAGGTCCGAGGAAGGAGCCCTGATACAGCCCAAACAGGCCAACCATGTAGCTGGTGTTGGGATTCAGCGCGGAGATGCCCAGGCTGAAAGCGTCTCCGGACAGACTGAGGTTCTGGCTCTCTTTCAGATTGTCCAAGTTTGTTACCTCAATGACAAAGCTGTCAAATTCCCCACCGATGGGGCTCCAGGACGCAGTGAAGCTGTCCCATGTAATGTCAGAGGTGGTGAGGTTCACCACCATGGGCTCCTGCTCCTCTGGTAGATAGACAGATCAGAGTGGGGTCAACTGAATGGCAAGATGGATTGTAAAAATGACTCTCACAAAAAATTTTACAATATTCCTTGCAATAAGTACGACTGAGTATCTGGGCCACGGTTAGGGAAAAAAATGAATCTTTGGTAGAAAAGTCAAAATAACTATTATGAAAACAAAGTCAAAATATTCAGAGAAGAAAGTCATAATATTTCAAGAAAAAAAGTAATATTTTGAGAATTAATATTGCCAGACTATGAATTTAATCTTGAAGTATTCCGATTATAATCTTGAAATAATATGACTTTCATCTCAAAATAATATAACTTTAATCTTGAAATATTAGGACTATTTCCTTGAAAAAATTCAATATCTTTAATATTAAAATATTATGATTTATTTCTTTTTCCTCAAAATATTATGGATTTAATCTTAAAATAATCTGACTTTAATCTTAAACCGTTAAGAAAAGACTTTAATATTAACATAATACAATTTCTCAAAACATTCTGACTTTGTGTTGAAATAATATAACTTTTTTAAAAAAATACTTTTTTCTCAAAATGCTATGACTAATCTTGAAAAATTCTGACTTCTAAAACTACATAGACTTTAATCTTCTTTAAAATTTAATTAATGAATTAATTATGGAATCTCTTGCTTGATTTGTGTGGTCCCAATACTCTGCCATATATGAGAGGTAAAGCAAATGAAAATATGGGATGAAACTGTATTTTACAATGAAACATCAACAGTCTGCAGCCATCCTGAAATATTCACAGTATAAAAATAAGTGGATGTGATGATAATGGGTTGAGATGACTGCCTACAAAAAAAAAAAACATATTTGTTCCATGTACCTGTAGTAGCAAGAACTTTGAGAGGTAAAGATCGCTTCCCTTCCACCAGCCCTTGTAATGTAATATCATATTGTGTAGAGGGGGACAAACCCTTTATTTCAGTCATCCTCACACTTCCTTGCAGTGTGGTCACATTAGCATGTATCGCCCCTGACAGAGCCCTGAGCTCCACCAAAAAGCTATCGAACGCCTCGTCAGGCGCCGTCCAAGCCAGGCTTACACTGGTGGAGGTGACATTGACTGTGAGGTCCCCGAACACATCCAGACTCAAGCTTTCAGGCTCAACCTCAGAGTTCATCACACCAGTATCAGCAGTGTTTAGAGGATGTAGGGGATCTGGGGTTTGAACTGCATCAACATCCAGAGCAGCTGTTTGGGTATCTTTGATGCTCAGTGTAACAACATCTGGAGAGGTAGGCTTGGGTGCTACAGTGAATAAAAGCAGGTTAAATAATGAATTTGTGACCAGCTCTGCAAATGAAATGATGAAAAAGAGCCTGTGAAGAAGAAACTGGGTTAAAATAAGACCACAAGATGCTGTGGAATTCAAATAAGATAATGCTTATTCTCTAACAGTCTCGTCTTTTATTATCCCAGTTTTTTCAGGACTGCGGTCTACATTATCAAGCAACAGCTAAGGCATTAATGGCACGTGAGTCTGCGCCATTAATTTTTGAAGTCTCTGAGTAGTCCACAAGAGTGGAAGTACACAGTTGTCTTCAAATAGATGATGAAGCCATGCACAGCCATTTTTGTTGCCGCTGTCCTAAAGAAAGAACGTTGTGTTGAGTCTCTTTAACATGCAAGTGACCGATGGTGTAATTTTCCCAGACTGCTGGAGAACCACGTAATTGTGTAAATGGGATTGAAGAAGATGATGCGGATGGAATTAGCTTTCAAGGAGCAAAATGGTTGCATGTAAAAGCTCAAATGCAGGAAGAAATCGGGACAGTCAGTGTATTAAAACCCAGTGGTTCCCAACCTGGGGCGCAGTGCCCCATACATTTGTATTATACTATTTGTAGAATTAGATACTAGTGGTGGCTGTGTAGAATTGTCTCAGACTTGTGTGATCCAAAAATTTCCAATAACTCCAAAGCACTGTTGTCTAAAAGTCTAAATTTATTGAAAAAAATATGGATGTAATGATTGAAATATTCTGATTCAATCCATATTTTTTGGTGTTTAGCCTTTCAAAAATAAAACTTTTGCGGTTAAAAAATTGTGTTCTCCTCTCGTCACACTCAAAGGGAGGTCCATCAATCCATCGTCAACCCCTTATCCCGTTAGGGGTCGCAGGGGGGCTGGAGCCGATCCCAGCTGGCATACGGGCAATTTAGAGTCATCAATTAACCTAAACAGCATGTCTTTGGATTGTGGGAGGAAGCCGGAGTACCCGGAGAGAACCCATGCTTACACGGGGACAACATGCAAACTCCACACAGAAGAGTCCCAAGCCGGAATCGAACCTGCGCTCAACCCGCTCAACCCACTCAAAGGGAGGTGCACACCTATATTAACGGGACGGCCTAGCGGTAATCTAACAACACCTTAAATTATATTTATTTAACCACAATAATACAAAATCTATTTTGGCTCTAACTATTACAGTAAAAAAATGTTATGAATATAACAAAAAGGTGTTATAGTCATTAAAAAAAAAAATAAAATAAAAAAATAAATAAATTAAGGCTGTCAAAGTTAACGCGATAACGGTTGAACGCAAATTTTTTTAACGCCACTTCGCCATTTCTTTAAGACATTAACGCAATCTGTCTTCCGTAGGTTGTACTGGGATCCATTTTAAAGCTAGAGTAAGAAACTGGTATCATATGAAACTAGATCTAACTAAACCTAAGGAATCCATGCCATACTAGCTTGTCAGGAAAGAGGCTAAATAACGCTGCAAACTTTCATTGAAATTTGAAGAAGGAAACACTGTCATGGACATTTTCAAAGGGGTCCCTTGACCTCTGACCTTAAGATATGTGAATGAAAATGGGTTCTGTGGGTACCCACGAGTCCTCCCTACAAACATGCCCACTTTATGATAATCACATGAAGTCTGGGGCAAGTCATAGTCAAGTCAGCACACTGACACACTGGCAGTTGCTGCTGTCTCTTGGGCTTGAGTTTGCTATGTTGTGATTACCTCCGCCAAGGAGGTTATGTTTTTGCCAGCGTTTATCTGTCTGTTTGTCTGTGTTCAAGATAACTCAAAAACTTATGGACGGATTTTGATGAAATTTTCAGGGTGTGTCGAAAATGTAAAAAGGGAGAACTGATTTAATTTTGGGGGTGATCCTGGATCCTGGATTCTGGATCACTTTGAAATTTTCATTAACATTGGGGTCAATGGGACCCAAAAAATTGTTTCTCAATATCTCTGGTAATTGTTGCCCAAAGCTCATGAATTTGAATCAGGGATTTACAATGTGTACTTTTATCAAATCCCAAAGGCTGATCCAGATCTGATCCAGATGGCGGATTTTATAGCAATTTATATAAAAAATAGGGGTACTCTTACATTTTGGCCTAATGTATTGTGAGTTTTATGTTGTGTCTTGTATATATGTTCTATGTTTGCCACTGATATAAAATTCTTTTTAAAAAATGTAGGATTTTTATGTTGGAGTGAATTACAATATGGGGGGAAACTATGGTGCTTGGCGGAGGTCTGCGCTCTCCGAGTGCCATTCTAGTTTAAGTATATTTTTATCATGCGATTAATTACAATCAAGTATTTATATCAATAAATCGATATATCAAATACCAGTTGACAGCCCTAAGAGATGATTAACTCATTTATTACACAGAATCACCTTATTTAAATTGAAGATTTTATTCAATGATTTGTAATTTTTGTCTTAAGGGTGATGACTTCAGAAAATAAGACTCAGCTTTTCTTAAACACAAGTGGAGGGGGGGGGGGGGGGGGGGTTCAAGGAAAATAAGGTTGGTAAACACTGTTATAACCCCTTGTATAAGAATGTATTAATGCCTCAGAGAGAACATAGCTCCCACTTATTCCTACTGTAGATTTCTTCTTGAATTTGAATTTCGGGAAGCAACATTTTGCCACAGTACTGAAGCACTGTGAGATCAGATGGGATGAATTTATGTTTGTCATGCCAAAGGTATTCTTTGCAGGGAAATATTAGTGAGGAACATACCACCATGCAAATCATATTGGATACTCTGATCTAAGCAACTATTGGTTCTCTATGAAACAGAACAGAATTTCCACTGAAGGAAGAAGTTGTCAAAGAAAAACAACAGGACAAAGAGTCCCTAATAAACTAAAAGAGGAGCTTATACCTGTGACTGCAACAGCTTCAAGTAGCGCAGATCTCTGGCTACTGGTTAATCCATAAAGAATTATTTGATATTCTGTCGATGCATTCAGGCCCTGGATTCTAGAGCCAGTGGCATCAGCAGGAAGTTGGACCTCTCTCACATCCCATAATCGCTGAGTGTCTTTATATTCTACTATCAAACTATCATAGACGCTGTGAACCTCTAGTTTCCATGAGAGGTCAAATCCGTCAGGCGTGATACCCGACATTGTCAGTTTCCCAAGCTCATCCTCAGGCTCCGTCCCAACTGAGAACGGGGACTCTGAGGCGTCTAAATACACAAAGCTAATGACGTTGTCCTCCGAGCCTGAAGGAGTCGTTAGCTCACGGTCGTCTGAGTCAGCTAAATAAAATGTGAAAGAGGCTACAAGAAAAACAAAAAGGCACAAATCAAGAGAGCATCATTTAGGTGTAAGTGCATCTCATTTTCTTGGGGTTTGTTAGCAGCAGAGTCATCAAATCTCTGGTGTGCATTCATTTAAAGTATACCACCTGAAAACTGGACTTAATAAAGACAATTATTGAACTTTTAACTTCAAAATCTAAACAATTGAACAGAAAAAGCCCTTAAGTCCTGAGGAAATTCTGAGGGACATAAAAGCATATTTTGCACAACTCTGTTTTCATCCTTCTTTGAAGGCAAGTGTTATTATTCCAAGATTATATTGTAGTAAAATTGTTCCCTACCCACCTGTGGATGCAGATAAAGTGACAGGCGTGCTCCTCTTGAGCCCCCTCTCTGCAGCCAAAGTGAGGGTGTAGCTCATTCCAGGAGTCAGGTTGGACACAACGTAGCTGGTCGCTGTGGACGGGATCTCCACCTCCTCGTCCTGGCCATCCCTGGAGACGTACACCAGCCTGTAGACGCCAACCTTGGCCTGTGGTTTTTCCCACTTCAAGGTGAGGGAGGTCTCCGTGGACTCGATTCCTTTGAAATTTCTGGGAGGATCAATATCTGACACAAGAGATATATTAAGTGTGTAAAACTGACTCACTTCTGCTGCATGATAAACATAAATCATAAATCACTTCCCCCATTAGCTTCATTTCGTCACCCAGTTTGTAACAGCAAACATGGCAGTCTGTGTGTGTGAAGGAGGACCGTTTGGACAGCTGCTTGGCAGCGTTTCTCACCAGTTGCAGCATTTGTGGTAGCAGGGAGGCTCTCTCTTTCATTCTTCACAGCTGTCACACCAATCCCATACTCCGTCCCCGGCTTCAGCCCTGCCACACAGAGCGATACGACTGATATACGAGATGTGACTAACACAAGTCGTGTGTGGTCATATTTAATATTTGTTCGATCCTTACCAGTGATAATAGCTTTTGTGGTGTCTCCTGGTCCTCGTGGGAACAGTTCTTCACCATGAGTCGCTCCAGAGATGGGACTGTATTTCACCAGATAGCTGCCAACATCAGCTTGACTGTTGGTCCACTCCAGAGTGATGCTGTCGTCTGTCTGGGACACAGCCTGTAGACCCATGGGGGCGTCCAGTGCTAATAAAGGTACATACATATATCTATAATCATATTTGTCTCAAATGTTTTTATTGTGAATCATTTAATATTGCCATGATTCTTTTCCATATAAACATATAAACAACATGTCAAAAGACAAAAACACTCCAAAAGTAAGAAAGGAAATAAATACTGAATAATGAAATAATTAAAAGAAAAAAAAAAGATTAATTAAAATAAAAATCGATTATGTTGGCCATTATTGGAAACGTGACTCCAGTTTGCAGGATGCAAACAAATGTATGCACATCTCAAATCATCAAAAAAATAAGTATAAATACTGTAAAATTTACTAGCACAGTAGCATGTTTTGCAGTACAGTTTGAGTTCACTGTAGTTTTTTGTAGTGTATACATAGAACTAAAGCACAAGGCTGGTGATAGTCTATATTTTTTTGTATTGTCAACAAGTCCCGTGAAAAAAAAAAAAACAAAAAAAAAACATTGGTTCCTACTGAGGTGGTAAATCTGAAAATAATGGGTCACAAATATATAGTTTGATTTTTTTTTTTTTTTTTTTTTTTTTTAAGAAGCTCAGTAATTTACAAAAACAGCCGGTCACTGTAGTTTTTAATCAAACAAACAGGAAGTATTGGTGCATTTGTTGGTAAGGGTGCAATGGATCACAAAACTCACGGTTTGGCTCGCATCACAGTTCTGAGTTTAAGATCGGATCAGCAGAAAAAAAGGGAGAGATGCCCTGATCATGTTTTTTTGCCGCAGATAGAGATTACTGATTGTTGAGTCATATTGGCCAATACAGATTGTTTTTGTTGAATTGAAATGTTTTTGAATTCAAATGTTATAATTTCACTTTGTTAAACTCATCTACATGGTTTATATATTAGGAAGTTAAACATGTCATAAATCCATCTCCATCCATCCATCCATCAATCTTCACCCACTTTATCCCATTAGGGGTCCCGGGGGGACTTTGGACAGGTCGCCAGTTCATCGCAGTACTAATTCCTTTGCTATTATCTATTTTATATTTCTGTAAAAACATCTTCAGACAACTGGATTAACTCACATTTCTTACCAATAACATTTTACAATACTACATTTGGGGGTGGGGGGAGGTCTGTACTGATCACAGATCAGCTACAGTCCGTTACACCACTATTTGTTGGGGAATATTTTCAGAGGTGGATTAATCCACATTTGGTGCTCTACTGAGTATTTGGGCAGGTGATGGTGTGTGTGGGTTTGATTAAAAATAAACTACAGTGCCCATGTTTATCATAATGAAGGAATGTGTCACTGTGCACTAGTGTGGCTCACTGAAGAGTATGTATCATACGTACAAGCCATGCAGCTTTAAAATAAATTAAAATATAAATCTGCCATAACAAGCCTACCTGTAGTGAATGTGGCGGTGGCAGGGTTACTAGTGAGCTCTCCACTCCTGGAGATGAGCGACACAGTGTACTCAGTGTCTGGCCTCAGCCCGTCGATGCTGTACTGCTTGTCTGGAGGGGAAATCTCCACACTGGTTTCATCTATGGGGTCAGAGCTGGGCCCGTAAAACATGGTGAGTCCATCCATAGGAGCCACCGGCTGAAACCAGCTGACCAGAGCAGAGGATTCTGTGACGTCCTTCACCTCAACCTGCCGGGGGCCGTCAATCTCTGAGGTGAGGTATTCAGGTGAGAGAGGACAAATGGTGATCAAATTACTCAGACTGAAGGGCTGACTCTATTAAAATGACAAATAAAAGTGAATATTGATAAGAATACACGTCCTTCTTTAGAGTGCAGAAGAAATTACATCCATTAAGATGATTCTGTATGACTGATTATCTGTTTAACTGTCTCTGGTGGTCTATTTAAGAATATGATTACTCAGAAATATTAAGTATGAACCATTAGAGCTATGACTAATAAATATTTCTAATGTAATTTGCTACACATTTATATTCCTGAGGGTGAATCGTACTCTAACTACTTTGTTGATCCACTGACTTTTTATGACTTTTTTCTTATGTAGCGCCATCTTCAGTTCAAAAGCATTCCTATTTTTACAATAAGATACCTTCAAAAATAACAACATTCCCATCAGCATCAGATGTATTTTGTATTATTGCTTTTTTGCAAATATAAGCATGCTAACATGCTAAAGTAAGATGGCCAATCTGGTTAACACTATACCTGATAAAAACCAGCATGTTCATATTGTCACTGAGAGCATTTTAGCATGCTGATGTTAGTATTTAGCTCAGAGCACCATTGTACAACCTAAGAGAGCTGACTGAAATTAACTGATTTTAAATTGCTATTAGTTCAATACAGATTGTTTTTAAAACTTTGGACAGAGGTTATCCATTTTCTTATTACTAGGCTAAGTTAGACTTCTAGTTGTAGCTTCATAACAGTGTACAGACATAAAAGTTGTATCGATCTAATTCTTAGCAAGAAAATAAGTGTATTTCCCAAATGTTGCACTATTCCTTTAAAGCTGGGCATACACTATGATTTTAGAAATTCTGTTGCGTAATTCCTACTCCTACAGTACAAGTAGAGTGTTTGTGATGTAAAGCCAACGCTCACAATTCATATATGATTATGCTCACACTGTACGGTTCGATCGTCAGTTACAACCTGACTGCTCACACTGAGTGTAAAATGATGCTTGACAAAGTTGCTATTTAGTCCAGTTATAAAATGAGCTGTGCGCCTCAAAATTCTGGCCAGAAATGGGCTAAAATCATAGTGTATGCTCTGCTTCAGGTTCTTAAACAGAAAAGTGTCTATAAAGTTGTTCTCAACTATATTAAAGAGTTAATCCATGTCTGTAGGAGCGATTTAGTTTCTAATAGTGAAATCAGACCAATCAAGACAACGTGTGAGTCTACATTGGTGTGTGACCAAACAATAGCACTCCTGCCATGCTTTTTTTTTTTTTTAGCCTTTATACATAAAACAGCCCTCATAAGACATAACTTGGCTTCATAGGACAAAGCAATAATTTGGATCAACACGGGAAAAGGCTATCATGAACTGTAATGTGATTTCCTTTCTCCCTGACGTTATGTTTACTGCCTGACAAACCTCCTGTGTTTGCATGTGGAGGACACATCTTTTCTCCACGTTAAAAGGGACCTCTGGGGGTAAAAGGGGTACGAAAGGCTTAACTTTACCTCCATCATTCATTTCTGGGAGCTGCATCTAGTTCCTACACAAATAAATGACATAAGAAATGAAAATGGTGCGAAGCCCAGGGAATCCATCGACACCGACTTGTAAACTAAATGGCTTTTCCATTCACAGTGAAAGCTGTCTGGCCTGTCGTGCCATATCAATTGCATAAGCAACTGGAGGCATCACAACGTAATGTATGGAGTACTACAACAATAAAAAGCTTCAGCAAGCAGAGGACGAGAGCTAAGAGTAAGATTTAGTGAAAGTGGAAAAAAAAAACTGTTACATGGTCATGCTAGACTGAGGTTCAATGAGTTATTAGCTAAAGACTGTTAGTTGGAGCTATGGGGAGCCAGCGGGGATTTCCTGTTATTACTCTTCTTTTCATTATGGAATTTCGCTCTTTGACATTAATGTATTTTTTTTTTTTTTTTACTCAAGTGAAGTGAAGGTTTTTTGTATCCTACCAAACTGCAGATGACTGCCAGACAGAGCAGGAAAATGACATAATCGTAGCATCTGTACTTTTCTTAGGTGGATGTTTTTAAACATCTATGATCTCACCAGTTCACTGTAAATAAATCCAAAGTTCTGAGGAAAAAGTTTGTTTACAGGCTGAGACTCACTGGTGGTGACTGTTTTGGATGTTTGGGGTCCTCTGGTCTTGTTCTTGATGATGTTAACAGAGACTTCATACTCCTGTCCTGGTCCAAGTCCTGACTGGACAAATTGGTTTTGAGAAGGTGGAAGGCTGCTCACAATTTTTCCATTTTTCTCTTTCTGCAAAGACACATAAACTGATGTTTAGAGATCAGATCAATGCGAGAAGATCAGGTTAACATGCACAGACTGCAGTGGCCTTAATTAATCTACAAAGTCAAGGTTACATCCAGCTGGTCAGCACTTAAATTCCTGGCATATTTTCCTTCATACAGAGCCAAACTAGCTGTTTCCACCTGTTTCCCATCTTTATGCTAAGCTAAGCTAACTGGCTGCTTCTTCATATTTAGAGAACAGTGTGTGTGGTATTGATCTTCACATCTAAATCTCAGCAAGAAACCAAATAAATTAATTTCCCAAAAATGTCAAATCATTTCTTTAACAATACAAAACACAGCACATTACCAAAATTAACATGAAGGTTAGGAAGGAACATACATATTTTAAAATGGGTAAAAACTCTGCAGCACAATTTAAAAAGCCCTCTGACTTATCAGCTGGGACAGTCATTTATTTTTAAAGAATTACTGGCTTGGATTCTAAGCAGCGGATTTACCCACAGTGACATCCGGACTTGCCCTCACTGAGGTTTTTTTCCATATGCCAAAGCAATTTTAATGGTTAGCACAAGCTGAAAAAAATCCATGTTTTGCTGAGACTTCCAATAAGCTGGCACAGCTTAATCACCTCTCGCTTTTTTCTCCTGTCACTTAATAAAATCCTGGGCAAGCCTTCAAAAGAGATGGGCAGACTGACCGTGTTGCGGAAATAGATCTCCCAGCCATCAAAGGGTATGTCCAGCTGGTCCCACATCACCTCCACTGAGGTCTCTCGCACTGATTTGAATATTAAACCTTCTGGCTTTGGAAGCTCTGAAGGGTGGAAACAAAAATAATCACTGAACTTTTTTTTTTTTTCTATGAGTATTCACAATAAACTAGGACAGAGACAAATATGATGTACCTGTGGCCACCCTCGCGCTGACAGGGACGCTCTTCTTGTTGCTGAGAACAGCATAGACACTGATAAGGTACTCGATACCAGGTTCAAGCTCTTTGACGGTGGCCGCCGTTTTGTCTCCCGTCACAGTGAACTCCATTTGAAGACCACCAGGTCTGGTGGGCACATACGTTATAAGGTACTCTGTCACCAACATTTCGTTGTTCCAGGACAGGTCCACCGTGTCAGAGGTGACCTCGCCAACAGTCAGGTCCGTTGGAGGAGACACTGGGGAAAAAAAAAAAAAAAAAAACGAAAAAGAAAATGAAAGCAAGGTCGGTGTTGTCTTGGACAGTTTCTCATGCCCTAAATCACAGAGGATCCACCACACAGAGCTAATGCAAACGCCAGAGCCACATCTGGCTGTGGTGTGAAGAACTGCCAAAAAAGTCTGACAAAGCATGCCTTTTTTTAGATTCACTTAAATACTTTCCTCTCTAGATGAGTGGTGAGTGAATTTTGAGAATATGAGGAAATTACATCACTCTGGGTTGGATTTTATAGTACATCTAGTTAACAAATGGAAAGTTTCTGAATTTATGAACTGCCAAATCCATTTTTTTGTTTGTTTCTGCCAGGGGTTTAAGTGGACCTGGATCAATATATCAACTGAATGATCAAAGATCCAGTATCATCGATGCAAAGAGAAAACATTGCTATACATCAGTATATTTAAGATATTATTACTACTATACTCTTTTGAAAATCCCATGGCATGTGTTTCACCATTTCACAAAATCAAGAAGAAAAACGCAGAAGGCTCTTTTCATTTTTCGTCTTCATCTCATCTGATTATTCCAATACACATATTTTCACAGCAACATGACCATCTAGAATGAAGCTAAGTGGTGAGTGAGAGTGGCGTGTAAATGATCGGCAAACACTGCTTTGTTTCATGCACGTTTCATAACAACAGTTTGTATAGCCACAATCCTCTGTCTTCCTGTTTGCCTATTGCCACCTGCTGGTGTGGGGAGTCATTTGCTCTCACGCAGGTGCAGAACATATGCTAACTGGCCATCGGCTGTAGTCTTTGCAGTGTGTTTGGGTGCAAAAGAAAGGTGACATGATGCTAATCAACAGGCGGCCTTTGTCGCTGCTAGTTCTCTGATGTCTGGTTGGTGTGTCCCCAGCTTAAAGTGAAGTTAGCAAGGAGAACTATTTATATTATTTTTATTAAAATAAAAACTAGATTGCTTTTCATATAAATATATGGAAGAGCCAGTAATAAAAATGTCATTTGTCTCACATCAATCTCAGACCTCTGAAATGAATCAAATATGGCAAATATGGTATCTTTGTCCAAAGAATCAATATAATATTGTATCATGATAAAACTGGTTATTTACACACCCACTTTGTGCAGTGAACTGAATAGAGCTTCTTACCTATGGAGCAGTCTTCTCCGATGTGTCCCTCATCACAGATGCACTGACCATTCACGCAGCGTCCTTTGTCCTGGCAGTTGTTGAGGCAGCTCAGCTCTGCACAGCTTTCTCCTTCATATCCACTCTCACATGTGCACCTCCCTTTGATGCAGCGCCCCCTGTTGTTGCAGTTACCTGGACAAGTGTGCACAGAGCAGTCATCCCCTGAGTAACCTTCCTGACAGACGCACTTGCCGTCGACGCAGTAACCCCGGGCCAGGCAGTCGTTGGGACAAGCTTTCTGACTGCAGTCCTCCCCAGAGAAGCCTTCGTTGCATACGCACTGCCCGTCGACGCACCGGCCGCGGTTTCGACAGTTGCTGGGGCAGCTCAGCTCAGCACAGTCATCACCGGTGAAGCCTGCGTGACACGAACAACGTCCCTTAATGCACTCGCCGCGGCCATAGCAGTTTGAGGGGCAGGTCCTGATGCTGCAGTCCTCTCCAACAAAGCCTTCCTCGCACACACACTGGCCATTAACACAGCGCCCCCTGTGCAGGCAGTTGTTTGGACAGGAGAGCTCCGAGCAGTCATCTCCCTGGAAACCAACATCGCAGGCACATTGTCCATTTATGCACTGGCCTCTGCTGTTACAATTGTTCAGACACGCCAACTGGCTGCAGTCTGCACCTTGATAACCCACGTCGCAGATGCACATCCCGTTGAAGCAGGTACCTCTGCCATTACAGTCGTTGAGGCAGGTGAGCCGGGAGCAGTCTTCTCCGCTGAACCCAGCAGCGCAGACGCACTGGCCATCCACACAGAAACCATTACCGTGGCAGTTGTTGGTGCAGGTGGTTTGTCCACAGTCCTCCCCTGTATAACCCTCATCGCAGTAGCAGGTCCCATTCTCGCAGCGTCCACGGTCGTAGCAGTCTTTGGGGCAGATGAGTTCAGAGCAGTCAAAGCCAGTCCAGGGTTCATTACACACACAGTCTCCATCTTCACAGCGGCCACGGCCTTGGCAGTTGTTGAGGCACTTGGTTTGAGAGCAGTCTTCGCCGAGGAAGCCATCAGAGCAGATGCAAACGCCGCCCACACATCGGCCGTGGGCTCCGCAGTCTGCAGGGCAGACCTCGAGTGTGCAGCCTTCTCCGGCGAAACCCTTGAAGCACTCACACTTTCCGTCAACGCAGCGGCCCCGGTTCTGGCAGTTATTGGGACACTCGGGTTGAGTGCAGTTGGGTCCCTTCCAGCCGGGCTCACATATGCAGCCACAGGTTTCAGTGCTGTAGTTTCCATGACCATGACAGTAAGGTTTAGTTCCCACCGCACCTTAGAAAAGACAGAAAAGACATGTTTACCAATTCAGTGAGAAGGTTTTTTGTTTTTCACATTCCATTTCCATTGTCTGCATATCTTTAAGAATTAAAAGTTCGTTGCCCTTTTAAAAGGTGTACTTGCATTATTACACTATTATATAGTCATATCAGTAGCATAAAATGGTCTTAAAATGACAATATTATTTATCGCAATTATTTCTGGGACAATGTATCATCCAACAAAATTAATGTTTGTGACAGGACTATTTGTAACACATCAATGTCTTTTTGTTGTTTGCTTTTTCAGCTTGAGAATTTTGTCACTAAGGGAAAAGCTTATTGACTTTTTTGAATGTTAGATGGGAAGATTCATACAACACTCATGTCTGTACACTTAATATGAAACAACAGCCAGCAGACGATTAGCTTACCTTAGCATAAAGACTTGAAATAAGGGGAAACGCGAGCATGTCCCGTCTCTGTCCAAAGCTAAAGCTCACTAATTTAACACCTTACATCTTATTAGTTTGGTCTGTAAAAAATCTAAGTGTAAAACTACAAGTTGTTGTTTTAAGGCCTAGGCAACACCAAAAAACTAGCATCAATGAAGGCCGACCTTTCAGTCACCTCAAGTTGTAGTATTGATTGTCTCATCTCGGCAAGAAAGCGAATAAGGATATTTCCCAAAATATTAATCTCTTCCTTTAAGAGTTCATGACTCAGAAATGGTCCAAAGCTTATTTTAGCAACTATTAGAGGAGAAGACTTGTTACATTCATTGATATTCAGGAACTGTATGTCATGGCATTTGAGCCAAATAAAGCTCCATTCAGACTGGAGCGTTGTTGGGAGTATTATACCCCCACACGGAATTCCTGAACTCCTCAATAGATGAATGGAACAGATGTGCTATGTGGTTTTCTTAGTGAAGCAAATGCAATTTGAGAGAAATTATTATTTGACTGTATTTCTGTAATCTACATACCAAATAAAGCATGACAAATGGCACCTACCTGTGGCCTGTGCACTGCAGCAGACCCTGTCACTGGTGCACTGATCTCTCAATGCTGAAACTTCTCCTTCAAGCATCTCCAGCCGGCTCATTAGGTCTTTCATGCCGGGCAGGTCATTGGTACATCCACAGGCCTGCCGAGGTATGGTGATGCGGTGGGTAAAAACGATCTGGCTCTCCCCATCGAGGGTATGCTCAGTGATGTGATGGCCAGAAGAAACTGCTGCATCTTTAGGATGGAGCTGTACGCTCTCTGGAGCGTCCAGGTCCACCGAGCACAAAGAACTGGCAGGAACATTGATGTTATAGACATGGTTGAAAACCACAGGATGGTTCGCGCTCGGCAGTGTCACGTTATGTTCTTTAGGGGATTCCGGAGTCTGTCGTCGATGCCGTAGGACTTTCTTCACAAGCCCAGCATTTGATAAGCTGAGCAAAGCAGTCAGGAGGAGGCAGCTCAGAACGCCTCGTGTACCCATGCTAGATGTGGGACGTGGATTTAGTGAATTAAATATCAGTTTGAAGCTCTCATTAAAGTCCCAGCCTCATTAAAGTTGACGGTTCTGAAAAACAGAAAGAAAATCTATCACACAAATGTAGTTTTCTAGTAATTTAGAAATGCAACCATCAGTCAATTAATTGGTTAGTTGACTGAATGAAAAATAACTGACAAACATTTGGATGGACGTTTAATCATTTCATTGTCATTTCTCAACCAAAAATGCCAAAAATTTGATGGTTCCAGGTTCTAAAATGTAACAGTTAGTTTAGAGAAGAAGAAGAAGAAGATAGTCCTTTATTAGTCCCACGAGGGGAAATTCAATTTTTTCACTCTGTTGTTAACTTATACACGGTACATGCAGACCCGAACACACACATGCGCAAACATGCAACAATGGAGAGATGTCAGAGTGAGGGGGCTGCTCCTGACAAGTGCCCCGAGCAGTTGGGGGTTTGGTGCCTTGCTCAGGGGCACCTCGGCAGTGCCCAAGAGGTAACTGGCACCTCTCCAGCTACCAGTTCACACTCAGTTCTTGGTCCATGTCGGGACTTGAACCGGTGACCCTCCGGTTCCCAAGCCAACTCCCTACAGACTGAGCTACTGCCACAATTCATCAATTAGTTGTCAACTCTTAATAATCAATTAATACGAGAAAAAAAAATCTCTGATTTCAGCTTCTTAAATTGTGAATATTTCTGGTTTTTTTACTTATCTATGACAGTCAAATAGCTTTGACTTGTGGGCAAAGCAAGACATTCAGAGACGTCATCTTGGATTTTGGGAAACTCACTATTTTCTGACATTTTACAGACCAAACCAATAATCGATTAATCAAGAAAATAATCAACCGATTAACTGACAATGAAAATGAATATTAGTTTCTGCCACAAATTTATTGTTTTTCTTAAACTGACATGATAGTAAATTTAATATTTAGGGGATTTGGGACTATCTAGTGACAAAATAAGACATTTAACTGTGTCACCATGTGCTCTAGGATATTGTGAAGGGAATTTTCTACTATTTTCTGATGTTTTATAGACCACACAATTAATTGATTAGCTCAAAAAATAATTGTCAGATAAATCAATAAAAATAATTGTTAGTTGCACCCCATTGCAAAATAATTCTGAGGGGTTGCAAATAACTTTATTGGATTGTCTTTTCAAACTGTTTTTCCTCTGTTTTATTGTGAATTACTGGATCATTTTACCTCTTCATGGCTCTAAAAATTAATACATTAAATATTCAAAATAAACCAAAAAAAAGTTCAAGCTCACTAAGTGAGGAGCCATTACAATGACCAGCAACCAACTCCAGTTTTAAACAGTGGTTTGGTGAAGAGCAATGGCAGAATTAATACTAACGTCTTTTGGTGCGAGACAACACCCACACAAACATGTGAAGGGTCTGATAATTATTTGCCTGCAGTGCACCTTGCAAAACAATGAGCTGTACAAACATGCAAAGTCTTTTTTATTCCACTTTTTTTGAAGATTTTATAGTGTTTTTCCAGTTTGCAGTTCACTGCAGTGCTACAATAAACCCATTTCACTGGGATCACTGGAACAAAGAGTCAGTCAGAGGTCTGTTCACGCTGCTCAAACTAACTCAAGGCATGCTGTAGCCCACACAAGTGTTTTTTAAAGGAGTCATTCTGATTATTATTTACAGTTTGTGATACATTAGTACCTAAGTTGCCGAATACTGGAAACCACTGTGGCTGCACGAGTTCGCTGAATAAAAAAGGCGTGAATGCCTAAGAATCCACAGTTGTGCTGGCACATCAACTGCTCTCATGGTACACATATTTGAAAAGTCTCAGCTGTTTTGCACGAAATAATATATAGAACATAAAAAAATGAATACTGTATATCCCATACACAGGACTTCTTCTCGCCCACAATGACTTCATCAACTGGACAATATGAACACTATAATTTGTGGGAGCCAAACTAGAACTAATGACAAGCTTCTTCCTCAGCGTGGGAAAGCCTACTTGGATTACTCAAGTGTTGAGTTTCCAAAGGGTCTGAGTAAGCATACTGAAAATCAATAGAAAGGCCCACAGTGATTGCACAGACTAACTGACACTGTATCTCTGGACTGCAAGATGTATGCCCTGAGGTTCACATGCATGTCTGCTGCTATGTCTGGGAGACAGCAAACTCTATAAGAGGGTTTGCATCTCTGTCAGTGGTGCAGGATTTGTCCAGATTTTTTTGATTGGTAGCGGCTGACAGAAGCTTGCGCAAGCAAACACTTGAAAAATTACTTCCAGAAGGGAATTGTTCGTGCAGTGATAGCTATGAAAAGACATGTGGAGCACCTGGATTTAGGTCTGGAAACTATTTATTGAGACAATGCCGATACTCTGCTATCAGGTGATGAAAGTAGGTGTTCATCAAATCATAGGTTCTGCTTCAGTGTTTGTTGCATCTCTATGTAACCATGACTGCATTCACCTTTCCCTTGCTATTTATTTATTAACAGGACATATTTTATACTCCAGAGATACAAAATCAAAACAAATCATAACATCTGCACCTATCAAAATGCCACAAAAACACAAACAAACAAACAAAAGTTTGACACAAAGAAGGCTACATGCTAGTTCTTGAACAGGAAAAGAAACTAGTAATAACTAGAAAAACACTCGGAGAGCGCAGACCTCCACCAAACACCATAGTTTCCCCCCATATTGTAATTCACTCCAAAATAAAAATCCATTTTTTTTAAAAAGAATTTTATATCAGTGGCAAACATAGAACGTATATACAAGACACAACATAAAACTCACAATACATTAGGCCAAAAGAGAGAGTACCCCCATTTTTTATATAAATTGCTAAAAAATCCACCATCTGGATCAGATCTGGATTAGCCTTTGGGATTTGATAGAAGTACACATTGTAAATCCCCGAGTCAAATTTCATGAGCTTTGGGCAACAATTACCAGAGATATTGAGAAACGATTTTGTTGGGTCCCATTTACCCCAATGTTAACGAAAATTTCAAAGTGATCCAGAATCCAGGATTTCTTCCGGATCACCCCCAAAATTAAATCACTTCTTCCTTTTCACATTTTCGACACACCCTGAAAATTTCATCAAAATCCGTCCATAAGTTTTTGAGTTATCGTGAACACACACAAACAAACAGACAGATAAACGCCGTCAAAAACATAACTTCCTTGGCGGAAGTAATGATAAACAGTAATGAGCAAAAATATGGAGGAAAAATACATTAAGTTGTCACATGAAGAGAGACAGAGAAAAAAAAATCTGTATCCCAGAACAAAATCTGCAAACTATTCAGCAATCCATCCAGATTCAGATAAATCTACAAATCTTTACAACTGAAAAAACAGGCCTAAAAATTGTCAACAATATACCCACAACATTGCATCCCACTGCATTCTCAATAACCCTACCCAAACCCCTATCCTTTGACCCCAAACCACAGAATTAATGCAGTCTTAGATATCGAAGATTTTGTGATTACAAGTTTCTAAGATCGATATATTGTTTGAGACTTATAGTGGAAACACACAACCCTCATATTGTTCCCGCCACTGTCATAAATACAACTGAACTGCTTTCTGTTTTCCTCAGAACACACTGCATTTTGTTTTCCACAGTTGTGTCATAAATCCAGCATTCATTTTCCCGGGAGACTGCACCCGGTGACGGACAGAATTGCATAGTGAACCAATCTAAATGCTGATGGAATCATAATTCAATTGCCAATACATTGTGCAATCAACATTTACTTCATAATGATAAGTTGAAGGAAAAATACGTGTCTAAGAGTTTGTCCAGGGGTGGAGGAAAAATGGATAGAGCGTAGTATCGCAATATTTTCCATGGCAATACTGTATTGATGCAAGGATGTCAAGTATAACTATACTAAGTAGCTATTAACCTCTTAATCTGACGACTGTTCTGTCTTTCACAGGTTGTAGTGGGTTCAGTCTTAAAGCTAGACGTTACATTTTGATGAGGGAAATTTGGCATCGCAATTTTAAAAAGGGGTCCCTTGCCTTCTGACTTCAAAGATATGTGAATGAAAACTCTGAGATGAACAGAGTGGAAACTGTATCTTATATAGTTAAAACAGATGTTGACAACCTGCATCTTTTGCAGTTGAAAAATATAATAAATCACAATGTATTTTATCGAAATACTCAGCATATTGCAAAATGTTTAAAATTGCAATAATAATAATCATATCGTGATATGAGCGTATCTTGGAGCCTCTGATGATTCCCACCCCTACTATTTAAAATACAGAAGGGCCTATAAACCAGACAAAAATAGATACCTCACATCAGCCACACTCCATCAATCAATGTATTTAGGGCTGCTACTAATGATTATTTTCATAGTCATCAATCTGACCATTATTTTCTCAATTAATCGATTGGTGATTTGGTCTATAACATTATTGGACAATGGTGAAAAATGTCAATCAGTGTTTCCCAAAGCTTAAATGTTTTGATTTGTCACAACACCAAAATATCAGTTTACTGTCATAGAGGAACAAAGAAACCAGAAACTATTCACATTCAAGAAGCTTTTACATTTTTCAAAAAAAAAAAAAAAAAAAAAGTTACTCAAACCAATAAATCATTGCAGCTCTAGATGTAATTAAACCCAGATTTTGTAGTGTTTTATTGTCATTCGACAGTATTTCACAGAAATCATGCAACCGTCCTGGTGACATTAACAAAGTTAACAATTTCTGCCATCTGTATGACGTGATCACGGCAAAACCCAAAAACCTTCATGAATATCTCAGTAGACATTTAAGAGACAAATTACCATCACTTGTCCAGAGTTAAGATTATCGACAGAAAGGCTGAGGATTAATGCGTCTGTGTGTATTCATCTTTGTTCCAAAATATGAAGGAGCTGTACACAGGTATGATGAATTTTCCTGTTAGGAATACTTAAGATTTATAATAGGGGAAAACCACTGAAACAGATAAAGAAGCAGGAGTACAGTCAGCAGTCTTCAAATACAGCAAAGTGTCCTTCAAGCTGCAGGGCATTTTGTGGTTTTATGTAGATCAGAATTCAGTGTTGTCTTTCACTTTCTATTCTTTCTTCCTTTTTGTTTGTTTTTCATTTGGTTATATTTGGATGACCCGCTGAATGACGTATTCCCTGAATCAAATGACAAATATTTTCCATCGCTATCACCACAGGGCCTTTAAACCATCTCATCAATTCACTCTCCTCTCTCATCCTGACCTTTGACCTGACCTTTCTCCTCCCTAATACTTTTGCACCCCAGATATAAAACCGAGCTTGAGTTTCACAAGTCCTCGCACATCTGGTGAGTAGTGGGATAAAAGGTAGGTTATGGCTGGTGTTGTAAATCTGAAAACTGGGTCTGTCAATATGTTTTTGATCTCCTTCTAGAAAACTTTACAAGACACAAAGACGGTCTTGGCTGGTAAAGAATGAATCCTATAAAAATCCTAAGCATGCGTTTGCACTGAAGATGCTCTCGATAGCTCCAGAGATGGCTCAATGTAGCTGTTTGAAATATGTTTTTTATATGAAATTCGATATTCTTGCCATAGCACTGAGAGTAAAAAGCCAATAATACAGCATTCAAAGCAAACCAGGGGTTGACCAAGGACGTCCTATGTGAGTATGGGATATGGGAAGATAATTTGGAGAGAAAATTGAAATAAATATAACCTGTTCACTAAGCTATAATCCAGAATTGCTGTAGCTTTAGTACTCTTCCCCCATGCTGGCAGTGAGACGGGAACTTTCCCGCGTGGAAAAGAGAAACTGGGAATGTTGGCCCTGGACTGAGGACATCTGTTATAGTCAAAGAAAGAAAAGCAGGACTGAGGTTCTTATCCTTACTGCGCGCATTATTTAATGTATAATTTGTCTCTGATCATCTCTATCTGCGCAAGCCGCCAGCTGAAAGGCTGCTTCTGGTTGATTTGTCTTCATTTCACATCCATGAGAGCAACACAAGTGCAGCATGTCTGGACTTTCTCCTTATGAAAAACATTTGTGGCTGACAGCAGTGCATCAGGATTAATCCGGTTGCATCTGCTCGTTTGTGCATCTGTGTTATTTTAGCATTATTTATTTGTAAAAGTCTGATTCTCATGGCATCTGGAACAGCTGGAAATCATTCCAAGAAAAGTTAATTGGACAAGTCACTGAAGTCGATGCGACAATAGCAGAAAATGCAACACGTCATTAGCAGGTTGCACGCAGCTGCACAGATATCCTAAAGTGGTCCTTTAAGAATAATAAACCTGATCTTTATGTGTTCCCATATGAGCCTGAACAGGATGCAGACTTCAGGTTCAATTTGCAGTTATGGGGTCTCTCCTCAATCAACGAAAAAACGCTTAAAAAAACGGTAATGAGAGACTTGTTTTTCTTTCTTTGCAGTAGAAACGATTAATGGATCAACAGAAAATGAAACCATTTCAATAACTTGTTAAGATAAGATAAAATAAACCTTTATTAATCCCGGGAGGAAAATTTGGGACGTTACTTCTTCAGTCCTTTTTAATGTAAAAAATCCCACAATCTGCTTGCTCCAGCTTTTCAACTGTGGTTATTTGCTGCTTTTCTTTGTCATACATGTTAGCAAAATCTTTGGGTTTTGGACTGTTGGTCAGACAAATTAAGCAATCTGAATGTCACCTTAATGCTGGGAAATTACGATACACAGTCTCATGTCAAAATAATCAATTAAAGGTGCCCTGTGGAGTTTTCTTGTAATATTAACAACAGTTAATATTAAGTGTTATTCACCAAATCGCATTGTGTGTACCCTTATTTTCTACCTTATTAAATATTTTTTTAAGTGCTCTTAATTCCAACATTGTTTATATCCATGTTTACTAGCTTTCAGTCCCAGTTTCTGTTGACACATTGCGCCATGCAGTACTTTGGCATGCTACCGCCACCTATTGATCAGCGGAACAAAGTGACACCATTGGTAGGGCTGTATCGAGTTAGCTGTGCGAGATAAAGAAAATGAGGACCCCCTCATAGGAAAACAACTCCATAACTCTATTAGAGGTCTAAAACTTGACAGGGGACTTTTAATCTGCTGAGAAAATACTCAATAAATGAACTTATACTGAAACTGTTACTGTACTGTTAGCTGCAGATCTAGTTTAAAGCTGTTATGATCATTAAGTCTTTCCTCAATCAAAGAAATTCTTTGAGATTGACACTTGATTTACTACGATTTTGTCAACTAATCAATTAGTGGATTTAATCAACAGATATGATCTCAACAAAGAATTACACAATAGCACCACTTTGAATCTTGTCTTACTGGAGATGTGCTGACAAGTGTCTTGGAAATAAGTCATTCAGCATAAATAATCCTAAAAATTGACAAATTAACTCAGAGGGAGCAGCCCTACTGCAATTTTCAAACTGCAGGAGGCACAATTATTTGTTAAAATGTCATTTTAAATTAAATATTATGCTGCTGCAGAGATGTCCTGGCATACAAATTATATTTTCCCGGATTTAAGAAAACATCGTTTGTTTGTCATTGTTTGGTACAGACCCTCGCAAAAGTCACATTGTATTCACTTTAAGTTTTTAAATGTTAATGAGAATAATGATATAAAAATGATCATATCCTTTAATATTGCAAATCCTATCTCAATTGCAATTACCAGTGAAAATGATCGCAATAAGATATTTTATATGTCAAATAGTTCAGTCCGACTGGTAGGATATCAGAAGGTATCTCTCTACTGGTTAATGACCAAGAAAATAAGAGCTGATTTTAATTAGCTAGAATTTAAATGACTTAAACAGCCATCGGTGCACCGTCCTCTGAGTAACCAACACACCAGATTCTACTCTGGCAGATTTACAATGTTCACCTGTTATATAATCATATAAGTATTCTGTACTGTAATATTATGTCAACCATTTCTCCTAATCTCAGAGCGACATGGATTAATAAACCCGTCACTTTGCCCTCATTAACTTTCAGTGTCAAAATCAAGCTACACCTCTGTTACTCCACTGACTCTGAAATCAAACACGTTTTTACATAAACTGCAAAGGCGTGTGAAGTTATGATCACCCCCTGGCTCTTTATGTGTAGAGGTCACGGAGAGGGAAATAAGTGTAGGACGAGGCCTGGGGGAGCTCCAGCTACTAAACCAGCTGTCCTTCTGACATAGGTTTGTTTCACAGACACCTTTTTTCCCCTCTGCTACACAGACACCCAGCATATAGCAGAGACTCTGTTAAACGAATCACTGAATGAGATGTATTTAGATTCGAGTTGGGGGATAAAACAAGCTCAGAGGAACTAGATGATTATAATCTACCTCAGTTGAAGCATTCAGAAGTTAAAACCACCATAAACCAGACTTGGATTTCAATTAAGCAGAGCTAATGGACTGAATGGATGAAGTATTTTTTTCTCCTTGCCCACACTGGCAAATCCTGCCACCCACTCTTCCCTTTAATTTAATCTCCATGATGGAAAACTGACACACAGTGAAAATGGAATTGCATTGCAGAAGGTAATGTGATGAATCATCAGGCTGCAAAACTGCACCAGACATAGGGATACTTGCACACATTTCTTTTTTGCCCCCATGTCCACACAGATGGACTGTTTTTTTATTTATTTTTTATTTTTGGAGTATTGATCTACAACCTGACAAAAAATTGTGAGAATCTTTTTGGCGTGAAGCATGCTGGCTCCTGATCAAAGCCCATGTTCACTCCCTCAGTCAGTCATAATCTCTGACCATGCATTGGCTACTATTTGTATCTGACTGAAGAAGAAGTTGGAGAATATACCTGGAATGTACTTCCAATATGCTATAATCAATGCCTTCTGGTGTTGTCGTAACCTCTGCTAAAGAAATGTAACTGTTACTGTATATACCTCTTGAAAATTCAAAGAAAAAGTCAAGAAAATTGACTTTTTGTCACATGAAATCCAATGACATACTTATTAGAGATCCATAAATATATGCTCTTACCAGTACTAGTGCAATCTGCTTGTCACAAGCCCGTGCAGGTAAGATGAGGCGCTCACTGAAGCCAAGAAAAATGATGCTTTGCTCTGTTGTGCCACTGCTCCGTCTTGCAGCCTCTCCAGCAAGGTGGCAGCTCTATCCTCCCTCAGCCAGCTTCCTTATCTTTCCTCACTGCTCACAGCTCAGCCTGGAGTTCAGAGTGAGTCAAAATCACACACAGAGAGAGAGAGGGAGAGAGAGAGAGAGAGAGAGAGGAGAGAGGAAGAGAGTGTGGGAGTAATGTCTCTTAAAAGTGTGAGGAGTAGCTCAGGTCAGACACCCATTGCTTAAACTCCAACCCTTAAATAGTCGTCATTTTCCCTCCCTCCACAGCCCGTATTCCCTCCCTCTGCTGTAACTAATGGATGCTGGGCTGCTGCCTCTAAATGAGATGCCAGCGTTACTGGGAGTCATGACAGAGCGAGCGAGCAGTGTCTGTGGTTGTGCAGGAAAATTAGAGGGGGAAGCTGGGAATGAGAGGAAAGTGAAGTCCGAATGTAGACAGCAGACAGACGCTTCCCTTCAATGACTTTGCAATAATAATTTATGACTGTTTCCTTATATTATACTTGAGGAAATCCCCTCCTTCGATCATCCATCACTCCTTATTTCCATACTTCACACTAATCCCTCGGTGCGAATTTGTGATGGTTATCTACAGCAGCTGAAATCACCACTTTTATTATTATGCATGCAAGCATTCTTAATTGAATAAATCTGTGGCACATTCCCCGATTGAATAGTTCCAGTAATTTCCAGTTGGTGATGCACCAAAAAAAGAGTGTAGAAGTGGATGCCAACCTCTAATTCCTGGAGGAAATGTTTCCTTGCTCAGACAGAGTCATTTCTTGCACAGACACGGTTACATTCTCATACATTTAACAGATGGGAAGGAGGAAACAGACACATCGTGTGTAAAACCTGCGAGACTACTTGGAGCTCAGCTGGGGAAGCAGGCACCATACGGACACAGTTTACGCACAGTTTAATCTTAATATGATTAGATAAGGATAAGGATTAAATCTTTAAAGTGAGTCTGAGAGACTGGTTAAGATAGTCACAACATGCTGGTTTATTGTTTGTTGTGAATTACAAAAATGTAAGAGACCTTTTAGATTGAGTAGAATAATTCAGAGTAGGCAACTTTATATTCATTATCAATTAATGTGCTTATGTATTTTGTTCAATCGATTAATCAGTTGTTTTTTTTTAAAATGTTAGAGACCTGGTTTTTGTTTGACCAATGATAATTTGTCGCATAAGATGAAGAAAAATAGGTAATCCTAAAGATGTAGAAGATTTTTGCTTACAAAAATGACTTAATCAACCAACTGTTACCTGGGCCAAATTCCAATGCCTACACTCATAGACTCTAAGGTGCGTTCCAGCAAAGTCAGAGTGTTCAGGACTGTCAAATCATCCTGTCCTTGAGGGCTCTCTCGCTGACATTTTAAACCTTAATGAACATTTTCTGTAAGTCCACATTTCTGCAGACTTTGCCTGAGGGAATTACCCACAGTTCATAGCGCTGTGTTGTTAAACACAGGGTTACCACAGTTACCAGGGGAATCCCTGTGGTGTAAAAACAAAAAAGGTAAACAAAGAGGATGGCACACGGGTGTTCAGTCAGATATATTTTAAGTTACACCAAAACATTGACATTATGGATTTAAGATGGTCCATAAAAACTAGGGCTGGCAACCGATTTAAATACTTAATCACGATTAGGGATGTTAATAATAATTAACTGTTTAACTGTTAACTGACATTAAGAATTTTAACTGATTAACGCTATTGGTTAAACATTTAAAGAAATATTAATAACTGATTAAAAAGCTGAGCAAAACTCAGAAGCTCATCACTTTAAGGAGAAAAGCTGGTTCGCCTTAAGAGCTTACTTTTAGAAAGTCTGAGCCTGAGTTGCAGGATACAAAAAGTTGGCTCCTGTCTTGAGCTCGCTTGAGCGAAGGAGTTGTAGCCTCATCGCACTTATTCACCGACAAATAAGCTGGACACACACCGCTACGCCTACGTTCACAGCTATAAAAGCCACGGACGACCCCTCGTTCACCGCTGCCAAACACACAGTCTGGCAGCAGCAAGCACTAAACCACGGGTGACGCTAGAGCTGCTAATGTCGCACAAACACACACTGTAGGTCAGACACTGTCTTTCTTTTTTCCCGGCACACCCCCCGCTGACCCCCCTCTAAACTAAAGTAAACTAAAAAAGCACTCGGAGAGTGCAGACCTCCGCCAAGCACCATAGTTTCCCCCATGGCGGTTTCTTCTGGATCTATCTCCTCAATATAACAACAAATTCATTAAACTTCAATCTAATTTTCTCAGCTCCACGATGCCGCTTGTTAGAAATCTCTACCTCTAATATTAAATGCACAGTAGGCCAAAATGTAAGAGTACCCCCATTTTTTATATAAATTGCTAAAAAATCTGCCATCTGGATCAGATCTGGATCAGCCTTTGGGATTTGATAGAAGTACACGTTGTAAATCCCTGAGTCAAATTTCATGAGCTTTGGGCAAGAATTACCAGAGATATTGAGAAACAATTTTTTGGGTCCCATTTACCCCAATGTTAACGGAAATTTCAAAGTGATCCAGAATCCAGGATTTCTTCCGGATCACCCCCAAAATTAAAGTAGTTCTTCTTTTTCACATTTTCGACACACCCTGAAAATTTCATTGAAATCCGTCCATAAGTTTTTGAGTTATCTTGAACACAGACAAACAAACAGACAGATAAACGCCGTCAAAAACATAACTTCCTTGGCGGAAGTAATGAAAAACAATAATGAGCAAAAATATGGAGGAAAAATACATTAAGTTGTCACATGAAGAGAGACAGAGAAAAAAAAAATCTGTATCCCAGAACAAAATCTGCAAACTATTCAGCAATCCATCCAGATTCAGATAAATCTACAAATCTTTACAACTGAAAAAACAGGCCTAAAAATCGTCAACAATATACCCACAACATTGCATCCCACTGCATTCTCAATAACCCTACCCAAACCCGGCAAAAACATAACCTCCTTGGCGGAGGTAAATATTGTCCAGAAACCCTCACAGGTACTGCATTTAGCATGAAAACATATGCTCAGATCATAACATCTGAAATTCCAACCCAACAGGCAACAACAGCCGTGAGTCAGTGTGCTGACTATGACTCATGTGTATCCATAGAACCAATTTTCAGTCTTGACGTCAGAGGTTAACAGACCCCTTTGAAAAAAGGCCATGACCGTTTTTCTTCACCACAATTTAGTGTAGGTTTGGAGCATTATTTAGTCTTGTTTACTACGTAGCTTTAAAGGGGCCCACTACTACCTCGAAGAAAACTGAGTGATTTAAGGTGTTAAAGAAATTAGTGGCATAAAAACAAATTTGCATAAATGTGTTATTATGTTAACTTTAAAAGCCCTAATTTCTTGCATTTTTTGCAATATATATGCAAACTACTATGGCTCTATAAAACGCTCCCTTCGATTCCCTCGTCTGTAAATCAGTTTGAGTTTTGAATGGGTTTTACGTTAGATGCCTGAAATAAAGTCTGTGCTTAACCCAAGCTGAAAAGATGTTGTTTTGTTCTATGACATAAAATACATTAAATATCCCACTTGTGAATTTTGAAGCTTTTCCACGTCTTTAAAAAGGTGGTTGCTAACAAGTAACTAAATGAGACACAGAGGATATTGGGGACAGTTAACGCCATCACGCCGACTCGTCCGCCTTTACAGCCTGTGCGTTTATTCCCGCTTGTGGTGTAGTTTGTTTACAGCCTTTTAACTTGCCGATTGCATTCACACTTCCAAAATGATAAAAGTGGTGTTCATAATTGCTGAACAAAATGCGTAAGTATCATTAACATTTGTTTGCCACAAGGCTTATTTTCTGCAATAATCCAAATTCCAATGAAACCCATTGTCGAGGGATGATAACTTCCTGGTTGGCCTACAAAAAAATGTCATCCCTGTAGCAGTCTTTGAGGGGCCTTTTTTCAGCAAAATCTTAAATTTGTATCTAAAGATTTGAAATGCACTTCTGCATTATTAAAGGAAAAAAATGCTGCAATCAGTAATGTTGATTCTGGCCTTGTTTTTTATTAAATTGACAAGGAGGAGGAGCATCAAACTACAACAATAAATCCTGACTTAATCTAATGACACAACAGAGCTAAGCAGATTTGTCACTTTTCATTGCAGGATAGCCGGGTCAGGTAAATGAAGCCACAAGTTACAAAGACAACAAGTGTCTGTTCTCCAAGGTCTTGTAACGTGAAACAGGAAATACTGCACACGCCTGAGTTCAAGTATGTGATGAAGAGGGTCCACTCACTGAGGCAGGAACATAAACTAATAAAAACTGTCGCCATCCATTAAATCAGATTTTCTCCTAGGCTTCAGAAGACCCCAAGGATCTGGTCTGAAGGAGGGCCCTAAACAATGACAAAGTGGAACCACAAAATATAGGTCACACTGTGGCCCCTTTTAATTTAAGACTTCACATGTGTTTCAGATGTACGACACACACTTCCATATAACTCATGTGTCTCAGACACACACATAGTGTGATAACTGTGTCAAACAGGGCAAGGACTCAAAAGCACGACACGGAAAGCAGGCAGGTAAAGGTAAACAAAATCCTATACACGGGAGGTCAAAAACAGGCAGGCAAACTGATCCAAACACTAACTATGGACAAGTGAACACAATCAGGGGCAGGGAAGACAATCAGACACAGGTGGAGGTGGATGGAAAGTAGGTCAGGTGATGCCAATCATTCAGGACGCGGGAGAACACGAGGGCAGGAAGTGAAGTGCTCTGAAACGAGTGGGCGAGTTAGAATACAAAATAAAACAGGAAATGCACCAATCACTGAAAACAAAACAAGAAAAGACATGACCTGAGACTTAATGGCAAGCTTTTGCTACTGCAGCTCTCAACAAAATGACAAAATGAGTAAAGATTATAATCAGATAATCTGAAGAATGTTTCTGACACCGCTGGAACGAAAACACTTCAGAACCATGTCTGATACCTCACAAGAGCCTGCTCACAATGAAAATGTTACAATGCTGAATAAGAGTGGGAATCACCAGACTCACTTATTAAGTCACAATACAATCTTCTTACAGTTTTAAACATTTTGTTATATGCTGACTGTTGTGATAAGATATACTGCAATATATTGCAATTTTTCAACAGCAAATTTAGCAGTTTGTCAGCATGTGTTTTATCGAGTAAGTTTAAGTTTAAATTTAGTTTATTTAAAAGGGGACAGTGCAATTTCACAAAACACATGATTATACATGGTTTAAAAAAGCCAGAGTTAGCCAGAAGGCTAGTTTTCATCTGTAGTCCCCTGGCCATGATGTAAAAGTAAATGAGGTAAGTAAAATACATATACAAACAATGAAATAAACACTTGGTATACAGTTAAGAAAATATGACATCACAACATATCATTATATTATATAAGATAAGATAAGATATTAGATATTGTATAATTGATAAGATATAACATATTATATAAGATACAGTTTTCACTCTGTTTATCTCAGAGTTTTCATTCACATATCTTGAGGTCAGCGGTCAAGGGCCTTTGAAAATGGCCATGACATTTTTTCCTTGCCCAAATTTAGTAACTTTGGAGCGTTACTAACCATTCTTCCCAACAAGTTAACATGACATGGTAGGTACAAATGGTTGGAACAAATCATATGAAGCCAGTATCATCACACTAGCTTTAAAACTGAGCCTACGACCTTATAAAGACAAAATAGAGACCACTGGATTGTGAAGAAGTTAATTGTTTCTATAATTAAAGATTAATATTTGATGTCTGTGTATCAATATTATATTGCCACTCAAAAAAATGCAATACTATGATGCACTGATTTTTTTTTTCCCTCAATCCTAATGCTGATGTTTTGCTGGTAATGTTTACCATGTTCATCATCTTAGTTTAGTTGTGTTAACAAGCTAACATTGACTAATTAATACTAAGCACAGAGTATAGCACATGCTGATGGGAATATCAGTTTTGCAGATATTTTGTTATCACCAAGTGTTGCTCACCAAAATTATTGCCATTCATCCTTTGAACCAATTTCATGGTGATACATCCAATAACTGTTGAGACATTTTACTCAAAAGGACAAATATAAACCTCATGCCGGTGCTAAAGGAAAACTCAGGTGATCACTAGAGTCATTAAGATTCATCCTCTGAGGATGATGAATATCTGAATCAAATTTCATGGCAATACTTCAAACTGTGTATATTTGTGAAATTCTACTAGAAAAACAAAAATTTCAACCTGCTGGGGAACTAGAGAAAAAGTTGGGGATCATCAATGTCAATACGATTCATCCTCTGGGGAGTATAAATGTCAACCCATCAAATAGGTTAAATATCTTCAGTCTTACTGTATTACTGTATTAGTTTAAACAAAGTAGGTGTTTCAAATGTACAGTCAATCCTCTTCAACTTATAAAGGTCCAGTGTCTTTTTCTGAGCGTTGATTCATAACAAAATACAGATATATTTGATGCCAATGAGATAATAATATCCGGAAGAACACAGTTTTCGCTCTAACATAGCAGAGAGAGGTGCAAAGTTATGATTTAACACCTTAAATAAACTGAAAGCAGTAAGACCATACAGCATTATAAAGCTGTGAATGAGATAAGTGTATTAGTTAGATAATTTTGATAATTAATTAGTCATTTGTCATTTTTTTTAAAAACAAAAATGTCCAAAACACCAATGGTTCCATCTTCTTAAATGGGAATATGTGCTGGCATATAAAGTATAATATGGTAGTAAGTAAAGTAGATTTGAGTATTGGACTGGAGTTTGGAAAGTGTGTTCCTTTTTTATCACCAGTTAATGATTTGAGTCATCTTTCAAGCAAAAACATAAAACAATCCTAAGGTCCAAGCTTTTCACCCTCTTTCTTATCATTTTATGTGACAATAAATTGATTATCGTTGTATTTTGGACACAACAAACACCTTGACGATGTGATCTTAGATATTTTTCGCAATTTTCAAATGTTTTTATTAACCAATAAATTGATTAATGGAGAAACTAGTTAGGAGGTTAAACAGTATAGACAATAATCTGTAGCAATACTTTACTATGGACCTTTAACAAAGGTATAGCATTCATTCAATTCATAAGTTATTCGTTTCAATTGTTTTTGAGACATTCAGTTTATTCCTCAAGAGTCTTCAAGATAAGTGTCCAAAAGAGTATCCTCTCTCTTTTAGTGCACTAAAATAATGTTTAGTCTCATAAATCTAAACATTTATTGGTAGTTTATGTAGTGGCATTCCTTCCTAGAAATTATGGCTGATTCATCCAATCCATACCATTATGCTGACGTACTGCTTGGTCCAGTCCGCTATAAATCTCAATAGGCTGAAACTGGTTTTAAAGAAAAGTGTTTCCAGCCTGACCTTTAGACAGGGCTGTAATCATAGAGCTCAGTGGGTCACGGACAATTTAGGGCTAAACAGTCACCTAAAATCAACCATGAGGTCAGTAAATGATTTATTTTTTCAAACATGAATAGAAATTACTTTACCGTTTTGTGACAAAATGTGACAAACCATGTGCCAAACAATCATATTAACAAAATGCTATCTAACAACTTGGAAATTGACAAAATAATAAATTGCCATACGACGGCCAGTGAGTTTAAATATAATTACATTGCCAAAAAAGACTTGTACAATGAAAGGCTCATTTTTTCTTGTAGACGTGGATTACAGTGAAATATTTACATGGTTACAGACATAATGTTTAATTATGAAGCCTTAAAATTGCTGGGTGTTTTTGCAAGAGGCTTTAAAGTAGGAGGTGTCTCTACTGTTTGATCTTTTCTAGTTAAAGAGTACAAAACTAAGGGAAAGAAAGAGAAGGGAACAGCCTGACATGGAAATTAGGTTTTAAATGTTTTGTGTTGTAAAAGTAGCTGAAAACTGTACAGTGTATTTGTTTTGTTGGAAGACAGCAAGGACTTACAGTCTCCTTGCATGCTTTAGATTTCCATTTTCCACTTTCCTAATGATTAATTGCATTTTGAAGGATGTTCGGTTACTTGGAAATGTTCCCGTATCATCCCTTGGCTTGTTATTTTAAAAATTTGGACCTTGCATATACAGATGTGTTTATATTACAATAAATAAAACTACAAATTTAGATCATTTTGAAGAGATCTGGTGTCACTTTGATATTCAAGGGTAATTTTCTGCTGTTCAGAGTAAAAACAAAACAAAACACATTAATCATAGCTAGTATTTATATTCTGTTTGGTCACAGATCAAGATCATGTCGTAGCACCTGCTTCTCTAGACTTTTACATTATGAGGTTTTTCCAGCGCAAGCCACTTGATTTATTATCAACAAAGTGACAGTAACTCATAAACACAGCAACACAGCCAGAAGCTACTTGTTAGATGACCTCATTAGTTTTAATGACCCACTATTACTCTTGTAAACCTGTGACACATGCAAGACACTTGGAAGAAACTGTATCTGCCAACAGCTTGTTTGCTGGTCGCGGAGCATAACGTGAGGGGAGATAATGACAGCAAACTCTTGTTCAACTAGATTGTTTAACTCCAGAATTAATTAAATATTCTCAAATGACAAAATAGTGGCAGAGACCAACAAAAAGTCAGAAAGATGGAGATTCATTCATCCCTCATTATGCGGCTTCACATCCTCATCAGTCTGACTCTGAGTCAGCTACAGGCTATGCGCAGACATTGACCAGACCGGAGATGTCACAGCTTACACAAACATGAACTAATATGGCTCTGAAGGCATCACAAATCCCTCTCAGGTCGCTCCAGAGGATGCCAGCACATCTGCTGAGAGCCTCTGATTGTAGTTACTACTAAAGAGCAACTTCGCAGACGGCGAACTCCGCATGGCGAACCCTTTGTTCGTCGTCTCAGTGTGGTAGCTCTAATGAGCTGGTGAGCTTTATAGATTAGAAGATCTGCACTTCTGGGCATTAGTTTAAGGATTATACTGACACTGGTGGATGATCTGTACTGAATGTGACCCTTTGTTAACAGCTGTGTTTGGCTGGGTTGAATTGGAACGTAATCAACCACAGCGAGCAGTATCCTTAATGAGATCAGTGATCAGTCATTCGTCACTGCAGTTAATGTCATAGTGATGAGAAGGATTACAGGGCTGCTTTCATCTTTCATAACGCAGTCACATATAGTTCATATTACGGCTTGGGGCTTGACTCAACTCTATCACACTAATATGTACGCTTTTGAAAGGATTATATATTTGTAATTTGTATTTATGCTTAAAGCAACACTTTCAGTAGAATAAGATGAAGGGTCAGACACTAGCAGTTTTTTGAGGCTGCACTTAGGTGCAGTGGTTCTTTGCACTAAATGCTAATGTTGGCATGCTAGCATAATGCATTGGGGGATGTTGTTTATACTAAAATTAGCATGCACTAACCAATTACCAAATACCAAAACATTACTGAATTTTATGTGTCAAGTAGAATATCTTTAAACATTGGACTGAGGTTTGGACAGTGTGATCCATTTTATAATCAATAAATTGTTTAAGACAAATAATTCCTCTGTCACAGCTTCTCAGAGTATTAACCCACTTTTCTTCATTTGGAATTGGATTTGGACAAAAGAGGCAATTTGAAAATGTTTTCTTGGACATTTTTCACTATTTTGTAACTTTTTATTGACCAATAAATTGATTAATGGAGAAAGCAATCAGCAGGTTCATAAATCTATTTTGATCTATAGTAATAACTCTAATTAAGGAATGAAATTCATTCTATTTGCTGGTTATTCAGTTGAACTATTTTTGAGAAACTGTCTCTTCCTCTAGGAACTCAAGATTATTTTTTCGTCTTTCCATGCACTAAAATAATTTTCTACCTCAGACTAAACATTTATTGGTAGTTTAATGAACTGTTGTAGAGGCACTCGTTTGGGGAAGGCCTATTTATACTGGCTAAAAATTAACATGTTTCGCAGGTATATCTTGTTCACCATCTTACTTTTAGCATGCAAACATCTGTTGATTTGCAATAAACACAACTGAGGCTAATGGGAATGCCAGTTGTCTTCGCCAGGTGTGAGATCAGGCAAGTGTGCATTGATGCATGTGTGTATCTGTCTGTCAGTCCGTGGCCAATATTACATACCTGACCAATCAACCTAATATTTTTGTGCTCATTTATGTGTGCTCAAGGACCTCTGATGGTTGCTGTGATTCACAATTCACAATTTTGAATCTTACTGACTGTTTTGTAACGTCCCTGACTGCTGACTCCTCACCCCTGTTAACCGGCCAGTAGGAGCTGCAAGTGATCAACAACTTTTTCAGTACCGAAAGGCATTTCCAGTAATTGGCTAGGCTAAAACCAAGCTTTAACTAATTTGTTGCAGGCCACATGTGTACAAACTGTAAAGCCCCCTGGAGTAAATTTATGATTTGACTTAAACTAATATATTTTGGTCTTTGTTGTGGCTCTAAAACTGGCATCTATTGAAAAGATTTTGAACCAGAGCATCTGCAGATGAATTCCATACCTAATATATTATCGTTATAATCTACTAAAGTTAGGCATGACACAATATGATTTTATTATCTTTGCTGCCACCTTGATTTTAAACAGAGCCAAGAGAGACAATTGATTGATATTCAACTCTTCGTTGCTCTGCTAATTGCACTTTTCTAGTTTAGCACGTATTTGGACCAAGTGATTGGACCAATCACAAACCAAGTAGTAGTGGACAAAGTGAAAGTTGACCTGATGATAGCGCTAGATGAAATGTTGAGGGATCAACAAGGTTTTTACACCAAATTTCATGGCAATTCATCCAATAGTTTTTGAGACACTTAGAAACAATCAAGAGGCCAACCTCATGGTGGCGCTAGAGGAAAATGTCAGGGCGTCATTAAAATCAGCAGGCTTCACCCTCGGCGAAATGGAAGTTTATACAAAATTTCATGACAATCCATCCAAAAGTGGTTGACATTTTTCAGTCTAGAACAAAGTAGTGGACCGACCAGACCAACCAACTGCCATCCTAATAAATAAATATATTATCTTAATTCAAATTAGATTAGCAATTCCTCATAAAATTGTTCAGATAACCTTGAACACCTGAACAGATTCAAAACGTTGCCCAGCAACTAAACTACAAAAGGAACATATGTCCGGCGTTGTAGTCGGCATAATCCAATTTGTTGAGTTAATGGTCTTATTGAGGTGGAAGAGAAATTATCATTGTCAATTAAAACTGACAAAGAAATACAAAGACATGCATTGACTGCATTAAGAGAGTCTTTTGTCTGCTCTGCATGCCCCAGCGAACTTAATGTTGTAAAGTGAAGATGTTCAGGGGTTATTAATCACACAAAAAGTGTCCTGAAATAAAGAGAGCGATATAATCTGCCTCAGTCAGAAGTTTTAAATAAACCCCTTACTTTTGACTGCATTTGCTATGATTACTTAACTATAAATAACCTAACCTAGAATCTTTGCAGCAAACAATGACAAAGTACATCATTTCATAGCTCCTCTGTGATTATTTTGCTAAGATCTCACTGCTATGTGCACAATAACACTGACGCTTGCCAACTCAAAAAGACATCCAGTTTTTCCACCAAATCTTCTTAGCAAGCGATACACATTGTCCCAAAATACATCAGCAAAGACTCAGACAAAAAAAATCCAGCAGAACGAAGCTGTGATTGTGTTGACTCAGATATCACATTGAACGTTTATGCCAAACGTCTCTGTTGGTGTTTATATCAGTGCATTAGACTGTAATCCTCTCCCGGGTGTTGATGACATTCATGCCAACTACAATCCTGCTACGTCTCTGTTTCTGTTTGGAATATTTCTAGGGAACAAATCAGCTTCTGACTTTTAAATAACAGTCTGTTATTGAGCATTATTTCAATATCTTTGAATGTATTTAAACAAGTGTTTCGGTTACAGTTACATTACAAACAGTATACAGTACAATTCAGGTCTAACTGTTAGATTTTGTTGTGGTAAATCAGGAAATATCCTGATATCCTTATAAAATGCTGACAATAATGATTGAGGACAGAAGACGGAGCTAGTGTATAGCACAACCCTGTGTCCCAGAAATTTTGTGTGTGCAACTGATTTTCAACAGCAAATACTATAAGTTCACTGTACTCCAATGGCCTCCAGGCCTTTGGGTTGTGGTGGAACAGGAGATTCACATCATAGATGTGCAGATGACAAATCTGCAGCAAATGTGTGATGCTATCATGTCAATATGGACCAAAATATCTGAGGCATGTTTCCAACACCTTGTTAGAAGAAGGCAAAAGAGGGTCCAACCTTTTACTAGCAACGTGTACCTAATTATGTGGCTGGTGAGTGTACCTAATTAATGTATCTGTTAATCTGTCATCGTAAAATGTTCATATACAGGGTATATACTGTACTTCCATCCATCCATCCATCATCAACCGCTTATCCCGTTAGGGGTCGCGGGGGGGGGGGGGGGGGGGGGGGGGGGGCGTCCCTCGCAGGGCACATAGAGACAGACAACATATAGACAGACAACCAGTCACACTCACATCCACACCTACGGGCAATTTAGAGTCATCAATTAACCTAAACAGCATGTCTTTGGACTGTGGGAGGAAGCCGGAGTACCCGGAGAAAACCATCATTTCCTACAATATGTATGCTTGCAATACAAAATCCCTTATAGCAACTAAAGCTTAATCAGCATTTTTTATGGTTATGTTTAGGCACTTGTAGCTCTCAGTTAAAGTTGGGGAAATATTGTGGTTTTGTTAACTATTCAAATACTCAAAAGTGACAATACCCTGACCTTAACCACAGTGCCTTTACCTGCCTTCGACCTTTGACCTACGATGAAAATATTGAATTCCCTTCACTCAAAGTAACACTGTCAAAAAAGATAATACATGCAGCAATCATGCTTTCCTCAAAATGCACTCAGGAAAACAAATTTTGTACCATGTACATGTAGGAGATAGGGCTGGATAGCAGTGAAAGACAGATTTTTACACCGCAGTGCATCTAAATTTAAACATGTAAACCTGTTTTCAGACCGGATGATATCCTGCTGGAAGCTAAATATAAACTTGCACGTCATAAACTATGTCAGTATATGCTCAGTATCTAATACTAACAGCCAGTATATTGTTATCTGATTTTTTAAACTACTAAATATGGATATTAGAATCTGTCTCTAAAATCCAGCACTGGACAACTTATAAAATGATGCGCACTATGTATCATATAAAGGAGAATAAAATTACAGGGTGGACATCTTTCTGGCGGTCAACAGTACTCTTTCTCTTCTGTTTCTTCATGCACTGCTGATTCTACTGTGTTTGAAGCTTAATGTTGAGCCAAACATGTCATTTTGTGTCTTCCAAGGCTAGGGCACACAGTTGAAAACAGTACTGGGTAAGTTCTAACACTGGTACTCTCTGTTGAGCTGCAGGGCCTCCCCGGGTTCCAGGCCTGCTTCATTCCATCCAGCTGACAGTTCCCCCCACTGTGGGAGATGGCTAGTCTTCACAGAGGCTGCTCAGTCTGGTCTTAGTTAGCAGCTACTCAGCGCTTTCATGCATACAGCTGCAGGAACTCTGCGGTCTCCACTTGGACAAGGACATCTGGAAAATGTGTGGGAGCATGAAGCGATCATTCTCACTCCTGTGACGTAGTTTTTCATCGAGAATAGTCGAATAAAAATCTTGTGGTCAGTCTATGAAAATGCTGAATGATTTAAAAAAAAAGTTTCATCTGAGGCTAATTTTAAAAATTTAGCACAGACAAACTGCATTTTTTTCAAATATTAAATATGACAGCATTAACATACACCAACTGCACCACATTCAACTGGGAACAGACAGAGAGATCGATTATTTCCTCTGATGTGCAGATGAGCCGGCCGGCCATCAATAACTGTCAACACTGGCTCTGCTGCACAGAGGACATAAAGTATACACCCAGCCTAAAATAAATACATCATGTAGACATACAGAGTATGTTTCAAACTTGCCGTCATTGAGGCAGCACAGCGCACCATCTTTCTCTGCAGATGACTTGGGTGCCTGCAAGTGATCATTATCTTTTCAAGATCCTTTTATGTCTGATAAAAGCAGGTTGGGGATACATAAATGAGATGTTGTCAGTTGAGATGAATGAATTTTGGCTCATTTGTGTGATTAACAATGGAAACTGAACATGTGTACAATGTGGCAAACATTACATTTTGCAGTCGCTGTCCATCTGCAGGAAAGCCATCAACTTCACACATCATCTGCACCGCCATCACCACATCCCTCACACATAAAAACACTAATGTACTGTACACGTACACAAGAGTCACTAGAGTCAAACTTATTTATGACAACAGTGGGTCTAAAGCTGCAATAAAACATGTCTGACTTCTGCACTGTAATCCACTTTATTACCAGGGAAACGAGTATGGGGAACTTTCAGTAATGGGGAAAGCAATTGTTAATCCCAAATGCTGTATAGAAGCAGGTCTTTTGAAATCTGTGTTTATTTGCATCACTCATGCTCGACGTGCATCCAAAACCACATACTATACTAGTAGTACGTACTGATTTGGCCTAAATGTAGTATGCAGTTTGCAGTATGGGAACAAAAGGAAAATCTCCAGTACGCCTGCTGTGACAGCTAGCTAGGTGCTTGCTGGGGTCGCTACCTCGCCAGTCAGTATGAATGCAGTATGGCGTACTGTATGTACTGTATACTGTATACTGCGTTTGTTAGTAGTATGTAGTAGGCGGTGTTGAATACTGCCGTCGCCTCATGGCATTTATTTACCAACAAATAAATTGTAAATACACTGCTGCGGCTATGTTCACAACTATAACACCAGCAAACCCACACTCACCGCTGCCACACACACATGGTCTGTCAGAAACTCGCTATCGTTACTCCGGGCAGACACAGACGTCAACCCGCTAAATTAATCTAAATGTGTGGTAAAGAGTTACTGGGAAAGTGTCTGCATGTCTGTGACATTACACACAGCATAACGCTCTCAGACGGGTGAACTAGGAACGGTGAATGCAGCATTATGGCTGCTACAGTAACCCTCCTCGATAGGTGAATAGGGGACAGTGAATGCAGCATCATGGCTGCTACAGTAACACAGCGGTAATTGGTTAATGAGGGTCGGTTTTTGGTTTAAAAAAAGTCAAAATTAGCATCCCTGTTGTTTTCTGAATGGATTTCGGATCGATCAGTAGCAGGCTATGCTTGTAGCTTCTCCGTTCAACACCATAGACTACAATATGTAAGAAGTGGACGTCATCACTGTGACGTTACTCATTGGTTTGTGGACTGCCGTTTTGAAGCCTTGAGTTTGGCATTTTGTCCGTTGCCATCTTGGTTATTTGGAACAGTGACACAAAGGTGGCGTACAACCAAATGCTGGTCATTTTTAGGTGACCAAAAAAGTTATAATTATCATTCATGAACTGAAAACACACCGTGAAAGGGTTAAAGTTGTAAGATGAAAACATGGACAACTCTCAGACCAGACAATGCCATGGTAGCAACCTGTCAATCACAAGTTGGCCAGCTTTAAAGCATCCCCTGTTATTTGGCTCTAAATGGAACCATAATTTACTAAATGAACATCATGCTGTATTGAGGAAGACTTGAAACTACTGATTAAGACCATAAACTCATGTTTACAATGTTAACTGAGGTAATAAATCAAGACTTGTATGGAATCAGACTACTTCTTGCAACCAGAGGAGTCGCCTGCTGGCTATTAGAAAGAATGTAAGTTTCAGGCCCACAATGGCTTCACTTTTCAGCCCACAGAGTTGCCCACTGATCAACACTCAACATAAAGTCATCTAGTACAGCAGTATGGTTTCGTCCGATATTTCTGTACAAATATGAGGTAATATTGTACAATTCTGCAATAATATTTTTTTCTTCATTTCTGATTCAACAAAGTTAGGATGTCAGTGATGACAGGAGGACATCGCCAAACGTCAAAGGACAACGCTGATAGTCTTTTCTGACACAGCATCACGCACATTTTGTATTTGCGTTCCTTCACATCACATCCCTTGCACCATTCACGTGAACTCACATCAGTTCACTTCTTTGCGCTGACTTTAATACCATAAGGTGTAACAGAGAAGGCTGCAGTCTGAATGAGTCAAAGCCACAACAGATGGAAACTTCAGCACTGTGGATGCGTGAAAAGCCATGAACATTTTTTTCTCCTGATTGTATTTGTATAAAATGTGGCAGGAAACATTACCAAATGCACACAAGGTACAACCAAATATTTACCACATGAGGTCATGTCATTTACAAGAGTGCTGCACACCAATTTAGAAAAGGGAGAAAAAGAAAACTAGGTGCCAATCAGCACAGCGTATTTCCCATGACAACCCCTTGCATCCCAGTGTCCAGAAAGCCTACAGTTTATCTCTTAATTCTGCTCAGTCACCATCATTGAGAGAACAATGGTGACGTCAACAGAAAAGAGGAACAAAGTTCAATTCATAAATGATATTTTTACCTTTCTAAGAAATTCTAAATGTGGAAACTAGACAAAACACTTCAGTGTTATTGCTACCAAACAGACACATCTAATCAATTCCAGCAGACTATCATCAACCATTATAGTGACAAATACTGTGTGAAGATGAAGATAGTTTTTTGTTGAGAAGTCTAAGAGTTATCAAGAAGCAGCTGCCTTGTGATCCAAACACAACAGCCGGGAAGAGGAGAGGTGATGTAATGCTTATTGGGCTACTGGCAACATTAGTTCAGGTCAAACTACTGGATAAACACGTCTATGTTAAGTTAAACAACACTGTGCCAAGTGTCCAATCGGATTAACTACTGAAAGCAAATGGAATGTAATCAAAACTTTAAAAAACAGCTACAGTCGCAAAAATGCAATCCAATGTTTAACCAGTGCAAATAAATTATGTATTTTTAGCTAGCAGGCTGGCTTTGATTAGTCTAACACACTAAAACGAGTCCGCTATTCAGCAATGTCCAATTCAAGTCTTTATTTTTATTGTTCCACTGTTTGGCTTGTTGAATATCTGATTAAAGGGTCAGTTCACCAAAACAACTCATGTAATACATTTCTGAATGAATCCCTTGTGGTATAATGCCATGCAAATAATCAGTTTTATATGGTGAGCATTTGAGCTAGTCATCTCTGGGATTTCTGTCTCTGACCCAGCATTATGGAGGTGAAAGGCATTTCTTTTGTGATGCAGAAATCTTTGAAAATTAATGTGAAAAACTCAAAAACTCAAATGTCCCATTTACTTTGGATAATAATCAGACCTTACTGAACAGTTTTCCCAGGAGATACGTTCTACAGAAGAAATAAAACCCGAGAATTAAGGGCTAAATGTACTCTCAGTATATTCATTATTGCATCTATAACTGTGATATTATACTAATATTGTATTAACACAACTAACATACTATACTGTATTATATTAATATAACTACTATAGTATTCTATACCTTGTCATATGTCATCTTATTACTATATCTTCTTCTTATCTATATTATACCATATTACACTGTTATATATACTGTATAATTTTGCACTGCACTTACATATATATATATATGCACCATATTTGTCACTTTAACTTGTACTTTACCTTGACTCATATAATAGCTGTATATACCTTGTATTTACTTTAGTCTTATGTTACTCCACTACTGCTGTTGCTATCAGTGCTGCTGTAACACCTGAATTTCCCCCCTGGGGATCAATAAAGTACTATCTTATCTTGTCTTATCTTATCTTATCTTATGTATCTTTAATATTAAACTGACCAGTTATACTGCTGAAATAGGCGAGCAAAGAGAGCAGATAAGTCACTGAGGCTGTGACAGTAACTCAGTTATGGTTACACAAAACTAGAGCTAAAAAAAAAATACTCAATAAAATAAAACAATGTAAAAAAAAATAAAATAACCAGCAAATATTTTTATTATCGATATTTCACGCAAAAATGGCGAAAGAATGTTTTCTGCCACCAACTGGACATTTTGATCCGTGTATATATATATATATATATATATTTGTGTGTGTGTGTGTGTGTGTGTGTGTGTGTATACACTTGTTACACTACATGTAGGCATAAATAATTGTTGTCTTAATAATATAATAGAGGTTCTTAAAATGAATTTCAAAGGTTAAACTTAACTAGCTAACATACTATCCATAGTTTAAATTTCCACAGAGGAAAACAGTCCAAATGGTGCAACAGCTGTTTGACATGATTGAAGACTTTCCATGTACATTAGGTCAATGAGGGCGTTCTTCTAGAAGACACATTTCTGATGACGAAGCAGAGAAGAGCCACTCCCCGGCCTCACCCTCCTAAACCAACCAAAACAATCTGCTGTCTCCATGTCAACTGTGCTGCTGCCTTCAGATGTGGGTGACTGTGGGAGGTGGAACATTCCCGTAGATGTTATTCATAAGATGATCCTCATGTGGACATCCTGCCTACAACTTGAACTTTAATGAGATTCTGCATTAAACGCATTGTATTTAATAGACAATCAGTGACAAGTTGCTGCTGTATGGATTAAGTCATTAAAGAGGTGATAATGAATTTATTGGCATTTTTGAACAATACCTAACTGATTACAAGTATTAAATTATATTATATTAAATTAAATATCTTAGTGTTTTAGACAAAACAATGGCGTCATCTTCAGCTCTGCATTTTTTCCTCAAATTTCCAGATATTTTATAGACTAAACAGTCAATTAATAAGCCAACACCATCTTTTGGAGTGTTACCATGCTATTATAAACACAAAGTACAGCTGAGACCGATGGGAATGTCAATATTTTTGCAGGTATTTGGTCATAAACCAATGAATTTGAAGAATTATTTTTGACCTTTATGTTGACACCGAAGGTCAGTGTAAGATTTATCCTCTGTTGAACTTGAATATCTGCACAAAATTTCATGACAATCTATCAAATACTTATCAAGAGTCTTTCAGTCTGGACCAAAGTGACCAAACAATCTGTAATTGGAGACCCAAAAGCAGCTTAATTCATTTATCATTATTAGAACCGTGACAATTAGTTGATTAATCAATCATCAGAAAAATAATCAGCAGATAATGTGATAGTTGATTAATCATTTGTGTAATTTTTCTATTAAAATAATATATATTTATTGTATTAGTAGTAGTTGATTAAGTTTATTGTACACAAAATATCACACAGGTTTTGAAGAGATGGTCAGGCAAGCGACGATAAATGAAAATGTGAAGACTAAGAAACTGGGGTAGACATTTGTCACAATTTTCTGACACTTTATATACCAAACAATCAAGAAAATCATCAGCAGATTAAATGAAAATGAAATAAAAAATAAAAAAACAGTTATCACCACTCTCTGTCCCATGCAGAGAGAAGGTATGCTGGTGGCATACTGTTTCCATTACTGACGTAAAAACAGTCTACAAGTGTCATCATGACAAACTATGTGCTGGTCCTGCTGTGAGGATATTGAGATTTGACCCCTGCAGTTTGCACTCTGACATACTGTCTGGGTTGCATTTAGCACAAGTTTCTGTTTGCCTCAAACTGCCATCTATCTCCAGGATAACACTGACTGCTGTCTCTAAAACCATGGTGAGCTGAACACAAACATCCCAAACAGAGAGTGATAGGGGGAAAGCCCAGTGAAGCAGGGAGCCTGAACAGTGGATGTTGGTCTAAACCAGATGTGCCGACACAACAGCCAGCTGCTGTTTTCAGCAACTCCTAAACAATAGACAGTTACAGTATATCTGAGGGCTACATTACTGTCTTCTTGTATAATGTAAATAACTACAAAACATCAATGGTTGTAATATTTTGACCTTTCTGACTATAATTCCAAAAGGAATGTTTGGCGCAAAAATAACACAGCACATCAGCAAATGGACACCATACCCACGGTGAAGCACGGTGGTGGAAGCATCATGGTTGGGGGTAGTTTTTCTTCAGCTGGAACTGGGGCTTTAGTCAACGTGGCGGGAATTATGAACAGTTCTAAATACCAGGCAATTTTGGCAAACACCTTCCGGCGTCGGCTAGAAAGCTGAAAATGAAAAGGAATTTCACCTTTCAGCACGACAGTGACCCAAAGCACACATCCAAATCAACAATAGAATGGCTTCCCCAGAAGAAGTTTAAAGTTTTAAATGGCCCAGAAGGCTGTGCACAGGAGGGGCCTTCGCAATCTGACAGATCTGGAGCACTTCTGAAGAGTGAGCAAATATTGCCAAGTCAAAATATGCCATACTGATAGACTCCTACCAAAAAAGAGTGCTGTAATAGAATCAAAAGGTGCTTCAACAAAGTTTTAGTTTAAGGATGTGCATATTTATGCAGCCAGATTATTGTAACTTTTTTGTTATTATTTTCCCAAAACTATTTGTTTGTTTTTCAATTTTTTTTACATTAAAAATACTTGGCATTTTAACAAGGCTGTGTAGGCTTTTTCTTTCCACTGTAAGTAATATCATTCGATCGAATCGATAATCAGTTGTCACAGTTATGGACTTTTTGTGTTAGTTTTATTGGTTAATTTATTATTTGGTCCTGTTTTTGTTATGCTGAGTTTCTGTTCTAGTGAATTGTTTGTGTTTCTCACCCACCTCTTGCGTCATGTCTTGTTTCACTCCCTGTCCTGGTGTCTTGTCTTTGGTTGCTTCCTGTTTTATTTTGAAAGTCTTTCGTCTCTGTGTCGTTTCTAGCTTTACTTCCTGCCCTTGTGTGTTTTCCCTCCATTTTCTTAGTTCACACCCCCTCACCTAGTTTCCCTGATTGTTGCTCCACCCCTGATTGTTTCCACCTGGTTGTCCACCTGTGTGTCATCACCCTCTCTATTTAAACCACCCCTTTCCCCTTTGTTCTTGTTGGCTCATTTGTTCAGTTTCTATGATCTCCCCGTGCTCCATGTCTTGCCATCATGACTTTCCTCTTTTCCTTACTTTTCATGACACTCTTCCTCTCCTTGTATCTTTGTCTTTCCTTGGTTTCTGGTAAGTGTTTCCCTGTGTAATTCCTCGCACTCCTTGTTGTCCTGTGTTTCACGTGTCGGTGTTGGTGTGTCACTGTGTTCCCTTCTTGTCTCTTATGGAACTTTAGGTTTTGTGTTAACTCTAGTTTCAGTATATTTAGTTTCCTTGTGGTTTTCCTTGTGTTTAGTTGTATTTATTTTGAGCTACAGTTTATTATTATTTTGTATTACTAAACTATTCTGTTAACGAGTCTAGAATTAAAGACTCGCTTTTTGTTAATCTGTCTGTAGGTGTGTTCTCTGCGTTTGGGGTCTCTTTCTGTCTCGCTGTCTCTCTCTCTCTCTATCTTTTCCTCTTTCCCTTTTGTTAATTCCCCTGCACTCCCTGACATCAGTATTATCGACAATATTTAATTGTAGTTAATCGCATGATTGTCCATGATTAATCGGGATTTATTGCAAATTATCTGTTCAAAACTTACCTTAAAAGGAGCTTTGTCAAGTATTTAATACTCTTGTCAAGTGGGAGTGGGTAAATATGCTGCTTTATGCAAAAGTATGTATTACTGGAAATCAATTAACAACACAAAACAATGACACTGACATTGACAATTGACATTGAAAATAACACTATTGTCCAGAAACCGTCACAGGTACTGCATTTAGCATTTAAAAAAAAAAAGATGAAATCATAACATGGCAAACTGACAGCTGTCTTGACTGACTAACCCCAAACTGCAAACTTTATCATCATAAAGTGGGTGTCTGAAAAAGTTTGGAGCATTATTTAACCTCCTTTGCGACAAGCTAATGCGACTTGGTACCAATAGATTCTTTAGGTTTTCAAGTTTTATATAATGCCAGTATCTTCAAAATTCCCTTTAAAATTGAGCCTGTTACATATTGATTGTATTAATATGACAAAGAAATTAATGGCGTTAAAACGAATTTGCGTTGACTGAAGGTGAGGCTAATTTCAACTACTTTATATACTGCTGGGTAGGTTTAGCCACAATAATTCTACATTATAATGTATTAGTTGATTTATAGTTGGTATTTATGATCTGATTCTGCAAAGTCACTAGTAACCAATGCTGTCAAATAAATACAGTGGCGTAAAACAGTACAATATTTGCCTATGAAATGTAGTCCAAATGGAGTTAAACTATAAAGCAGCATGAAATAGAAATACTCAAGTAAAGTGCAAGACTATACATTCTACCACTGGGGATATCGATACACTTTACTGATTTGTACATACAGTAATCTTTGTACACAATTCAATTGATGCTGCAGTGTTTCTGTTTGTTCTCATAGAACAAAAACAGTTTATTAGTCTCACGAGGGGAAATTCAATTTTTTCACTCTGTTAACTTATACACAGTACATGCAGACCCGAACACACACATGCACAAACATGCAACAATGGAGAGATGTCAGAGTGATGGGGCTGCTCCTGACAAGCGCCCCGAGCAGTTGGGGGTTTGGTGCCTTGCTCAGGGGCACCTCGGCAGTGCCCAAGAGGTGAACTGGCACCTCTCCAGCTACCAGTTCACACTCAGTTCTTGGTCCTTGGCTTGGGACCCTCCGGTTCCCAAGCCAACTCCCTACAGACTGAGCTACTGCCACCCCCTAATATGACTGCTAAATAAGACTATGGTCTGTGATAAATAATATGAATTTCATCCATTTACGCAGAGTAAAATAAGTCATCCAGTCCTTTCTTAGCACTTACAGTATAAGACGTTACGTCCACTTTGACTCCCATTCAACCAGAGCAGATGGAAGTGAAGAATCCTCCAAAATATGAGGAGTTAAATCCAACAGCATCAAACATGATCCAGTATCACAACATTTTATCGTTCAATTGATTAATAATTCTGTTGTTAAAAGAAAACAAAAAAAAAAAAAAAAAAGAAGTAAACTATTAATTTATCTTAAGCGGAACAAATGTGTATCGTTAGCTGATATGTGCATGGGTCATCTGCCTCCCTGCAGGAAGTCTGTAAAAATAAGGGAGCCAAAATCAATACCGGTAATAAGCCATCAAATGAACAAAAGAGGTCAGTGCTTCCAGACAGAGAGGGATTAGAGCTGGCATGCTCGTCTGGGTACAGCGGTCTGAATACTGCTGTCCTACACTTGGATGGAAGTTTTACGAGCAAACATGTCTACTTTTATTGGATGCTGTGTAAGCTTTTTAAAAGATGACTAATTTACTTTATTGGTTTACTTTTTTAAAATATATTTTGGGTTGTCATGAAAGGTTAAGACCCACTTTACTTCAGGGCTAGTCACCGAACAAGAGCATGTTTTTTTTTTTTTTAAATAAATATTTCATTAAATCTGAAATGCTTTGCATAAAAGATGAGTATTTTTTTTTAAGAATATTTTCAAATTTTTTAGTTAAAAAATAAAACATACAAAACACAAGCAAACTCACACAAACAAGGTTCCAAATTCCCTCCCTAAATCATCCACATACAAACCAAGAAAAGAACTCTACCCAAAAGGGGTAGGTTGGTTAACTATCAATTAAATTAAAAAGGATAAAAATTAATAAATAAAGAAATCATAAATAACAAGATGCAGTGTTCTGACTTATTCAGACAACTAGTGATACCACCATTACCATGTCTGATAATTTTGTTGGTAACTGCAAGGAGCCCATATAGGTTAAATAGGGTTGCCAAATCTTCAGAAAGGTGTTGTATTCATTTCTGAGGTTATATGTGAGCTTTTCCAGTGGAAAAGCCACCAACAATAGATATGAGATGGAAATCAGACTTCCATGTACACTTCCTGGTGATACATAGTGTTATTTCTAAAAGGTGCACTGACTATGAAATTCCCCAAAAAGCAAATTTGCAGATGCAGTGGGAATGTAAATCCTGTATTTTTCATCATAATGTTAGAGAAATCGTGCCATAAGATAGTAAGTTTTTTATACAACCAGAAATAAGCTCGTCTCTAAACCACATCTAAAACTCACATGTGATATCTCAGGTTTATATTTATGCAGTCTCTGTGGTGTAAAATACAATCAGTGCTAGATACAATATGTATAGTGGCAGTCACACACCTTTGTGGCACAAATCTGACTAAAGCTCTGCATCAACTAAAGCTCTGCATCAACTGATATATCTAAGTCTTAAGAAAGGATCTGAGTTGTAGATATCAAAAGAAGGTTTTGCTGGACAAGTCATATTTCCTCCTACAAAAGACATGAAAGATTGATTCTCATAATAATGGTGCTCTGGATAGAGAATCCCTTTCTGATGCCACAAGTCCAGTATCTTACAGTCCAGAGTCATGGGTATGAGTTCATTCTGTTTCAAAGGTGGTTTTGGCTGACAGACAAGTTTCTAGTCCAACACTCTTACAGACTTCATACCATTATTGATTATAATGTATGCATCAAAACAGGGTTATCAGTCTTAGCGGCTATGAGCCCTGGGGTCCATTTGTAAATGAAATTACCAGACACATGCTCTCCAAATAATACTTCTTAAAATAAGGTAAAGGAAGACCACAGAGTTTGTAATCCATAGAAACCCTTGGATTCTTACCATTCCATATGAATTGTCTAATATGTTTATTAATGTTTTTATAGAAACTCTCTGGCATTGGATAAGCAAGGACTGGAAATGATATTGTAACCTTGGTAATACATTCATTTTAACATGATTTATTCGGCTAGTCAATGCGTTAGGTAAATTCACCCATTTTTGTAAATCCACCACAATTTCACTAATTAATGCAGAGTATTTATGTTTATATAATTTGTTTTAAGGTTATTATCTACCATGATTCCAAGGTATCTAAGCCCATTTGGGGACCATTTAAATGGGCTCTGTTGTTGATGCTCAACATGATCAAAATTCATAAGTGGAATAATTTTGCATTTTTCACAATTAACTTTGTATCCTGAGACGGCCCTAAAAGCATCTAAAAGGGTTTGTAATTTAGCAAAAGAACAAAATGGACCTTTCAAATACAGGATTATATTCTTCGCTAGACGATTCATTTTGTAAGTTGTTGGGTCCACTGTGTCTTGTCGCAGACAATATGCCCAGGAGACAAGGGGCAACCCTGCTAGATCTGCTGAGAGAAAAGATGGTGGACATTTCTACACTGGTAATAATCCTGATTTGAGGCTTTTTATAAAGTGTACAGACCCAATTAATAAAAGAAGGGCCAAACCCAAATCTTGCCAAAACCCTGAGCAAATAAGGCCACTAAGCCTATCAAAAGCCTATTCCGCATCTAGACCAGTGGTCACCAACAGGCGGACTGTGGTCCCAGAAGCCGTCCCATACGGACCTGGATCTACCAAAACAGAAGGTTATGATTTAAAACCTGACGGGACGCTTTTCGTTTAGTGGATGAGGAAATGCACAGACCAGTTGCATTATTTTGAAATGCAGCCCTACACTTATTTAGTTAATGAGTCATACATATATGTTCAGTTCTCTGTTACATAACAATAAATATTGTCAAAAAGTTTTTGAATCGTACTGAATTAATTTGATTTGACAGAGTTATTGATTACATGCAAATGTTAATACGACTACTAGGCTACTTAAATATAGATCACACTAAATAGTTCGACATTATGATCTTCTGGACCTTTGCTTCGAGACATTTTCTGTAACTGGACCTTTTTAAATTATAGTTCAATACTGCTGATCTAGAGTAATGGTTATACTGGGCTCAGCTCTGGAGATACAAAAGTTACTGGCAGAGGATATTTTTTGAAAAAAACAAACAAACAAAAAAACAATTTGGTCTGCAATTGTGATAACTGCTAACTTAGCCTATTGGCTAAAGCCTTAGAGATAAATTAATAACCTGAATTCAACAGTGAGATTGGTTGGAAAGTTGAACATTTTAATGGGTATTTGTTTTTCTTACCGTAATTATAGCTGTAATTATAGCCATGGAGAATGGATCGAGGAGGGTTTGAGTGCTGGATGCTTGATTAATTACATCCATAAGGAGAGGAATGAGCAAATCCTTAAACTCCTTATAAAATTCAGGGGGGTGAAGCATTCTCCCCTGGTGACTTATTAGATCGTAAAGAAGTTAATGCCTTTTCCACTTCTTTTGAAGTAAACGGAAAATCAAGATTCTTCTGTTCCTCTTGGTTTTGGATAAAAAGGTATCTATAGTGCTTAAATCCTCTGCGAATTCAGATTTATATAAATTTTCATAAAATTGTTTAAAGGTCTTTTGGGTTATGTGTCGTGTTACCTGTAGCCTCATATTGAATGCAGTTGATTGTTCCTGAGCTTCTTCCATCTTTAATTGTCTGGATAGGATGTTATCAGCTTTCTCACCAAATTCACAGTAGCTTTGTTTCATTCTCAGAATATGTTCAGCCTTTTCAGCCTTACAGGTACATAACATGTTTTTTATTAACCAACAAACTGTTTACTTTTTTATCCCTGGATTGCTGAAACCCACTAACTGAAGATTTTCTTTTTCTAACTCCTCTATTTCTGCAGTATCCAGTATTTCTTTTTAAGTCCTTATGTATAAGACATTATTTGTCCTCATAAATGAGCTTTTATGTATCCCATAACACAAAACTATTTGGGAAGGGAGGATAATTTGTTTCACAAAATACTTTTATCTGTTCCCTAATTAACTTACAGAAATCATTTTTTTAGAAGGGTTGAATTCAAGCGCCACCTGTAGAAGTTTTGCATTTTCTCAGACATTAGCACAGACAGTGGTGAGCGATCATAAAGTATCCTTGACAGATATTCAGATTCTAATGCTCTATGGGTCCCTTGTGTTGACCGTAAAAAGTCTATTCTGGTATGAGGGTTAGGATGGTTATAGTCAAAGCAGTTCTCCCTGGTTTGGAGCTGTATTTGCCTCCAGATGTCTGTCAAATTAACTTTTTCATAAATGCCAGGGTGGTTTGGCTGCCTTAGTTCTAACAATAGCATTTGCCTGCTTATCCAAAGTAGCAACCAAACAGAAGTTAAAATCGCCTCCTATGACCTGATGTTGATGGCCTTCAGATGATGGACCTTCCACCGTTTTGTACTTGTATGGAACGAATATGATATAAGTTAAGAAGAAGAAGAAGATAGTCCTTTATTAGTCCCACTAGGGGAAATTCAATTTACACTCTGTTGTTAACTTATACACAGTACATGCAGACCTGAAACACACACATGCACAAACATGCAACAATGGAGAGATGTCAGAGTGATGGGGCTGCTCCTGACAAGCGCCCCGAGCAGTTGGGGGTTTGGTGCCTTGCTCAGGGGCACCTCGGCAGTGCCCAAGAGGTAAACTGGCACCTCTCCGGCTACCAGTTCACACTCAGTTCTTGGTCCATGTCGGGACTTGAACCGGTGACCCTCTGGTTCCCAAGCCAACTCCCTACAGACTAGCTACTGCCGCCCCCTTCTTGTTACTTCTTGTAACTCCCTTCTACCTCTGCATAGACTTAAATGAAGCAAATATATCAATTCTGGCATTAAAAAACTATTTAAAAATGCAATGTAATGTTAATGTAGATATTTGTAATTCTAATTGAACAAATATTGCAGGCTGAACTGCAGACTGAACTAAAACAGTTAAAGGTCAGCCAAAAAAGGTTTTAGTGGTTTAGAAAAAACAATGTAGGGCAATAAAATAAATGGAACAGGAAGCCCCATGAAAAATATTTTCTACAACACCAGCTGACCTTTGGGTTAACTTACAACCCATATAACATTAAAACTCATAACTTTTCTGCTTCTGAGGAGAAGTAATTGAATGTATTAGGTCCTGTGTTAAATCTGTTGCAGGTCAGAGGTAACACCGACATGGATACCCTCTTGGTGTCTTTGATCCATTACCTTAGGAGGCTGCCCTGAAGGAAGTCTTGGAAAGTAATCTTTAGCCCCTGATTTATGTTTTTGGTCCTGACAAACAAAAAAAAAAGCTTTTGGAAACCCTCCATCTGCCAGTGGGCCACACTTACAGTATGTAACAACCAGGACCAAAATTAGAAATCCCCTCTTATTTCACTGTAAATGTTGGATGTTATTCCACCTCAGGGGTTATCTGGAGACAGGGAGGTGATGAGTAACTTTTTTCCTCTCTAACTTGGAATTTCAGGATGTTAAATGTTACCTCAGAGTATCATCAGTTGACTTCATGCTCCTAAAAGGGAACATTGGCTGATATTCAACATTATTTCCATGCATTAGTCATGAGATTGATGTATATAACGGTTACCATAATTGCCAGTGATTTCTCTATCACTGCAGCTAACACAGGAGAGGTCTAGAAGGGCACCAACCGCTCACTCATTGTCACAGTTTTGTTACTCAATTAATAATAGTTGAAGTGTTTTCACAGCAATATAGAATAGATATTAGAGAGCGAAATAAGATAAGATAAGATAAGATAAGATATTCCTTTAGTAGTCCCACAGTGGAGAAATTTACATGTTACAGCAGCAAAGTGGATAGTGCAATAAACAAGAAGCATAGATTTTAAGAGTATTAATACAAATAAATTAAACAATATATACATAATAGAAAAGTAAAGCTAAAATATGTCCAGTAACCACTTTAAGTATAACATTTAGAGTATTTGATGGTTGGAATGCAGTGCAACATGGAAATAAGAGCAACTCTTGGTTTATTCAAACGTGAATTTGCAAGTATATTTAATCCCTAAAATCTAAGAATAATCATAATAAATAATTGTGATCTCAATATTGATCAAAATAATCATGATTCTCATTTAGGCCATAATTGTGCAGCCCTATTCTGAAATACTGAGGAATAAAAGTCTCATAATATGAACTGAACTTGAGTAAATGTATTTACACTTCTGCATATTACATCTCTTTCCCATTTTTAGACGGCGTGGGAAACTTGACTTACCAATTTTGAAAACAGCTCACCCACTGCAGAAATCTTTACTGGTCAATTGTTAACATGAATTCAGGACACAATGCTCCCAATTCTCAAACAGTTTTGCTTTATTTTGAGATTTTGTACAATTGTATGTATTTAATGCTGTATTTTGTTAATAGGGACACACCAATCAAATCAGCTTTATATAGATGTCTGCAATACAGTTTCTTCCTCAATGTCAGTTGCATTCTGCTTTAATCGTTTAACAAAGCTTGTATATTTCCCATAAAATCAATTTTATGTAATCCACGTAATCATGAACCAGGAAGTATAAAGAGTAACAAATGTTGCATAGGTGATGAAGTTGGGGTGGATGGGCGGGTCAGAAACACCAGACTTCCACTCAGGAGACTGGTGTTCGTACCAGAAGTCACATTGAATTAAATGTCACGTAACTTCAAACATAAGTTGCACCACTTCCAGAGTTATTTTTCCTATGAAGATGGTTGTTTATTCTGGAAAGACTATATGCATGTAACAAGCAGAAAATGACTCTGTGTTGCTGGACATTCAAAGGAAACCACACAAAAAATGAGGAATAACGTAAGCTATCTTACAAACTGTACTATGACAATATGTTGTATTCTGTTACGTTACATTACGTTGTTTTTTTCTGGCAAAAATTGAATCGAAGGCAACTGGACTTAGATTTGTCTCTGAAGACAAAGTCAGACAAGTCAGACTGTAGCGTTCGAACTGATGAAGCCACTTGGATAAGGGGCGAAACGTCCTCAGAGACAAATCTAAGTCCAGTTGCCTTCGATTCAATTTTTGCCAGAATGAATATGACCTGGATGAATGAGAACCTTCACAGAATTACGTTGTTTTGAAGTAATCCACAGTATTTTCTCGTCAAACCGCCTTTGTGAACTTGATCAAAAGTCCCTAAAAGGCTGATATTTCCATTTTCTTTAAATATTTGGTTTCCAGGGAAACCTCTGACTGACCATCAGCATAAACTGACTCCGCATTGTTGGCTGATCAGTAAACGTTTAGTCTGTGTATTTTGGATGATCTTAACAATATTCTACCAGATGATGCTGAGCTCTTTGTGTTCAAATAAGTCATCAATGGCTGTATGCCAGCAGTAGCAGAGTTTATCTTGCAAGTCTTCTTATCCCATATGCAGGACTCATTGGTACTGTATTGCAGATGTGTGCTTTGGCACTGAAATGAACAACTGTAATTCATAACTTTAGATACAACACCAGACTTTTACTTTCAGAGGTAATAAGCTCGGGCAGACAAAGCCAAAAGTGTAAGCAGGCCAAAATCAACCTCATGATGAAAACGATCTGATAAATCAGGTCGGAGCAAAATTAGATCATCACTACAGGAAGCTGAGACACAACAGTTTAGATCAAGCATGAGACATCATGAGACAAATCTGACTACTAGGTAGTTTCTCTTAATTTCTGGGTTTGTAATCCTCCTGTAAAGTTCCTTTGACTGGTGTCCTCTCAATTAAAAACTATTTCAATAATAATGTTTTTTACATGTTGGTAAACCATTAAAAAATACTCCCCTTCTGATAAAGGCATCAAGTTTACTGTTATAAATATTAAAAAGTTCCTGATTATGTGCAAAACCTTTCCGTAAAGTAAATCCAAAGAAATTAAAGATAAATTAAAGTGGAAATAAAAGCTAAAGAGACAAAAGCAAGTTGGAAATGAATAGACATCAGTGAGCCAAAGGGATTTTTCACAACCTGGCCAACCAAAAGTGTTTCTCAGGGTAAATAACTACTATAAAAAAGTAATGCATTGATATTAAGGCCAAGTGTTGCAATTTATAAAACATGCCTGATTTGACAGTGGATGGAGGAAAATATATTAAGATTCAATTACTTTATTTAGGGATATATTATTAGCATTTAAGAAATGAGCAGTGGTCAAGACAATGTGCAAGTCAGTGGATATATTCCAGGAGGTGACCAATGTAACTAATGTTGCACCAGTTGTTTTATGAGGGTATTTTACAATCTTAAAAACACTTCCAGAGGTTGTAGGAAATTAAATTGTACTACTTGTCAACTGCAAGACCTGGACAGAAGGGTTTCTAGCCCACTGTAGACATCTCTCTCTGTTTCTCTCTGTCTGCATGTCCTGTGGCAACCTCATTAATTGTGTAATGGATATAAAAGCTCAAACTATAAACATTGTCCTCTTTTCTCCAGGAGTCTTTCCAAAAAGAACAAGGAGGCCCCAGGAGGTCCTGGAAGATCTCAGACTCTGTCAGGAAGTTGTTGAACAAGACGACTTGATCCAAGAACACCAGTAAAACATACACCGGTCCCAGAAGTTCATTTATCTCAGTGGAAGACAGATATTTTGGTGATAACAATATGGCTGACAGAAGAATATGTGAATTCTACCGTTTACCATTCTACCGAGTTACAAAATTTAATGAGCTACACAGCTACTGGTGATGTAAAGCTCATGATTTCTTTGGAAGTCATTACTCTTTATGTGTTGATTTTGGCAGTCCCTGTTATCCTTTACAGAGGACAAACAAAATTGTGTAACTGTGTAGTTTAAATTTCATAATTACACTGCTTCTTATATAAATGTCAAAGTTAAATTTAATGTTTATTAGACAGGACCTACTTCAGCCCCGACACACCACTGTGGTTCATTTGGTGCAACGAGAGCAAGAGAAGCGTGTCTGTATCCTTTTAGTCTTTTTAATTACGTATTGACACGACCCCAGGGAGTGACCTAATTTCAGTGCCAACCGCTATTTAGTCAGTAAATGTGGAACAATACTGTATAAATATACATAAATAAACCTTTCTCAGACAAGAGATGTTCTGTGTTTGTGTCATTCATAGCCCAACTGACATATTCTCTGATGATGATCACAGAGGAACAGTAGTGGAAGATGTACTTAGATATTTTACTTTAAGTAAAAGTACAAATACCACCGTGTAAAAATGCTACCAATAAAAGTCCATTGCAATAATTACCATATTATATTATTGTGTTATATTTATTGATGCATCAATGTGTAAGCATTACTTTAATGTTGCAGCTGGTAAAGGTAAAGCTGATTTCCACTAATCCACTATACTGCCGGGTTACTTACAGTAATCTATAATACTACTAGGGCTGTCACAGGGAAGGACCTCTGCAGTGACAATGATTGGCTCAACAGCACAATATGCAATATTATTTTTTTTTGGCAAATTATTTAATTTATCCTAATTGTAGGGATTTATGAATAAGCTTTATCATTAGGGTATGATTAGGTATATTCTTGCCTTTTAAAGGACAAGGATGACAAACACCAAGCATGCAGCGGCCAGTGCAGAATAGATGCCCAGCACCTCGTCACACTGGTGCTGTTTGTAGCATAATGTAAATATGCAGCACCCCCATTGCAAAGTATCCCAAAAAGAAAAAAATGACAATATAGCAATTGCGGTTGCTATAACAATACAAATCCAAATCAACAGGCTTAAAGGGGCAGGTCAAAAACCAGGCAGAGGTTCGATACACTAAGATCATTCACAAGAGCACGAGGAAAAAACGCGGGTACGCAACTTACAAGAACAGATGAACTGGCACAGGAGGAAGGGGAAGCACACATTATATACTAGTGAAGGGAGTGATTAACTATACACAGGTGGACACAATCAGGGCGGGGAGAAGAGGACCAGAACCAGGTGAATGGTGTTTAGAAACTAGGTCAAGAGGAGGTGCACAAAGGTGCGGGCGGGAAGCATGCAAACCGGAAGTGACGTGATCTAAACTGAAACGTGAAGTAAACTACAAAATAAAACAGGAAATGAGGAACACAGGACATGCAACATGCAACACTAAATGTTTAAGGCTTGACATTTGTTACACTTAAGTATGATTACAATGTTAATACTTGTGTACAGTAAATGTACTTAGTTACATTCCACCACTGCAGAGGAAAGAGCCACTGGGTATCAGCTTCAGACTTGCATTATTCACAACACAAGCTGATAATAACAATGAGAGGTGACCTTGGCAGGAGGTGAGCTGCCCATAAAACAGTTTGCATCGCCATGACCTCACTAAAAATGATGTAATGTGCAACAGCTTGTGTAAACATCCTAAAATGTGCAGGATCATGAAAATTATCTCTTGAGTGAAATAGCATGGTAATAAATAGTAGTAGGTTTATGAGCTGTTCGTAGGTGGACGATGGTGAGGTCTCGGTCATTAAGATCTGATACCAACTAGCTTTGGTACCAGATCAGAAAACTACTTTTTGTTGAAACCATCATTGGCTGGTTTAGAGCTTTTGCATAAGTGTTCATCATCATAGCCTTTTCTTAAGGTTACAGGGTAAACAAACGAGAACTGCACTGTGATGTGTGTGTATGTGTGGTTTAGGGCTGCAGCTACTGATTATATTAGTAATCGAGTATTCAATTGTTCAGTCAATTAATTGGATAAAAATTGCTTTATTAAAGAGCAATAGTAAACATACAAAAGACAAAATAAGATGGTTCTAGCTGAAATGAACAACAAATTGGTTTCCTTTTTAGAAAAATCTACATTTTCATTTCATATACATAGAGAGGCTTGGCATTCTTTCTTGAAGAAGTATTTAAATGATTATAAAGATAGTTACTGATTCATTTTATGTCTATTGAATTAACTGACTAATTGTTTCAGCTCAAATTTCCATTACATATAATGGTTAAGACGACCAGTATTGAGATTTATTAATACTGATCCACAATATGTTTTGGTACTATGGAACACTATAGCATATACAGTATGTCATGAGTCTTGTGTCAGTAATTTGTGAACATCACTTGATTCTCATACAAACACTAATGGCCCAACAGCCAAGACGTTTTCATTGTCTTGAATCATGCTATTGAGCTCCAGCCAGAGCTCACTTGGCCGAAGCCCGAGCAGTAAAACAGCATTCAAGACACGGAAATGGAAACTGTGGCTCCTGTAAAATCAACTTGGAATTGTTAGCAGCTTGATCTCCCACCTGGAACTCCCAACATATTACCATTTCACATGGTTGTGTACAGTATTTGCTGTAGTTACTGGGCTTCTCTCGGCACAATGACTGCAGTGCTTCCTGGCAACTACAGAGCGTCTTGGGCTTAAAAGAGGAGGTCTTGGAATATGACTTTGTATGAAGACTAAATAAACAGAGGAACTGCAGGTGTTCCTTCTAATCCTCTTTGACGAACTGCCAACAAACATTCGAGACCAGGCATGACATCAGGATCACTACTATGAAAATACATATTCATCTCGGGTGGGGGGGGGTGACGAAAGCAGCATATGTCAGCCACAAGTAAATGTTTAGATTACAGAGGATACTTAATACTGTCAACAGGAATGGATGCTTTTTCAAAAGTTCATCAGTGTTTGCCAACTAGTTTGAGAAAACATGTCTACAGCCATGATAGCAGCTCTGTGAGGCTAACATCAATATGCTAACATGCTCACAATGACAATTTGAACATGCAGATATATTGAAGGCATAATGTTTATCATGTTTACCATCTTAGTTTGGCGTGTTACAGGGGTGAGATGGTTCATAAAATTCACGGTTCGGTTCATATCATGGTTTGGGGTCACGGTTTCTGCTTTGGTAGAGCGGTAAACGACATGTATGGTACAACATTGAGGCCAATTTCCAATTTAAATTTGAATAGCTTTTCATTTATTTGCCAAAATAAGTCAACTGTTTGGTCAATTGGTAGTAAATGCAAAGTACAGTTGAGACTGATGGGAATGTCATTAGATTTGCAGGTATTTAGACATAAACCAAAGTACAGAATTAATAAAAATTCTGACCTTATGATGGTGACGTACTTGCAAACCCTCAGGATTTTACTGGGAGACTCACCTTTTCATTGCCCTCTTTTGGTTTGGTTCCCAGGGTCACAATTCCTGAGTATTTCCCCCAATTTAAGGCAAATTTTTACAACATTTTTTTCTTTTCATTAAGTTCAGCCAGAGGGGCGAATTATTCTGTATTCTTTCTGAGAATTAAAAGTAAAATTAAAATGTCTACATGTAATCAAAAGTAGGCCTACTATAAAAATGCTGCTGTAGTGTACTAATTATTTTGCTATTTTCATTCTTTAAAAGTCGCTACAATGCAGGAAACAAATCTCTGAAACTATTTTTTTCTTAACCCCACTTTGGTTTAAAAATCGGTTTTAAAAAAAAGTTTTGGTTTCATCCTCTGGGGCCCATGAAATTAATGAAGTGTCAGTCCATCTTGTTGAGGTATCAGGTCAAATCTTTGACCTGTTGGTGGCACCAGAGGAAAAATTAGCAGATCACCAAAGTCACTAGAATTCAACCTCTATGCAACATTGATATCTGTACAAAAATAGTTGAGAAATTTCAGTCTAGACCAAAGTGGTAGACAGACACCCACATTCCCAAACTAAATATCCTGATGCTGTTCCTTCTTGGAAACCACCTCACTTTAAATGAACGCACTTCACTAACTTCGCCAGCATTCTCTAGCCACAATCTTTCAAACAGCCACATATCTTGGGAAGGAGCCTTCTCGTCTGGTTAAAGTTGCATTACGCAGAGTCTTTAAAATGATGACATCCTCAGACGTCAGCTGTTGCTATGACTGAGTAGGGTAACTCTTGTCTGACCTGAATTTCTGCAAAGACAGAGAGGGTGAAATAAGTACAAGAAAAAACATGGAGACCCCAATCTGTGGAGCTTTTTAAGATCAAGGGAAACATCAAATGATTCCACATACAGTACAGACAACAAATCCACACCACCAAAGACACAAAAATGGCATTAAAATCCCACAGTGTCACTTTGTGGATTTGAGACCCTGGATACCCTGTGTCACATTTATTTATTACAACACTTAAATTCTTTTATTCAGTTCAGTGTATCCCAAAATTACTGGGCACTGTTCATCCATCCATCCATCCATCTGCAACCACTTATCCCGATAGGGGTCGCTGGGGGATTGAAGCTGGTCTCTATCACTTTCTTGCTGTGACTGACAGTGCTATCCACTGCAGCCCTGATGTTACAACACGAACAATGAGGCTCCCCTTCCCCAAGCTCCCCAAAACCACCAGCAACAATGTACAGCCCTTTTAAAAGGTTTATTCAATAAATAAACATCAGGGTAGGCACTGGCAAAAATAACAACCAAAACGAGCTGATAGCCCTAAACTGCCCTACTCAAACATAAGAAAAACAAAAGACAAAACACTGCCGTGACTGCCCTAAATAAAAGTGCTGCCTACCCCTAACAAACCTGGGCTGGACAGATAGATCTATTTACATATGGAAGTATCTCATGAAGTTAACGCTTGCTGGTAGTCTTGGTGGTGGGTTGAGGAGGGAAAGCCTGGTGGGACTGAAGAAACCTGGCTTTTTAAATCTGTGGCTGGAGGCTAGAACCAATCAGCTCCTTGGATCAGGCCTCCACGCCTACCTGCAATCAGCCACCCACACAAGCTCACCTGCAGCTCATCACACACCCACACACACAAAGAGGACAACAAAAAAAGATCCACCACAGAACACTTTGTAGCACGTACGCCAAACACAGGAATAAATGCTCATACGACCTCAGGGTCGTAACACTGAGCACCAGCAACATTTTACTTTTCGTATTTTCTCCACGCATGAAACAAGGAAAATCAAAAAAGTGAGAACAGAGAGGAGTGGATGCAGATCACGTAGATCTCTCTCTGAATCCGACACGACAAAATGCGTCTTTGTGTCTTTGAAACATCTCAGTCACAGTATTTCCAGCCATCCAGTGTTGCACAACCACTGTCAGTCGCACTCAATGTTTGCTTTGTATGGTAAAGAGTGTGGGCTCCGTTAGACTGATGGTGCATTCAGGTGCACCGCAAACTCTGAAAACTCGAATGGCCTCAAAAGTTTCTTCTTCTTCCCTTTGTTGAAATACATACATCTGTCATTTTGCTCTTGTCGTACAGCACTTTTAATGATTATATCCTAAAATTAGTTTAGTAGAGTATCTGGGGATCTGTTGTACACAAGGCAAACTCTCTGATTCTGTACTTATGGCTTTGGAATAACCTGGTTTTGACTTGTCTATTTCTTTTCTAGTCCTGCATCTGCCTTGCATGATACTCATGTGTCTTTACTATAAACACAATATATACAAACAGGGCCCCAAATACTCCTGACATGACTTTAATGTTGAATTTCTGCTGATTTATGTCAAATATTTAGATGATAAACTGATATCAAATGCACTTTCAATTCTACATATTCCAAAATTATGAGAAAACTCAAGATCCAAAAAATAAGTCTTCAATTAATTCATTTCTCTCCTTCCCACCTGGTTTGAGTCTGCTGCCTAAGACCAGCACCATTGATGCCAGGTGACAGCCAGTCAGGGAGCCTGCCACATCCAATCTAATTTGCATTTATTCCCCTTGTTATATTCGGGGAGGACCGTGGAAAAGCTAAATGCAGAGGCTAAACGGAGAAGCTAAATGTCTCAGCAAATCTAAGAGCTTATACATTTTACATAAGCAGCAGGGAAATGCTAATGTAAACAGGACAAGAAGTTGCCTTTTTAAATGCTTCATTAAAACCTGTACTCTTAATTTAATTTGTGAATCCAGCTATTTCTCTTTTTAAACTGCATTTTCAAATTGAATTTTAAATTCCATTATTTATTTATGAATTATTAATGTATTTAGAAATGATGTACCCTCTGACTGTTTTATGGTGTTTCAAAATGTTTCTTGTAAACACATTTTTATTGTACCACTAGTTAATGATCAGTGAAATGCTCCAATGTAAGTCCGAAGTCAATATTTACAAAGATCATTCATTCATTCATTCATCGTCAACCGCTTATCCCGTTAGGGGTCGCGGGGGGGCTGGAGCCGATCCCAGCTGGCATAGGGCGAAGGCAGGGTTCACCCTGGACAGGTCGCCAGTCCATCGCAGGGCACATAGAGACAGACAACCATTCACACTCACATTCACACCTACGGGCAATTTAGAGTCATCAATTAACCTAAATTAACCTAATAACCTAATTAACCTCTTTGGACGGTGGGAGGAAGCCGGAGTACCCGGAGAGAACCCACGCTTACACGGGGAGAACATGCAAACTCCACACAGAAGAGCCGCAAGCTGGAATCGAACCTGCAACCCTCTTGCTGTGAGGCGACAGCGCTAACCACTACACCGCCGTGCAGCCCTTATTTACAAAGATATATATATATATATATTTATATGTATATATATATATATATTTATATGTATATATATATATATATATACCTCTGTGCAGACAAAATGCCTGTAACCCCATAAGGGGTCAAAGCCACAGTATGTTGCCATGAAACCAAACAGCACATACAGTGCTCTGGTTGTTTAGTCTGAGAAACGCCGCTGCCATTAGTGCTTAATGTCTGACTTAATGAGAGCAATCCAAAAGTGGTGATGTATTCAGGCTCTTTGAATACGCCACTATCATTCTCAATGTCTGGTTTATGTATGGATTACTGCTTTGTCATTCTTGTTTGTTTCATTCAGTCCAAAACTGAGCAAGGTGACGTCAACTGTTGAACTCTCATGCAAGACATTGTAAAATATGACCAGGGGATTTAGTATCTTGTGCATAGTTTTGTACAACTGGTATGAGCTAAAAGTATTTATAAGATACATTTGTCTGGGGTCTAGCAAGAAACTTTTGTTTTAAGCTGGTGCTTAGAAATATTTACTCAAATACTATAATTAAGTAAACATGTGTATTTCCATTAAATTGACACTTTATAGTTCTACTTTACCACATTTCAGTTGAGTGCACGGCGTATATCTGACATTTACTTTACTAATTAAGTTTCTACATACAAAACTTATGAAAAACATAAAATATGATTCATTGTAAGAAATAAGCTACCCACCAGTAAAAATTTGAGCTTAAATGATTAGTCATCGCTAAGGTGATTTGTCAGTTATCAAAATATGCATCAGCAGCTGATTAAACATGGCAACTTTTTTCATTTTTTTTTTTTTTTTTTTTACCAAACATTTCATGATTTCAGCCTAATCTTAATAATAATTTTGAGGTCTGGACTGTTGGGCACACAAAGTAAGACATCTGAAGAGGAGGCAATTTTAGCTCTGTTTTATTATGATGGAAATTTCTCACCATTACTTTTGTTTTTATAAAACCAAAAGAATTAAATCAATTGATAACATAAACAACCAGCAAAATAATCATTTGTTGCAGCCACACATAAAATAATAAAAAAGAGCTCTACCAACCAACTACAAGAGTTGAATGCTGCTTAAATATTAATGGGGGACAACACACACTACTTTTACGTTTGACAATAAGTACATTTTCCTCATAATATTGATATGCTTTTACTTGTTGTAATGAATGGATACATATATGGTGTTTTTGGTAAGAAACAGTGAATGTAAACAGGAAATATGTTTGCTTATAAGAAAACTCCACAAGGCCATATTCAGTTATTCTCAGCTTTAAGAAAGCTTTTAAATTATGTCTGTTCATCTCCTTATTTTTAAAGACTTAAGTCTCCATCAGGTCCAAACTTTTTGTGTATTAAAGGACACACAATACTGTTACCATTTCTGTATTTTCACCAGACAGGAAAGCAGAAGGACAAGTTGAATTCTTCAGACAGAAGTTCATTAATTTTCCATCTGCTTTCCTGTCAGCGGTCACCCCCTAAGAGCAACATGGACACACAACACAACACAAGGACAACCTATATCACAGGTTCTTATGAATACTGATGAGGAATTTTCACTGTTCTTGTTAGTAGTCCAGGCGCCACAGGTGCAAGAATCCCATCTTTTCTATCCACCTTGTATATCAATGCAGTTGTCAGCTGTACCATAATACTAAGCCAAATAAATGCATGGACCAGGTGCTCCAAAAAGCACAGTAGGACTCAGTGATGTATCTATAATGAGCTGTGCAAACAAGAACTGACTGAGCCAAACAGAGAGAACAACACTGGAAAGACAGATTGTGTGCAGAAGACTGTGTGTCAACTATTCCACTCACAAGTGGTCCATATTTGAGTGCTGGAAAGAGGATGCAAATGTTTATCCCATCTTCACTGTCAGCAAAACAAGTCCTCAGAGTTAAACAACAAAATGCACTGCTTGCTTGTCCATGTCCTCCAGAATGAGACACACCAGCAAAATAACAATATCAAAAATAAAACTGTTTTATGAGGGGACATCTACGGTTAAAGTTTGATTAGGCACACAAAGTACTTGGTCAAGCTTCGGGAAAGATGTTTTAAAAAGGTGCCGATTCAGTTCTTTTTCTAACGTCATTTGGTGTTTCACCATGGGAATCGCCTCGGCGTGACCAACCACGGAAGCTCCAATGGCACCACGTCCATCTGTGATAGACAGGTCGAACTGTATTAGAGCTACACCCCCTCATATTACCACAGAACGCAGTTCCCAGCTTTAGTCTGGACTTGCTGAGTAAGTACTTAGCAAGAAGTGTAGTTTTGAAATTTTAGGAGTAAGAGTGAAGTGTCCAAAGTAAAAACAGTGTCTCAAGTTGCTGCCAGAAAACTGGACTTGAACGCACCACTGAGAGGGATGCATTTATATGACATGGAGATCTGTGACTGCAGAGACCGAGCAACACATGAGGTCACCACACTGTACGTCTTTTGCTTTCCTTTAAGTTTTGTGAATATACCTTTAAACTAAATATATCAAAATAGATTTATGTTTTTTTTTTTTTTAACAATTTATTTCTGTGTGTTTTCTGTCATGTCTTCTGATCTGTTGTTTGGTGTTTGCCTCATTTATTACTCAGGTACAGTGGGGTCACATCTTCTGTTCACAGCCATCAGAAATGGTGATTAATTATTAATAATGTTGCATTAATGATAAAGATATAGATAAATAGTCTTTTTTTCCCATGCAATAAATACGGTGGTCATATATACACATACTGTACATTGGTAATAACAATATTGATACAAAGTGTTCAGCATGTTGAGGTATTTTATAAGATAAGCATATGTTTTGTACATCAAGTCTATGAGCTCTAATTAAAAGCTGTTACATATACAGTATGATGTGGAGTAAAAAGTACAATATTTAACTTTTTCCCCCACACAGTGATTTCTTTGTTGTTTCTATAAGCTGCAGTGTTGTGATTTGTTTTTGTCTAATTTCATTATAAAGCACACTTTATTGCATCAAATTTTATCAAATGTTATAAATGAGAGAGAGACAGACCGATAGATAGATAGAGAGAGATAGAGATATAGATATAAATATAAAGTGATTTTGGACTGCACAGCATTGCAAGAAGGTTTTTCCTTTTCTTTCATTATCAAAAGAAACAGGTCACATTTTGAATCAGTGTTTCCATCTTGTCACCCAACCACATCCTGTAAAGTCTATTTTGTCAGCTCGTTTCCTCCACACTTCTCTGCATTCTGTCTGTTACCCACAAAGACTCACATCCAATAATATAAAAGAGGAATAGAAGTATTCTCCTTTAATTAAAATGCTCTGCTCATGCATTATATGACATGTCATGTCCCGTCTTTGTGCTTTTATAAGAAGTTGAAGGAAACAAATTAATCCTTATTTTTAAATCCGGACAGCGCCCACTCGGCTGTGTACAATGCACAGCTTTGTTTTGAGGGTCAAACTGCCCACTTTTCTGTTCTTTTTATGAAGAAGTTCACTTCCAGTAATCGAAGGTCTGTAATTTATTTGTCTGAAAATGCCAATTACTCTCAATTACACTGCCTATATAAGTACAATGGACACTGTTTCTCTGGTTTTTATTTTTAGCTTACTGTATAAATTCATCCAGAGCAACAAGGCCATTCATTAAGCGAACCACAGCGCCCTCCAGTGAGCAAAGGTGGGAAGTAACTTTACTAGTACTGTACTTCAAGTACAAACTGGGAGGTACTTGTACTTTATTCATAAGGTTTATTCAGAGATAAAATTATCAAATAAGTCACAAAACCAGCAAAGGGTAGAGAAAATTCCCCAAAAAATAAGTATACATTGGTGTAGCATAGCATTTGTCCTTCTTTCCAACCTTCATTAATCATCTCAGATTTATCTTGTGACCCTTAGGAGGGCCCGGACCCTTAGGTTGAGAACCACTAACTATCTACAGGTATATAAAGCAGTTAAAACAAGCTCCACCTCAGGCAGCTACAATATAATACTACTTGTGCATTGATGCATCACTATTGATAATCTAATGATATTTCTATATTTATCTCAGGGGGCATTTTTATGCAGAATGAGTACTTTTACTTGAAGTACATTGATTTGATCATAAAATATGTCTTAGTATACATACAGTATTTTAAGATTGCTGTACTGGCACTTTTACTTACTGTAAGTAAAGTACTTCTGAGAACATAAACATTGGGGGCGGCAGTAGCTCAGTCTGTAGGGAGTTGGCTTGGGAACCGGAGGGTCACCGGTTCAAGTCCCGACATGGACCAAAAAACTGAGTGTGAACTGGTTGCTGGAGAGGTGCCAGTTTACCTCTTGGGCACTGCCGAGGTGCCCCTGAGCAAGGCACCAAACCCCCAACTGCTCGGGGCGCTTGTCAGGAGCAGCCCCCTCACTCTGACATCTCTCCATTAATGCATGTGTGTGTGTTTCAGGTCTGCATGTACCATGTATGAGTTTAACAGAGTGTAAAATTGAATTTCCCCATTGTGGGACTAATAAAGGTAGATCTTCTTCTTCTTCTTCTTCTAAAGCTTTTTACTCAGAAAGAAGTTTAAATACACAAGCTGAAACCAGCAAACTTTATTACATACTGCATGTCTTTTTTAGCAATACATCTACATCATCAACATCAGAATATATATATATATGGCTCTGATCTCAAGGTACATACTGTAAATCACTCAAAGAAATACCCTGTTTCGACAAACAACCGATACAAAGTGCACAAATAAAGTTGGTTCAAGTCGACTGCATCACATTTACAGAAATGCTGTTGTGTTTTTAGAAAATAAATAAATAAATAAATAAATAAATATTACATTCATGGGACAGCATCAATTTCAATCTCCTCTGGTGCTTAGAGATGACCCCCATGCATCATATCAAAACACACACACGCAGCATAAACTGAAATATAAACATATTTGGCACCGTATTTTAGCATAGACCATAAAATATAACTTCACAACATTGTTAGTATATGGAGGTAATATTTGAGTTTGGCACATTACAAGAACACTTGAAGAACACATGTTCATCCTACTTATTAACATGCTCAGTCTTCATTGAAAACGTTTTTATAGAAACCCCACTTATAGCATGAATTCCTTAACATTAAAATGGTCTTTCTAAAACCTCACTTAACTTTATGAATAGCTCCTGACTATGTTGGTGATGTCGAGTCTGCTTAATGAGAAGGAAAGCTTCATTTTTTTCCTTGTAAAGTTCAAAATTGGTTGCAGTTCTTCAGCGCCACGATGAGTGATGTAAACAAATAAGTCGAGAAGGACTTCGTAAACCCTTAAAGCCGATCAAAATCTAACAGATGTAATCATATATTGCACTCTAGAAGGAAGTCCTTACTGCACAAAGGGGGTCGTCCTGGCCTGTTCAAACCATCTTGACAAACAAAAAGCTGGTATATAGATATAGAATTAATAAGGTATTCAGCAATACTATGTTTATTATAACATCTTGTGTATATTAACATTGATATATAGATTATTTCAACATTATGATATGAAAGATACATATTTATAAATTGCTATGAATATAGGCAGCCGCTTCTGTTGAACAGACGCAGCGCCAGGTATAACATAATAACTATTCTATGATTATTTTCATCCAAACAAATACAAATAAATGCTTTCACAACGTGGCTCACGGAGTAAACCGGTGTGAAACTCCATAGTGGATAATGGATTGAAGCCTCCCATGCACAGAGAGGTTTCAATACAGGTCGAGACTGGTTTTCAAAACAGGCCAGTGGGAACCTTAAAAACCTCAGCATGCATGCTAAGTAAGCAGAACAGCAATCTCTGGTGATCAATAACTACATGATACAGTATAATGTAGATTTTTGTGGTGCCTCATTGGAAATCAGTGAGAGCACATTTAAAGAGTTATCTGGGGCTGCACTGAACATCAATCTGTGATAAATAATGTCAACAAAGTATTACAATCTCTTATTTTCCAGCCTCTCGGCCTCCACACACATTATTTGCACCAACATATATATTAGATTCACATCAGTATTCTATCTTAAGAGCAGCAGAAACACACATATGCACTTGCATGGACGGAAAACAAGGAACGAACAATTCCTTCATTTCGTGGAATCTGTGTTGACCTTAGTCTGTGGTGGGGGCACAGTACTATGTGTTGAGATGTGAGCTAGTGAGCATATCCTGGAGGGGAAAACTCCAGCTAATGTAATGTTTGTCAGAGTTTTATGCCTCAGGCTTGACTGGCAAGCTGCCCTGACTCCTTGGTAACTCCACTGTATCTTCCACAGATGTACCGAACCACCAATCAGAACCACCAACCCCTATTAGGAACAAATACGCAACACTAACTTTACATGTAAATAGCCTGGTTCCAAAAAAGACATGCAGGCAATGTCCACCATCACGGATGGCTAATTCACTAACAAGTTCAACAGCAAACAAGGAACCTTTCAGTCGAACTAAGGAGCCGTTTTATACTTAAAAACGCCAGCGGCATGCACTTTGCGCCAAACAAAAAAGGCAAAAAAATGCCTGTAATCTTATTCATAACATAACTCCACGTTTGTCTATGCAAATTCACTCGACACTGGAATTGAGAAGCTCACAATATCCACAATCTGCGAGAAAAAAAAGCTGCATCAAGCCATGCTCTAACTCTAAGTCTGATCACATCAACTATCTGTAATCTACAACCCTGTTTGTCCTAACACCCTCTGCATGTTCTGTAACATCCCTTCAAACGTAGAAGACGCTATTCACTCTTTTTCACTCCCATTGTAACTGTTCACTTTGACATCACTGCTTCTACTCAACACTGCACTGACCACGCTGCACTGGTGCTCCTGTGTCCTTTAACTGAAAACTTATGTGCACAACTGAAGTGACATTTTACCCACCAAGGGAGCGGTGTTGTGACATCAAAAGAAAGACGGTTTTGCACCCGAAATGTACAGCAATGAGGGCGGTTCTCGCACAGAGACCACCGGGGTATGACAATGCTAGCGCCGTCTGGACGTTGCAAACTGCAGCCACATGCAGTTGCAAGCATGTCTGTCTCCCTAAAGCTGCAGGGGACAGTAAGATGCCTGAACAGAGCCCGAAAAAGACCACGATTCAGCCAGAATGAAGCCTTAATGGTCATAGAGCTGCCTGGTTGCCAAACCGTACCACCCTGCGGAGGCCGTCTAGAGGCCAGTGAGGTCCACGATCGCCTTGATGAAAATGGTGTCGTCGCGGATGTACGAGTTCTTAGCATCGAGCTTGGAGAGCGGGCAGAAGAGAGGACAGCCGCTGGCGATGTTCATCTCACTCACCGGTCGCTGGAAGGACGAGGACGTGACGTCAGGTCGAAAGGCGTCGATGATGTGCTCTCTGTTACTCTGGTCCAGCAGCATCAGAGTCACCTGGGAATACAGACATTTACTTTGTGACAAGAACGATGTGTTTCGATTATTTATCACTCCATTGTGACGAAAGATAAAATAGTTTAATCCTAGTCTGTGATCTTATAAATTATTGTGGAGTGTTTTGGCGTTTGTTAACCCTTTAAAGGCATTAATCTGCTAATCTAACTGATGGTATTTCATGTCTTACAGGTACCGTAAATAATATGCCACCACCTACGAAGGCAGCTTTAACACAAGCCTGTTTTTGGTCAGAAAGCCTGTTAAGTCAAGGGCTCCAAACTTTATGTCTCTGCAATTTTTCAGTTTAAGAGGGTAATAACTAGGACTGCAGTTGTAAATATACAGTATATTATATACTTAGATAATTGTTTCTCCTCTTTCTGGTTTCAGTCATTTAGCTTACTTTGGTAGTAGTTCTTTATTGTTTCAATGTTTGTTTTATTGTTTGTCTCTGTGCTTGTATTAGATTGTTAGATATTTCTGTTTTATTTTTAAAAGCCTAACCAGGAAAAAGGTCTGTAAATTAGCTATAGCTAGAAGTTTATAGTATATTAGAAGTACATGGGATACACTGCATCGGTTTTATTTAAATGTAAAAATGCCTATATGTGTGATGCCGTATTACAGCCATTGTAGGTAAAATAAATAAATAAATATAATAACCATCCAGACTTTGAAGAGGCATTGCTGTGAATTGGGCCTATTCAGAATAAAACAACATATTAATTTGATTTTTTTTCTCGCAAATTTACCACTTTCACCTCAGAGTTCTTTCTCAGAATATTACCTCCTTCCCCAGCTCCGTAATTATTATTTTGTACCTACAATGGCCTTAATATGCTTTCGTATTATATGTATTATTCCTGTCAAATAAATGCATAAAAAAATCAAAATGACTCAAAGTTTCTCTGATATTAAGATCTGAAACCGGACTGTTTTGTCTGGAAAGCACTGGAGTGACAAAAAAAGTCACTGAACTTGGATTATTGGTTGATGAGAAGACACTTTTGAAGCTGCATGCGAATGTTGATCCCACAAGAGGAAGTGTTTATATGAGGAAAATATTAAATATCTGGATGTTGTCAGCTCAACAAAAAGATTGGGGATTTAATGACTCATGAAAGATAAATGTGAGACAATTTTGGAAACTGTTCAAACTCTTTTTACAAGATTAATTCTGTAAATAGATGAAAAATATAGCGTGTACTGCACTGGATATGAGCATTTAATAGTTAGTACAAATACATCTACAAGCAGGGGGCCAATGTAGGAAAGAGGAAGGTAAAATCATGAAGGTTGTTGCATTGCTGCACTCTTTTCTTGTGTGGTGGTTCTGAGCAGAGAGCTCTCACAAAGTAACTTCATAATGCACCTTTAATTTGCAGCCTTACAATACATACTGCATGAGACCAAACACACAGTGTTCAGCATTTTTTTTAACCCTTGTAAATACAGACAAATGTAATATGACTGTTGGTGAATATTCTGTGCAGATCTTTTACCTTCTGGTTGAAAGGCCATTTGAGCAGAGCATCACTCAGTCCCCTCATCACCACAAAGAACAAGGACAAGTGGCTGCCACGCCCCGTCCCATCTCCATTCAGATAGATCCGCAGACACATCTTATAGCCATACTTACTGGTATAGAAGGCTGAGAGGAAGAAAATTCAGCTTTAGGCATTTGCAGAGAGAATGAGGTCTAAATAATAATAAACTAGAAAAACACTCGGAGAGCGCAGACCATAGTAGATAATGGATTGAGAATTTTATATCAGTGGCAAACATAGAACATACACAAGACACAACATAAAACTCACAATACATTAGGCCAAAATGTAAGAGTACCCCCATTTTTTATATACAGTAAATTGCTATAAAATCAGCCATCTGGATCAGCCTTTGGGATTTGAGTACACATTCTAAATCCCTGAGTCAAATTTCATGAGCTTTGGGCAGCAATTACCAGAGATATTGAGAAACAATTTTTTGGGTCCCATTTCCCCCAATGTTAACGGAAACTTCAAAGTGATCGAGAATCCAGGATTTCTTCCAGATCAGCCCCAAAATCAGATCAGTTCTTCCTTTTCACATTTTCGACACACCCTGAAAATTTCATCAAAATCCGTCCATAAGTTTCTGAGTTATCTTGAACACAGACAAACAGACAGATAAACGCCGGCAAAAACATAACCTCCTTGGCGGAGGTAATAACTACATAGGGTTGCAACTAACCATCATTTTCGTTATAGATTAGTCTGCTCATTATTCTCGATCAGTTGTTTAGTCCACAAAATGTCCATGCCAGCCTCTCAAAGCCTACAGTGACGTCCTCAGACGTCCCACTTTGTCAGTCCAAAACCAAAAGACACCCAGCTCAATGTGATATACAGAGAAGAGCAGGAAATCTTCACATCTGGGAGGCCAAAAACAGCATCCTCTGACATTCTTGCATGAAAAATTACTTATATTTTAATATTAATTTATACAGGTTGGATTCAGGTAAGATTTGAACTGGTCTGGTTTGGATTGGAGTGGAAATGTGAAGACCTCTAATCCGTATTAATGGACAATGTTACCTGGTGAAAACATGGCAGGGGCTCGACCTGCGATGGCATCCTGTCTCTTTTTGGCGAAATCAGAGATCCTCCAGACAAAGACGCCGTCAAAGGTTGTGGCAGACATTTCCCTCAGCCGGCCCTCCATCTCAGCGACCGTCAGGTCCTTCAGCCCCACTGTCCTCTCCAGCTGTCGCACCTGGAAAACAAACACCCCCTGTGCTTTAACTAGATAACAAATTCATTATTCATTATACTTTATTAAATCCAGTCAATAGTTGACATATAAAAAACTGAAAAGGCTTAAAGGCATATTGTTACTTCCAGAAAAGGCTGGGCTACTTAGAAATGCTGTCACTTTACATGACTTTTACATTACATTTTTTAAGTCATAGTTTATGAAAACTAAAACATTGCAGTTCTGTATGTCCACAGGATTTCAACACATAACAGATATCTGTATAGGAATCAAAGACATTGTCAGTTTTGTAAGAGTATAAGAACCATGCTGATCTAAGCCTAAATAATGTCAAATAAATATATTGATAGCACAGCAAGAAAAAAGTTCATATTAAAAGATTTTGTGTCTCCTATTATTATACTTTGTCTTACTTCTGTTTGGGGGATAATCATGCTCTTAATTTCTGGAACCATAATGATTTGATGGATGTAAACAAGAAGTAAAATGTCACTATGGTTTCAGTAGGCCTTTCCCATTTCCATGTTTGTTTCCTCCTTGAATCCTTTCCTCGCCTCGTCTCCTTATGTCTTAGTCCCTCTCACAGGAGATGTGAGCAGAGGAGGCAAGGAAGAGACATGAGGACAGAGGAGTCAAGGCAACAGGCGTTTAACAAATGAGATATCGTCGAGTCATCATTTTAAAGTGACATCAATTAAATCTGACATGTGGCACAGCCGCATCAGCTGTCCATTTTTTTGTTATATCACTGCATCTGTGGGAGGAAGCCGGAGCACCTGGAAACCCACGCTTACATGGGGATTACATGTTTATTATCACTAGATTACTTTGACAGTGCAGTGAAGAAAAATTAAAAACATGACGATTCTCTGGCGAGTTCAAGGTCTTTTTTTTCTAAGCAAAGTTATTGATGTTTATTCATAATGCACATCTAAGAAAAATAATTAAGTCACAGTGAATCTAAAAATATGTGTTGTTTTAAGAGTTATGACCACAAGACTGAGTGTGATTTTTGGTGAAGCAATTGGGTGCAGTTCCAGTCTTACCTTGTTGCTCAGAGCCTCAATCTTGTCCTGGTCCAGTTTGTGCTGACGGTTGCTGGCCTCCATAGTGGTGGCAAACCTCTCCACCTCTCTGTTCAGGACACACACCACATTTTCAAACGTGCCAGATTTGACTTCGAGCTCCGTACACCTGCGACCCAGCTCCACCACCTTGGTCTTCTCACTGTGGAGCTGGAGCTCCAGCGCCGCGCCCACCGAGCTGGGCAGAGGTGTGAAGGAGGTAGACACAGATAGAGTGGGAGCCAGAGTGGGCGGCGGAGGGAGAGGAGCTGAAGCGGGTGGACCAGGAGGACCAGAGCTGGAGGATGAGGAGGAGGCAGCGGCGGCAGCTCCCTGCACGGGAGGCCCAGAGGAGGTGGTGCTAAGCTGGGAGACTCTGGCCTCGAGCTCCCTGAGGGACTGTTGGAGTTCCACCAGTTTGTGTCCGGCTAGTTCCAGTCCCTGGGGCTGCAGGCCCTCCATGCTCACTTTCATGCCCATAATGTAGTGCAGCAACAGATTGAGGTGCTCGTAGGCGAAGGCACGCTCATGGTCATGGATCTTTTCCTTTTCCACCTACAAAATGGAAGCAACATTAGGAAAATTAAAAAGAAACAATACCTGCGTATAGTTAATAAGTTGTATAAGGGACTGTATGAAAGTTATATATACTGTGTGAGTATATATATATAATTATTAGTAGTATATATATAATTATTATTAGTGTTTAATTAATTTACTTCTTGCTTTTATTCTTATTATTATTATTAATAATAATAATAATAATAATAATAATAATAATAATAATAATAATAACAACAATGTATTTATAAATAAATACATAACAAAATATTAATAATATTTATTTCCTTTTTAGCATTTTTTGATTTCTATTTCTCTTGCCTTACTTTTTCTGTTACTATGAAGGTGCTTTATGGATATTTTCTGTATATTGTCTAGAATTTTAACTTTATTTATCCTGAATTTAGAACCTGTGGTTGTTTGTGTTTTTGTTTTTCGTGTGAGTAGATGGGTATTTTGTGAGTGTTGTTAGGCAAAACTAAATCTTTTCACAGTACAGTTACTGTTTAATTCATTAATGCTAATCAGTAAAAAAAGACTTTTGAAAAAAAGTTATTGGGGTGGGGAGAGGTCATTTTAAATTTCTAACACCAGCATCATAAATAGTATATTTGGATCCCACTCTTGACTAAAAAAAAAAACACACTTTCTCTCAAAATAATAAAGTTATGTAAAACATAACTAAATGGAGATTATTTTAGCCACAAAATGAGGCAACCATCTGGCTTCTGATGGACTTGAACACAGCAGGATTTCCCCCCACTCTCAAAAAATTTATATGAATTAGGTCAAATGATGTGTGACATCTGACTGACTGACTGTCTGTCAAATCAATTATGTGATGTCGCCTGGGTGAGTGTGTTAGACATTTCTTCATCAAAACGAAAGCATCTATGATGTAAATGTTTGAACATTCAGACAACTCTCCCTCTTCTCTGACCTCCTAAATCCCTACAATCCCATCCCTACAGTCCTAATCTGAATGTGTGTGTGAATTTATAAAAGTTATTATAAAGAAGACAATCAGGCTACTTACAGACATATCACATCCCACGACATGAAATCGACATGGTGTTCTGAATTTGCTGCAGAACTTGATGTGATCCACATACTGAAAAATAAACAATAAAAACCATGAAGTGTTATTAGCAAACTTAGCATAGAGGGTTGATAAACAATTTATAGTTTAGAATATATTTAAGATTCCCAAAAGAACTCTTTTAACCATTTGGATGTAAAGGTATTTGATATATTTTTTAACCCTGTTCATCAAGTTTCTTACCTAATCCAAAAAAAGATGGTAGCCCAAAGTGAAGTTACACCAGCGTTGCCAGATGTACAATAATCACTGCACTGTACAGTAATTTTGCTCTTTGTATGATGTATGATCAATAACACCAAAAGCGCCACAATGTATGATCATTTGACCATTTATGTGACGGCTACAATTAGTAGTTGGATTTATTTGCATTTAATTCATTTCCAGATGGATCCTATGTCTGTGGGTGCGCTCCTTTTCATACAGCTGGGGCGCAATCTGGCAAGAAGTGATGACGAGCAGTGAGGGAGAAGCATGCCTCTTAAATGGAGGGGGAAACATTTGCCGAGATAATGATGCCAAATAGAAAAAAAATGATACCGGAAGTCAGCTGCAGACTGCTCTGCTGTATGGTGTTTGCCCATTCAGTTGTAATATCATAATGTATTGTCTTCTGCTATTTAATATACCCAAATACCCGGTTGTGTTTGTATCAGCCATGTGGTCGAGGTAGGCATGCACGTCGCTTTTGCTGACTAAACTGAGCAGGGCAACTGGGGTATGCACCGGCAGAGATTCCTGTTAAATGGTGTGCAGACTCTGTCGATTTGGCGCACCACAGGCGTACGTCCAGGGCGGTAATGCTGTAGACCCCGTGTTTACGCATGTCTTCTCACATGCCAGCCAATCATGTTCGGTGTAGGCTATGATGTTGATGAACGTGACTTGTAAACACGGCTGTCGTTCTCTCCCATGCTGCTCGATGCTCATTTGAGAGACTGCACGAGGGAGTTTTTGAATGCACCAGTTTTCATGCAGAACATGAACAAAATTGTCCGACAGATGGACTTATGGACACATACCCCCTTAGTTAGCTTGTTTTTAAAAAATAAAACATTGTGGGTAGATTTGTAGGTGTGAAAATGTTGTTTAGATATGCGTTTTGTGAAATTCCACACAACAACTGTTCTTGTGGTTATGACTTGCATATAATAATTTTCTTCAAAATCAAATAATTTCAAGCCCCTGATGTGTTGTTTCACTTTTCCCATGTGGCAGCGCTGAGTTTTATTGAGGTTACTTTGTGTTATTTTATGTTTATTGGGACTATCAATCGATTAAAACATTTAATCATGATTAATCACATGATTATCCATAGTCATGCAATCGAAAATCAGTCACACATTTTCTATCTGTTCCAAATGTACGTCATGTATTTAATACTCAACATGAGAGTGGACAAATATGCTGCTTTATGCAATGCATATACTGTATATATCTATTGTTAGAAATCAATTAACAACACAAAAGAATGACAAATATCGTCCAAAAACCCAAACAGGTACTGCTTTTAGCATAAAAATATGCTCAAATCATAACATGGCAAACTGCAGCTCAACAGGCAACAACAGCTGTCAGTGCGTCAGTGGGCTGACTTGATTATGATTTGCCCCAAACTCCATGTGATTATTATAAAGTGGACATGTCTGTAAAGGGGAGACATGTGGATACCCATAGAACCCATTTTCATTCACATATCTTGAGGTCAGAGGTCTAGGAACCCCTTTGAAAATGGCCGTAACAGTTTTTTCTTGCTAAAATTTATCGCAAGTTTGTAGTGTTATATAGCCTCCTTCATGACAAGATAGTATGACATGGTTTGTACCAATGAATTCCTAAGGTTTTCTAGTTTCATATGATGCCAAGATCCACTCTACAGTAGGTTTAAAACTGATTTGCGTTGCGTGTTAAAACATTAAAATTAAATCATTAAATCTGACAGCCCAAAGTTTCATCCCAAAATACCACCTTTTCAGCAAGGACATGTCATTTCTAGCAATCTAGGGATCTAGGGATTCTGGAAATGCCTTCAAAGATTTCCAAGTATGCATTTTTCAAGAAAACTAAATCAACTCTGTGACTTGAATGTAATCAAAACACACAAGAGGCACACACTGGTAATAAGCAGCTACATGGGACGAACTGTGACCTTTCTTTCTGCAATAAAATTTTTCCATCCTGTCTACATGTTGTTCACAGATTCACCTTTTCTCTGGGTATTTTCTTCTTGGCACAGCCTTCACAGATCATTGGGTACTTGGGACAGATCTCATCATGTGCCTGGACAAAAAAAAAAAAAAAAAAAAAAAAAACAACAACAGTGTTTGTTTTAAGGAGCTGCTGTGATGTGCCGCACTAGCTCAGACAAGCTGAGCTTCTCAGCTATAAGCTTAAATAAATCATTTCTAACCTTGATGTTTTTAAAGTGAAATGGCTCCTTGCAGTACTTGCAGTTGAGTGTTCTCTCTGGGCACTCTCGCTCATTATGGCGCTCCAGTTCATTGAAGCGAATTCGTTCTTTACAGGAGGGGCAAGGGATGATCATGAACTCACACTTCCCCTCGTGGTTCAGCTGGAAAAAGGAGACCCTTTAAGTTGCTAACAGTACTGCAACCTAAAAACAAACAATAAAACAAAAATATGAAGCAAAAAAGAAACCCCGAAAGGGGTCACCTCACCTCATAGTCTTTAATGCTGCCTTTCCAAGTGCAATTTTCATTGATACACACAGCTGAAAGGTTTTCAACTTCCCTTCGAACAGCATTGTCAGGAAAAGCCTGAAAAAAAACAAGATGAAACAGATTTGTCACATTGCAAAGTTTAACACCACCTCTGTTCCATTTTATAAATTATTTATAATCAGGATGTTCAAAACTTCCTCCAGTGCCATAAACTAAGCTCACATGTGTATTTTAGAGAGAAGAGCAGAAACATTTGTCCTGCATGTCTGCTCACAAATAAAGCATGAGGTCTGAACAAGCCCTCAAAGCTATAAAACTATGGCTGCAGGTCAGTGAGCTGAGAGTTCATTCTAATCCATTATTACAAATAATAAAGAAATTTCTTGTCCCATTTGAGAGACAAAAATATGTACAGAAACTGAAAAAATGCTATTAATTCATCATCGTTGTAATTTGCTTAATCTTCATGGTTCATCAGATTCAGTGAAAACACAAACAGTAAAAGGGACTTTTATTTCTAGTTATATACTGTATATACTGTGGGTGTATACATATATGTGTGTGTGTGTGCATATATTGTGATGAGGTTGTCTCAAACATCAAGAACTATGCTTGAGAATAATTTTGAGAAACTTGTATTTTATTTGATATTTCCATGTTATGCTACTTCACTTCTATACTTCATACACTTCAGAGGATTTTTACTGCACTAAGTTTGTCTGACAACTACAATTACTAGATGCTTTTCAGATTAAGACTCAACATAAAAAAATACATATGTTAAGATTAATATCATTCATTGTATTATCATCATTGTATTAATACAATGTAATGTTAAGGTGAAACTTTGCCGATTTGCAACCAGCTTTGTGTTTTTACAATATGCGTCGTATATGCGTCCACAAGCTCCCCGCTCATTTGCAATCAAAAGTCCGCCAGATGACCCATTTCTTGCTAGGAGCCGCCCCCCTCTGTGGAGGCAGGCAAACAAAAAATACAGAAGTACAATCTGTAGCTCGAACAACCCTGAAGTGAAACAAGGTATCCGGCAGACTTTTGCTAACAAATGAGCAGAGAGCTCTAAGTGCTGGCAGTATGGTGGGAAACTAAACATGGTTCATTTTTCATATACTACACACATTGTAAAGACACAAACCTGGTTGTGCAAGGACAAGTATATAATATGAGACAAGAGATCAGTATGTCAGCTTCTCTTTCCAGGTATTTACATCTAGATCTGTGACACAACTTAGCAGATAGCACGTTTTGTAACGGAACACCAAATTTTTAGATGAGCCAAAGTGCAGGAACAGATTAAAATATATTAAAGTGAATAATACTTAATATTTAGTTGCAAATGCTTTCCTTGGGCGACCCATTGATATTCTTTTGTGATGCTTCTCCAGTCTTTCACCGCAGCCTCTTTCAGGTGATGTTTGTTTTGGTGGGGTTTCTGCCTTCAGTCTTCTCTTTAGCAGGTACAATGCTGCTCAGCTGGGTTTAAGTCTGGAGATTGACTTGGCTTATTTCCCCTGATGAACTCCTTGGTTGTTCTGACATTGTGTTTTGGGTCTTGATCTTGCTGCATGATGAAGGATATCCTGATCAGTTTGGTTGCATCTCTCTTTAAATTGGCAGACAAAATGTTTCTGTAGATTTCTCGGTTCATTTTGCTGCTGCCATCATGTGTTACATCATCAGTGAAGATCAATGAGCCGTCCCAGAGGAAGCCATGTAAGCCAAAGCCATGACATTAGCTCCCCTGTGTTTCAAAGACGAGCCTTTGTGTTTGGGATCGTGAGCAGATCCTTTCATTCTCCACACATAAGCCTCTCCGTCACTTTGGTAAAGGTTCATCTTCGTCTCATCAGTCCACAAAACTTTGTCCCAGAACTTTTGAGCCTTGTCTCTGTACATTTTGGCAAATTCCAATCTATCCTTTGTCTTCTTATTGCTGATGAGTGGTTATCATCTTCCAGTGTAGCCTCTGTACTTTTGTTCCTGAAGTCTTCTGTGAACGGTGGATTGTGATGCCTTCACTCCTGCCCTCTGGAGGTTGTTGGTGATGGCACTGACGGTTGTTTTAGGGGTTTTTTTTTTTTACAGCTTTCACACTGTTTCTGTCATCAACCGCTGATGTTTTCCTTTGTCTACCGGTTTGACGTCTGTTGCTCAGTAGATCAGTGTTTCTTTCTTCTTCAGGACGTTCCAAATGGTTGCACTGGCTGTGGTCAATGTTAGTGCAATGACTCTGATTGATCTTCCATCTTGTCTCAGCTTCTAAATTGCTTGCACCTTTTTAACTATAAATGCAGTCTGCACAGGCAAAACCCAAAGATGAGACTGAGAGAAGACATTCAGCGCTCTTTATTTTTTCAATAATCAATGAAATAGGACGTTACATGGTGCTCACTTGAAAAATGAGCGGGTTCAAACAAACATGTTATCATCTAAGTTGTGTATTCCTTGTTTAACCGTAAGCACTTTGTGACTTTGATAGTTATCAGCATACATGCATATTCTAATGATGGTGAATTTTATGAATATTTTTGGACCGCTGGTCACTACTTTCTGACATTTACAAAGAAAATTAGCCCTAATTCAGAATGCTGTGATTAAAATACAACTGGGGCTGCTGTGGTACCAACTATCTGCATAAATCATATCAAGAAATTTGCTTTAATTGAACAAAAATCTTTTTAAGTGGATGAAAAGGCAATAATACTCACGCATCCTTGTTTCAAAATCGAAGTAGGATCCTCAAAAATATCCTCTTTAATGCAGGCGCTGCATTTCTGGGGTCCATTACTGCAATAAAACAACATTATACTCTGATATACTGCAAATCCAAAAAAGGCATACATCAGATAACCAGTGGTGGAAAGTACATTCAAATACTGTACAATTTTGAGGTACATGTACACATGTTGACATGTTATCAACAAGATACAGTAGTGGGAAGTAACAAAATACACACTGTATATTTAATCAAGTTCTATAGGAACTACTTTGAGGTACTTACACTTTAATAATTTCTAGCTTCTGTTACTTACTACTTTTACTCCAGTACATTTATTTGATAACTTTAGTTACTTTTCAGATTAGATAATGAATACAAAATATAATGAATAAATGAATGATTGTGTATTATTCTGAAGTATATAAACATTTATCATCTCCAACATTCATGCAATACTTAAACATGAATCAATAATTCTGCAAAATATGTACTTTAAGTACATTTTGATGCTAGCACTTTTACATAAGTAACATTTGCGGATACCCCCATAATGCAATATTTTATTTTGAAATAGGCCATTCTGCATAATGAGTACTTTTACTTTGGTACTTTAAGGGTTTTTCAGTGCTAATACTTATGTAGTTTGAATGCAGGACTTTTACTTGTAACTGAGTATTTCTACAATGAAGTATTGCTACTGAGTGAAAACTCAAATAAAAAATCAAAGTACTTCTTGATCTAAAGACACAATAATATGATTGTATTATTAGTATAATTATATTATATTTCAATGCTAAAACTTGTGTACTTTGCATGTAGGACTTGTAACTGACTAGTTCTACATGGCAGCATTGATACTTTTCACTCAAGTACAATATGTTGTATTCTGACATTGGTCATTCTGCATATTGAGTACTTCTACTTTTGGCACTTTCCGTGTATTTTGATGCTGATACCGAAAACTGATGCTGAAAACGTTTCCTTCATTAAATTAGTGAATGCGTGACTTTTACTCGCAGAACTGTGCTTTTGCTACTTTTACTGCTTCCGCCACTGCAAATACTCGTGGTACCCAGTGTTGCAGTCCCTCACCTCACAGTCCTGTTGAAGCAGTAGGAACAGAAGCGATGTCCACACTGGGCTTGAAACGGCCGTCTGAGGATGTTGTGGCAGCAGTTGCACAGGTGCTTGTCCTCCAGCTTGTTGCCCAGGATCTTCTTGGGGAAGCCGGGTTTATTGCTCTCCATGGAGGAGGGAGGGGACGGCTCCTGTGTGGCCATGGTGTCTGTTCGCACGTCACACCTGGAGGGGGGGAAGGAGAAGAATTCATTTTGATGCAACAGTTCTAGAGAAGATGAATATCTCCTGGCAGTGACAGCCTCTACAACACACTGTGGAAGCAACATGGTTGCTCATCACAGGCCAGCTGAAAGGCCCACACCCTTTGTTTACATTTCCAGTCTGCATCCATGGCTCCTTCTTGTGGTTGACTTCTCTCTTTCCACTCCAACAATACACGCTCTGCTCAGCCTACCCAGTAACGATGCTGACAAATCGCACATCCATTGTCTCTGCTCTGCTTCCTTGTCGCTGTTGCTAAGCTATCAGCATCCTTTTAGTCAGAAGTGGTACCCAGCACGCCGCCACGCCCCTTTCAAACATGAAGCTTGCAGCCCGAAAGACACCATTTACCAACTGGAGGGAAAAGCTTTCTGCATATGCTGTTGCAATTACCAGAGTTTGCACTTACCAGCGTTTTTTTTTTTCAGTCTAAACTGTCATCGCGTGCAGAGGCTGTGGAATCACCTTTCCTGGTCGCAGGTAGTCGCTCGCGCAGTGTGCCGATATCACATGTGGTTTCGCAGCCGACTGGAGGTGTTTTCTTGAACGTTAGCCACATAATATAGATGTGGTCCCCCAAAAGCGATGGCTGTTATTGTCCAATATCGCCATTGCACTTTCAGACTGGGTGTTACGTCATGCAGTGGGCTGAACGCGGGTTGATAGGCAGACGAGATGTGGAGGCGCGCGTGTCATTGGTTCAAAGCTCACGAGGGGGCGGGTTGCCTTTGCTGTGAAATAAACATCCAGTGTAGAGATTTATATATATATATAATATATATATATATATATATATATATATATATATATATATATATATATATATATATATATAATATTATATATATATATATATATATATATATATATATATATATATTTTTTTTATATATATATATATATATATATATATATATATATATATATATATATATATATTTTTTTTTTATATATATATATATATATATATATATATATATATATATATATATATATATATATATATATATATATATATATATATATCATAGTCTTGTATATAAAATATTATGTGAAATGGGCACATTAACTACATCTGTAAAATAAGAATGCAACCTAACTAAAGTACATTTAGCCTATTCAAGTACTGTACTCAAGTGCAATTTTATAGTGCAGTGCTTCACTAGAGTATTTCCATATATATGTATATATGATATATATTATATTAATATTATTCATTATATTATTATTATAGATTAGCTACCCACCAGTATATAAAGTAATTCAAATTAGAGAAATACACACACACACACACACACACATATATATATATATATAATATATATATATAACACACACACAATACTGTGTGTGTACTGAGTGTATACTGTATATACAGTATATATACACTCAGAGACCAGGTTGTCTGCATTGACAAATTCTAACAATCAATTGTGTCTTAAAATCCAGATTATTTAGAAGAAGAAGAAGAAGATCTACCTTTATTAGCCCACAATGGGGAAATTCAATTTACACTCTGTTAAACCATACATTACATCAACCTGAAACACACATACATGCAAAGGAGAGAGCAGAGTGGGGGGCTCCCCCAGACAAGCCCCCCCAGCAGTTGGGGGTTTGGTGCCTTGCTCAGGGGCCCCCCGCAGTGCCCAAGAGGTAAACTGGCACCTCTCCAGCTACCAGTTCACACTCAGTTTTGTCCATGTCGGGACTTAACCGTGACCCTCCGGTCCCAACCAACCCCTACAGACTAGCTCCTCCCCCCCCATCATAACATATCAACAACATAATATCAACATAATATCACACATGTTCACATCAGCCACAGAAATATTTTCAAAATGAACAGAAAGAATAAATCAGGAGCTGAAAAAAGGAATATGAGTCAGAGCAGAGTGGGAGTGAAGAGACTGAACCACAGACCATGTTTATGTTTGGAAGCTGAAAAGGAGCCGTGGTGGAGTACATCTAGGTCTCGGACGTATTTATACTTATGGGATGCACTCTGCATACTTTTACATTTGTTGCATTATTTTGATATGTACTTTTATTGAAGTAATGCAGGGCTTTTTACACTGTAGTATCGCTACTTTTACTTAAGTAGAGTGAATACTCCTTCCATGGCTGCCAACTAACATTTGTACTTGTGATTAGGTTACATAAGAGTTGTTTGCATTTATTTGTTTATGCCCTGCAGGCGTGCCACCTGACGGTGATACACTCAAAGAAATACAAATACATTTCAACAGAAACAGTATGAGAAACGTTTATTTCAGGACTGCGATATGTCCAATAGTTAAAGGGACAATCTGTGATTTAAATGTAAACAAATCACCAAAGTTTAAAGCACAAACTTCTTCTCTTTCACTCCTAAAATGACTGATAGGTCTTAAAACACACACAAACATTCAATAGCAATACAAATCACAGTTCCTGTGGAAATGTTTGGGCAATTATTTAAATTATGATCAGCTCAGAGTCTCTTCAAAGATAAAACCTGTAATTTACAGGCCGGGCATCATTTACAATAAGAATACCCATTAAGCTTTTCACTCACAGCTCCTTTTCTATCTTTCCATACCACACACTGTTAGGCACAAGTTGCCTATAAATGTTATTAAAAGATGTGCAAACATTCCTATCTGAGCAATTTATATACATGATATAATATAATTTAGCTAATTTAATTCTAACAAACTAAACATACAAACAGCACAAGTTGACCTTTTAGGAAATGTTTGGAAAACATGGAGATATGACCTTTGGAGCTTTAAAAAACCCCACTATTGTGAAATGCAAAATAAAAGCTCTTAGATAAATACTGCCTACATGCCTAATCCTTCTCTTTGCTAACACACTGCTTCAATTTACCCTCCAGCACACCATTTTGTTTGGAAAGAGTCATAAAATAGTCCTGAGTGGAAATAAGCTATTATTGCACAATTTAAGTTAAACTTCTAACAGTTTTAAGAAATCTTTCTGTATGAGCTGTCCGTGCTTTGGCAACAAAACTGTTACCAGATCGCTACTGGTCTTCAGTGACAAACCAATGTCTCTTATAAGAAAGTAAAGCTTCTATCCAGATAAACAAAAGTCTTCTTTTAAGTCTCTTCAAGTAGCTTCCGAAGGTTTCTTTGAATCTAGGAGGTAGAAACACGAAGAACACTTTAAAACATGCTCAAATGAAAAAAAATATTAAACTACAAACTACCAGAGATATCTCCATACACTTTTTGAAAGGGAAGTTTGACATTTTGGGAAATATATCATTCATTTTCTTGAGATCAAGAAGATAAATACCACTTTCATAACTGTGCTTAAAATATGAAGCTACAGGTAATACCTGGGTAGCTTAGCTTAGCATAAAGACTGAAAACAGAGGGAAACAGCCAGCCTGGCTCTGTCCAAAATCCACCTACTAGCACCTCTAAAGCTTGCAAATGAACATGTTGTATCTTGTTTGTTTAACCATTAAACGCAACCTGGGTATTGTATTAAACCCTGTGCAATTCCTGCAGGGATAACCAGGGTGTTAAACCTAAAGATACTTTAAATGCGGACCTGAACTCCCACAGAGGGCAAAATTTATGGATTCATCTCAGCAAGCTTTGACCCCAGATTGTGGCTTTGACAGCCACAGATCACAGTCACCCCAGACATTACAACGGGAAAAACAGGTTTGAACCGTTACTAAATCTCTAGACAGGCAACAGAAAAAATGGCTGTGGTAGACCGATGCCAGAAACATTAACAGTAATGGTACGTGTCCACAGGGGCGATTTTATGGCATGGGATTACCTCGCCTCCTAGCATGATGGGCTGCCACTAGACACAAGGCACCTGATTGGACAAGCACTTCCCCTCTGGGCTGCTGCTCCCAGCTTTGAAACTGCAACCAACATGGCAGCTCCTTTAGAAACTTTCTTCTCTTATATAACAAGAATAGCTGACATTTAATGTGAGAAATAAGCCATGCAGTTGCTGAATCTGAATATTTTAGATCAAATGGGAAGCATGGAAAGGATGGAGGCTGTGGACATATACCATCCAACAATTAAAAAAAACAAAGATGCCAGATTATATGGTCTGTGACATGAAAGAGAACATAAATCAACTGATAAATAAACACTCCAAAATTAATCAAAATTATTCTACATGAAGGGAGAGGGCTACTTTAGTATTACTGGACCACAGAGGGATCAAAAGGTTCAGCAGACTCTTATTGCTGAATACATGTCTCAGCAAAACCTGGCATCTGGAAGACATCAACAATATTGATAACCTCCATCCAAAGAAATCTGTAGTTTTAGTACTGATGGAGGCCTGAGATGATGCAGTCTGACACACAGCAGCCTCAGCGACACAAAGACAAAACATCACAGACTCCACAACAAATACGCACATTCTGCAACACCAACTTTTCAACGTGAAGAGGGCTGACGAGGCCGATAAGGGCAGCGCAAAAGGTCACCTCTTCAGTCTCCAGTGAATGGAGGTGCCACAATTTCTAATCTGTTTTTGTGTAGATTAAACCACATAAATATAACGTGTTAACTAGTGAGCTTCAGAGGTGCTGTAGGGTGTTTTTTTGAGTTACCATTAACAGTGCCACAGCGGTGGACCCCACTGAACCTTATTTCGAAAAAAATACGTATGGTAGTCAATGTTGAGAGACAAATATTATTTTGATCCTGTTTAAGTTGTGGCATGAATCACACATATGCTGTTTGTCAATTTCACACATAATTTTGCAAGTCAGGAAAGTCTAGTTTATCGTAGGTTTGTCGTAGTTTAGTGTGAAACTGCTCAATGAATTATATCTCTAAAATACGTCACCAACACTAGCCAGCAAGGTAACTTAGCTACATTCAATGCACAAATGTAACATTATCTGACCTGATGTGTTTTATATCAGCCGGGAAGACAAAGAAGGATCAGACATGTTGCTGGTGTGAGTTCACCCCAGTAGGAAACACAGGTATCGTAGCTTCAGAGAGAATATTTGTCTCTCTCCACCAACTACCATTCATATATTTTCTGATATAAGGTCCCATGGCAGTCCACCAGAAGGGTGGCAAGACGACTGCAAAACATTCATTTACGAACTCTCACACCACTCGTGCGGCATAATCCAAGTTTCATTTATCCAGTCTTATGCTCACTACTTCCAGAACACATGCATCTTCACGAAAACCTTATTATTTTAAACAATTTGGACTCTTCCGCCTGTGCAAGTGTGAGAGTGTTTATCCAAAAGTGTTTTAAGGTTTTAGCATAAATGAGCAGTCTTAAAGAAGGATTCAAGGTGACATGGGTAAGTCATTGATATACAAATGGTCATTTTGTGAGTGGTAACTACTGACGAGAGAGATTTCAGTGACCATATTTGCTGTGCAAGTGCATGAGAACTGGACGAACCTTTTCTAGCTTGAACAAGTTGGAAGACAGTTCTCCATAAATCTCAGCATTCACTTCATCCTGTGGCCTGGGGCTCACTGCATTCCTGCAACAACATTTGCACTAAAATCATCAGCCAGCTAACACAGTATGAGTGCATTTGTTCATTGTTTGGTGACTCTGACACCAATAACACCGCAGTGACGTGAATCTCTTACTCATTACGAATGTGTTGCCCCGTGGACACCAAGGAGTTCAAACGATGCTCAAGAGCCACTATCTTGAAAGCCATGTAACAGGAGGACAAGACGAGAACACTAACTCTGTGAAGAGACACAGCGACCGATCAAGCATTCAAACAACTGCTAACACGCCCAGATAATGGAAATGAATCTAACAATTGTCTTGTCACCGTCTCGCGTTCCACATAATGAAGGGTTACTCACAAAAACAAATAGATGAGGAGGATGGCATGTAACGACATGGGCTGTGAGGATTTGTCTTTGAGCTTTTTAGACCCTACACAGAAAAACAAAAAGAGAAATAGTGATTTCTTATAAATAAATAAATGAGGCGCTACATTAAAGGCACATTATGGGATTTATGCTCATTTGTTTTCATGCATTAAACAAAAAAGATTGATAACATGCTCATGTCTGTGCGGTAAACATGAAACAGGAGACATTTAACTTAGCTTACTAATGAACATGTTATATCGTGTCTTAAGATATTACATGTAACATAAAACCACAACTTGTCATTCTTTTGTGCAAATTAACCCTTAAAGGCACAGGTGTTTATCCAAACACAATGCAGTATAAGCTTTATATTAAATCATATTCTTGTAAACATTTCAGAACATATTATCACCAATAATAAACTAACATAATACATTTTTAGCCATTTATTACAGCTACATCTGTTTGGTAAATTTGTAGCTTAGCTTAGCTTAGTTTAGCACAATGCAGGATAAGCTTTATATTAAATCATATTCTTGTAAACATTTCAGAACACATTACTACCAATAATAAACTATCATAATATATTTTTAGTCATTTATTACAGCTACATTTGTTTGGTAAATTTGTAGCTTAGCTTAGCTTAGCTTAGTTTAGCACAATGCAGGATAAGCTTTATATTAAATCAATTCTTGTAAACATTTCAGAACACATTACTACCAATAATAAACTATCATAATATATTTTTAGCCATTTATTACAGCTACATCTGTTTGGAAAATTTGTAGCTTAGCTTAGTTTAGTTTAGCACAATGCAGGATAAGCTTTATATTAAATCATATTCTTGTAAACATTTCAGAACATATTACTACCAATAATAAACTAACATAATACATTTTTAGTCATTTATTACAGCTACATCTGTTTGGTAAATTTGTAGCTTAGCTTAGTTTAGCATAAAGACTGTAAAAAGCTCAGTAATTAACGTGTTACATCTTGTTTGTCTAAGTGTAAAAACAGCGCGTTGTGGTTTACCAGCAGGATTATATGTACCTTTGGATAGATTCAGGCCAAGGTTACACTGGTTGAATTTTCAGTTCATTTTTGTTTTATTTTGGTTTTGACTTTTCAGTTTCATTTTAATTTAGTTTAGTTATTTTTCAGAGTGTGTTTGCTAGTTTCAGTTTAGTTTCAGTTTTTCAGAAAGGTTTAGTTTTAGTTTTTATACATTCATTTTTAGTTTTACAGTAGTTTTAGTTAGCAATGTACATACAGAATACTTTTACAGAACTCTACGAATGACCATAATATTTAATATTTAATCTTTGCACTACTTTAGTGTCCAATTACCACATTTTTCATTTGCGTTCATTTTTATTTTACTCTCATTAGTGTTTTAACCAAGTAATTTCATTTTTAAATCCATTTTTTGTTTTTCTAAAAGGATATAGTTTTTATTTTGTTTTAGTTTAATAATATTACTTTTCACTGCTTATGTTAGTTTTAGTTTCAGTTTTAATTACTATAAAAACCCTGATTCAGGCTTGCTGTTTCCTGGTTTCAGAGCGGTATTGATCTCATCTAACTCTCAACAAGAAAGCAAATAAAGGTATTTGACCAAATGTCACACTGTCATTCTACTGCCTCTGAAGTCATGCTGGGAAACACTGAAAGTGTTGTTTTCAGGTCAAAGAGATCCAGTGTTCAAGTACCGTTCTTCAGGGCAGCTTTTGGGCTCGGAGTCTGGAGGTGAATGTCTGCGTGAACTGAAACCTCTCTGTTCTTCACTGCACTTAGAAACGTGTCCGGGAGGCCGCTGAAGTCTGCTCAAATAAACAGAGAAGAACCTGTGATTCTGGCTGCCTGTGTAAATATTATTAATAGACTCACAGACATCTCTACAGATCAGAAAGTGCTCTCTGTTTGCTTGTAAGATGGAAAATGAAAAGCTACACGTTATTCATCATTCAATAGGATCACCACTGTTATCATACCAACTGTCTTTGCTATAACACAAAGCAAAGCCTCAACGGCTCAAATGTCATCCGGCTTCACTCCAGCTATTAGCAAACTAAAGACTGTCTGAGCCGCAGTGACACCGGACACCCTAAGCACACTTGGAGAGAAAACTCTCCAAAAGTGTGTCCAGTAGATTAAATTAAGTGTACGGTTTGTAAAGGGTTATACATAGAGGGATGGGGCTGAAGCACACACCACTTATTTTGTCATAATCTGGAGTTTGAGAGCCGGAGCTGCTGCTCTCCATCATCTCCTGACGTCTGTGTTGCACAACTCCATCGAGGTCGGAGAAGTCTGCAGAAAAGTCCTGCAGTGCACATACAGGAGAATATAATATACAATGGGTACCACATACAGAGAGGGTATTGTATAACATGAGAACAAGGCATTTCTGTAGGTCTTTTATCACAATGGAAAATATAAAACAATAAATACATCCTGTACAACCCCCCTCCCTGCAACTGACCAGAGGAAGTGCCGATGAACTTTTCACTCTGAAGCTGTTTTCACAGGAGGATATAACAGGGCTGTTACAAGTCTTCTCCACCTGGACAGACAGAATACACATAGCAGCATGTAAAAAAAAATAACTTTCTTTTTTAAAAGCATTATTAATTTTTGCCACTTCACAGCGGCAGAACAAGCTAAAAGCACAACACTGCAATATTATCGTCTTACAAATTTGTTTCTTTTCCTAGCCACCTGATGAATTTAAGTGGGAAATAAATGTCTCTTTAGCTGCGAAATGCTCCACTAGGTTCACCAGCTAGGTGCTTACTGTGTCTCTCTGCTAAGAGCTGTAAAGATTTCTTAAATGTTATCTGAGTTTACACTGTAAATAAAATCCTCATTTAAAAACTGCATTTTGTATTTATTCGGCTTATCTTTGTCTAATATTAAAATGTGTTTGATGATCTGAAACATTTAAGTGTGACAAATCTGCAAAAATATAAGAAATCAGGAAGGGGGCAAATACTTTTTCACAGCACTGTATGTAAAATATATTCACTGAGCCTTCCCTCTCTGCTAAACATCCTGCATTAGAAAATTATACAGCTAAAACAAAGAGCTAACGGAACAATGACCAAGTGTCAGGGAGAAGACAACACTGAATTTGTGGAAATAAGATGCCTATTAAGTATGTATGATTGTTAACAATGAAAAAAATAACACATAATACAGAAAAGAGCTGCATTAAAAGTTTTGAAAAATAACAGGAAATCTCATCTATGATTACTTGTTTTAAACAAACTTCCTGCAGTTACGGCATTCATTATTTGGGTTAATTGTACAGTTTATCAGTTATTCTGCACTGTTATGCATTAAATATAATAGGAAATATCCATACAATGTCACATAGTCAGGGGTTGTCAATTTACTCAATGACAGAGACAGGGTCCCTTAATAAAAGAGTTTGGGACCCACTGATATAAAACACAGCAATATGGGATGCTGGAACCAGCAAAAGATTCATATTTGAGCTTAAATCGATGAATCTGTTGTGGATTGGCTAATCGTTTCTATCATCTTCACCAAATGGTCACACCACAATGAAAATATTTCAGAAAAATCTAATTAGAAACCAGTGAATTCAATCAGGACAAATAAGTGTTGATGCCATTTACCTCCAAATGAATGCAAACGGACCTCAGAAGTTTGTAGGTGGTGTTTCGAGAGAGGAAGGACACAAACACGTGCTGGAAAACATGACATTAATTTAGAATAATTTCCGTATATATATATATATATGTAAAGTAAAACTGAGTGTGCCAACAGCCTTCTTACCTGATCATTTGTGGTTTCAATCACAAGGGCGTTTGGCACTAATAATGCAGTTTTAGTTTTTTTTGATAAACGTCACAGACACCACTGGGATAGAAATCTGGAGAAAACAACACTGAGTTATATGTGAGAATGCACCAATAAAACATGAACTTTATTACGCCTACAGTACCATACCTTGGTATCTCTGCCAAAGACTTTGGAGTGGAAACAGATCCAGTTATCGGAGACAAACATTTTGCCCTGATATAAAATGTCTCTCTGCAGGGCACAAGTGTAGCCTGTTGGCACAAACACAAACACAAACACTGAATGGCGTTTCTTTGCTCCTTTATGTGAAAAGAGAATCTGAAACTTACTTTGTTTGAGGAGCTCATCTTTGCTGACCTCCTTGAATAACTTATGATAATGCATGTTAGTCTTCGATAACTGAAAACAAACAGAATCTTTTGTTAAGAAACTGCAAAAAAACATGTGAAAAATTGTGAAGAGTCTGGTGGTTAGATTAAATGTGTGTGTTCGTACGTGGCTGGGCTGGGCTTTCTTTCTTTCAAACTTTGTTTCGCAGTCACTCGGACTTGGCATGGGTGAAAGCTGCTCCACAGGTTTCAGTCTGTTAAATAAAAGGTCAGTGTTTATGTTTAAGTATCAAGTTGACACCTGAGGTGGACAGGTGAGCTATATCAGCTACTGTCGAACAGTCACGGCATTATAACTCGTGATACAAACACAGTGTGTGTTCTCACGCATAAGTAAATGTCCTTCATTTGGTTTTGCATGCTGTGCTCACATAAGGCTTGCTTACACAGCAACAGCAAAGTCTGTAAACACCACTTTGGTCATGCAGGTATACAGTAGTTTAGGTGCATACGCTGCCTTCTCAGCGTTCCCTATCGCATTGCTCAAATGCAACCTGGCGAAGGCCATCTGCTGTGGCACCCCCTACTGGCTATCAGGGACAGAAAGCAGCAAAATGTCTCAAATGCTGGGGAAAACAGATTAGGCATGTGCAGATTATCCTGGAGATGATTCCACTAAGAGACGCTCAGTGTTTTCCAGAGAGGCTCACCGTTGTCATGGGGTGTGTTTTAAGAAGGGTTTGCTTTGGGCCTAAGCCCAGCCTCCAGCATGGAAAGGCAATTTTGGCAAAGTTCCCCTCCCTCTGTCAGGGCAGTTTTGATCTTATCCTTTTTGTGAATTAAACATGCAGACAGAATTAGTTGCAAATTTATACAAATTGCAAAGACATTGTTGTCTAAAAGATAAATATGAAAAGGACAAGAGGTGAGGATTTTAAGAGTTTTGGTTAGCAGGCTACTAGGCATTGCTGACCACCAGCCTGAACCACTATAATGGAGTAATACAGATAACAAGGGGTTCAAAGGGTAAGCAGTGTGGAGTCTGCATGTTCTCCCTGTGTAAGCGTGGGTTTTCCCCGGGTTCTCCGGCTTCCTCCCAAAGTCCAAAGACTTATTGCCTGTAGGTGTGAATGTGAGTGTGAATGGTTGTCTGTCTCTATGTGCCCTGCAATGGATTGGCAACCTGTCCAGGGTGTACTCCGCCTTCACCCAGCACCAGCTGGGATCAGTTCCAGCCCCTGTGATCCCTAACGGGATAAGTGGTCGCAGATGGATGGATATACATGTGTGTGTATATGCAGTATTTACATAAGTGTGTATCTATCTCTCTCTCTCTCTCTCTCTCTCTCTCTCTCTATATATATATATATATATATATATATATATATATATATATATATATATATATATATATATATATATATATATATATGTGTATATGTGTGTGTGTATATGTGTGTATATGTGTATATGTGTGTATATGTGTGTATGTGTGTATATGTGTGTATATGTGTTTGTGTGTATATGTGTGTATTGTATATATGTATGTGTATATATAGATATATATGTGTATATGTGTATATATAGATATATATGTGTATATATAGATATATTTATAAGTTAAACCATGTCATAGCTGAAACTGGATTCATTTCACTAAAGCTGTCAAAAAATTATATTTAATTGAAAAAAAATTCAAATCTAAAACACCAAAATATCCACTGCTGCCGTTACAGTTAGAATTATTTCAGTCTTAAATGCACTAATGTCTGTCCTCACCTTTATTTGTCCAGCTTTGTTGTCCTTGTCCCTAGCTGCTTTCTATTTCATATAAGTATGCTTAGAGAGACACATAAAACTATAATTCCTTGTATGCACTTTGTGAATAAAAACTGATTCTGAAATCTACCAATTACTTTAAAAACTAACTGTTAGAAAAAGTGTAAAAAATCCAAAGTGTCATTCTCAAATGTCAAAATAAAGTCTAAAATATTCAATTTGGAGCGATATAAAACAGAAAAAAACAGCATTGTAGAAGCTGTAACAAGAAGATTTAGGGTTTTGTTTGGCTTGAAAAAAATGACTTAGTTAAATCAGTTGATGTTTTCGGTTATAGTTGTGATATTAGGTTTATTATACGAGCAGAGGACACTAGATAACCTTCGTCACCTCATGCCGGCTGGTTTCCTCTTGTTTTCTGAAGGGTCTGCCTCTGAGTCAAGACACAGCTGGAGGTCTGTAGGTGACCCTCCAGCCCTCCTCGGTCTCCTTTCACCTCCATGATCCAATTCAGACCTGGACACATCACACAGGACACTGTTCTCTCTGTTCTTGTTCATCAATCACCTGCTCAAACGTGTCTTAACACATTAAGTGTGCAGAATATGCGTAAAAAAGCCGGAGCAGACCATCGGTTTTCATTTAGATCTACAATATATATGAAAAGTTTTGTTTTCTAGATGCAAATTAACCCCATCTGCGCTTAATCCCTGCCACGTACGCTCCACATGCATCCACTAAAACCGAGCACAGCCCTTTAATTCAAAAAGGAGGATATGAATGCAAATATATCCACAATGCATGAGGCCTGAGAAGCAACCCGGGCCCTTCCTCTCCATCTTATCCTCACTTACGTCGACCGATTCCCTCGGGAGTCCCTGCTTGAAAGTTGCTCCGGTGTGGATAACGGGGTCAGAGGTCTGTCCGCCTGCTCGGTCATCAGTACCATGGTTTTTATACTTCATATCTCACGCGTCTCCCCTCCATCGGTTCAACATGTAACACAACAGCTCCAGGAAGCCTTAGCACGGAAAGTTTTTTTTTTTTTTTGGGAAGATAGGCTCGGTGGACCGAGAAGGCCGGCAGAGGAGGAGCCGGGAAAGGGGAGGGAGCAGCAGGGAACAACACCAGGAACAAGAGGGAAGAAGCCGACTCCTTCTGCTGCTGTTTGAATCGAGTTATAAACCTTGCAGAGAAACGTTACTGCTCTTCAATAAAACAGGAAATCAACTTTTCGCAAGGTTGGACTGTGCGTAAAACCATGCGTAAAAACGTTCCACAAACTACGAGTAGCTGTTTCCAAACATTCTTACTGTTCAGCCTTACCTGTAAATGCCTTACCTGTAAATGCTTTTCAAACTCCAGACATGAATGTTAAAACAGTGTATTTGTGAGAGACATCCAGCAGGGGGCAGCAGAGTGTAGGTGCTGTAATGACTGTACTTTTCAGGTGTGTTTTACCCTCAGGTGACCCTGCAGACTGACGTGGAGAGGTATTCAGATGAAGTGAAATGCCTGCATTCACAATCTTAAATACAGTACACTAGTATCAGCAAAATCCAGTGATTGACATCTACTTACGAAAGTACTGTGCTTATAAGTTCAATTTTGAGATACTTCATCAGAATTTGAATCAGAAATTGGGGGTTACACATAAAACAGTGTATGAAAAAATAGAAATACAGACTAAGTAACCTGTAAATTATGTACATAATGCCACAATATATAACACAATATTTGTAGAGAAATATAAGTAAATAATACAAATAAGAATAATAAATGAGAAAATTTGAAATATTTGCATTCAGACCTACAATGTATTGTATAACCATTGTAAAAATAAGAAATAGAATATGCTGAGAAGTGGGATCTAAATAGTTGTTTGTTTTTTTAATTGTTAAATAGAATTAAACAAGAATATTTACTTACTTATTAAGTAAGTATATAAGTAAATACCTATTATATATACAAAGTAAATACATAAATATAATTTTTTTAAATATCTATTTATAGCCTACTTCTACTCCACCACATTTCAACAAGAAATACAATATAGTGCTTTCTGCTCCTCTACATTTATTTAACAGCTTTTTAACAGATTAATAATACAAAATATAAATCAACTAATGAATAATAGTATATTATTAGTCAGCAGTATATAAGTACTTCAGATTAACCCCACCGGTGACACTTTATAAGAACCATCACTAATAAGTGGTTAATTGACAGATAATACCACATATAATTCAACTAATAAAGATGTATTGGTATATATCTAACTACCCAGCAGTATTTAAAGTACTTCATCATATAATACACAATTCTATAATGTAACATTATTCTAAAATTGTCCCTTCTGCAGAATGAGTACTTTTACTCTTGGAACTTTAAGTATATTTCGATGCTAATACTGTGTTAAATTTGAAATCAGGAGTTTTACTTTTAACAGAGTATTTGTACACTGTGGTATTGCTACTTTGACTCAAAAAGTACTTGAGTTCAGTATTGAGGTACTTGTTCTTTCCTTGAGTACTCCGATATTTCCTTTTAAAGCTACTTTCTACATCTCAGGGTGTAAGTTTACTTTCTACTTCACATTTATTTACTTTTCAGATTAAGAATTTACATAAAAAACAATAATAATAAAATAATATGAATTGTTCAAGATTAAACTTGCCCATGGGAAAGTCATTTGTTTGTTAACAAGGTTAATTCCTTAGTTTATGTTTTTATTTTGTGTAGCATTTACAGCAGACGCTGAGCATGAAGCATGAATGACTTACAGCCAAAAGAAGGTATGTTTGACTGAATATAGAACAGGTATTAAATGACTAAAACATGCACAGCTATATTGTTAGATTGAGGCCAGATACCTGCACCCTAAATAACTAAAACATGTCTATGAGTTACAGTATGTGTCCCAGCTATGCAGTTTATTTATAAATGTCATAAACACTTATATGATATAATAGTAGACGTCTGTATTTACATTCTTTGGCCTCCAGAAGACGCTGTTGCAGTATTTAATGAAACCATCAGGTCAGGGACGAAAAGATTTGTCAGAGTTCATTCAGTATCCAGAAGATAATAGCACAGCCAGCTATGTAAGCTAACAGCTAGTTAGTCTGCCATTAATCATGGCTGACAAGGAACAAGGGGTTAAAGCTTGGAAAGCTGCCAGACTCGGTGGTAAACTGGGAGATCAAATGGAGAGCTCAGAGACACAGGCAGGGTCTTAAAATAAAATGAAAAATAATAAAAATACATTTTTTTCATAATTATTGCAATTCACTGACTATAATTACTGTCACAACAGTTTCATTCAAATAATAGTCCACCTGATTATTATATAATGATTGACAAAATAAAAGTATACATGCACTATAAACATAAACAAATGTTATGATAATCCCAAATCCCAACATGTTGCTAAAGCCAGGATACAGTTATCTTATCTTTAGGATAAAGACTGGATTATCATATAATTAACATGTTACACCTCATGTGTTAAATCAGTACAAAAAAAATCACCACCGGTGGTGAAAGAAGTACTTAGATCCTTTACTTAAAGTAGTGTAAATGTAGAAATACCACAAAAAACTCATTACATTACTGTGTAATTACCTGTGCAATATCTATACTTTTCTATTGGCAATAAACCTTGTTCCCATTTCATACATAACGAATATACTCCATCCTTCTGTGAATTTACAATTTCCAAGATTTCCGATCCATCTTATTTTATTTAATCTATTTCCTTTTTTATAGGTATCTTATTCCTGTATATTTGTTTACATCCCTGTATATTTGTTCATGTTTTTTGGATGTTTTTATGTACACGTGGGTGTTTTTTTTTTTTGTAAATGTGCTGCTGTAACAACCAAATTTCCCCACTGTGGGATTAATAAAGGTCTCTTCTATTCTATTTAAAAGTACTACTTTAAAAGAACAGATAAAAGTAATGCATTCAAAATTTTACTTAAGTAGAAGTGCAAAAGTATTAGCAACTTACCAAGAGTAAGAGGTGTATATTATTTTATTTATAGCACTGGATTATTATTATTGATGCATTAATGCTTCATATTTTCTAAGATGATAACACTATTATTTTTTACAGCTTTGAAATTTCCTGATCGTTTCTAAAATGTTTCCTGCAGAAACACAGAAATAGAAGACATATATAGTTTGGTGGTAATTATAGGAATAATAACAATTGAAATGAATCCATTGTAATGAATTATAAATCTCAAGTCTTTATGCTAAGATAAGCTAACCCTCTCTTGGCTGTAGCTTCATATTCAGCATACAGACGGGAGACTAGTATTAATCTTCTCGTCTGACTCTCTGCAGGAAAGTGTCTTCTATGCCTTGGCTTTCTATACCTTTAAATCCTGGTTAAAAGGGGGGGCTGCTTATTAGATTAAATGTAAAAGATTTGAGTCATTCTGCTGTCGTTGCCTTCGGAGAAACATCTCCTCCTGTAGGCAGGAGCACTTTTCAGAGCCTGTCACATATTCTAGCAGAGAGAGACAGAGAACAAGGCTGCCATAGAGAGACGAGGCTGCTGCTGTGTGGAGAGAGAGAGAGAGAGAGAGAGACGCAAAAAATGGTACTAGTGACGGGGGAAGATTGAAGTCCTGTTAAGTGCTCTGCTTGAAAGCATGTCTGGCCTCATTAGCTGTCAGTTGTAACAATACTGAACTGGCAGTGAAGACAGGTTGGAGTCTAGTGGTCATAAATCACTCCTCGACAGCTGCCTGACAAGCTGGGAACCAGTACACAGGCACGGGCACCCTCTCAGCCTGTCACACGCCGCACAGGCACACTAATCTGGGAAATCATCACGGGCCAAGACTGCAACAAAAAGTACTGTTTGATAGGAAGGAAACTGCTTTTATTTCACATGTATGTACACTCGTATGTAACCCTGCATGGCTGTGTCCATTAGCTAAATGAGCTGCAGTGTCTTCTGTAGGGAGAAAGAGAAGGGGGTGGGGGGGGGGTAAAGAGCAAGGCCTGCAGGTCATTAATCACGGCCCCTGACATGCAGAGCAGGAGGCCAAGGCTCCCCTATGCATACAGCTGCTGGGCCACACTCAAAGCCCAGGCGATGTGTTGACCCTCGTACCCCTCCACTCCCAGCGCCTGTGGCTCTCATCTGTCCAACTCCCTCACTGTTTGTGTCAGTCAATGGTGCTGTCAGACACCTCCTCCTGGCCAACCGCAACGCTCCTCAAGCCGGTTTTTACTCTTTGTCTGAGCCAGTGTGAACACAGTGAGGCTGATATTTACAGCATTTTTAGCCTCGCTATAACGTGGCTTTAGTCCAGACAATATCAAAACTCTTGGATGGATTGCCGTGAAATCTGGCACAGACGTTCATGTAACCCAGAAGATTAATCTTCATGACTTTGGTGCTGCTCTGACATTTCCTCTAATTCCAGTGTGAGGTTGACTTTTGTGTCTCAAAGTAAAATGCCTCAACAACTTATTGGATGGATTGCCACCAAGTTTGCAACAGGAATTCATGTCTCCCTGAGCACTACGACTATTAGGCACTATTAGGCCATTTTAGGTATATATTTAAAAAAAAAAAAAAAAAAAAAAAAATTACAGAGCCAGGGGAGGGGGATAATATTTCGAAAATAAAGTTGTAACTTGTAAGTTGTATAAACTCACAAATTTACAAAAAAAAACAAATATTCTCTGAGATTACAAAGTTACAAATTTGCAAGAAAATATATATATTTTTTTGAGATTAAAGTCACAAATTTACAAGAAAGACAATGTGGAAAAAATATGGGGTGTCTTTTGTCAAGGATCCACATTGCTTCACTGTGCACCATTGAACACTGCAGTAACTAGAGCTGCCAAATGCAAAACATATTATTTATACAGTAAAACAGAAAGAAGATGAAATACAATGCATTTATGTATCTTTCAGGACTTTCACCTCCCTCAGAGGCCATCTGTCAGAGCACACAACGGAAATCTTTAGGATTTACCTGATAACCTATTGGCAAAAGAGAAACATACATGTATACCAGGAGGATAAAGTACAATGCATACCAATGTCAGCATTATGTTCATAGAATAACACAGATAGAACATGAAAGAAGATGCATATATGAATCTTTCAGGACCTTCGCCTTGTTCAGAGCATGAATGTATAATAACACCAGCACCACCGCTCAGCCTTTTTCCAATTTTTTTCAGTATTGCCGCAAAAAATCTCCCTGCTGCCAATAAAGCATTTTCCCCATAGACCACCACTGCGATGTCTGTAAACTGTTGACTGTAACCCTCGAACAAACAAAGGAAATTCTGCCTCTATTATGAATTTTTGATCTGTAGAGGTTTTATATTTGTAAAATTTTACTTTGGCTTTTGACCAAATACCTGCAAAACTAATGGCTTTCCCATCTATTTAAGCTGTACTTTGTGTTTGATTAGCAAATGTTAGCATGCTAACACACTAAACTATACCTACTAAACATCAACATGTTAGCACTGTCATTGATCAACATATCCTCACACAATAGTTCATATGATATGTTATGACAAGTTATTCCTTATTTCTTGTGCATTTTCTTATAAATGCCCAGCAATATGTGACGCAAGTGTCAATTTCCACTTGGTCTTTTTAAAATAAATTTCTGTCTTCATGAGGAACATCTTGCTTAGGTTTCGGCAACAAAACTACTTGGGTTTAGGAAAAGATCGTGGTTTGGGTTAAGGTAACTCTGGAAGTGGCATGACTTAAGTACAGAAGTGACAAATAAGTCAGTGCTGACTTCTGGATTCACAGCAACCTGCGTTGTTAGCATTTAGCTCAGTGCAGCCTCACAGAGCTGCTAACATGGCTGTAGACTTCTAGTCCTATTAAAACGAAGTCCTGCTCCATGGCGACTTGTTAAGGGAAGGGTTACCTACTCACTATTCCCACCCACAATTCCCCTGCTCATCTTTCACGGACCAACTCTGCTTCTTTAGGCCCTGTTCAGACCTGGTATTAACATGCGTCTTCAGTGATCGGGTCACAAGTGGACAGTGGACTTCTGTCAGTACAACTTTATTTCATTAAAATATATCTTGTTTATAGGCTACATATCTACAGATTATCAGACTAGGCATGCAAAGTGCATTATTATCATACTGTCAGTGATTTTGTTTCTCTCCTCCCCGGCTCTCTGAAGCTCTGCACCCGCTGTTGTCTCGACAAGGCAGCGGTGTCGGCGGTATGGAGGTCCCCGGGGACCACCAGTACAATAACTTTTTATTTTGATGATAATAAAATCTATCCATAATGACATTCCTGTTATATTACATCACAACATCTGCTGTATTAGACATGTGTTTACTTCCTGTTTCTTTACATGTAGAGCAGGGAAGTGAGATTGGATCACAAGTGGTCACTCAAGACGCATGTGGAGTGTAATGCCAGGTGTGAACAGACTTATTTAAAGCTGTCCACTTGTGTTCGGATCAGTGAGGACGCATGTTAAGGTCTGAGCAGGGCCCCCAGTGTCTTGGTTGCCACAGCTCTTTTTAATTTAGAGCTTTAAATTGAACCCAGAGTGTAGAGGACATATTGTGCTGTAATATATAAAAAGTCTGGGGGTATTGTTGTTGGAGGTGAGGGTTAGGCCTGCCCGGTGGGTCTGAGTGAGTCCTGGGTGCAGCATGACAGCTCCAGTGATTAATGATGACAGACCGTGGAGCTGCTCCTTCATCACATGACAAGCCTTTAACCTCTCAATCAGCCTAAACCAGTGCAAGAAAACAGCTAAAAAGAAAAGATATAGTCTAAGAGACAGTGTTTCTTGCATTAAAATCATTACAAATTACAAACATGTGCTTTGAAACTTCTGTCTGAATTGTCTGTGAGTTACAGATAGCAGACTCCTGCTACCCAGAAATAAACTCCTCTGCTTTCATTTTGTCTTCTCTCCAACTTTATCACTTCATCCATCATCCTACTATGAGGGCTTTTTCAAGTGGTCCAAAAATAAAGAGGACACAGATGTCAGCCAATGCTACGCTGATGTTTCTAAAAAGAAAACACCATAAAACCATAACTTATATCCACCCACAGGCTGGTAGAAGATGTTGAAAATACACTTTTCTTGCTTACAGAAAAACTCCTTCAGACTGAGCAGCACACAATATGCTGATCCACAGAGTTCAATTACCCGAATCCAACAATAAATTAGAATTATTACTCAGTGGTGGAAAGTCATTAAATACACTTAGTCAAGTACTGTACTAAAGTACAGTTTTGAGGTACTCAAAACTGTACTCAAGGGGCAGCAGTAGCTCAGTCCGTAAGGACTTGGGTTAGGACGCGGAGGATGCCGGTTCAAGTCCCCCATGGACCAAGACCAACTGGTTGCTGGAGAGGTGCCAGTTTACCTCTTGGGCACTGCCGAGGTGCCCCTGAGCAAGGCACCGAACCCCCAACTGCTCTGGGCGCTTGTCAGGAGCAGCCCCCTCACTCTGACATCTCTCCATTGACGCATGTATATGTACTGTGTGAACAACAGAGTGTAAAACTGAATTTCCCCACTGTGGGACTAATAAAGGAATATCTTCTACTTTACTGTATTTTATGCTACTTTATACTTCAACTCCACAGTACTCAGGTACATTTATCTGAATGCTGTAGTTACTTTGCTGATTCAGATTAATGACAAAAAATATAGAAATAATTAATAATTATCTATTACTATAGCTTAATCTGCAACATTAATGCGCTAAAAACATAATTGCATCAATAATGATAACTGAATATATTATTCTGTAATTCTGCATTTTGGTGCTTTAAAGTATATTTTGATGCTATTTTGTACTTTTACTAAGATTTTTAATGCAGGACTTTTACTTATAAGTATTTTTGCACTGTAGTATTGCTACTGTTAATTAAAGTAAACATTCTGAATACTTCTTACGTCATTGTAAAATAATAATTTGTGTATTATTATAGAATAAGAAACCAAGCAGGATAGAAATGTGTTATAATTAGCTCCACTTTGCAACACACATAAATGCATTAATAATTCTATTCAAATAATGAAATATACATTACTATGTAGTTCTGCATAATGAGTACTTTTGGCGTTTTGATGTATATTTTATTCTCCATTCTTTTGTACTTTTACTTTAGTACGATTTTAAATGCAGGATTTTATCTTGCAACACAATATTTTTTCACTGTAAAACTGCTACTTTTATTTATAGTAAAAGTTCTGAATACTTCTTATATTATTGTAAGCACTTTACAAAGTGTGCCTTATTGTGTCCTTTATCTATAAACAGTGGTGGAAAGTAACTAAGTACATTTACTCAAGCATTCTACAATTCTGAGGTATAGTTGCACTTTACTTGGGTTTTCCATTTTTTTGCTACTTTATACTTCTACTCCACTACATCTCAGACATAAATATTGTACTTTTTACTCCATGACATGTATTGATAACTGTAATTCTTACACATAATACATTAATATTATAATTCAATAACATAACATATGATTCAGAAACGGGACATTCTGTATAATGAGTACTTTTACATTTGGTAATTTAAAGTTTTGTACTTTTACTTAAGTAAGACTTTGAATTCAGGACTTTTACTTGTAACTGAATATTTTTACACTGTTGTATTGCTACTTTTGATTAAAGTAAAAGTTTTGGAAACACTTTATAAAGTGTGCCTTATTATATGGTTTATATACAAACAATGAAAGAAAGTACATTTACTGTACTGAGGCACTTATGTTTTAGATCTCAGAGGGAAATGCTGTACTTTATACTCACATTTGGTAACTGTGATGCTTGCACGTGAATGCATCAATTATTATATAATATATATATGATTCTGAAATGGATCATTCTGCCTTATGGGTACTTTTACTTTTGGCACTTTAAGTATACATTTTACCACAAAGTGGAGTTTTGAGTTTAACTTGTGACAGAGTTTTACTACACTGTTGTATTGCTACTTTTACTTAAATCTGAGTACTTCTTCCACCACCTCTCTTTCCTCATGTCTGTTATTTAAAAAAATGTCGACAGAGGGAGTTTAGTGGTGCACAAGAGGGCAAACGCAATTATGGTTTCTTTGCTAATGTGCGTGGCCCCAGCTGGTTTTGATCTGGCTGTGCTCTGAAGGGCTCCTAGCTCAGTTGTCAGCTCTCATGCATCACAGACCTGGTGCTTAACGGAAAAACGTGCTTTGGCAGCGACCAGCGGAGGCCTGGAGGCCAGCGAGTGCTGCTGGGTTAGCCACATGCAGAGGAGGGGGGTGGTGACACCATCCTCTGCACTCCGCATCTGGATCCTCACGGTCACATTCCCTCATTCTTTTTGGTTTTTCACCCTCTTCATGAATGTAATTGGCCAGCGTGACCCATGCAGCGCAGACGCCATGCCACAGACTTGGGAGGTCAGAAGAAAAAGGCTCCAAAACACACACACACACAGATGGATGGACGGCAAGAGAATGAAAAGAAAAGAAAGTACAAACCAGAATGAGCAAGAGATGCCTGCATGGAAATAAGCAGACATGATTACTCAAATACAGTCATTAAGGAGGAAATGTTGTTTTTCAGGCTGTCAGGATGATTAATGAGGGACAGAAAATCCACTCAAATGCTGTTGTTTAGTCTAACCAGCAGACCTGATCTCTGCCACTAACATAGAACAGACAGGATGTGTGTGTGCGTGTGTGTGTGTGTGTGTCAGTGTGTTGCAAAATGTAGAAAGCTTAAAAATAAAATTTGCAGAGGAAAGTTGGAGCAGTAAGGTGCTATAAAACAGTAATGTGTGGGTGAGACACAAAAATAAAAACAAAAATCCTGAATTGCACCGTTTACTGTCATTCTAGTAATAATAATGATAATATTTGATGAGACAAGGACATATTTCCATTCAGAAAACACAACTGACCGATTACTAAACCCTCTGAAACAGTAATTGTCCAATCGTAGCATAGCATTCATATTTAGGCACAACAGACAAGTTTTGGATCTCTGTATTGAATTTGTTTGTATATTCAGCATTTAAAGAGTTTTTTTTGGGGGGGGTCTTGTTTTTTATTTAACCTTTCCAAACCAACTAGAATCATCACCTCATGGTTGTATGCCGGTCAAGCTTTTAACCAGTCAAGTTGCAGTTTACATCCATGTCTCTCCAAAATCTCATCACTTCATCATTTTATCCTGTTAGACATTTGTGCAAAATTGTCATAATTAGCATATGAATTCTTTAGTTATGGCTAAAATTGTATTTTATGAGGACACAATGACCTTTGACCATCAACATATGATCAGTTCATCCTTGAGTCCAAGTGGACATTTGTGCCAATTCTCCCCAGGTGATACTGAGATATTGCGTTTATGGGAATAGTCCAGATGGACGGACGGCCTTCAACTGCAATTGTCGCTAGTGCGACAACATAAAGACAAAGTTAAAAGAGCCAAGAAAGGCGGAAATCCTCAGTGATGTATCACACCCCCTTTATTGTAACTATGAGTTGTTATTTTCAGGACCTTTGTGGATTTGTGTCACTTGCATTTTGCTGTAATAGCCTACGTGATTGTGACGTTATGGAGCACTTTGTCGTGAAATGGCCGTCTTTAATTGTAATGTCTGTTTGTTGTGCTTGTATTTGTCGGACTGTTGCCACAGACACAAAGAGATTTTGGACAAAAATGTAAAACATAAGCTTCAACTGTTAGCATATCTGCTTTGCCATCTTGGTTTATGGCTGTTGCCATCTTGTTTTTTGAAGTGACATGAGAGGGTGGAGCTAAGTCGCTGAATTAGACATTTTTAGGCAACCAAAATCGACAAAAACATGGACAACATCCAGACCAGACAATGCTGTTATAACGACCTATCAATCAAAACGTAGCCACGCCCTAAAGCATCCCCTGCTTTATGGTCTAGTTGACTCTAAATGGGACCATAATTTACTAAATGAACATCATGCTGTATTGAAGAAGACTTGAAACTTGTTTACTGAGGTAATAAATCAAGTGAGGGGTAGGCTCATTTTCTCATAGACTTCTATTCAGTCACTTCTTTTGCAACTCAGAGGAGTCACCCTCTTCAGGCTATTAGAAAGAATGCAGGTTTATGCATTGGCTTCACTTCTCAGACCCAGAGGTTGCCCACTGCTTCCAGGGCCAGGACATATTTCATAAATTACATTTTGCGGGGGTATAGGTTACGTTCACTATGGCTTATTAAGTGTGTGTTTCCCCAAAAACAGTAAAATGAAAACATACTGCTTGAACACACAAAAACATAGCAAGAATCTAGCATGTAAGCTAATGTACAATGTTATGTCAAAATGAAGAAAAATTAGTTGACATAACACCATAACTAACTAGCTCTGCACTGCAATACAAGAACAATAATGCTGTTTCTCATCATCATTGCAAACTGCATATGTTTTGCTTGACAGAAGTAGCAACAGTAACTAATGGGGGTCATGTTAATTTCATTTACATGCTCAGTTTATATTAATAATGAAAAATGTTTCCTGTAATTTTTTTCTTAAACGCGTCAGTTTTTGATGAAAAGCAATCAGTCTTTTCTGGTTTCCTTCATAAGCAGCAAATTCATTCTAAAATATTATTCATGCTGCAGTTGATCACCTGGTCTACAGTGAAAGTGTCAACACGTTCTGGAGAAAATGAGCCTTCTTTGTGAGTTTTCCAGCTCGTACTGTGCCAGAAAGTCCTCAGAAACCCCAGATGTTCCCCAAAATCATGCTGGAAGGCTGATAAGGAATCAGCTTTCAACAGATGTCTTGTGCCTCAGGATTCTGTGATTTAGTAGCTGTGAATGATGAAACAGTGTTTCAGGGTCTCACAGCGCGACTGGCTTTTATCATTATGCAAGCAGCTGTGAGTCTGGGTGATGTCATGTCAGCGGATGGGAATGAGAAATTACATGGCGTAGGTTAGATGATTAGTTTGAGGATTTTTTTTTTCATGTCATGGGATATTTGATTATTTGAAGATTATTTGTTAAAGCACCAACACTCACTGGAAGGTGGAAATGAAACGCGAAAAATGATTTTGAGGGTGAAATTTCATTCTTGACCTTGGAAACCATCTCAGGTACAAACTTTCTAGCTTGTTCTGGAGTGTGAGATCCAGTTGAAAGCTCTGCAGATAAGTAGATCTTGAGTTAAGATTCAGTCCAGTGGGAAAAAATGTTGGTACTGTGTTTCTGCAAACCAGGGAAATGTTGAGTGTAGCTGTTTTTTGCATTAGTCAAAAGTGATGTAGTGTACAATATGAAGCATCTGTTATTGAAAGTTGTTGGAATAATAATGTCTATAACAAGTGAGAAAGTCCATTGCGGGTGGGTGGGAGGCAACACAGCACTTTCACCAAGGAATCTGTTGTTCATGTCCCATGTGAAACCAAAAGTAAAGGGTGATGGTTGACAGTTGCTGTTTATTCATGCTAGTTACATTGTTATGTTTTTTCTATTAACATAAAACCTGATCTTTTTTCAAAAGTGCTAAATGCAAAATTGGGAGCATTTCTGTTGCCTCTGCACGGCTCTCAACATGGTTACAGCTGAGCCAGCAGCACATGGCTAATGATGCTAACAGCGAAAACAGGAAAGTGCTGACAGAGCTAAGTGTTAACCTGGGGAGTAACCAGAAAGTTGGTACTATGCTTCCATGGTTGGGACGGTAATATCAGCTGTATCCGCCATATGAGAGCAGAGGTCGTGAGCTAGCCAGTGGGCCATGCAAACATGGACAAAACTATACTAAAAGCTTGCATGGGCAAGGCTATGGCAATAAAACACAGACAAACTCGGATTACAACACACGCAGAGGGAAGGTTGACATTACTCTATATCTTTACAGAGACAACAGTTGTTTGATGCCAAATGTATGCTCTGGATAGCATAGAGAACCTTAACCAAGTAGTTTTGTTGCCTAAACCTAACCAGTCATTTCACAAAGTTAACCACGTCTGCAAGCGTGATACGAGGCTGATATGAAATGTATTTATGAAACGTATGTTTGGTTCAGAAATGTTGTCATTCAACCTATCCGTGGTTTGCAGAAACATACAATGCCAACATTTTGTTTTCTGGCAAGTAGCTTGATTATTTTGTAAAACTATGATTTTCTCAAAAAGTGTTTTTTTTTTTTAGGTTTCTCAAATGAAACCTAAATCTGGGATAATAAAATTTTAAACAGCTCTCTCCTGCTCTTCCTGCAAAAAGGAAAAACATTTATACTCCTCTTCCTTCAGCAAAAAGAAAAAATACAAAGCCCTCCTTTTCCTTTAACTTACTTTACTCGTTTATTCATCAGGGACAAAAATTAACGCCAGTTTGATGTAATATGTCAGATTTGCAGCACTTGGGCATGTTGAGGTTATGCGTTAAGAGACAAGACACATCATAATGAGGTTTTCTCTCGATTAAACTTAAATGACAAACAGGTTTTGTTGATCACCAATAGATGGCATCCCAATCCAACACTGTACTTCCCGCTATACCTTTAGTCCAGTAAATACAAAAATAAAACTGAAAGCCAGCAAATTAATGATACAGTTTCTCCCATAAAGTATCGTCTAAGATCAACTCCAAGTCTGGCACTGACTGTCCTACGCTGTCGTATCAACAGCCAACTCATTTCTTAGACTTAATAAACTTAAGTGGGTCTGTTTTCTGGGGCATATCTGGCAATGTGAAACCTCCAGAGTGGGGCCTACAGGACGATCTCATGACCTCCTACTGAACCCAGACACCCCACGACAGCATCTCAGACCACAGAAACAGGAGCGCTCGCTCCAGTTACATCAGGGACCGCCTGTTTGACCCCTGTGGGTCCCTTGTCAGGCTTGTGAGTGACCAGCGTGGGTCATCTATACTTCGCCAAGGGTGTCACAGTGTCATGTTGCTAGGAAATGGCATATTACCGCTGCCAATCATGCAGTAACTTGAGCGACAGTCAGGACGTCATCTCGACTCTGATGCTTATCAGGATCCTACACTATGTATACGTTCCATCCTGTCTGATGGGTTCGACTTATCCGTCCACACATATCGCCGTTTTTGTAAAGCACTCCATTGGAATAAATCCTGGAGCTTTAAATAAGGATGCTGTTGCTTTAAGGTGACATTGCATTTAAAGCAGAACAGAGGAATGGGAGCTGTATCCCTGTGGTCTGCTTATAAGCTGCGCTGTCGACACAGAGGTAACGCACACCTAAAGTCATCAATCATGTGATTCTTTCAGTAAAAATAGCCACTGGTACAAATCCACCAAAAGCCAGGCTGACATGTAAACTTTACATCTTGCTTTCACTACTTATACATCACTGCATACACTCGATCAGAAGTAATTTGTACAACAAAAAGTATTTACTGTTGTTCTGAGCAGCCACAACAGAGTTAAGAGAGAGATGTAATGTGGAGTGCTGGACTTAAGTGCAAATTCAAGGTATTTTATGCAACTTCTACTCCACTTCATCATCAAGAGGTAAATTTTGTACTGTTCACTACATTTGTTTGACAGCTTTAGTTACCGACAGGGAACGTTTTACAGCACAAAGAGTACTCTTATTTTTCATACTTAAAGTAGATTTTGCTGATGCTTACTTTTACCTAAGGTTTTGAATGCAGGACTTTGATTTGTAGTACAGTATTTGCAGTGTATTAGTACTTTTACTTCAGTAAAGGATGCAAATCCTTCTTCCACCACTGCCAGAGAAGAAGTTCAAACCCTAGAGGTTTAGGAGATATTTTTTTTGTTTGTACCATGTTAATTTTTGTTGGATAAATCAATAATTATCACCTGTAAATATGTCAGATTGTGTATTGTGTGTTTCAATGACAAAAGGGTAAATTAAAATGAAGAGCAACAGTTAGACCCCAACAAACCTGAGATAATCCTCAAAATTTTAGTTAAAAAAAGTTATTCAAGTAAATAAAAGAAACTGAATTTCAAAATTGTGATTTTATACTCATACGCTATAAAAGTCTTTTGAGCAGTGATTATTTATATTCATTCCCGCCAAAAAACTGCCAACAACAGACCAGTACCGTAGAAATGAAGACAACAGAATATACAGCTTCAGTGTGATTTATTTAACAAAATATGACCTCCCCTTTCACTGGATACCACCATAGGGTGTTCCAATTTTTACATAAAAAATATCAGATCTCATTTTTATTGATTTGCTGTGGAAATAAAAAACAAAAAAAGCTGAGGAGTTCAGAGAGAGAGAGACAGTGAGAGAGAGATGCGATTTCAACATTCATTCTCGAAGAAGTTTCTAAGACGTTTTCGACATCTGTCATCTGGGCTTCCAACATGTCTGCTCAGAGGATTGTAAAATGAGAATGGATTTATATGATAAACATGAAAGCCAGATTCCCGGTAAAAAATAAATACAACTTCTCAGTAGGAATAAACAAAACATAGGAAACCAAAACAAATCAACACAAACCATGAGGCTGAAAAAAAAAAAAGAGTGTACGCTATGTCGAGCTTACATGCATATCTTGCAGGGAGAAAGCGACTGTGGCCAGGCTTGCATCAGCCCATGGCTGCAGCTTATTGCCATCCCTGCCACACTGCATTTTTCCGCACTAAATCATCATCATTTGCAGCGAGAACCCTGAACATCCAAGAGCTATTACGCATCGTCCAACCATCAATTTGCCGAGCCCATGGGGCGGCAGAAGTCACCCAAGGGCAGTCATATCTGCTTCAGAAGTATCCGAGCAATGTGCAGACATGCAAGAGCCACATGTGTCCTGTGATCTTTAGGAGTGGAGCCTGATTAGAAACACCAAATGTCATATATAATGTATAAAGAAAGTGTGAAGATGCACTCAAGTCAAAATCCAGTACTTGCACCCCCACATCCTAGTTCCACTTGAATCCAGTCAGAGGAGGCAGCAACTTGCCGCAGTGAAGTAAAAGCTCAAAGTAATAGTTTGACATTTTGCTAAATGAGCAGCAAGGTTAAATGAGAATAATAACACCACTCTCATACCTGTCTGTTAAATATGAAGCTACAGGCAGAAGCTGGTTAGCTTAGCGGCAAAGACTTGAAACAGGGAGAAACAGCTCGCATGCCTCTGTCCAGCAGTACCTCTGAAGCGCACTAATTAAAACCGGTTTGTTTAACACTCACAAATACCAAAGTGTAAAACTGAGTCTCGCTGATAGAAACAGGTCGCCTATAAAATGGTGAATTGACATTTTCACACATTGTTTTTAATGTATTAAACAAACAAGATATAACAAGTTAATCGGTGAGCTTTAGAGGTGCTGATAAGTAGATTTTGTTACCTTTGTACAGAGCCCGACAAGCTGTTTCCATCTGTTTCCAGTCTGTGCGAAGCTAAGCTAACCTGTAGTTTCATATACACAAATCCAGGGAAATAACGAAAGTTAACAAGTCGCCATTACTGTGGTGGCGTCTCCTTACACACGGTGCACACGTTTGAATGCAAGCTGGCCTAAGAAGTGCACAATTTCTTACTTTTACCTTTACTTTCTACGTAACGTAACGTTTGACAACGTTATGTAGGAGTTCGAGAAGAGCCTGAGAAGTTCTCAGCTGCCTAATGTTAGCCTGACATGGTGAAACAAGTAATGCCAGCCAGAGTTAACACTGCATGGCTAGCGTAAGCTAACGTTAGTGGGCTCAGACTGTGGTTATATTGCGAAATATAGCTGCTGGAATTAGGGCAACCTAAGGACCACAGAGTAAGCGTCATTTATCAGTCGGTATCACAAGCAGAACAGAAAGTGTCATGGTCGTGGTTGCACATAGTGACGGTAGCTGTGTCCTCATAAAAGCCTTCAATTTGACTTCAATCCATTACAAATACATACTCATCTGTGTTTATTATTTACACTGACCATTTATGTAAGTTACTACATGCAACCACAGACACATTTGGCTAAAAGTCGCTAGTTAACACAGTTAACAGACACTGAGTCACTGCAATTTGCCACTACAGTGATGGTGGCGCCGCTAGATTGTAGAACACACAAAGCAGTTGCCAGATTTGTCTATTTAAGAGAAAGACGTGAGTGTGGTATCAATCTTCTCATCTAACTCTCTGCCAGAGAGTGAGTAAGTGCATTTCCCACAATGTCAAACTATTCCTTTAAACATGTGGATAGTGTATCACTGGTAGCCCAGAGCAGATGCAGATCCTAGTCTTTGACTGTAGAGAGCATAATGAGGGTAGTATGGGCCTGTGGTGGGCAGAGAGTGCAGGGAGATGGAGGAGGGTCCAGGGGGCAGATGGACCTTACTGTAGGGGTGATAGCGAGCTAAACCCAGACTGGGGGGCGCCCTGAGAGAGAGGGAGCTGGGCATAGAGCCTGGGCTGCTCTGGTGGGGGAGGTGAAGGTGGCAGGAGGCCGGTCCAGAGGAGGACACAGAGAGCAGCTTACTGTCCATCCCCACAGGCAGGGCGGTGTGTGTGCGGAGGTGAGCCAGGAGCTCATCGGACGTGGCGAACCGTTTGTCGCATGGCCCCCCGGCTGAGACCCAGTTACAAGCGTGAGGCAGGGGGTCGTTGGGGAGCATGAAGCCATACGTGTAGAGGGGATGTGAGAGGGAGGAGGACGCGCTGGACGACATAGAGCTTTGGTGGAGGGAGTGCAGCGGGTGGGAGGGGTACACCAACGGGAAGTTTGATTTGAGGGTTGAGGACGGGTCGTGGATGCAGGAGTTGCAGTTGCTTCCACCAAGATGGGATACGCTCGGATAGCTTAGACAGTAGGGGTCCCTGCATAGACTCTGCATGAAGGACGGAGGGGAGGCACCTGTGAGAGGGCTGGAGCTCGGGTGCTTTCCCGGAACTCCCATGCTTCCCACGCCGAGGCTCGACTTTGTCGGATCTAGCCCGGGAACAAACTGAGATGGATACCCAGCGTAAGCCCCCACTACAGATCCGTGGTAGCCCATATTAGAGGAGGGCAGGGGGAAGAGTGGTTGGCTTGTCTTATAAGGAGAAATGGGTGTAATGCGTCCAGGGCCGAGGTTAGGCTGGGCGGTCTCTGCTTTCCCTCCGTCATGGTTGGAACCACCGTCAGAGCTGCCGTTGCTGCAGTTTGTGCTGGCTCGAACGTGGCTGGAGTTTGCATCGTGTGGATTGTCCGAGTTGCTCTTGTCAGCATCTTTTTTGGGATTATTGCTGTTCGTGCTGGTGGGACTGCCCTGCTCATGTGCAGTTTCTCCACTAGGAGTGTGGGAGTGAGACTGTCCACCAGGAGACTGGCTCAGTTTGTGAGGCTGCTGTTGCTGAGTGTGTCCTGGTGGGGTGCTGCTGCTGGCTCTGGAGCTGGGTGAGGCAGCGTGGGGCGGATAGGACTGCTGGCCGTTGGTTGCATTTCCGTTAGTGGTAACATTATTACTGGGTACCCTGAACCCGATTTTATCGCTGCTGCTGCTGCTGGAGCTGCTGCTGGTAACTGTGTCTCTGCGACAGTCTCCACTGCCTTTGTTGTAGGGCTTGAAGCTACACTTGTCCTCCAGGGAGGGGCGGTGCTCCCCGAGCTTGAGGCTGGAGCCGGACGACCGACTGCTGGACTCCTTGTCCCCCTGGCTGCTGGAGGAGCCCAGCTTGGAGGAGGACGGAGGGTCTGGTTTACCAATCTGAGAGCAAGTCTGTGCCAGCAAGGCCAGTGGACTCTTCTTGGCATCCAGCTACAACAAAATATAGATTCTGATTAGCTCGGATTTCTTTTTTTTTTTTTACGTTTTCATGCAAAAAAGTAAGGTCTCTTATAAAAAGAATCACATGACTGCAAACTCTTGATATTTACTTAATGTGAACTAGTTAATAGCAAGTAATTAGAAATTAATCTCATAATTATTTCCTAGATTACTGTTTTAATAATGCCAGATAAAAACAAAAAAACCCAATATGATTTCCAATAATCCAACAGGACACATACAAATTTTTGTTTTCAGTCGATCAACAGACAAATAATCTGACGCTATTTTAATAATATATTAATCATTCTAGCTATTTTTCAAGCAAAACCATTTTAAAAAAAAAAGCTAAATATGATCTAGTTCAAGAGGATTTGCTTGTTTTCTGTCATATATATCATAAACGTATCATAAACTGAGAGATTTTGGTCATCAAGAGAAGACATGATGACATCACCTTGGGGTCTGGCCAGTTGTGAAGGGTATTTTTTTGACAATTCATACACTAAACGATTAATCAATAATGAAAATAATCGTTAGCTGCTGTCCTGCTCCTATGTTTTGTCTAACCAACAGTGTAAAACTTAAAAAAGAACCAGAAAGCTATCATACATGGCAAAGAAAAGCAGCAAATCCTCTAATTAAACAGCAAACACCAGCGAAAAAAGGACTTGATTACCAAAAAAGTTGATTATCACGGACTAGTCATTAATAGCTCCAGCTCTAATTTAAACATAATAATAATTTGTCATTACCTAAGTGTGTTAATATGATTAAAGATCGGTTATGTAAACAACACACTGAGGCAGAGAATAATGTGACAAGCGTCAGCATGTTTGTTGGATTTTGTTCTCATCCACTGAGGAATTTAAATTAGGATTTATCTCTGCTGTCACAACTGATGACAGTGCAATACATTTTCACCACACCGCAGTGCCGAAACAGCCCTCTCTAATTGATAAATACGTTTTTTTAAAGACAATAAATACCTCGATGCTCACTGGTGCGGGCGTCAGAGGCTGTAAATATTCCGGGTGTAGCAAGTGTCCAGTGTGCGCAGTCAACATCTTGATAACTCGGATCGGAAGCCGCTTTGCCTGCCGAAGTGGATCCAGAGGGGTCAACAAAGAGACCACAGCACCGGGACGAGACTTTGCACTGTCGCTGGTCTCACTGAGCTCGATCCGCTTACTTACTGATTCTGAAGGCAGATATTTCATTGGAGAGAGGGCGCTGCGCTTTAGGTTGGATGTGCGCTACTTTTAGTCCAAAATTACAGGTGATATGTATAATCCATGCGGACACGTCCCAAAACAACAACACCAATAACAAAAACACAGCGGGACGTCCTTAAATATCCCGAAGGACGGAGAAACCTCTCAGTTCGTCTGAAGCATCTTCATTTCCCGACACGGCTCCTGTACTCCAGTTTCAAACCAAAAGACAAAAACAAGTCCACTGTGTGAACTGCAGCGCGCAAAATGGACACAGTGTCCCTTCTTAAAGGCATAAAAAGAGCAGAGTTCACTTTCTATATTCCGAGTGTTGAGAGGAAACGTCCCACTACGTGTTCTCCGTCCGGACTTGAGCAGCTCACCGATCACAACAGGCAGGACTTCAAAGTGTCCGCTGGGTGGCCGCTTCACTGATGAGGGGGGCGGGGCGTATGATGAGAGGAGGGGGCGGGGCGGAAGATGAGGGGCGGGGCAACGGCGTCCTCACAGTGACATACTTCCTCCATCTTTTGAGTCATAATGAAGAAGAAGAAGAAGAAGAAGATCTACCTTTATTAGTCCCACAATGGGGAAATTCAATTTACACTCTGTTTAACTTATACATGGTACATGCACACAAACACACACACACATGCAGTAATGGAGAGCTGTCAGAGTGAGGGGGCTGCTCCAGACAAGCGCCCCGAGCAGTTGGGGGTTTGGTGCCTTGCTCAGGGGCACCTCGGCAGTGCCCAAGAGGTAAACTGGCACCTCTCCAGCTACCAGTTCACACTCAGTTTTTGGTCCATGTCGGGACTTGAACCGGTGACCCTCCGGTTCCCAAGCCAACTCCCTACAGACTGAGCTACTGCCGCCCGTATTCAGAGCTTTTCCCTCAGTACAAGTAGAACTACTACAGCATATACTCTATTACAAGTATAACTCCTGCATTCAATGGAACTAGTACTTCAATCCAAAAACTGAAAGCTGCAGTGGGTTGAATTGGAGCAAATATGATTAAAATAGTCAATATATCTTGACAGAAGAGTACAAGACAGGTAATCTGAAAAAAAAAAAAAAAAAAAAAAAAAAAAAAAATCATGTGCGTTCGGTCTTGACATCTGACCGGAAGAAAACAGCCAATCAGAGCCGAGTTAGAGCCTGCCGTCCCTTAGCAGCTGTCAATCACTCGTGAACTCCGCCAAAGCGATCAAACTATTCAGCGCTGATCAAATATGAATCAATATTCTGTTACTGTAATGTGTATTTCTCTCATCAAATGTTTTTAGAAACACCTTGGACTGTTTAACTGTAAAATGAGAAAGTTTGCTCTAGCTGGTGGGTGGTGCTTGATATTTCCTCAACTGATCGTAACATGGCTGCCGGGTCACAAACTTTCTCATTTTACAGTTAAACAGTACACTACAAGGTGTTTCTGAAACATATGAGGAGAGAAATAGGCACGACAGTAACGGAATATGAATTCATATTTGATCAGTGCTGTGTAGTTTGACCGTTTGATTGGAGTTCTGAGTGATTGACAGCTGCTCAGATAGCAGAAAATGAAAACTGAAGTAAAGTACAAGGACCTCAAAACTGTATTTAAGTACAGTAATTGAATATATGTACTAGATTACATTCAATCACTGTATTTACAAGTGAGTCAGAGTTTGCATTCTGAGAATTATAAACGTTCTAAATATGTTAGAAAATGGGTGCTTATATACTGATTGATTTATGAACTTGTTTGTTATAAGAAAAATAACATGCTACTTTGACTTTATTTGTGGGGATTTTTGTCCTTTATTTCCATCATAAATTATCTGTCACCCTGCTTTCTGTACTCGATGGACCCAGGTCGTGCCAGGACACGCTTGTTTATCTTTACACAACTACCAACTGTCCAAAAAATGACCCATTTAATTCAATTTTATGCAAAGGCCAAAATAATCAACATCTATTTATGTATTTATAAACTGAACGATTTTACGGCCTTTTATTCTAGACAGTTTTAGCTTTGAGCCAGAGTTGCACTGTCTTGATGTTGTGGTTGATCAGGAGATGCACAAACAAAAAAAGCAAAACATTTGTGGGTATAAAACTTTGTCCACCGTGACTCAGAGAAGAGATATGATCTCACACGAGGTTTCAGTGCAGATCATGAGCGTTAAATCAGTAGGTTTGATCTCAGAGTGCAAATGTTTGACATATGATCATTCAAATTCAAAGGTTAGTCTAAATGGAAAACTAAACTTTTCTCAAAATATCAGATGGTATAATTTCCAGCTCATGAAACACAGATCTAAAGGCACGAGCAGGAACCTCCCCACTGACAACTTCACAGAGAGGGATACCAAACCCCTTATTAAAACTAAAAATGCTCTTTTGTGAGTGTAATGGTGCAGAGAACAAAGTCAGTCAGCAGTGGAAATAAGTCATATGGTCACATGAGTCATCTTTCACTCAGTTGTCAACAAGCAGATGAGCACAGGGCAAACACCACAAGGAGTTTACTAGTTCAGATGCTTGTTTTTCATAGCAAAGGGCAATTTGCGTAAAAAAACAAAAAAAAAAACAAAACTGTAGTTCTTCTCTGAGACATAACTAAGTCATATTCGAACATAGACATATATTTATACAAGTATATTTTGAGATTCAGTGTGACTTACGCTTCTCAAGGATATCTTTGATAGAGATCCATAAATATGCTTTGAAATCACATAGAACAAAGATGCTCTGTATAACTCCAGAACTTGCCTAATAATAATAAGCATCATATTTTTAAGTTTTCTTCAGCGTCAAATTAATCCAGTGATAGTTGTGTGTAAATCCAAGGGTACATTACACACAGGAACTGCTAATAGGTAATGTGGCATACTTTTAAGAGCCACTTTGACAACATTTAAGTTAAATCAAAATGTTTATTCAGCTTTTTCTATGTCAACTTTTAGCAGTTGTATCATGTTAATAGCTACTAATATAAAAGTGTTAAAAGCGATTGGATGTTACATGACAAATGGCATGACCCCATCTATTACCACATTACATGTACGTACTGTACAGTATGTTCTGTTACACTATGTAATGTAAGTCACAGAATGCACAGAAAAGAAATATGAATATGAGATACACAAACGGGACAGGTCACATATTTCCTAAATCCTTAATTGTAAACCCTCTGAAGTTCACACACCTGATTGCAAGTGGCCTGTCACTGTGTCATGCTGAATACCATCATCATCATTACAACTGTCACTGAGATGTAGGAGTTTTTTTTATGCAATTTTGAAAATATTTTGTTATTATATTAAGGGCTAAAGCATGTGCACTCATTTATTTTTAATTTAAAATGCTTAGGTATGCTTTTAATTTTGACATATGGATTGACGGCTCATTTGTCTTCTTGCTTTTGCTCTGAGCATAAATAAATCAATAAAGTACGTAGAACATGTCACTAGATTTTCTTTTTTTTTTTTTTTTTTTTTTAATTCATGACATTTATACCAAGGAAGAAAAATGTGATAAAGAGAGATCGTCTCTATATTAATGGTTCTATAAATCTGGAATGTTAATAACTTTATTGCATTACCGCCTGCTGACTGACTTTGCAATGAGCTAATTTTGTTAACCTAATTATACAATGAATTGGTTAAAGTACTTAAAAATTACGGCTGACAAGAACTATTAGCAGCAGCCCGAAATAGTCTCAGTTTGAGGGGCTTTGATTCTCTGAATCCTCTGCAGCCTCAATTGAGTGCAAAATCATTCCTAATCCCTCATAACCTGTGGGCAAAAGGCTGCATAATGTGCATTAGCTGATGGATATTTGTACATATCCTGCAGGGTCTTCCTTAATCTTCAAAAGCAATGGTTGACATGTAAATATAAGGAAAGGGTAATAAATCAATACTTATGTAAAAACAGTTTATTTTGAAAATGTTTTCTTTTTTTTTTAACGCCCCTGAGAGGCCTCTGTAACGATGTGATATCAGCACTAGGTCAACCTTTGACTAAAGTAACTGTCGCCTTGACCTCATGCCCGAAACAGCAGGAACAGCCACTCTCAGCCATCCATCAATGTCCCATTTGTGATAAGAAGCAGAGAGTGGGAGCACCATCTCATCAGGAAACAAGGTCACAGTCTGCACCACTGTAGAGGAGAGAGCCCTTGTGTGGCTGTATGGGGGAAAGAGAAACAGTAGGACCTGTGGTTTGCCTTATTAAGTGTTGGCGCAGTACAGTAGGTTGTTAGTATACAGGAAATGGAGCTACAAAGCATTAACAATTTAAAAATACATTAAATGAATCACTAAAATTGTAAATGGCAGTATGTACCAGTGCTTCTCCTGCAGATGGTCAAAGCCTTTTTTCTTTCCTTACAAGAAAGTGCACATATAAAGAATAAGTGTTTGTGTGATATGTTAAAAAGATTAAGGAGCTGGCTTGGGAGAAAGTCAGAAACAAAAGCCTGGATGCATCAGAATATAAAGTGTTTAATATAAAGTCTCTCTTTTCGTCCCTTTTTTGACGAAAAGAGAGCTTAGCAAAGAGAAGGCAAAGCTCTCGATCTACCAGTCAGCCTTTGTTCCTACTCTCACCTATGGTCATGAGGGCTGGGTCATGACTGAAAGAACTAGATTGCAGGTAAAAGCGGCTGAAATGGGTTTTCTCAGAAGGGTGGCTGGCATAGATAGGGTGAGAAGCTCAGCCGTCTGTGAGGGACTCGGAGTAGAGCTGCTGCTCCTTTACATTGAAAGGAGCCAGCTGAGGTGGTTCGGGCATCTGGTAAGGATACCCCCTGAGCGCCTCCTTAAGGAGGTGTTCCAGGCACGACCAGCTAGGAGGAGGGGGAAAGACCCAGGACTAAGTGGAGAGATTATATCTCCACACTGGCCAGGGAACGCCTCGGGTTCCCCCAGTCAGAATTGGTTAATGTGGCCCGGGAAAGTTTGGAGTCCCCTGCTGGAGCTGTTGCCCCTGTGACCCGATCCCAGACAAGCGGTTGACAATGAGTGAAAGAGTGAGTAAAAGCTTTTTTATTTAATTTAGCATTGCTCTCCCACGGCATTGTCGGACTCATGATGGGTAGTTTTAAGCAGCAGAACCAGAGATATTGTTTCTTGTTCTGCACAAAATTCTTCCTTGTCAATGTATGGCGTGTTTTCGTCTTACAACTTCAATCTTTCAAATCCTTTCACGGAGTGTTTTCTGTTCATGAAAGGTAATTATAATCTTTTTGGTTGCCTAAAACTATGCAGCCCTCTTTTTCCTGCATTCTTGGTTGAAAGAAGGGGACACAACAAGTGGGCAGTTGTAGATCTCCTCAGGATGAGGAATATTAGCCAGAAAATTGGAGATGGGAGAAGAGAGAAAAGATCAAACACTGAACAAAAAAGGCCACAATAAACAACAGGGCTCTTTAATTTAACTTCTCGTGACTTGCCTTGAAGTTGGTCATTAACAAGCAGTGGCACAATGTCTGTGAGTGATTACCGTTTCCTGCTGTTGCTTAATTTGAGAGGAGTTTCCTCTTGTTCTCTTATCTTAAAAACATAATCAAAGCGGCAACACATGGAAGAACAATTGGAACCAAATTTGAGAGCCGGAATAAAACCAGTCTTAAAGACCCCCACTACGACATAAATGGTGTTTGTACTGTGCTAAAGGCAAATAGCGATTGATAGTGTACTCATTTTTCTCTTTGAAGTGGCATTTAATAAACTTGTGGAGATGAATAGTTAGACATTTATAGAGGTCTAAACACCAGATGTGTCCTAACAACACCTTTTGGTCTTTCATTATAAAATGAGACTGAAAGCTGCTTTCGAAACACTAATTTCTATCATACATCTATTGACATTTCACCAAACCCCGTGGTCCTGCTACACCTGTTATGCTTTCCATTATAGTATGATCAATATGCAGTTTGCAAGAATAAGTGTGGCAGTTAGGCAAATTTTATAGTAATCGTTGAATAAATAGGTCTTCTATTTCACACCAAAGGGAACAAAAGCAAACTTCTAATTTCTAGCTGACAGTCATTGATTACATTGGTTGAAATGCTTGTTGCTAGCAGATTTTAGTAGCTTGAGCTAGTAGATAATTAACACTAACTTTGAGAGTTGGTTGAACCAAAGAACCTATACTGATGAGAAGTGAAAGCCAATTGGTTGTTCCACTGCAACATCAGCACCCAACAGCAGAGCTTCTGCCATTTTGGACTGAAAGCCCTAGAAAGCACAGACCCATTGGTGTTTTCAGTCCAAAATGGCGGCAGTGGGACCGCAGCGCCTTCCAGCAGCTAAAAAAAAACCCTTTTGTCTCTTTGCTTCTATACCATTCAGTCTCCAGCTAACTATTAAAGCTTCAGCTGCTTGAATTTAAAACAAATGCATCTTAACTATACACTTGACTACTATATAAATGTGTATTTTTTTTAAATTTCAGGGCATATTGAGCCCAATTATGAATAAAAATGGAATTTAGTTTATCAAGTCAAGCATTGTCCCTTTGCTTCTTGAGCCTTCTTGTTTAACATAACATTAAGCTCTGATTGCTGCAATCATTCTTTAGAGCAATTTGTGAATCTTCAATTCTGGCAAGTAGTTTAAAAAATACTTCCAGAATAGGCACCGGGTCCATATGCAATAATTACCCCGACATTTTGTAAATGTTTGATGGCCTCTCTTTTGCGTTTGGGGGCTGAATAATATTCTTGAATATTTTATGACCCTCTTGATTAACAAATTTATTTTACATAGTCTTCTCAATATCGCCTGACATTGTAGTTTGTTTTTACTTCACTCCATTCCACTTTGAAAACCCTGGCAAAATCAGTACGTTGGCATGGCTATGATTAGTCTCAACTTAAAATCGCATGAGGTTCAGATACATTGATCTCTAGTGATCAGGGAAAATCAAACCTTCGATCAGGCAAGACTAACATAACTTTTGGTAAATGTAATGCATTCTCTGGTAACAGGTGTGGACTGCAGTGTAAACTTCCCCAAACCAGGACAGAGGACAGAGCTGCTAACGTTCAAGTCTTGATTTGATCTAATTTAATTTGTAATCCAAAATAATAGTGTGGGATGATATGCTCGTCAAGATTTGGAAGCAATACTAGGTTAGAAAGTAAGCTAGTTAGCCGGACCAGAGAGTAATTAAACACACCATATAATCCATTCATCACAATTACAAGCAGAAATCTAATGATCCTGCATAAAAAAAAATCTAAATCTATTCCATATACTTGCTGACACATACTCACAAATACAGAACAAAATGAAATAGATTATATGAATTCTGAATCTGTGAAACATTAATGTAAAAATCAACATATTGCTCTCATCCACTTGCCGAATGCCTGGAATTCTGTGCACCTGTCTAATCAACTTTCCCTCAAATATTTAAAATCATTTTACAGCACACACACACACACACACACACACACACACACACTTTCTCAGTAGCACAGATGCATTTTGCATGTCCTGTGGGTGGAACGATCCGGAGAAATCCGGCTGCCAGAGGACGCCAGCCTGCAATCAGATTGTACTGTGCTGTTCAGTGAAATTTCATCTGACATCAAAGATAGTTTTTCACACCCCTCTAGATTTGGCTTTTTGTAGAGGATCTTATTCCAAAAACTCAGAGCTGCCTGCTGGCTACTGTGTGAAAAAAATAGTTCTTGTTTTTACTGCTTTAAAATATATATTGTTTAATGCAGAATACATGCTATTGAGAAGAACAATACTCTACATCTAAAGACGGAGGAGGGTAGTATCTTTTTATATTATTCTACAAAATTAAAATATACAAGAGCACAACTTGCACTACATAACTTTAATTTGTGGGTTAACAGGTTACATTTGGAAAGCATTACCATCTCTGTACATCCAAATTAGATGCTGCCATGTAGATTTTGTCCTAATGTTTTAGCATAATATCATGTAGAAGAGCTGCCAATCGATTCAAAAACATTTAATCACAATTAATCACATGACTGTCTATATTTAATCATGATTAATCGCAAATTAATCACACATTTTTTTTTTTAATCTGTTCAAAATGTACATTATAGTGAGATTTGTCAACTACTCTTATCAACTTGGGAGTGGGAAAAATATGCTGCTCTATGAAAATGTTGTTATTGGAAATCAATTAACAACACAAAACAATGACAAATAATGTCCACAAACTCTCACAGCTACTGCATTTAGCATAAATAATATGCTGAAATCATGACAAAGTCAAGCCCAGCAGGCAACAACAGCTGTCACTGTGTCAGTGCTGACTTGACTATGACTTGCTCCGAACTGCATGTGATTATCATAAATTGGGCATGTCTGTAAAGGGGAGACTCGTGGGTACCCATAGAACCCATTTTCATTGTCAAGTTTGGAGTGTTATTTAACCTGCTTCATGGTGGATTCCTTAGGTTTTCTAGCATCATATGATAGATCTAAAATTGAGCCTGTTGCAACCTAAAAATCGCAAGTTGCATCAATGTGTTAAAGTAATTAGTGGCATAAAAGAATTTGTGTTAATGCATTATTTGACAGCCCTGCTATGTAGCCATCGAGTGTGTTTTGAAGTCAGCCAGAAATGTTAACCAACTTATGAAGGTATTAGCTGGTTAGCTAGAGCTGATCGAATTAGCTAGTGTCAGTTGTTTTTTGGCTAGAAATAAGAAACCTGCTCTACCTCTGTCTGAACTCAAAGACCCATTTATATATATTAGCCTACGAAGAGCATGTACTATACAGTACAATGACTACATTAATGTACAGAAAATTATTATTTTTTTGCTGGAAAAGACAATATTCCTACTCAGCTGTTTAAAAGGCTGATGAAAATTAATATTCCACATACTCCGATTAACATAACTGGTTGCAAACTTGTTAGACCATGTGTACACAGCCTCCGTCTTTTTTTTTTTTTTTTTTTTTTTTGCTCAGCCACCTTCTTGAAAAGCTTTGCGTTGCAATATTTGCCCATCTCCTAAAACTTGTTGATATCCAAGTTGTTCATAGGTGTGTTTCTCCTTCCGAACAGAAATATGGGCTTTTCTTTTTGGACGTACATCTGCAAACTGTCGGCTAGTTGGTTTGTGTACAACACACGGAGCTGGCCGTGAACAGGTAAGAGGCTGTGTGTCGCAAAATGCTAGAAAAACCTCAATTGAATGAGCCTATACAAGTCGAAATAATACTCCTAAAACCTGAATAAGATCAACATATCCCACGTCTTAATTGGAAAATGCTCCATTCTGAATAAGACGCAATTCAAAATATCCAAAATGTAATATGCTGTTTACATGACCCGTCTCAAATTCTGTATCTGTCTGTTCAGTATAATAGTGAAATAATGTGCATGTGAACGTAGCCACTGTAAACTACATACAGTATGTGCCATGCTAGAAAGGAAAGCTTGACAAGCGTAGCACTGTACGTTTTCGATCAAATTACGGTACCAAAACAACATGGGGGTCTTTTAACAACATTCCTACAACATTTCCCTTTCATAATATAGATAGTTGACATCCACTCTCACAAAAAGTACTTTCTACTTTTACTTTTCAGTGTTTTTGAGACATCTAGTAGTGGACTTTTGCTTGACTGCTGCAGGGAAATTGATTGTGACTGCACAGCCCTGGAGGCACTAAACAAACCTTTCCATTGCTCCCTGTAGCCTTTACTCCGCACAGTAGCCTGGCAATCATTTACCATTGATCTCCCCTCTGTTTGAAACACTTTGACAGATGCAAAGTGGAGGCCAGGCTTATCACACTTATCAGGGTGTATGCCACGGATTTATCTAAAGCTGATGTCCATCTTGCTCACATATTTGTTGTTTATGAACGGGGTTACAATAACAAACGCTAATAACAAATCATCCTTACTGAGAACATGAAAGCTATCGTAGAGGGGAATTCTTAACAAGCTTTGAGAAGACCGTCTAAATTTTGGAAGTTGGCCAATAACGAGTAAATTTAAGGATTGAGATGAGGAGGTTTTGAGGCTAAAGGTCAATGTTAACAGACTAGGCAATATGGTTTCTATAATATGAATGTTTCCCTAGCTAATACGTTCACTGAGACACGCATGGCATTGATCTTATTTGAGTAATTTAGTATTTTTTATGTTGGGAAATGGTTATTGATCCGATGGTGCAGTTTAGTTTGGCAGCTTATAAATCACAAATGGCATTTCTGCATATGATGCAGATGTAATAACGATTGTATTTTGGTCAAAGTGAACCTTTGGAGGAAAACAACAAGCCCCTAAAAGTGTAAATTAATTGGTAAGAGAGCATGCCTTTAGAATTTGGCAAAGTGTATCAAAGCACTTTCATAAGACAGGACAATGGAAAATATGTAAAAAATGATAAAACTGCTCAAATTTGGCCTGTAAATATACTGTTTACCACCAGACTGCAAAAGCACGCACACAATACAGTATATCAAAAATGCAGTTTAACCTTTTTCACAACACAAATAAAAGAATACCAGTAATGTCAGACCTTTGCTCTCTTGTGTTAAATGTGTCCTCTTAGAACCATTTTATATTTCGAACAGATTCCCCGCGTTGATAATGAGAAAGAGGGCGACACAGAAGTCAATTGCTCTCACACGGGATCCCCATTAATCCTGAGCCTGTCTATAAAATCAAAGAAGAAGCAGTTAGCTGTAACAGAGCGCTAGACCAGGAACTATGTCACGCATTGATTCACCCTGTTCAATAAGTTACATTGATAGAAAACCCTGTGGGTTATTCAAACAGAGCAACAGAGGGGAAGCAGTGAAGGCAACTCTCTCCTTGCATGCTCCCCACTTTGATGGCTTTATTTACTTAACCCTCAGCACAACCGTTATTCATACATGTCAGGAATGAATCCACGCACCATTTAGAAACCCAAAAGTGAGCTACACCAAACATAGGCTGTGTTCCTGCGTGCATACAGCTGCATAATCACCGGTCAGCAGCAACCATTTCAACCCGAAAAACACACCATTTACAGAAGGAGATGCATTTCAGCGTTCGTCCCACATCTGTCATCGCTCAGCACACACCACACGCCTCCTCTGCTCTCCCTCAAGACGTGCCAGCAAAGCAGACAAAGTCTGTCATAACACTTGACTTGTGGTTTAACAGACTATGGCAACACTGGAAGGTGGTAAATGAGATTGCTTTCTTTGTTTGTATTTCTGTCTTTGCAAATAAATCAAACCGAGAGCACGCATGTTGCGCTGAATAACATCAAACTGCCCTGCAGTAACTCTGTGTTTTCTGACGGGATAACCACTTTAATTTCTAATTCTGTCAGACATGCAATATGTCCCTCGGGCAGAAGGTGTCCGGTTTCAATCTTGTGTTCGGTTGTGACAGTTGAAGGAAGCTGAGAGAGATGAGGGCCGCCATATTGTGCCTGTCAGTCACATAAGGGGAAGGAGAAAGCGCTGTTGTCAAACCACTTGTCAGGCTTTGATGTAACAAAGGACGGAAGAGCTCAATTAAAAGGCCATTATTGTGTGAGTAAATCAACACCTATCAGCCATGTCACTTCAAACAAATGATCCTCACTCGGCTGCACAAGTCTCATTTATTTTATGCATAATATTTGACTGCAGAGATCAAGATAAAGGATGCAGTTGCTGCTCGGCTTCACAGAGTTGGAGGGGATGAGGAATTATGTCAAATGAAAACAGTATTTTCTCTTCTTGTTGTGCACGGTGATTATTTACAGTACAGTATGTTTTACGGCTAATTCTGCAGATCACGTGTGTCACCCTGTTTCTAATGCTCATGAATTATTCTGTTGATCACCCAATATGCCTCTCCTTTAGTTTGTGGTGACAAAGTGCTCTATTTAGGAAGTCAGATTGAAATGTCTGGGGTCTAATTTATCCCTCTAGGATGAATACATGAATGTGAAGTAGCGCCATATTTCACACACAGCGCCGCCACTTTCTCACCCTCAGATGGAATATTATTACCGCTGCCCCAGAAAGTTGCGGAGGGAACCGTTTTTCACCTGAACAAGCATTACGGTGTCATGTTGAACATTATTCACAATGTGCAGAGCCGTCTGACATGCCGTGAAATACTTTCTGCGCTGACCTCAGATTTCTGCTGAAGTAGGACAGTTTCCCCTCCAGCTCCAAATGTACAACGAACTTTAGAGGGTGAGATAATGTCATGATTTTCCACAGACTCATAAATACAGATTTACTCCTGATATCTTTGAAGCATGGATTACTCGGTTTCCACTATTCACGTCCTGCTATTTCACTCCCACTTGCTCTCTGTATCCGTACGGGATGTTGACTCAGAAGCATTGATAACATCAGCTGAAAGAAACATCTGGTAAAAAGATGACACTTCAATGTGTTGTTCAGTAGGTAAATAACATAAATAAACCTAATATTGTGTTAACACTAATACAATTGATTTAGCTTATGTAAGGAGCAATACACAGTCTTTTTGTTTCTGGTTTGATTCCAGGTATGTGACACAAAGCTAATTTAGACTGAGATTTCCTGTTCTTCCCATTCTATTGACATTGCATGACCATCACAATACGCAGCAAACATTAGCAAGCCCGGTTAACTAGCGTAGGCTACCAGCAGTAACTTGGCATTATCATTATCTCATGTAAGATAAGATAAGATAAGATAAGATATTCCTTTATTAGTCCCACAGTGGGGAAATTTACCCATTACAGCAGCAAGTGGATAGTGCAATAGAAGATAAGCATAGATTTAAAAACAATATTCATACAAATAAAAAAGTAATAATTTAGTATATACATAATAGAAAAAGAAAAGAGAAATAAGAAAAATAAAAATAAAGCCAGAAGTATAGTGCAGTGTTGAGCCGATTGCTTGGCCTTCTGTATTGATGCTTGTGGCAACTTCATACTCAACACTGCTCGTCTTTGGGTCCTGAGCAATACACCAGCCAAGTATAAAGTTGATCGGATCAATGGTTGTTGAGAAACTCGAACAAAAGTCATACATACAGAGAAACCCCTTCCATTTTAGTTAAATGTATGAAGTCCACATTTAAGGGTGCTTTCACACTTAACTGGTTTGGTGCGGTTAAATCCAACTCAGGTCCATTAATATGGTTTGTATGGTTTGTTTGGGCTGGTGTGAAAGCTGTCAGTCAGACCAAACACCAAACCAAAACAGCTTGCAAACTAATAAATCCATCCGATTGTGAAATCTCTTCTGTTCTTATAACTGTTCTGTATAAGGCATATATATAACCTATTTATGGAAATCAACACGCACATCAGCGTGGGTATTTACCTCGATTAATAGGTCAAAAGCTGTTCAAACGGCTGTGCTTGTATCTTACTGTGTACTTTGTCAGTTCATTAAGTTCATTAAAAAGAGCTTGACAGCAGTCCTACAGTAAAACGCCCCGAATCATTACTGTACAAGACGCATCATGCGCATGCTCCCCTACATTTGCACCAGTCATCTGGGAACTTGCAAAGGGGCTTTTGTACTGTCCTGTCTTTACTTGTTAGGCGTTATTCATAGCATGCAGTAAATTTGCTGTCTAACAATACTAATATGAGCAGTTATTCCTTCACAAGCTCATTGTGACACCATTTTCCCATGTTGGTCCTGATGAGGAATCACCAGAACAGTCCAATCAACGACTTTATGGTCAGTTTGTAAAAAGTCAGTGTGAACAGGAACTACAGGTGTGAAAGGCCCTGGCTACACATATACAGATATTACAGATATTTACTTCTGCATTTTGGCCTCTCGTCCAAACACAGATTTTTGAGAACGGCTTCTAATGCGCAGTAAACTCTGGTTACTGTGTATCCGTGTGGACTTGTAAACCAGAGATCTTGGGAAACTACGATGTCATCTTCTCAATTCGTGCATGCCCATTGTTCCTTTGTATAATGAGCATGCACCAGAAACAACAACAACAATGGCGGACAACCGGTATTGAAAGGTGATGCTGAGCAGCAACTCCACCTTGTTGTCATTCCAGTCATATTTCGGTTTTGCCATAGCACCTCTGGCCTTGTACTAGGAAGATGTTCAGTATATAGGTATCAAATATGTATATAATGTATGTACTATTGTTTGATTTTTTTTTTTACAGCCCCAAAGGAAAATAAGCTCACTATTGGGCCCATATTGACACCCCCTTAATGGCGTATGCGACCTCGTAAGTGAAAAGTTTCTGAAAGCTCCAACTTCATGATTTGTGACGTGTTTGTTGACGTTGTGAGAAATGGTGGAGCCCATGGATGTTCATTTATCTGTGCATAATAAGTTAAGATATTGTACAGTATATTGTAATTTTAGTCATATATTGTTTTCTTGGTAACTTTATAATATGTCTGAGGAAAATGTTGATATTCTCAACCTCCTCTTTCTTTCCTTTCTTGCATTATGTTACCCACTTAGCTTGCTAAATTGTTAGCCTCTGCGGCTTCTAGACTTGCACAGTAACGTTACTTAGCAGCGGCACAACTTGACCACTTGAATGCAGCGCATGCCTTCCCATGTCGTGAACACGAGGTCCATTTGAAGACACCAATATTATTGAAGTAGCCTTTAAAACCACCTACTGGCCCTGTGTTTGGGGTCGTTTTTGCATTATAGTGTGGACTAAGATTTTTCGTAAAACAAAGGTCATTTGGACAGAATTCTTATTTTAAATAGCTGTTGTCAAAAATATCTGCAAGGCCTTAGACTCTTTCACAAAGTTGTTGTTTTAAAGAGTCAACTAAAGACGTTGTTATCAACCATCTCACATAGCTAGTAGCTACACCTAGTGACATTTCAGGTGAAAAAAAAAAAAAAAGTTTGCTGACTACAGTTGAGAAGCCTGACATGTGGTAAACACTTTCCACTTTAAGGTGTTATTTTGTGGGTAAAAGTGCAGGTTTTCTCCTCTTGTGCTTAATACATGTAGCTTCACCCTCAGCCTTTTAGCATTATGTCATGCATGTAGCAATGTGAATTCGCTAGCTAGCTATACAGCTCGAAAAAATCTCCCAGTGGCGTTTCAGCAGGAAAAAAAAACGAAGGTTAGCAAGAAGAAATGAGAAGCCTGACACAGGTGGTGAAAACACTTACACTAAGGTGTTATTTTGTGGGTAAAAGTGCAAGTTTTCTCCTCACTTCCTGCCAAATGGTGCTGTAAATTACTCACAGCGCAGCCACATCCAGCCTCAGTTTTCAGTGTCTCATGTATCCATGTGCATTTGTGAATACATGTGGGTGGTGTTGGCGAGAGGTTACCGCAGATTGTCACGAGTATAACAGAACTAAAAGCATTTTCCTCTGCTGTCATCGATGATAAATGGGTTTCAGAACAAGACTGAGCATATATTATATCACCTGTAAGGTATATACGCTGCTAAGACCATAACTCTCCTTCCTCACCAGAAAAAAAGGAAGTACGGCATTGTATATTTCCCCACTTGACACATTTACAAGCCGTCCCTGTTGTATAAACTCAGTGATTGGTATTTCAAAGCACCTTGTCAGGCCGAGTACTGAGCACTGCCAGCTGCCTCCGCTACCTCAGCAAACAGTGGGAGGCTTTTCAGAGAGAGAAAGTAAAACTGGGAGAGTTACTGCCTTTGCAAAGTCGAGTGCCTATTAAAAAACTCTCTCTTGTGACTGTAAATTTATAGTGTTTGTGCTCGCTGTTGTTGAAATCAAAACCTGGCCAGGGCTGTTCATTCCACATGAATCAGTTGGGAAAGATTTCTGCCTCATTACAGGAAAGCCCCTTCCGTTAGAAAACAGTGGCCCAACAGGCAAAAAGGGCCTTTTTGTATATATGTATCAGCATGGACTGATTAGATTAATCACCAAGTCATAATGTCAAAACTGAAGCTCTGAGTGGGTTTTTCGGCCACATATCTTTAGCTTTCTTCTTCTGTGAGCCTTGTCACAGCCTATTACAGTCTATCTGGACACATATTTTTATTATTTATTTATTTATTTTGAAGCTTGAGCCAAGGAGAATTATTGTTGTGTAAATCTCGCCTATTTCAAAGGATCACAGTTGTGCGATTTAAGTCACACGTTCGTCTGGCACTGACATGTACTCACCAACATTATATGGACGACAGAGGAAAGATAGGAATATTTCATCAACACGTCCAACTGCAATATCGCTCATATGTTAGTTATTGAAGCCTATATCCGCCAGGAAAAGGAAATAGCTGATGCATGCCAAAAAATATAAAATATACATTGATTTTTAGCCAGTCATAGATCTGATTACATTCCCAACTTGCGCTGTTGACCACATTTTACTGTGGCAAGTGTCAGTGTCAAAGTAAATGCTAAAATTAAAAGAAAAGCAAAAAAGAAAAGCAAAATGAAAAGCAAATTAAATAAAGAATGGCATTACAAACTTCCTGATGAAAACCTGCTTTATTTCTCTTTTAAGAATTTTTTTTTTTAAGATTTTTTTTTAAGTTAAAATTTCCAATGTTTTCCTTAGGTATTAATTAACTGATTAACAATTAATTTTTATTATTTTTAGTTTGAGTAGTTTTTTTGTAGTTAATGAAGTTGTTTATAAACCCAATTTTAATTTGACCTAGTTATTGACAGACTGACATATTAACATTTTTTTGCATGAATGAAAACATATACAAAAATCAAAAATACTTTTGTTTTTCTTTCACATTATTGTCTTATTTCTTTTTCTTTTTTGAATCATTTTCTCATTCTTTGTTTTACATTTTCCTAGCAAAAATGGGCCTCCACATTAAATTTGATTTTATCTATTCAGTGCCCCATATAACATGCTGCTCCTACACACATAGTGAAACAAACTTTTATCTTTTATTTATTTACTTTTATTATATATATTTTTTTCATAGTAAATCGGAATAGGAGGGGGATCCAGACATTACAGTCTGTCTAGAACAACATGTAAACGGCTACAATCATCAAATTAAGTTTTTAAATTAGGCTGCCACCCAGAGCACACACAGAGGAGTATTATTTTGACACTTCGTCACCCTCCGGGGGTGAAAACGGACCCTTTTTGATGTGTGATCCACCAAGGCTCGCATCGGCTGGCAGATTTTATCAGCAAACAAGACAGGCAAGCAGAGAGAGCACAGACTAAATAAAAGGGGGGTGAATGATAAAAATGTCAAGGATTATCTTCACTTTGCGCGGCGCTGTGATGTATCAAAATGGATTTGGTGAAAATGATTTGGCAGGAAGAGAAGCGATGGCAGGAGGGGGGAGGCAAGATACAACAAGAAAGGGCTGTATTATATATGTGTGTGTGTGTTCCCTATCTGACTATTCAGATTGTTCTTTTCCTCATATTTTTCTGTCCTGACAATAATCTTATTACTGAAAGTGAAACATTAAGCAGTCAATATGAAGTAAAAATACAAGATGCCACTTCCACTTTTGTTCCATGTGCTTAATTGAGGAAAAAAAGAGGCTATTGTAAGCGAATAGGAAACTCACTATTGATGATACAACTTTAACGACCAACCACGCATCCTTGTTTTGACCTTGTTTTTAATCTTGTAAATTTAAACTTATGAGCTGTGGATAAATCAATGCCATTTCTGTGTTTGTCCTTCAAACAGAGGCACCATTTTTTCCAGACTGCTACATCCAGGGATCTAGCCGTCTTTTATATATCCCCACCTGCACCAGCATCAGAGCGGCAGCCGTCTTTCCAACACAGTGACAAATGAGGGCCGTTGCCTCTGGCACCATCAGCCCATGTGGAAAGTACACAAGGTATTAGGGAGCTGTGACACCCAGCAATGGTGCTTTACTGGAATTGTTGAAGGGTTTATCATTCCCAGTTGGCTACCGGTTCCAGGAAATGACTCATAGTTGGTTGAGGACAATAGTAATCCTCAAAATGCGTTGGCTCTGCCAGTAAATGGAAGCTAGAGGTTATGGTTGTGTGCCTCTGCCAACGGGTCAAGTTGTAGTTTATATCCATGTCTGTCTAAAATGTCATCACCTCATCTTTTAACATATTTGTGTGAGATTATCATAATTACCATACACTGTAAATCCTTGAGTTATGGCCAAAAACATGTTTTGTGAGGTCACAGTGACCTTTGACTACCAAAAAATAATTTCAATCTTTGTCCGTTTGTGCCATATTTGAAGAAATTCCCTCCAGGTGTTGCTGCAACCTGTTATCATGCTAAAACGTGTCCACCAGAAGACAGTCTGTCAGTGTTATGTTTTAGCTGTATGAATGTGTGGTACCAGTACGGGGCAACAAACCCATGCACTTCGGATCAGGCAAGAAAAACACTCATTTAGGAGCAGGCAACAAAATCCTGTGTTTGTTTGACCCATCCAACTTCCCACCTGCCCACCATAACTGGTCTTTATCACTTTATATACTATGTAATTACCTCAGAAGTTAGACTTCTGTCACAATACAACACGTGACAACTGTCACTACATAACACTGCACCCTCATGCAGGCATGTAATATTCACCTCTCGGCGACACAAATGCGACACTAACATGCTTTGCTTCCTGTGGACAGGCGGGTCTATTACACACTTTACTGCGAGACTGGGCTGGTTCCTGAGATATAGCGTTCACGAGAATGGGATGGACATGAGGTCACAGTGAGCTTGGCTTTTGACTACCAAAATCAGATCAGTTCCTCCTTGAGTCCAGGTGGACGTTTGTGCCAACTTTGAAGAAATTCACTGAAGATGTTCCTTAGATATTGCATTCACAAGAATGGTATGGATGGATGGATGGATGGATGGACAACCTGAAAACATAATGCCTGTGGCCACAGCTATCGCTGGCGTCAAGGCATGAAAACAAATGAAAAGTTAAACATACAGTAAAAGAGATGACATACTATGTCAAAATGATGAAACACTAACCTGAAAACTATGATGCTAAATCAAAATATTGACTTGAGTCAGAATTATGACAGCCTACTAAACCAAAATCAATTTTATAAAAAGATCCATCCATCGGCTTATCCCGTTAAGGGTCGCAGGGGGGCTGGAACCGATCCCTGCTGATATCAGGGTACACCCTGGACAGATCACCAGTCTGTCGCATGGCTGACACATGGAGACAGACATCCACTCACATCCTCACATTCATGCCTATGGGCAATTCAGAGTCATCAGTTAACCTAACCTGCATATTCTTTGGACTGTGGGAGGAAACTGGAGCACCTGGAGAAAACCCACACTAAAGCAGGGAGAACATGTAAACTCCAAAGAGAAGGATTTGAACCTGTGGCCCTCTTGCTATGGGCAACAGTGCAAACCACTGCACCACCGTGCACCCCCCCATATAATCAGATAAGCATTTTCACCATGATATTTGTGTGAACGCAGTGAATTACAAAAAAAAATCCCACCAGCAGAATCAACACAACACACTGACTCTCCTTCTCACTCATTCTGTTCTTTACCATCTCCTCCAGCTAGAGAGAAATCAGTGGAAATCAGCTGATACCAGAGGTTTGCGGGCTTCTAACAAGTCTGAATAACAGGGAGTGCACAACTTTCAACACAACAGATAACCAGAGAAAAGTCCCGTTAGAGAAATGAATTAATGTCAGTGTAGCCCAGTGCGGTGATGGTGCTAGAGCTGAGGCGATAGCGGGCGGTCCTCGGCAACATGTTTCTCCGGTGTACTGTGGGCAGCGTGTGGCGGGGCGGCTCCTAGGTGCAGCAGCAACCAGACGGCCACCTCGCCAGCAGGAGACGGTGAAGAAGAGAGCGAGTGCTAATTCTTGTCTCAATCGTGGTCTGATAAACACTAAATTCATCTAAACTGGATTTAACCACACCCCCCATTCCCTCTTTAAGGAAAAAATGCTAACCAAAAATCCGAAGTAAAACTGGCTGGAGACGGACTTTTTCCCACAAAAACGGTCCGCCAGAGTCCGCCAGAACTGCGACCATAGCAACAGTCTGTTACACATAGCAACGGTCTGCTATAAAGAAATAACAGACCATTGAACGACGTAAGCGACCAACATTCAACAAAGCAAATATTTTGACTCACTATCTCCTGATTTTGATTTATTAGCTTACAATTTTGACTTAAAAAAAAAATCTCTCATAATCTTGACCTTGCGATTCATATTTTTGACCATTTTGACCGTGTATACTATATTTATCTTCATCAGCATAGCTTTTCATCTTTTCAATTCTTTATCTGGCAGAAATGGGCTTTTAGGTATAACTTACAAAAAAATACATATTTATTTAATTCATATAAGAAACAACTATGAATTACTGTTATGTTGACTATGATTTTATTTATGTCAGTGTAGTCTGGTGAGATGTTACCAGTAAAGGGTGTGAAGGGATTGTGTGATTATTATGTTGCCACTGCTTGTGTGTGTGTGTGTGTGTGTGTGTGTGTGTGTGTGTGTGTGTGTTGCCTAAGGATTGTCACTTTGCTGTCACCCTGCCACTTAACATTGAACACCCCCCCCCCCCATCCCCCCATCTGTCCATCATGTTCTGGCAGGGAGGATTAGAGCTGTAGACATGTGCACATGCGTGTGTGTCCGTGTGTGTGGGTGTGTGTGAGCGTGTGGGTGTGACTTTGTAGTCTTCACCCATGACCCACATTTTTTCCACACACGGCCTGAGGCGAACGGGAAGGTTTCAGGTAATGTGTGCCAGTGTGTCACTCCAACCTTATCATCTATGCTCGGCTAAATCCAGACTGCCTGTGGATTATCGCTGTCATCACCTGAGAGGAATGCAACTCTGTCTGTCATGCTCAATGTTTTGATCTATGAAGTACGACGGGGACACAAACAAACAGAGAAGCATCAGCAGAGCTGGACTGGTGGTTACAGACTCCATTTTGCATTTTTGGGGGGGAAAGTGGAAGTTGTAATAAGAAGTGGAATTTGTTTGTTTTTCACTTTTTTTTCCTTTTGCGTGAGCTGACTCGCATTGAGTTCCTTTACTGAAGCAAAAGTACTAATATTTTAAACAAATTTGATCCTAATATCGCTGACCAATGCTATAAGTGTAATATTCATTACAGTACTTCATATCATTGCTTGTGGAAATGTGAGGAGGTTCAACATTCAATGATTGGACTTCTGTGATACAATATAACATATCTCTGAAATGACCTCCTCTCCAATACCTTTAAGTCCTAAGCTATGTATATTAAGCATTATGCAGACAATTATGCAGAAAACTGGTTGACGTATGTCTACTACTCTCTCTTAGCCACTGGATGGAAAACTTAACATGAAGTTTGGTTCTTGAGAAACTCAAATATATAGTTAGGAAGTAAAGTTTGGAGTTTTATGACACCTGGGAAATGTCATGGGAAATTTGATAAAAATGGTGACATTGAAGAGCAAAAATGACATCTTCAATCCATTTTGAGGAATGTGCGTTGTTTTGTTTGTGACCATATTCTTCATTTAATGAATAAATAAATACATTTAATTTTTATTCATTTTATTTATTTATTCAATTTAATTGTTATATTTAGTATTATTTATTCATTTCATAATATTTTCATTATATATATATATATTATATATATATATATATATATCCGTTTTAACTTTGTTCAGTCATTTATCTATTATTATTATTTATCTTCATATTTTATTATATTTATTTTATACTTATACATTGCCAAACATTCAATTTGGGGGAAGGATCTGTTAAATGCATAATATCAATAAATATATTCTTTAAAAAAAAATACAAAAATACAGTAACACTGTGAAAATACTCCCCTACAAGTAAAAGTCCTGCATTCAAAACCTTACTTAAGTAAAAGTATGTATCAGCAAACTACTGAAAGTATGAAAAGTAAAAGTACTCATTGTGCAGTAACGATTATTTTCATTGCTGATTAAAGAAACCAGAAAATATTCACATTTAAGACACTGGAGTCAAAGAATTCTGACTTTTCTATCTTAAAAAAATGACTCAAACCAATTAATTGATCATCAAAATAGTTGCTGATTAATTCATTAGTTGACAACTAAATGATTAATCATTGCAGCTCTACATTAATGTGGATGGAGTATTTTACTGCTGTAGATTTTGAAGGTTGTGCTAATGTATACTGTATACTGTTGAGTAGTCTACAGCAGCTATTCTCAATCACTGGTCCGCGGCCCGCTGTGGGGCCTCAGAATGCCACCTAGTGCTGCAGAGGTACTGCCAAATGGTTAGATTAACCTCTTTAAAAGCCAAAGGCGACTATTCTGTATTTCAGAGGTTGAAGCAGGCTCAGTTTTAAAGCTAGAGAAAAGATACTGGTATCATATGAAACTAAAACATCTAATGAATCAATTGGTCCCAGCCATTTTCAGAGGGGTCCCGGATTCATAATGGCAGGCAGTGTGTGGTGAGAGTAAGCTGAATATTTATGTGGGTCATTACACCTGACAGTTGCATAACATTTATAGTCCAGTTTGTCATTTATTTAGGAATGTGGTCTTTAACAATCAGAAGTGGGCCCCGACTTAGAGGCCCAAGCAGAGAGAGCACAGACTATCTGAATCTCTAAATGGAAATACTCAAGTTTAGTACAAGTACTTTGAATTTATACTTAAGTACATTACTTACATGTACTTCCACATCTGTCCTCTTGCTCAACAACTCATCCTGAGGCAAAACCAAGACAGAATAAGCTCTGACAAAAGAAGGATACACAAGGGAAGAGGAGGTTAAGAAGTGAAAATAAACCTGGGAGCAGAAACCTGTTGACACTCACCGAGTCAAGTTGTGGCTTAAAACTGGAAAGCACATTTCTGAATAACACCTTTGATGTGGAGAGAGGAAGACGAGTGTATGTCAAGTCACACCTTTCACTCACTGGGGTGAAATGGAACGCAAACTTTTGTTCTGTTTACACTCATCGGAGAGACATCTGGAAAAGACATATCTCTGCTCTCTTGGGTCTTTTTTTGACAAAAACCATTGTTTGCTGGAGATCACCGGCAGGCCCGACAGCAAATATTTACCCCCAAATCTCTTGGGTCTTTCAGCTGTGTTGCTTGCAAAGAGACAACATTAAAGAAAAGGTGACGACAGCTTGTTAGATAGTTTAGATAACAGAGGAGGACATAAATGGTAGGAAGGGATGAGGGAGCTCAAATCTGAGATGTAAATTGTACTAAACTGAATTTTTTGGCCATTTAAGGGTAAGAAATTGGCATATCATGAACTTTTAACTTTGATATGGTGAACCTGTTAGTTGCACATTATTTACACATCACAGCAATTATGGAGCATTCTTTTGAGTTTTTTGGCCATCAAGTCCAATATTCACTCTCTTTAAGCCCTGTGTCCACAGGGAAATATCTGTCTCTTTAGTTGCTAAATGCTCCTCTGTGTTCATCAGCTAATTACCTCCGCCAAGGAGGTCATGTTTTTGCCGGTGTTTATCTGTCTGTCTGTTTGTTTGTCTGTGTTCAAGATAACTCAAAAACTTATGGACGGATTTTGATGAAATTTTCAGGGTGTGTCAAAAATGTGAAAAGGAAGAACTGATTTAATTTTGGGGGTGATCCGGATTCTGGATCACTTTGAAATTTTCGTCAACATTGGGGTCAATGGGACCCAAAAAATTGTTTCTCAATATCTCTGGTAATTGCTGCCCAAAGCTCATGAAATTTGACTCAGGGATTTACAATGTGTACTTCTATCAAATCCCAAAGGCTGATCCAGATCTGATCCAGATGGCGGATTTTATAGCAATTTATATAAAAAATGGGGGTACTCTTACATTTTGGCCTAATGTATTGTGAGTTTTATGTTGTGTCTCGTATATATGTTCTATGTTTGCCACTGATACAAAATTCTTTTTAAAAAATGTAGGATTTTTATTTTGGAGTGAATTACAATATGAAATATGGGGGAAACTATAGTGCTTGGCGGAGGTCTGCGCTCTCCGAGTGCTTTTCTAGTCTCTGGGGCGGCAGTAGCTCAGTCCGTAAGGACTTTGGTTAGGACGCAGAGGACGCCGGTTCAAGTCCCCCATGGACCAAGACCAACTGGTTGCTGGAGAGGTGCCAGTTTACCTCTTGGGCACTGCCGAGGTGCCCTGAGCAAGCCACCAAACTCCCAACTGCTCTGGGCGCTTGACAGGAGCAGCCCCCTCACTCTGACATCTCTCCATTGACGCATGTATATGTACTGTGTGAACAACAGAGTGTAAAAACTGAAGTTCCCCACTGTGGGACTAATAAAGGAATATCTTCTTCTTCTTCTTCTAAATGAGTCTGTTTGGTGCTGAGCAGCTAGTGTGCAGTGGGTTTTTGCAGCTTTATGGCTGGACTGCCAGCCCTACAAACGCAAAAGGTTGTCACTGAGTGATTAGCTGTTACACGATTGGTCGGCCAAGTGTTGGAGTTTCCTCATTGGCTGTTGCTCTTTAATTTCAAAAGGCAGGAACAGTCCAAAATCTTGGACCAAGCTGTGACACTAGGCGATCTAGTTGAAAATGAAAGTAAAATGAAATAAGTTACATTTTGGTGGATTGTTTAGATGGAGTAAGTTAAGAAGAAGGTTCACGAACAGGCCGCCATGTTGTTTCTTCTTTGAAGCGGCAAGCGAAAACCAGGGACCAATCAGGCGCATTCAACAATACGTCACTGCTTGAGCGGCTAGTTTAAGTGGAATGGAGCAGCACGTCCACTAGTGTCCTCGCCGCACTTGGTGGACATGTTCCGCTGAATTTAACATTATAGACCAACATTATGACTATTTTTGTAACAATATAGCCACAAATTCACAGATTGACATACATGGTGCAGCCGTGTAATCGGTTTTGACCGAGTCTTGCTCTCTGAAAACAGGTGCCTGCTGCAGCTGAAAAGGACGCTACGGGAGCAGTGAGAGTGAACCAAAACAGTGAATTTGTGGGCCGAACAGCTAAACAATTCCCGTCTTAATTCCTGTGCTCTCTCTATTTTGACTCTTCCCCTCTTCATGCTGCCCTGCTGTCCAGGCAGCACTTCAATAAACAAAACCCAGGGAGCAAACTGCTTTTGAATGGATGCATCCTGCTGGCAGGATCTGAGCAGGCTGTTTATGGAGGGGCTTGTCAGCTGTTACCACTGGGATGTTGCAGCATGTGGAAACAGTGGGAGGAATTGGCCTTTGATGCCTCCCCCCAACTCGGTTCTCCCTCTCTGCTCTTCTGTTCTCCTGTTTTCTCTTTGATGGAGTTCTGTGAAGTGTACTTCAGCGACAGGAGGTCGACGTATCAACGCCCACACAGGGGAGGCGAACACACACAGTCCTAGACTAGCCACACACGTTTCACTGCACACCTGCTCAACAGTAGTGGAGAGTACTTGTACTCAAGCACTGTACTTAAAGGGACAGTGTGTAAGATTTAGTGGAATCTAGTGGTGTGGTTTCAGATTGGAACCACCTGCGTACCCCTCCGTTCACTCCTCCCTTTCCAAGACAATGGTAATGTGACCAGCCAAGTGCAAAACTGCAGTATCGCTGTTCACACGGCCATCCTTCAGAGTAACACTACTTTTGACGGTAGTCAGATGCCGGCTGGTGGTACCAAGGTTTACTGCAGTTTAACATGCATGCCGGAAAACTACAGAAAACATGTTTAGCTTGTCAGTTCTGGGCTACTGTAGCAACATGGCGGACCCCGTGAAGTGGACCCACTCCTTGTCTAGCTCAAGCCCCCAGAATGCCAGTCGAAGTGGCTAAACGGTGGTACCGCAAATTCTGCGTTCGTCACGTGATGCCATTGGGCCCAAAAAACTTTTTCCCATAGACTTACATTGGAAAAGAGATGTCTGCAAATCAGTGGCTAATTTTTTTGTGGTGAATCAACTTCCCAGTACTAACACTCGAACAGCCCTTATTTAAATCATTAGGTCCTAAAAGTTGTAAAATGCACTAAGAGCTGAATCCAGAGTTATTTCCCTTCCTCCATTCATGTGAATGAGTCCCAGACCAAGGCTGGAGCGAGGGCTGGGAGGCAGGGTTAGCAAGCCGTGACGACAGCGTGACAATCGTGACTGAACCATGTGACCGAGCGAACACGTATCCAGTTCTGTGTCCAATACAGACAAACCAAACACTGGCGGATTTATACATTACGTGATGTTCATTGTAGTTGTCTGAGAGCAAACATCATCCCAATAACACAGCTAATAAGCTACGGTAGTGTCCTATATATTGGACTCATTTGGACAAACTTTCCACTCCCTCAGAGGCGAGCACTCTCAAGACAGTTTGATATTCAAACATTCACATTTCAAAGTTCACAAAAGTTTAATTAGTTGTGAGCCCTTTGAGCGAATCCACTGGACAATTAATTGAATCACTGAGAAATCTACTTGTCTAAGTGCTGGTGTGACTGGGCCTTTAGTTCGGCGAGTATTTAAACACACTAGTTGGATTGTGAGCTCCAGTACTGGCTCAAAGCTAAAAGTCACAGTGATCCAATTCCAAGTTTGTATCTACAAAACCTCCCCAAACTTATGAACCTTACGTGTTGGTTTAGGCGTTTTGCTACAGGTAGTGGCATCCAGGATGCAGTATGCCCAGTTGTCAATCAATTAAAATATTTAATTGCAATTATTCACATGATTATCGATAACTAATCCCAAATTAATTGCACATTTATATCTGTTCAAAATATACATTAAAAGGGAGATTTGAACAAATATGCCTCTTTATGCAAATGTATGTAGAATTTTAATACACAGGCACTGCATTCAGCATAAAAATATACTCAAATCATGACATGGCAAACTACAGCCCAAAAGGCAACAACAGCTGTCAGTGTGTCACTGTGCTGACTTGACTATGACTTGCCCCAAACTGCAGGTGACTCATGGGTAACCATCTAACCTTGAAAATTGAACTGAACTGAACTTTTTTTCCACAAGCTAGTATGACATGGTTGGTACTAATGGATTCCATAAGTTTTTTAGTTGCTTATGGTACCAGTATCTACACTCTAGCTTTAAAACTGCTACAACCTCTGAAAGATTGATTGTATTGGATGAAGAAGCCTTGGGAGGAGGTCTGGGGGATGGTTGAAAAACAGCAGACTTTCACCCAGGAGGCCACTGTTCATGTCCTGAATAATACCAGAACTCAGAGTTGAGTTATTTGTCAAGCAACTTCATACTTAAATTATGCCACTTCCAGTCTTATTTTAACCCAAACCATGACCTTTTCCCAAACCTAACTAAGTAGTTTTTGTTACGCAACTTCTGTGCTGAAGTTGTGTTACTTCTGGTCTTATTTTAACCCACATTGCAATATTTTTCCTAAACCTAAGTGGTTTTCTTGCCTAAACCTAATAAAGTGGTTTCCTGTGAAGACGGAAGTTATTTTAAAAACTGGATTGGAAATTGATGCTGGACGTTTGTAGGAAAACACAAAAAATGATGAGTAACCTTTTGCAAGATATCATACAAACTGTCGTATGAGAATACACTGAATACAGTATGACAGAGCTGCAGCAGCTATGAGACAAAGTGCAGTGCAGAACAATAATAGTCCTCACATAGCATTAAGTGCTACAGATAAGAATTTGATTCGCTATCTGAGCTGACGACTGACTTCTCCTCATGAACCCTCCATTATCTGGTCACACAATGTTAAAATTATGGACACTGTCGATGCCAAGTGTAAGATTAAGAAATGATGTCATAAAAATGCTGTGAAGGTAGATTGAAAATGGCCTCAGTCGGGATGGTACAAGAGGGTCAATATTGCTCTGTCGACGGCACTGTTGGCTTGACATATTAAAGCTGATGCCAACAGCTTGGGTCAAACACAGAGCAACTCCACATCCTGCCACATGTTCTCAGTTTTTGTAGAAGTCCATAACTTCAGCTCCTCTCATAAAACATTTAATTGGGCTTTGAACGGGGAAACGCTGAGGGTGTTTATAAATTCATCCCATCGTAAAGTTGTGAAATGACGTTGTAGAGGGAAAAAGAAATTCAAAGCTACACTGATATGACTTCTCTGCATTTAATTCTGATGGCAAATGCTTCTTTATGTGCAGTTGTAAATACTCGGCATTAAAAGAGGAGTTTGACAAGTAACTATAGAGGGACTTGATCTACTCCACTACATTATTTTCATAATTTTAGTTCCTTTGCAGATTTTGATTAATACAAAACTGAATCAAAAAATCAGTTATCAGGTATTATTATACAGATAAGACACCCTGCTGCAGTAGACTGTATAAAGTAATTAAAATGAGCACCACCTTTACCAGCTGCTACATGAAAATGATGAACACATTAGTGCATCAATAATTACAATCCAATTTTGATTTTGATGATTCTAAGTAAGGGCTGCACGGTGGTGCAGTGGTTAGCGCTGTCGCCTCACAAGAGGGCGCAAGGTTCGAGCAAGAGGGTCGCAGGTTCGATTCCAGCTTGCGGCTCTTCTGTGTGGAGTTTGCATGTTCTCCCCGTGTAAGCGTGGGTTTTCTCCGGGTACTCCGGCTTCCTCCCACCATCCAAAGACATTGCTGTTTAGGTTAATTGATTACTCTAAAATTGCCCGTAGGTGTGGATTTGAGTGTGAATGGTTGTCTGTCTATATGTTGTCTGTCTCTATGTGCCCTGCGATGGACTGGCGACCTGTCCAGGGTGTACCCTGCCTTCGCCCTATGCCAGCTGGGATCAGCTCCAGCCCCCCTGCGACCCCTAACGGGATAAGCGGTTGGCGATGGATGGATGATTCTAAGTACTAACTTTTGACAACAGAGCATTTCTTAGGTGTGGGCATGGGGAAATTGATATAGCATAGTATCAGAATATTTTGTGTGGCAATATTGTATCTATACATGAATGTCAAGTCTATTTTTCTAATTATAGAAACTATTCACTTCTTAACTTATGGAATCAAATTGGGACCAACCGTGTCATGTTGCCTTGTCGGGAAGATCGCTAAATAACGCTCCAAATTCACACAATCTTTGGCAAGGAAACATTGGCATGTCCATTTTCAAAGCGGTTCCTTTGACCTCTGACCTCAAGATGAGCAGAGTGAAAACTGTATCAACAGAAAACAGATGTTGACAAACTGCATAACAGTTGAAAAAAGGTAATAAATCACAATATATCTATACAATACACAGTACTTCTTCCACTGCTCATATCTGTCTCTTCAATATGAAGGTGTAGCTAGTGGCTAGTTAGCTTAGCTTAGCACTGAGACATGAAACAAGGGGAAACAGCTAGCCTGGCTCTGTCCAAAGGTAACAAAATCTACTAGCACCTCTAAAGCTTACAAAGAGGGTCGCAGGTTCGAATCCGGCTTGGGACTCTTGTGCAAACTCCTGTGTGGAGTTTGCATGTTCTCCCCGTGTAATCATGGGTTTTCTCCGGGTACTCCGGCTTCCTCCCACAGTCCAAAGACATGCAATTTAGGTTAATTGATAAATTGCCTGTAGGTGTGGATGTGAGTGTGAATGGTTGTCTGTCTCTATGTGCCTTGCGATGGACTGGCGACCTGTCCAGGGTGAACCCCGCCTTCGCCCAATGCCAGCTGGGATCGGCTCCAGCGCCCCCGTTACCCCTAACGGGATAAGCGGTTGACGATGGATTGATATGATATTATTGTTTCTGGTCTAGGGCTTCATGGTGGTGCTGTGGTTAGTTTTTGCCCCACAGCAAGAGGGTCGCAAGTTTGAATCCGGCTTGGGGCTCTTCTGTGTGTGCATGTTCGTGGGTTTGTAGAGTGGGTTTTCTCCGGGTTTTCCAGCTTCCTCCCACAGTACAAACACATGCAGATTAGGTTAATTGATGATTCTAAATTGCCCGTAGGCGTGAATGTGAGCATGAATGGTTGTCTGTCTCTGTGTTGTCTGTCTCTATGTACCCTGCAATGGACTGGTTGCAGATGGATGGATCTGCAACCAGCAGAGCGGTTGCAGATGGATGGGTGAATGGATGTTGCCAGTCTTTATGCTAAACTAACATCTCATGGCCATTGATTTTGTCATTTTCAGGCAGAGCCATAGCTGTTTCCCCTATTTCCAGTCTTTATGCTCAGCTAAGCTAACGCCTCATGATTGTAGCTTCATATTTTCCAAACAGACATGACAGTGGTAACGGTAATCTCATCTAACTCTTCTCAAGAAAGCAAATTCACGTATTTCCCAAAATGTTGAATCATCAAGTCCTTTAACTGAAAATTCTAAATCAAATCTAAAACAGACTCCAGCTGCTCATTTGGCAATACAATGGATGCAGCAATAGCACCCAGGGAATATGACCATGTGTTATGGTTCATAACAGTTTGTATAGTCATTAATCACACTCATCTGGATTTACATGCAAAGCTGATTTAACTGAGTAAAGAAAAGTTTCTGAGCGCATAACTTCAGATTCCAACTAAAAAAATGATGCTTTCTTACAACCTAAGTTTGTTTTCACTGTTGATAAAACACCTACATGTACTGTGTATATGTTTCAGAAATGCAGGGTAATAAACAACAGGTAACCATGTGCATTTCTGTCATTTTAGAGATGAACTTTTCACCCTGATAAGAATTGCAGTGAAGCTCAGCTGTAGCCTAAGCAGCTGTCCCATCTGGCAAATGGAAACACAAAGCGAGCTCATGGTTTGCGTTAGGGGAACTGGTTGTCTGAAACCAATCTGAACACATCTGACTCATGATCTTCCAAGGACACAAATCTAAACCAGTGACAAGTTTGGGAGTGAAGAAATGATCATTCTTTTCTCCACAGGAAATGTTGAGGTTGATTACACTTCAAATATCAGCTGAAAATGACCGTGATCATCAACTTAGCAGGCGTTAAATTATGTTTTATATGATTTAACCTTTATTTAGCCAGGGAAAACCCTACTCAAGTACAAACTTGAGGTACTTTACTTTTAGTTTACTATTTCCATTTTGTACTATTTTATACTTCTACTCCACAAAATGTCAGAAGGAAAACTGTGGTTACTTTGCAGATTAAGATTAATACTACAAAATATAATCAACAAATAAATAATTATATATTATTATATGTTAGGATAGAACTTTATTGATACCTTGATACCTGACAGCATATGTAATTTTACTTAGCTAACATTTTGAATGCAGGACATTTACTTGAAACAGAGTATTTCTACATTGTGGTATTGCTACTTTTACTTAAAGGTGCAAAATTTGATATCCAGACAATTAATATAGCATCAAACAACTTTTTGCTATGTAAAGATATAGAGGATTAATGTCTACCTGAGCAGAGAATGAAGTCACTCTCCCTCCGTGTGTTGTAATCTGAGCTTCTCTGTGCTTTGTTTACATTGCCGGGCGGCTGCAAGTAGATTTTAGTGCATGTGAGCATGCCTCACTGGCTAGCTAAGCGGCACCACTCTGAATTGAGATTATACAGGGCTTCCAGCTGATAAAGCCACCGTCACAAGTAGTGCTTATTGTAGGGAGTGTTGAGCCACTGTTGCCTTTGTTAGCAACGGTAGTCCCATTAGATGCTAGCAGCCAGCTCAGTCATCGCCATGCTGAGAGCGTCACTCTCTCAATCATAGATATGCAAATAAACAATGCAGATACAAGCAAATATAGTATTTTCTCCACTACATTTATTTGATATCTGTGATACAGTACAAAATATAGTCAACACATCAATTATGATATTATTATAGGCTGAGATAAAACTTTATTGACCCTCTGGGGTAAACTATTATTATTTAAAATTATATTAAGTTATCCATATTAGCCCCATGTTTACCAGTTCCAATATTAATGTGATGAACACATTAAAGCATAAGTAAGTATAATCCCATATTGTAATCTAATATTGTAAAATACATGATTCTGAAAAGGGACATTCTGTATAATGAATCTACTTTTTGTCTAGTATACATTTAGTGTATTTAGGCGCTAATACATTTAAACTTTTACTTTTGAATGCAGGATTTTTACTTGTAACAGAGTATTTCTACACTGTGGTATTACTACTTTGAGTACTTCTTCCACCTCTGCTGAAAAGGAAGATGAGATGAAGGCAGAGACCTGACTAAATCATTAGGACAGCACTGTACCGGGCAAACCCTTGAAGCATTGTGCGATGAGAGCAGAGCTCAACACCTGACAGAGAGAGAGACAGATGATTTACTCCAGATTAAAGAACAACAGGCGCATTGTTCTCTCATCTTTCTCTCACCCCATTTATCCCCCTCAGCGAATCATTGATGCCATTCATGCCCCTGAAATGCTACGCCGTTGTGATTTTCTCCTCCTTCTTCTTTTGTTTCTTCGCTCTCTCTCTTTTTTTCTCTCTCTCCCAACCCCAAGCGTTCCTGGGGCACTTGAGGCTCTCCTCTTTAAGTTTTTCTTTCCGCTCAGATTAAGTGTGACAGATTGGCAAAAGGAGCACATGACAGGAGTTCGGATGGCAGACAAGAATAAGATCAGACATGTGATGCGATATTAAGAGGTCACAAGAGCTGACGCACACATACAGACAAACCGAGGGCCTTTATTTCAACACACACACACACACTCTGAGTTAAACCATATGATCTATATCTTATGTAACTCAGTACTGTGCATCTACTCAAATGCTCTTCTTGAGAGTGCAAATACATTGAATGTGTACTTGAGCATTTCCATTTGATGCTACTTTGTACTTCTATTCAGCTATATTTGTCTGACAGCTGAAGATACTTTTCAGATCACAGCTTTTCATCCCTTTCCTGTCCCATCCGGTGAAAAGCACGTACCATCAGATGTGTTATTGATGAAGTATTCCTCAATGTGTTGACAAAAGTTTCCTACTGTACTTGTTAAGCTAAATAAACTATAAAGACAAATCTGGCAAAGTACCAAAAGTGACCAAGTCGCCATTACTGCGATGGCCTCTCCCTACAATATGCGTTACTTTGAATGCAAACTATCCTGTGAAGTGTACAATTTTTTACTTTTACCTTTGCTTTCTATGTAACGGTACTTTTAAGCAGTTCTCAGCTGCCTAACGTTAGCCTGACATGATGAAGCAAGTAATGCCAGCTAAGTTAACACTGCTTAGCTGATGTTAGCCTAACGTGGTGAAACTAGGATGACCACATTTTCTAACCCCCAAAGCAAGACCCTTAAGTGTATTGCACGGTCATGTATGTACATGCTCAATGCAGCCTCAAGGGGGGCACAAGCCAGTGTCTCCTTTGTGTTGGTCCCAAGCCGGGATAAATGCAGAGGGTTGCGTCAGGAAGGGCATCCCGCATAAAACACATGCCAAAACCAAGCATGCGAATCAACTCTGATGATTCGCTTTGGCGACCCCTGACGGGAGCAGCCAAAAGGAGAAGAAGAACATATGCACACGCACATACACACTCATACACTCATGCTAATATGCACGCACCATAGGCATTTTCATCAGGATGACTAACTTGGTGCACCTGTGGCGTATTTGAGCATGAAGCGGGATCAGAAAAAAAAAGCATAGAAGCTGTGATAATCATGACTTATCACATTCACTACTTTCACCCCCTTTAATCACAGGGCTACTCCCCTCATGACGCAGTAGCTATGTTTACGCGCGCCAAATTTCTCCAATCCGATCTGAACCTTGGTTGATCGGAAATTCCAAATCCACTGTTTACATGGACACTAAGTAAAATGATCCGATCATGACATGCGTATACATGCACCGAGCGTTTAATCAGAATAAATCCTTTGGGCATGAGCCGAGCTGTCTAATTTTCCGGAAACAGTGGAAGAAGAAGAAGCTGTACTTCCGCCTGTGTTGTAAAGAAACGGCACGTTGTCTGCACGTCCTTAGTTTGTTCGCTCTTTGTGCCCCACACATTTTATTTTCCTCTATTCTGACCCAGTGTCTGTTTATGTATATATATATATATATATATATATATATATATATATATATATATATATATATTAGGGCTGTCAGTTTAAGGCGTTAATTAGATTAATTAATTACGCTGAAAATTAACGCGCTATAAAAATTAACGCAATTAATCGTGAGTGGCAAGTCAATGCGCAAGCATTTTAAATTTGGCCCATTGAGTGACCCGTAGGCTGCAGTGGCGTGACTTCGTACCTGCGCCACTAGTCAAAAGCAGGGTGACTGACAACAGAGATGGACGCGACACAGGAGAGCGAGGCAAGCCCACTCGGACCTTTCACTCGGACAAGGAGGAGCAGGGGCCTCTAGCCCGCTACAAAGCTGAGCCGTGCATTGGAATGCATGAGTGTCCACTGGAGTGGTGGACAGCTCACGCAGGAGCTTATGAACAGCTGTCCTCTCCTCCTACCTGGCTACCGCTGCCACGTCTGTGCCATGTGAGAGACTCTTTTCACTCGCAGGTAACATCATTGAAAAGAAGAGGGCAGCCTCACACTCAGACAATGTAAACAAGCTTGCAACAAGGAACTGGCTCAAGGACACATAGAGTTGTCTGTTGTCAGTTCCTGTAACGTTAGCTGACCCTTTTAAAGGAAATGCCTGTTGGCATCTTGCTATTGATGTTGCCTTATTTAGAGGCATGTTATACTATTCATTTTGAATTACTTATGTGCCTATTTGAGACTCAGCCTTATTTTATTTCTGAATTTTATTTATTTTATTTAACTGTATTTGTATTGCATTTTTGAGAAATGCACCTGGCCTAATTAGTTTGCTGATATGCTTGACCTTTTTTTCTTTTGAATTTCATTTATAAAGCACACTTAACCAATAAAAATGTGGATTTCAAATCTCCTCTTCTTGGTGTATTTTATTGATTAGTCATGCACTACAATTTTGTAATGTCCTAGAATTCAAATTCTTTATTTGGGGGCCTTTAGCAGGTATGAGATTAAAATGCGATTAATTAGATTAATTAATTACAAATCCTGTAAATAATTAGATTAATTTTTTTAATTGCCTGACAGCACTAATATATATATATATATATATATATATATATATATATATATATATATATATATATATATATATATATATATATATATATATGTGTGTGTGTGTGTGTGTGTGTGTGTGTATTTAAAATATATATATATACATATATATATATATATATGTATATATATATATGTATATAGACGGTCCTGAGGGAGTTGGGTAAGAGGGAGTAAGAGGAACGAAATGCCTGTTGGTGCGCAGAAGGAACTGTGTAGAATAATTAATCAAAACGACATATTTGATGTGAAAATAAACACAGAGGGTTCTGTAGTTAAGACTGTACGAAATGTAACCAGCAGATCTACCGTGTCCATGTGTAATTGTGGCTTGAGACTGCAGTGGTGCGCTGTGCTGGCTCTCTAAATACACACAAATTAATTATTTAAATTGTGGTAAAAACCAGGACAATTTGTTAGTGTCTGTTGAAAACTGGGACATTTTAGTATTTTACAGATATTTGTCGGGACTTGGGGCACCCAGCTTGAAACCGGGACAGTCCCAGGCAAACCGGGACATCTGGTCACCCAAGGTGAAATAAGTACTGCCAGCTAAGTTAACACTAGCATAGCTATCTGTTGAGGCTGTGGTGGTCCCACGTATTAACTCCATTGACTAACTGGCGTTAAAATAATGATGGAAATGTAAAGGCACAATGACAGAGGAAAAAGATAAGGCTGCTGAGAATATCAACATTTTCCTCAGACATATAAAATTACCAAGAAAAGCAATATACAGTATGACTAAAATTACAGTATACTGTACAATATTAACTTATCATGCACCAAGAAATGAATTTACATGGGCATTTCTCGCAGTGCCAACAAACACGTCACAAGTCGTGAACTCGTTCAACTGTCTGAAACTCTCCACTTACGAGGTTGTGAATTCGACATGATGGGGGCATTCCTATGGGCCCAACTCGTAAACACAGTAAGCACGACCCCCGTTTGAAGGCATCAAGAATGCTACAGGTATGAGTCCTAAAACCGGGCACTGCACAGCATTTTAGCACTTCTGGTTCCCACATCTGAAAGTCAATGGGTTTTTTTGACTGGGTTTTCAGTTAGATGCCTGAAATAAGGTCTGTGGTTAACACAAACTGAAGAGATTTTAACGTTTTGTTCTACAATATAAAATGTCTTAGTAAATATCCCGCTTGTGAATTTTGAAGTCTTTATTGGCTTAAAAAAAGGCAGTTGCTAATAAGTGGCTAAATGCGACTACTAAACGTCATCATGCTGACGCGTTTTTCTTTACAGCCTCGTTGCGTATACTCACGTTCATGCTACCGTGATGTAGTTCATTTATAGCTTATAACGTTAGCTTTTTACTTTTGCCGATTGCATTTAACCTTTCAAAAATCATAAAAATGGTGTTCATTTGTGAAGATGATCTTGCTGAACAAAACATGTACGTATCAGAAATTTTTATTTTTATATTCTCCTCTTCTGTGTGGAGTTTGCATGTTCTCCCCGTGTAAGCGTGGGTTCTCTCCGGGTACTCCGGCTTCCTCCCACCATCCAAAGACATGTTGTTTAGGTTAATTGATTACTCTAAATTGCCCGTAGGTGTGGATGTGAGTGTGAATGGTTGTCTGTCTATATGTTGTCTGTCTCTATGTGCCCTGTGATGGACTGGCGACCTGTCCAGGGTGTACCCTACCTTCGCCCAATGCCAGCTGGGATCGGCTCCAGCTCCCCCCGCGACCCCCAACGGGATAAGCGGTTGACGATAGATGGATGGATGCATATTCTCTCCAGTAAACCACAACCTACTGGAAAAAAGCCTGTTGACTTTTTGTTGAAGGAACCAGGGCGATGCTAACTTCCAAGTTGGCCGAAAGAAATATGTAATTCCTGCAGCACTCTATGGTGGCGCCGCTAGATTGGGGAACGCACAAAGCACTCGCCAGGTTTGTCTATTAAAAAGCCTTTTGGATCAGGTGGATAGTAAAACACTTACAATGAACATTTCACTGCACAGTTAGTACTTTTAGTTTTGATACTTTAAGTTTGCTGATACATACTGATTGTAGGACTTTTACCACAGCTTTTATCCACAGCTGAACATAATCAAAGAGCTCCCATACTGTACATGCACTCATTGAGATCTTATCTCTGCTTTATCACAACAAAAAAGGAAGCAAGCAAGAAAGTGCACAAACCATAAGCAGAGAGGGGCTACAATTTAAAGTGAAAGTTTGACATTTGCTATAACAGCCATAATTTGATTAGACTTGGGTGACATTCTCTCACACAACTCAGAAGGGAGGCCGGCATCTGCTACTGCCAAACGCATTAACTTCTGTGAACTCAGAGACAGGAAGAGTGAAGTATTGTTTGAATCTACTCTCTTTCCATTCGGTCAAACAACAGGCATTTTAATGCTTTCAAGACACTCATGACAGCTCCACATGGAGATTTATAATGCTTAAGGATTGTGAACACATGTAACAGAGGAGAGTTAGATAATATTACTCAGAGGAGATGGATGGGTAACAAGAAACTTTCATGGTAAATACACAGGGGATTTTCTGCATGCTGGGCACTGGGCTTTAGTTTATGATGAAATGATGCTCTAATAATCTAATGTCTTTAAATAGACGAAAAAGAGAAAAACAATAAAAGAACAAGAGGAAAGAGAGAGACCTGTTTTCCCTCCAACGCTGAAAAGATTTGGCAGTTTTCATTCCAGAGATGCTGCCTTTGAATTGTCTATAAAAACAGGATTTATTGTTATAAATATATAATTTAAAGCACCTTTAATAGTACATTTACATGGGATTTTGAGCGTGCTGGGTACTGGTTTATGATTTATTACATTCACAGTGGACAATGAAACACTGGACTTAATGTATGATGAAATGATGCTCTATTTTTCTGTTTTAATGTCTTTAAATAGACGAAGCAGAGAAAAACAATAACAAGAAGAAATGCAAAGACAGAAACCTGTTTCCCTCCAATGCTGCATTTCTTTTAATTCTAGAGATGCTGCCTTTGAATTGTCTATAAAAACAGGATTTATTGTTATAAATATATAATTTAAAGCACCTTTAATAGTACATTCACATGGGATTTTGAGCGTGCTGGGTACTGGTTTATGATTTATTACATTCACAGTGGACAATGAAACACTGGACTTAATGTATGGTGAAATGATGCTCTATTTTTCTGTTTTAATGTCTTTAAATAGACAAAGCAGAGAAAAACAATAACAAGAAGAAATGCAAAGACAGAAACCTGTTTCCCTCCAATGCTGCATTTCTTTTAATTCTAGAGATGTTGCCTTGAATTGATAATAAAAAAAAAAGTTATATAATTTAAAGAAAGCTCTAATTCATTACAATGGTGACAATGAGACACTGTACTTAATATATGATGAAATGATGCTCTAATTTTACGGTCTTTAAATAGAAAGATGAAGAAGAGGAAATGCCAGGAGAGGAGGGTTTCACAGAGAAAGTCTGGTGACAGTGAAAAGAAATGGCCCCGGCAGCAGGGTCCAGCAGGAAATTCAATAAAAACTCTTCAAAAGGCCCAGCCCTGACATTGAAAAATAGTGAAATTATAACATACAGCAGGGTAACGAAAGAGAGGAGTTATTGTATTTGGCACAGAATCGGGAGAAGAGAGAAGCCCAGGGCCGCCATGTCAAATGAGCCGTCACTGACAGAGGGAGTTAAGCCTTGTGGTGATTAAATATAGGCCTCAAACCTGCTGGCTGCCAGGCAGGCAGGCAGACAGCAGACATGTTTGTGCACAGGCAGCAAAAAGAACAGAAAACAAAGAGAGAGAGGGAGGGAAAGAGAAAGAGTACAGCAAAGAACAGATGGCTAAAATCTCGACAGAGACAGAGCAAAAACTGTTCTGTTTAACACTAAAGTGCATCGGGAGGGTTAGCGTTCATCGATAAGAGTAAGCAGGGGACATCATGAGTGGTGATGGAAAAATTTCAAATTAATTATTAAAGCGATTTCTCACTTGTTTAGAAATCTGTCAAGGGCTTAATGCTTATAACTAACCAAAACACACCAAATTCTACATGAATCAACAAGAGTGCAATAATTACCTCCGCCAAGGAGGTTATGTTTTTGCCGGCGTTTATCTGTTTGTTTGTCTGTGTTCAAGATAACTTAAAAACTTATGGACGGATTTTGATGAAATTTTCAGGGTGTGTCGAAAATGTGAAAAGGAAGAACTGATTTAATTTTGGGGGTGATCCGGAAGAAATCCTGGATTCTTGATCACTTTGAAATTTTCGTTAACATTGGGGTAAATGGGACCCAAAAAGTTGTTTCTCAATATCTCTAGTAATTGTTGCCCAAAGCTCATGAAATTTGACTCGGGGATTTACAATATGTGCTTCTATCAAATCCCAAAGGCTGATCCAGAGCTGATCCAGATGGCGGATTTTATAGCAATTTATATAAAAAATGGGGGTACTCTTACATTTTGGCCTACTGTGCATTTAATATTAGAGGTAGAGATTTCTATCAAGCGGCATCGTGTAGCTGAGACAATTCTGCATCTGAAGTATGTCAACGAATCTGATCTAGCTTTAATAATAATAGGAGATAGATCCAGAAGAAACCACCAGGGGGGAAACTATGGTGCTTGGTGTAGGTCTGCGCTCTCCGAGTGCTTTTCTAGTTCATTATGCACCCAGCTGTTTATTCTATATTCTATTCTATTACTAATAGATATACCTTCACTGTATATCATTGTGTTCATACTTACAGTTTATTCTATACATACTGTAAGTGCACTACTCTTAATGCTAAACTGCATTTTATTGTTTCAGTATCTGTATTTTGTGTAATAACAATAAAGTTGAATACAATCTAAAAACACTCATCTAGGCTTATATTAAAGCTGCCAGTTTTGATTATTTCAGCTTTGTTTCTGAGAAACCACATTTTGTCCATCAGTTTTGAATAATGGACGGATCTAAATACTACAGCACCCATGAGCTTCAGCTGCCTTGCCATGAAGAAGCCAGTTAGGAAGCACGAAACAGAGAGGTAGCAAATTCAAAATGCTTTGTTGTTAACAGTTTAGAATAAAAGCCAGCGCCATAATGAGGGAATTCACCTACAATTGACCCCGAATTTTAAAGTCTGCTGGTTTAAGCGGCAGTTTTGTGTTTTCAGTTTTCTCAGCTTCATCATCTTTAGTTTCCACCTGCCGTTAGCAGCACACATTTTGGATGTTTCTTGTCGAAATGCACCTTGGGAGTCTATGTCTACCTCAAAGTTATTATGTCCATAGGTTTGCACCTTTTAGTCAAAGAACCAGATGTTTATCCAGGCTTTAAAGGTACAGTGCGTAGGATTTGGCAAAATCTGGTGGTGTGGTTGCAAACTGAAACTAACAGAGTCCCCCTCCGCTCACTCCTCCCTTTCCAAGACTGCAGTAATGTGAGCCGTGTGCAAAACCATGGTAATGCCATTCACCTCACTCAGAGGCCATTCTTACCATAATAACGCTACTTTGGGAGCAACGGAAATCAGACATTGGCTGGCAGTACCACGGTTTTGCACTTTGCAGCTGACGTACCTGCAGGTTCACAGGCGTGTCAGAGAATTATCATGGCCGTCAGGTAAGGTAAGGTAAAAACACTGAAGGCTCTCTCTAGAGCCAGTGTTACCAGCTACTGTAGAAACATGGAGGAACAACATGGCACACTCTGAACTGTGAAGAGGACCTGCTCACTATGTAAATCAAGCCCCCAGGGAGAGCGCCGGTTGTTGATCCCAATTTTGTAGTGATAACGTCCATGTCCATCACATGATGCCATTGGGCCCAAAAACACTTTTCCCCATAGACATTACATTGGGAAAGAGATGTCTGTAACTCGGCACAAATCTTTTTCAAGGTACATCAACTTCCCAGTAGGAACACTTGAATAGCCCTAATTTAGGTCATTAACCTCCCGAGGGATGGGAGGTGGAGTTAGTGAGCCGACACAACAGTGTGACCTCGTGACCAAGCCATGCGACCAAGCGGATGCTACTGAGCCTGCTCCATAGACCCAATGGATGCAGAACATCCCCGGAAGATCCGGGTACTTTTCCAGTCGGATGTCGAGCCATTTTGGCTTCATGGGCCACTGAGCAACTCTCAACGCAACTCTCAACTTCTCTTAATACATCCATAATGTAGATCTGAAGGGCTCAGTCTAAGGTAACGAAAACACATATTTTAGGTTCAGATTTTTATGCACTAATGAAAACATAGTTCTGAATATAATATTCCATTTTTGCTAGTAGATCGCCAAAATGTTAAACACTGTTCATTTAAGTGCTTAAAGTAACACTGGACATTGAACTTGAGTGGGTTATGTAACATTTTCTCTGGGGAGATAAATAATAATTTTATTTTTATATATTTTTTTATATTTTATTTATTAACTCATCACATCATTGTGTAATTACCTGAGCAATATCTATCATTTTCTATAGACAATAAACCTGGTTACCTTTTCATACATAATCCTGTATACAAGAATACACTCCATCCTTCTGTGAATTTACAATTTCCAAGATTTCTGATCCATCTTATTTATTTTATTCTATTTCCTTTTTTATAGGTGTCTTATTCCTGTATATTTGTTTATATTCCTATATATTTGTTTTCATGCAATTTATGTACACTTTGGTGTTTTTATGTAAATGCGCTGCTGTAACAACCAAATTTCCCCACTGTGGGATTAATAAAGGTCTATTTATTCTATTCTATTTTATTTCTCTGCAGCCTTGGCATCCCTACTTCCTGCATCGTTGCTGTGGTTTGTGTCTGTTCATGACTTTACATTGACTTTGTCTGCAATCATGTCGCCTCTAAAATTTACTTAAGTTAATAGCTCGTCCACTGATTTGGACTTTAGGTTTGAAAACGCAGCTAATGAAAATGAAATCATGCAAATGTGTGAGATGAGAGTGTTTTTAACATTACAGTTGGATACTGTGTGGTATATTCTATCTAAGTATGTGCTTATGTTGTCTCATTCATCTTTGCCATGTTTCTTTCCTGTCACTCCCTCCTCCTCCTCCTCCTCCTCCTCCTAAGGTGTGAGAGAGGCCTTGCTCATCATGTGAAGCCTCCTCTTTGAGTTGAGAGACAGGCCACAGTCTTTAAATTGCTCCCATCACCCTCGGGGCATGTTCTTGCGAGGATTCAGTTTAGGGTGTGACAATGAGGATCATCTGGCTCGAATCAGCCCAAACAATCACGGTTCAGTACCTTCAGACAGACGGGTAGACAAGTCGGCCCAGACAGACGCTGACAGCGTCCCCGTCTGCGTTATCCATCTTTATATTCCAGCAGATAAGACTACTCTGAATTAATTACGCTACAGGAATCTCTTAAAAAAAAAAAAAAAAAAAAAAAAAAAAAGAAATGCTAGATGGCTTAAAGCCTTTCACATCACAGCGTCTGCTGACAGAAAGATGTTCCTCCTTGTTGTCCTCGCCACGGAGCGCCTCTTCAAAGGTTATCAACCGAAATTCCAAGACAGGAATTGGAGAGACGACGAGGGTGAAATAGATTTGAAGAGCTTTGATGAGAGAGGCTTGCGATGAAAGAAGCTTTCAACACACAAAAGGCTTCTCTCCTCCTGTTCTTTTTGCTTTCTGTCACTCTCCGAGCTACTGCCAGTGTCATACTTTCGCTTTAAGCTATGAACCCAAACTGGTGTGGCAGCAGATTTCATGTACAACGCCACATGCTTGTCTCTTTCTATCTCACTTGTCTTTACCTTTTTTCTTGAAACATCTGACTGTGGACAAACACCAGCTTCAGCAACAGATACCCCATCAGCCTTTTGATATCCGGAGATGTGAGAAATAATGAAAGGAGAAAGAAAACAAGTAAGATGTCATATTTAATGTCAAACATTATATTTTCAACCCCCCTTCCCCTCCTCGTCTGGCTCCTCGGCGGTGCTGTAACGTTAGCCGTGTTGCTTGGAGCGACACCCTGTCAGGTGGAGTTTACAGACTCTGACACAGTATCCTGTAACCCCCTAGTCCAGGGTGAGTGTGAGCCAGAGAGACAGACAGCACCGGTGAAGACAGACAGGGTGAAAGAAGAGAGGCGATTGTTCGTGACAATCTGGAGCTGCTTTAGTCTCATGTGACCGGCTGCTGCTGCCAAGCAGGCCAGATTTGAAATGGTTGAAAGTTACTCCATCGTTGTTTTCACAATACAGTCAAGCGGACGTTATCCTCGATAACAGAACATAACACTGCTTTTAAATGTTGTAACAGCATACTTTTTGTACTGTTGCCTCTAATTTTTTTTTTCTTTCACTTTAACACAACACATGTTCAGTCAGTCAAATCTCCTCTCTGTCAAGATTTTAATCAATACACCTCTGGTAGATACAGCTATCTTCCCAAATATCAAGAAGGCGATGTACGTCATTGCTTGTCAAGGTCAGACCTTGATTTATTCTCAGGCTAGCAACTGTTGATTGGACTCATCTGCCTCCCTATGTGCAAAGCCCAAGCGCTTGCACCTAAGGCAAATTCTTGGCTGGTTGCTGTTCAGTCTGTACATTGGCTGTTTTTGCCTCTTTCTATCTGATCACACCTTAAAGCACAACACACACACACACAGAGCATTGTATTGTGCTGTAGCTACGTGATAACCTTGCACAGCAGCTGGAATGTTGCGATATCACAAGATCACTAAAGTATTGCGGGATCACATTATCACACGAAATTCCATCTTGTCAGGCTTTAAGTAATGTGCCTGCATCTAGCAAGTCAGATCACGAACCAATCATCGGGCGTGGCTTAGGTGTGTGTGATGACATCAATGGTACATGTACATGCTGCAATAGCATCAGTTCAAACAGAACTGGAGTATTTCTTTATTGAAAGGAGAACAGCACTGAAGGCACACTGAAGATGTTTTTTGCTCTTTTCCTGACTGCTCCTGGCAAGAGTTTGATTGACAGACGGTTCACCCAATCACCTGCCAAGTATGTTTTAAAAGTACCTGCCCTTTTCAGTTTCCAATGATTCTGAGCTTCTCACAAAGCTCTGCTCATCAAATAATCCGGTGGGTCAGGTTAGCTGTGTTAGCCATTTAGCTCAAACTTGCAAAGCCTTGAAGCATCCAATAATTTATTTAAAATATAATAAAATTTGCATTTAACCTGATTGTAATGTAATAAAACCAAATATAACTTGGCCAATAATGTAATGAAATGTCCTGACTGATATTGTAATAACATTTTTACCAATACTGTAATACGTTTGAGGTGGTTCTTTTTTTTTTTTTTTCAAAGCTGATGATGTAATAATTTTGACGGCTAATATAATGTAAATGTAATGTAATGTGAAAAAGAAGTATTCTCGTTTTCTCAGAAATCATTCAAGTATACAATATTTCTTGTCCTGTAAGCCCAATGAAAACACTAATGTTTGACACTTACTGTATTTCATATTTGGGAATGTAAACTCAGGTTTTATGTAGAATTTGAAATTTACAACAAATGGCAAGTGGTCCATTGTTATCAGGCAAAGATGCACTAAACTAACCGTCAGTGGGAGATGATCATGCTCATACTCGTCTTGTGCAAAAATTGACTGTTTAGCCTTCATTGCATATGTGTAACATTCATTATCTTCTGCAGCTTTTGTCATCTTCTGATGGTGTCTAAGATCCACTCTGGTCTAATGCACGATCCAATCAGCATGGGTATGGGCGGGTTCATTTCCCATTGATATTACATTATTGGTCAAGTTATTACACTATTGGGTTTTATCACATTTTTGATTAAATTAAAGCCAGGGTTGGTATTATTCTTTAAAAAACATTTGTTGTTAAAATGCTTATTACATCCCGACAGCAATCAATAAATTAAAAGCGCTGACAACAAAAGAAGAAAAAAAATCTGGTATACTATGATAAGATTATTATAAGGTACCTGCCTGCTTATGTTTATGATATTAATTTTGGGGGAGTGGCTTTGGAGGGAGGCGCTAAGGGTGGAGCTAATACTGCTAGCTACTTTCACTGGAAAAGAGTTGGCAACACTGGGCAGGGTTTTTCAGTTGGATGATTCTTCTGAGCGATTTTTTGTGGTTCCTCAAGATTATTCGTTCTAGCAGGGGATAATTTTATTGCATTTTCGGGCGTTTGTTATTGTGTGCTACAAGCCTTGTCATTGGTTCAGTTCAAAGTCTGATCACATTCCCACCACAAACTCCAGAATTTGTTTGTGACTCACTGAGACCCTTTCGAAGAAGTGATTGTTTAAATCTGACCTAAGTACAGCTGATGTGCTCAAACGTACCGTGGTAGAAAACAAACCAGAGTCCGATTCAACCAGACTAAACAACACAGGTTTGTTTCCTTCTGCCTCATTTTACCTCAGTTTTTGGCGTCAGGGAGGAAATCAAAGCCTAACAGTAAAACACATAACTTGCTCTTTGACAGTATCAAGTGAGCACATGCTCAAATGAGTGAGCAGAAGCACATTAAATAATTCCTGAATAATTAAGTTTTCAAAGTTTTCCCAGTTCATTTTCTCCATTAACGGGCTGTCTTGGCATCAAAATCAAATGAAGCATTGATCTGGATCTATTGTGCTGCTCTGCTTTAATCAGCTTACGCTTTTCAAGCAGATCCCAATAAATGACTTGAGTTTATAACGGCTGTGCGTTGGCCGTAAATCACTCACTAGTGCACGGTACGCTTTGACAAAAGAAGCAGTTAACACAGTTTACCATGGTGCTTTGAGTTGGTCAAAGGTGGGACGAAATCCAAGAGACCTCACAGTCAGTCAGCAGGTGTTGCTTTAGTACAAATGAAGCAGATGTGAGACCTTTATCTGTCACCATCTACTCACTAATACACATATATTTGAAAAGGTAGCTCTTGGTCTACAAAGCCTGATTTTGACCACGAAAAATGCTGCAAAACAGGGCATTTTTTAAATCTGTTATTGTCAGCGTGGAAACCCTCCACACATGGCATAAGTATACAGCAGCAACATTGGGAACTAATCACAGGTGGTGAAAGAAGTATTCAGATCCCTTACTGATGTAAAAGTATTAATGCCACACTGAAAAAAATAGCACACTACAAAAGTCCAGCATTCAGTGAAAATGTTAAAATTATTAAAAATCATTACTTAAATATTATTACCAGCAAAATGCACTTAAAATACTACAAGTAAAAGTACTTATAATGCTGAAAATTCGACCCATGTGTGTCTTATTATTATATATAGCATTATTATTACTGATACATTCATGTGAAATTAACATTTTTCTGTTGCAGCTGGTTGAGGTGAAGGTGAGGTGACTTTAAACATTTTATATGCAGTTGGGTAGTTTAAAATATTTTATATGCGTGTATGTGTTATATATTGTATGTAAAATCTGTAGTCTGCAAAGTAACTGAGGTGTCAAATAAGTGTACTGCATTAAAAAGTAATGTTTCCCTGTGTTGTGGTGCAGTAGAAGGATAAAGTTCCAAGTACAATTTACTCAAATTTGTACATGAGTAAATGTACTTACAGTAGTTATACAGTATTCCACCATTATGAATTGTGAAGTGTTCTCAGTGATGTATTTCTCTGTCTTAAAGAGGACCTCTTATGCGTTTGAGTTTTTGTTCCCTCTTTTCTTTAGTGTGTTATATAGTTTTTAATGCATGGAAAAGGTCTGCAAAGTTTCAAGTCCCCACCAGTCCCCCACAGAAACACTGCTCCTGAACTCCCTGAAACACCTCACTTGAAGTCACGCCTTTTCTTCCGTAGCATGGTGATGTCACCAAGTAATGCATTTGCATAATACCTGTCTAGCAGCTTGTTTAGTATGTCCTCAAACAAAGCCATTAAGAGCGGAGCTGGAGCAGAGTCCAAAGAGTTTGGTTTGGTAGACCAATCTCAACAGTGGCAAACTGGGCTTCTCGGGGGGTTCAGTATCAGAAAAGTAATGTTTTTTTAACATTAAATATCGTAAACAACAAAAAAATATGTGTGTACCTGAAAATAAGCATCCTCTTTAAGGTAAGGTCCTCTTAAACCTGCAGCCCAGGAATTAACCTTAGCCTTACTTTAAAACCTGTGCAACCTAAAAACCTTCGTAGCCTAAAATAAAACAAAACAGATACATTTCTAGGAGACAGGATGGAGAAATTCACAGGCAACAGCTGTGGAAAAGAGGCATAACCCACCATAATTGCCAAAGGTCTTTCTATTCAGCCAAACTCCTCACCAGATGATGATGGTCGTGCCATATTTTGTTTTGCTGCCAATCGCCATTAAACTAAAAGGAAGAAGTTTTAAGTGTTTTTCTCTTCCTCTGGTGTTCCAGACCGGCTGTAATCTAATTGTAAAGTGTGGAAGGAAAACTTCCAAGACATAAACAGCGAGTTAATGTGTATCTCTCTGTTCTTACCGCCTGTCTGTCAATCGGAGAGGGGGGAAAGCAAAACAACATAGGTATAATTTAGCATGACGGCCTTCTGGTGGCAGCTGGGGTGAAGAGTTCACTGTGTGTGTGTGTGTGTGTGTGTGTGTGTGTGTGTGTGTGTGTGTGTGTGTGTGTGTGTGTGTGTGTGTGAAAGATGCAAAGATGCTGCAGTAGTTACATGTATAATATATGTGGTACATTTATGTATAGTAAAGGAAGCATCTGAGCACTTGCAAAACACAGCAGCGATTGTTCAGACTTGGCCACGGAGAGGTCAAGTAACTGTAGCACAAGCACATCTATTCAAAGCTTTGAAAAATCAAGTGTGGCTCTCCAACAAAACTTCTTTTATTTAGATCCCAACCCATTACATTGGACCTACTGTCTCTTATTCTGTGTACTGACACTAAGAAAATGTCTTTTGACAACGGTGAACAGGCCTAAAGCAGGAGGATGACCCAGGGCAGCACAGGCTAGACGGGGTGCTGGGGGGCCCCCGGAGGCAACAGATCCATGATGAAGGACGAAGAAAGAACAGAGCGAAGCCGCAAGAGTTCGGGTGTGATAATGGATTCCCACATTAGGTCCATCAAGGTTTGATGATAAATGGGATGTGGCAGCAGCTTGGCATGGGAAGTAGAAAATCTGGTTTGAAGCGAGGCGTTGAGCAGGCCGGTGACTCTATGCTTGGTGGCAGGCGCTTGGGGCTTGTGTTGGGGATTTTGGAGACTTCCCCAGGTCACAGTGAAGAGTGGAAACACATGGTTTCAATGTGTTTCTCATCTCCTGCACTCAAGAGTGTGGCAGTGTCCACAGTTTCGCATTTGTAGCTCTGGAATTACTTTATGGTTAGTGAGAAAACGGAAACAAAAAAAGGTTGAAAAATCACAAGATTTCAACATTTGCTCCAGTCCCTTTCCACACCTTCCTTGTGCGTGTGTGTGTGTGTGTGTGACTGTGCTGAATTCCTGTAGAGTTCATGGGTAATGCTGGTTGAGAACTCACAGGTTTGAAAACCATAAATAACCTGAGAGGGACATGAAGACAGCAGCAACTACAGAAGCTTCAAATCAGCAGGAAGCCGCTTCACGGAGGGGTCACTCTCCAGTCATTCACTAGATGAGCCCATTTTACATGCAAATAATCACAATGTGACACTATTTGTAGGCCAGTTTGTACTAGGGGCGATCTTAGATTTGGTTTAGTTTACTCCATAATTTAGAATGAAATACTTACTAAAATAAATAGTTTAACTATTCCCATATTGCGACATCTTCACAATAAAGTCCCAAATCAGTAAATTTTCTGCACTGAGTTTGGTGGCACCGTTTACAAAAAGTAACTGTGTTAGCTGTTTTGCAGCATCCACTGTTATTTAACCTCCTCTATCAGGGTATAAACTGCTTCACAACAAGGTTTTTAGACATTTATGACACAGGAGTTGTTGGTATAAATTAGGGCTGTCAATCAGAGGTCAAGGGACCCCTTTGTAAAAAGCCATGCCAGTTTTTTAAATTTGTGTACCTAAGTAGTATTATTTAGCCTCCTTTGCGATAAGCTAGTATGACATGAGTGGTACCTATGAATTCTTAAGTTTTTCTAGTTTTATATGATGCTAGTATACAAGGTAGCTACAACCTCCAAAAGACTGATTGTGTTAATGTGTTAAAGAAATGGCTGGGCTATCGCTCTAAATATTGATAGTATCAATTACAAGGTGTATATTGGTATCGGATCGATACTAGTGTGATGAGATCGATACTTGTGTTACAGTTTCTCATCTATACGTCCAGCAAATTACTTGAATTTATTACAGTGTTGCTTTTGTTGACTTATTCTGCACAACTGACCTTATTGCTGACTTTATTTTTCACAAAAATCTGTGTGCAAAATAAAGTATTTTCTGTTCTGTTGTTTATATTGCTATATTTATATTTTTGTTACATTATCTTATTATTTTTATACCAGTAATTGTTTTATATTGTAGTTAATAAAAAACTGTTTATTTGACAAAATCTTTGTCCTGTGTTTTATCATAATCATAATCAACCAACTAAAGGAAAATTCACAAAATTATTCAATGATCATGACATTTCAAGTAAAAAGTACTGGTATCGGCATCAGTGATACTAACTCTGTATTTACTTGGTATCGGATCGCGAAAATAAAATTCCCCAGTATCGCCCACACCTAGAAATTAGTAGCGTCAAAACGATTTTATGTTAACGTATGAAATGAAATGAGTGTTCCCAGCTGGCTAGCCTGTTAGCTGTTAGCTCCCCAGCTACAGCAGTTAACCAAGAAGCCACAAGTCACCAAGCTTCTGTCCCTTCTAGCACTGTTTCTCAAAGATGCACACATGCATTTTTCTATGCCTCTTCCTTCAAGACAAATTACACAACTAGGTTGTTATTCACACAATTATATGCATTGTGAGTACTGGTCATCATGGTATTTTACTCATTTAGCGTTAATCAGAACAAGAAGAAGACACAATTTTTTCACTCTGTTGTTAATTTTTACACAGTACACACAGACCTGAAATACATACATGCGCAAACAGGACCTAATGCATTAATGGAGAGATGTCAGAGCGAGGGGGTATTTCCTGACAAACGGGGGTTTGGTGCCCTGCTTAAGGGCACCTCGGCAGTGCCCAAGAGGTAAACTGGCACCTCTCCAGCTACCGGTTCACATTCAGTTTTTGGTCCATGTGGGGACTTGAAGCGGTGACCCTCCAATTCCAAGCCAAGTCCCTACAGACTGAGCTACTGCCGCCCCCAAGGAGCTTGATCTTTCTGTAGTTCTCCAAAAACTCAGACACTTAAATGAACATGTAAGGGATACAGCAAGCCGGTCACTGTTGTGAAAGAAACCCTGATGCAGTTGACACAAAAATGGTCCGCTAGAGTGCAACATCAGAACTGCGCCCATAGCAGCAGTCTGCTATACATAGCAATAGTCTCGTCAGAATCGGGTATTCAACACAGCTACGAAATAAATAAAGATAAACATCATGGCAAATGATAATAAAAATGCACCTAAATATGAGAATAAGACCCAGGTTGACAGTTGACAGGTTGACATTAGTATTTCCATGATGTTCAGAAGCTGAAGCTTCTTCGCCTTAAGACCCATTTTTGGAGCCAGTTAGGATCATTTACAACACCAGCATACAAACACACACCCACGCAAACACATGCACACACAGTACTGACGCATGTTCACACACAAAGTAGAAAATGAAATCCAGGTGCATGCAGGAGTTTTCTTTTGCTCCCAGCAGGGTGTTAGAGGAGTTGAAAAGGTGAAAACAAGCCCAGACCTTAAGACAAGAGCAAAGAAAGGAAAGGTTGACCTTTGACTATGTTTGTTGGTCCAGACCCAGGCGTGAACCTCAAGCCCCAGGGCATGCTGAGAGTTTAACCAGGGGCCGGAGGTCACTGAGACGGGCATCGGAGCAACAGAGGGGTTAAAGGGAGGTAACATCTCTTTCAGTTGCCCTGTGACATGATTATTTTCCTCTATAAAGCCAATTGTCACTGTTAGTTATTATTAGTTAGTTATTACTACTTGAAAGTCATTTTTCAATCTCCAACCCATCTGTAACACATAATTACTCAAGTAGTGTAGCCTACTTCTACACAAATATGAGGTACTTGTCTGACAGCTTTAGTTACTTTTCAGATGATAGTTTTTTTATTCCCTTCCTATCCAGTGAAAGCCATTGTTCTCCAGATGTGTTGATTTTGAATGTTAGCGATAAAGTGAAGGATGAAGGGCTCCTTTATGTGTTCAGAAAATTCTACTACATCTCAAACTAAATAAACTATTTAAAAAGCCTCTGTCAATACTACTGCATTTATACGGTACATTTCAACAAATACTCAATTCATTATTTTTTATACCATTCTGACATTTATTTAACATACTTAATAAAACTTACTTCTCAGCATTTTGTTTTTACTTATAGTATAAGACTTTGTATTGTATACTTATTTGCACTGTGGTTATATGTTATTCATTAAAACAACTGCAAATATTTGTACATATTTTATATTTCTTACATTCTCATTTCTTATATTAGAATTAGCACAACATATGTGTATAGTGCACACACAGGACACAATGTTTGCAGTTAAAGTGTGATTAATTTCACTTTCAATTCCATATGATATATTCTATATTCGATATGATGACTACTGTGGGCCTACATAGCTTAGATTATGAGTGATTATAAGTGCACGTGATTGAATATTGCCGTGCAAATTAGTTTCTATGTCCCATATTATGTCAATGCGTTTATACGGCTACTGTATTATGCATCAACTTGGCTGTCGGAGGCGAGGACCAACGTAAATCGGCGCTACTCCTGGCGACTAAAGGGGGCTTTTGTCATGAAAAAAAAAGCAAAAAAAAAAAACTCCATATATTTGGTTTTCTAAATGTCATTCGATCCATATGACAACACAGGCATGTGCAGAGTAGGTATTTAGGACAAGTCAGGGCAGAAGGGAAGCCATTATGAAACCACATTATTATATGTGTTAAACATCTACAGTAGTAAAATGCAACATACATTTACTGCAGCTTCAATAATAATCCAGAAACATTATATATAATAGTAAAACACTCACATGGAACATTTTATTGCACTATGACTACTTTTATTTTAATTACTGTAAGTGGATTTCACTGATTTGCATTTGTTTAAGTAAGGTGTTGAATGCAGGACTTTTACTTGTATTGGAGTATTTTCACAGCGATGTATTAGTACTTTTACTTCAGTAAAGAATCTGAGTACTCCACCACTGCTGGTCTCCCATCAGCGTTACTGATCTGAGAAAGACTTATTCTGTTTTTATTCTCTTTTATTCTTCTGAGTACGTTATGGCTGAGGAGGGAGGGAGGGAGTGTGGTGGGTGAACCTCTTCCGGGCAGATCCACCTTAAGAGAAAGCCAGAGGGCTCCCTCTGACACGCTGACAGCTTGCCATGAGTGACGTGTGATCTGTACTAATTTCAGGACTAATAAATCTACCTGTCAGAGGAAGGAGACTTGAAAGGGCCGCTGCCCCGCGGCGCAGCTTAAATGCAACTGCTGTTGATGAAATTCTGTAGGCTGGAGAATTACAGCTGTCAGGAAAAAACGCCTACATCAGATCTGATGGCTCGCCTGGCTCTTTCTCTAACCTGTTCTCTGTCTCACACTTCCTCCCTCCCTCCCTTTTGCACTTATTTCCTCCCTTTTCGTTCTAATCCAAAATATGTGACATGAACTTTTTTCTTCTTTTTTTTTTTTTTTGAAAGTGCCGTGGGAAATATTATCTCTCCTCCAGCAGGAAATATTTCTCAAAATTTTCTTGTTTTTAGTTTCTTGCAACAAAACACACTCCGCAAGGAACAAAGCTAAATCATATCACACACAGCTGTTTTTCTTTTCCATTACTGAGCAGCTCTATTTTCTTATTGCTTTGAAGTTCAGGCTGGACTTTAGCCACTAAGAGACATATTCACTGCTGGTCCGTGACAGCTATAAACATCGTCTGAGGAGAAAGGCATAAACCAGCTGAGCGTGTTGCTGTATTTATGAGTAAACGAGTGGAAAAGCCATTGCTCTCTCTAATCTGTCATAAAGGGGATTTATGGGTATGTGATGCGAGGACCTTGTTGAGGTTGTATTGACTCATCTCATGCAAACAGACTCCATGAGGCATGAAGCTAGCCAGATTCCACATCAATCGACACACGATTCAATATTGAAATGTTCATACAGCAAACACGTATTATGTGTTTTTATTTAAGTAGAAATAAAATTAATTACTGACCCTTGTCTCTTTACAGTACATATAGAAACTGACCAAAGTCATGCCTGAATGTCTGTGGCACTATTCTTATGAAGGGTTGAGCTTTGAGCTAAATGCTAACATGCTCATAATGACCAGTGGTGGAAGAAGTACTCAGATCTTTTACTTAATTGAAAACTAGCAATACAGTGTAGAAATATCCTGTAAAGGTCCTGCATAATAAAAGTATAAGCATCAAAATATACTTAAAGTACCAAACGTAAAAGTACTCATTATGCAGACTGGCCCATTTCAGAATCATATACTGTATATTACCAGGATTATAATTACCGATGCATTAATGTCTTCATCAATTTAATGTTGCAGCGAGGAAACCTGGAGCTAATTTCAACTGCTTTATATACAGCTGTGTAGTTTAACCTATAATGATATATCATCATTTATTAGTTGATCCATATTTTCTATTATCTGTTGTAACAAAGTTAAAAGTAACAGAGCTGGGCGATATGGCGATAAGTATAAAGCATAAAAAAAATATTCGCTAAGCGCCTCAGAATTGTATTTATGTGCAGTACTTGACTAAATGTATTTAGGTACAGCCCACCACTGACAATGTTAACACGCTGATGTTTAGCCAGTATAATATTTGCCATGTTCACCATCTTCATGAGTTAGCATGCTAACATCAGCTAATGATCATAAAACACATGGGAATTGGTTTTGCAGGTATTTGGTCAGGAACAAAAGTAGCTGAACAGGTTGTTTTAAGATGACTTAAAGAAATACCAACAGCTATATGTCTTCAGATTTAGTGAAACAAAACTGTCAGTTCAGTCTGAATATAAAGCTACTCTTGGTATGGTAGGTCAGAGTTGATGGATGTTCGCATGAACAGTTTGGGTTTTTTGTTTGCCTCATTTAGCACCAAATCAGTGGTTACAATAATGCCTTGAAGTGAAACTGGGGATTTATTTAAGGCCTGTGTGATTATTTGTGCGGTCGCCTGGTGCATTTTATTGTGAGGCAATTTGCAGCAGAGTTGTCACAAACCCTGGTTGTAAAAAGGCAAGACATTTATTTAACCAAATCAAAACTACCAACAGTGGGGATTTATTATTTCAGTCGGTGCAACGTTTACATTCACCTCAAACACCCTGTCATATTATCAGCAGAGTTACAGCTGAATGTTGAGTGGGGGCAAAGAGAAGAAAAAGAAAAATCACGAGCAACAGTTAGAAAAACGAAAGAGCAAGATGGAGAGGGAGAGAAAGCACTCTGGGGTCCGTCTTTCAGTTCCACATCTGGCCCTGATATTTCAGAGTTAATTAGTCATGCAGGGGTTTTGTGTAGATAAATCTATCATCCCGCAGTGCACAAACCATTTGAGAAATGAAAGGAAGTGAGGAGATATACACAGTCCGAGCTCCTTCATAAATCACTGGCCCAGATTAAAAACAGGCACTGCAGTGATGAGAGGGAGGGATCAGAACAAGGCTGGCCTGGACTTTCTCACACAAAAGCACGTTTTCATGCACGCACATACACTTACTATCGTATATGTATGTATATATACACTAATATATATATATATATATATATATATATATATATATATATATATATATATATATATATATATATATATATATATATATATATATATATATATATATATATATATATATATATATATATATATATATATATATATATATATATATATATATATATAATATATATAATATATAAAAAAAAAAAAAATAAAAAAAAAAAAAATAAATAAATAAAAAAAAAAAATAAAAAAAAAAAAAAAAAAAAAATGCATATATATATATACGTATATATACATGCATATATATATATACGCGATATATATATTATATATATATATATTATATATATATATATATATATATATATATATATATATATATATATATATATATATATATATATATATATATATATATATATATATAATATATATATATATATATATATATATATATATATATATATATATATATATATATATATATATATATATATATATATATATATATATATATATATATATATATATATATATATATATATATATATATATATATATATATATATATATATATATATATATATATATATATATATATATATATATATATATATATATATATATATATATACATATAATATAGAAAATTAGTAAAATGTAATGGATAAACAGTTGAAATTTAGGCAAAAGCGTTTAATAAACGGTTAAAATACAAACTTAAATATCGATATATTTTAGCTATGCTAGTAGTACTAGCAGTAATAGTAAGCAAAAAATAATGAATAAACAGTTAAAAAAAATAGTTAGCTAAAAGAAATTAATAAAAAGTTGAAATAGCTGGCTAAAAGAAATAAATATAAGTGAAAATAGTTCGCAAAAAGTAACGGATAAACATTTAAATTAATTTGCTAAAAGTAATGAATAAAAAGTTAAAATAGTTGGCTAAAAGAAATAAATAAGAATATAAAATAGGTCGTGAAAAGAAGTTAGCAAAAAGTTAAAATAGTTAGCTAAAAGTGACGAATAAACAGTTAAGATAGATAGCGAAAAAAAATAAATAAGGAGTCAAAACAGTTCAAAGTAATGAAAAAAATGTAAATGAATAAAATGATTAGTTAAGGGGGCAGGAGCCAATCCAAGCTGACATTGGGCGAAGGCGGGGTACACCTTGGACAGGTCGCCAGACTATCACAGGGCCGACGCATAGAGACAGGCAATCATTCACACTCACGTTCACACCTATGGGAAATAATGACCCTAATCGGCATCGTCTTTCGACTGTGGGAGGGAACCCGGAGAAAACCCACGTTAACCTGAACCTGCGACCCTCTTGCTGTGAGGCCGCAGTGCTAACCACTGAACCACCATCTTTAAACAGACATATGAAGAAATACAACACTCTCCTCTCCCAGCTATTCTTTAGTGGGATTTCTACTCTACTGACTCCATCATTAGAGGAGTTGTTGAATGTTTACACAGTAAAACAAACTTACTCAGCAGCATATTACTCATAAACGTATGGCAGCTGTCACCATCTGCTGCTCTCTATCCCTACAGTACTCACTCAGCAGAGGAAGGAGTAGGAAGAGAGGAGTGACGAGAGGGAGGGACGAGGAGCTGAGAGACTGGCAACAATGACATGTATACATGGAGGAGGTCATGAGGAAGAGGATGAGGTCTTAGAGAGAGAAGAAAAGCCACTCTGACAGTGTTTGTTAGTTTTTGAGAGACAGAAGCCAGAGGGCACTCTTTGGTGTTGGGCTTCATTTGGAGCTGTCCACCCGAGCCTCAGTACAAGGCGTGTGCATGTCTGCATCTGTATAATTTACCCTGTAAAACATGAATGAAACTAGTTCTTTGTATGCAAGACAGTTGAGCAAGAATAATAAAAGGCAGGATTCAGGATATGTTATGTATATTTTAAAAATACAAGTTACTGTATGCCATAAAGCTACGAACTGTTCATGACATCCAGCCAGTGGTGGAAAGGACATTAAAGTGCAAGGTACTCTCTGAGGTACTTGTACTTTACTTGAGTTTTATGCTACTTTACTACTTCTGCTCCACTACAGATCAGAGGTAAACATGGTACTGTTTTACTTGCAGATTCTGATTAATAATAGAAAACAAATAAATGTATTATTATAAGTTATGATAAGAAAGGACCTTGCTTTTACTTTGTACTATTTCAGGGATATCTTGGGGCCTTAATGACATAAATAGGAGTTTGCGAGCCACTGTATAATTACACATACATACATATTATAAATATATATTTTAAGGCTTCTGATTCTGACACTTTTTAGGCTCAAAATGTGACTGTTTTAAGGCAAAATAAATAAATAAATTTTAAAAAGGGTAATAATGCAGTCCTGTGATAGTCTGGTGATGTGTCCAGGATGTACGCCACCAGCGGTTATGGATAATGGAGGGATAGATGGGTAATAATGCATTTATTTTAACTAGGCTTTTTGTGTTGTACATACCTGTCAGTGCGGATATGGTTTCGAAACAACATGGGAAATTATTATTGGAAATAAAATCAGAAATTTTGTGATTTCTTTAAATGCTCTGAATGTTGCACAGAGTTTGGTTGGTAGCATAATATCGCAGGTGGGTGGGGTTTTGCTGGGGGACATTTGGACTCACATGACCCACAGTTTCCCCCTGAACATACTCCCCTTTACAGTCACAGTCAGCTGCTGAAGATGGTAATAAAGATAATTTGCGGCGATGAGATAACTATCTGAAGCTAGAGACTGTAGTTTAGAGTTAACACATCAATTCAAGATTAAATTCAGAAGACGGACTAAGCTAAAAGTAATACTTTTTTTGCGAGAAAAACAACTTTCAGGGTCCTTTTATTTTAAAAATGTATCATTTCTTTGTCATGCTTGAGTTCACACTCTGCTTACTGTCAATCAGATGACACACAAACACACACACAGAAAAGTCTGTCTCTTCCAGGAAATTATCGCTCAACAGCATGTTGCCTTACAGATGTTACTGTCAATTAATTTCCTATCATAATTAAGGCCTGTTTTTTGCTGTCAAATTAATTTCAAGACAAAAAACAAGCAACTATAAACATGGAGGATTACAAGTGATTTTCAAAATTAGGCAAACTGGAAACTACATGACAGTTGAGAGTTTGTGAGCTGAACTTTAAATCACCTCAACCTTTAATTTAAGGTTGAGGATTTATAGGTTTAGAGAATTTACGATGAGGTTTGGGTGAGGGTAAGGGTGAAGGTCAGGAGAGGGACGAGGTCAGAGGTCAAGGCAGGGAAAGTGCTGAGTATTAACAGAATGTGTGTATTCGAGAGGGGGGTCAGGAGGCTGTGAAACAATGCTATGGTTTTAGATATTGAGAAATGAAAGGAAAAAAATGGTCAGAACAAACAATGTGAGGAGGAAAAGTCAGATAGCTAGCTGAAGCGAAAGATATATGTGAACAACATTCATTTATTTCAATATTTTAAAAGTTTTCAGAAGACTGAATTGTTAGTAGTTCCAGTTTAGACGCATTCCCCCTTTAAGCTCCTCAATTTTAATAAGTGTTCGAGGCCAAAAGAGCACAAATTATCCAATATTTCAAAAACATGTTTAGAGAAACTATATATATTTCATATATATTAATAGAATTTTGTAGTAAACTACCTACAGTATATAAAATAGTTGAAAATACTTCTTCAGCCACTCATGATTACCCTATGTGAACTTGGGTTCATTTGAATTCTTAGTGTTTTGATTTCTTTGAAAATGCAAAGAGATTGCGGCCTAAATATGCCCTGTGTCGCTTTTTTGTTATGTACCGTCCTGCCAGCACAGAGCGGACATGTAAGGCAGCCGATAGCCATGTGACCAGGAAACACTAAATCACAGATGAAACAGCAAGAGGGGGGGGGGGGGGGGGACTCTAAATCACACAATACAAAGAGCCTGGTGAAAGCACAGGAACATTGCTCCGCCGTGACATCGTCCCTCATAGCCTGCCTTCAAAGCTGAGCTCGGGCAGGAAGCAGTCATTCCCATTTCCTGTCTGCGTCACCCAGGGGGGGATGCCGGCACAACTGAGAGGTGCGAAGGAAAATCATGTTTGGATATATTCTTTCTTCCCAAGGACGTGTGAATCCATTGTGATTGCGACCACGACTGTTTCTTCTCCGAGTTGATGAAAAGAGATCGCAGCGGCACAGGAATCACATTTGTATGAATGTGAACTCTGACCATGATGAAGCTGTTGTCGTGGAAACACTGATGATGGGTTTGTTGGTGTCAGGGTTGGTTTGGTTGAAAGTTAAACAAAGGAAGACAGAGGACTTTTTCCAAACTATTAACACCTCTCTTGTCATTAGGGTTTGTACTTGTTTGTGTCTGTCTGTGAGCTTACATATCGTGCGTATAGTCGGTATTTAAAGCAATTCCAATCAATATTTTATATTTATGAATTTTAAATAGGGCTTTTCAATGTACCCAAAGAGGCTTTGGAAGATGAAAACATAAAACCAAGTCTGCAGCCATGCTGGTAGCTCTGTTAGGCTGTGCTCATGCACAGTGAATGCTAACACATAGATTGTTCTGCATGCTAACATGCAAATATTGAAAGCTAAATAGCACTAAAGATGAACCCTACTGACATTTTCTCCAAAGCCACGATATGATGATATTTATGGTTTTTAGTGACAACTATACTATAAGATTAAGCCATGCAAGTCTAAGTACACACGGCCGGTACAGTGAAATTACGAAATTGCCATCAAATTTGGTGCTGGTAATCATGGTGCCTACAGAATGAATATGAATAACTGTAGAGTTGCAATGATTCATTGATTGGTTGTCAACTATTAAATTAAGCAGTAATTATATTGTTAATCAATTAATTGGTTTGAATAATAATTTTAAGAAAAACAAGGCAAAGTTCTCTGATTCCAGCTTCTTGAATTTGAATATTATATATTCTTTACTCCTCTAGGACAGTAAACTGAATATGTTTGAGTTGTAGAAAAAACAAGACATTTGAGGGTGTCCTCTTGGGCTTTTCACCATTTTCTGACATAAATAGACCAAACAATTTATCGATTAATCAAGAAAAAAATCAACAGATTAATCAACATTCAAAAAAAGTGTTAGTTGCAGCCCTAATTTTTAGATCCCCTGACTTTTCCTCTCATGCCACCAGCAGGTTTCACAGGTATTCTGGGAAATTTCTCAACATCTACTTGATGGACTGGTACAATATTTTGTACAGCTATTCAAAGTTCCCAGAGGATAAACCATTCTAACTTTGTGTCACCTTTAGGTTAACAGTGTTGGTTCAGAGTGAAATATTGCGACAACTATTGGGTGGATTGCTATGACATTTTGTACACTTGTTGAAATTCCTTAACTTTTCCTATAGCACCATCATCATGGTCTTTGAAGAGAATTAGAGGTGGTTGTTGTCAGTGTAGAGATAAAAAAATGGAGGCTGTGACAACGCAGGATCTGACCAAGAGGTACTATGTACAAGAGCAGGGGGCCAAGTGCCGAACCCTGAGGGACGCCATAGGTAATAGCAGCTGTGGAGGATTTACAATTGTGTTAATGGACATTAAAATGTTGGATCAGAAATTGTCTGTTGGAGGTGTAGGATCTGAACCAGGTGAGAGAAATATCATAATACCAACAGCGGGATGAGGACTGTAATATTGGTAATATTAATAATAGTAGTAATTAATTAATTAATTAGTTCTGCTGTATTGGTGATGTGTTTAGCGCAGAACCCACATTAAAACAGAGGTTCTTTGAGTCTTAATGTGCTGTTATTTTTCTGGCAACGATTTGCTCAACACTTTTAAAAATGTGTGAATATACATACTGTATGTGAGTGTTGAGAAGCTGGCATGGTTGCTTCAGCCCAGACTCACCTGCTTCTTCTGTCACTCAGCAGTTGCCATGGCAAGTCAGCTGACACATCCTGACACAGCGATGTGACACCGTCGCCGTCGTGCTGCCAACTTCACCTGTCACCCAGAGGCCCACCGTGATTTGTCCTGTCAATCATTCACCTCTTCTTCCTCAGAAGGACAAAGGAAGGTAACACAGCCTCTGTATAACAAAATAAAAAACATAAGACGTGTTCATTTTCAAGTGGTATTAGTCTTGTTTAATTCAATTATGACGCAGTTTCAGGCTAGTAAGGATTACTGTAGATCTAAGGTGATGATGATGCTCATTTGGGTGGGTTTGATTTGTCGGGGATGCATTAAGTGAATGTGAACCCCATTAGCCCCGGATCACCAGACTTGTTAGCAGCAGCACCTTCTGCAATAATTTACAGCCCTTTCATCTCAACAGAATGTGTTTCTTGTAGAGCGTAATGGAAGTAATCCATTCTCCCTGTCAGTGCTGGAAAACACTTTGTTTTCTGTACAAATTGTGTTTGGGTGGAAGATGCTGGATGGCGGTGGAGGTGGTGGAGCGGGGAGCAGGACATTTTGCTGTGGGTATGTTTCATATATGCAGGTTTTGAGGACAGGAGTGTTTCTATATTTGTGCACAGAGGATGTATGTACAGTGAAGTAAGTCTGCTCTACATACTGTACTGTTTATGTGAACATGAATTATACAGTGTGACTTATTTGGACAAAATACAGCAACTGTGTTTGAATAGCCACTAAACACAAAGTGGTACATTTATTCATGTAATGTATATGTACAGTTTTTAGTATTTGTGCCTTACTTGAGTATTTCAGTTTTATGTTAGAGCTCTTCTTCTGCTAAATTAATTTATCTAATAGTTTACACACAAAACATATCCTGAGCTTATAGAATATGATGCATTGTTACAGATTAATCTACCTAGCAGTTCAAATGAGCTTAATATTGACTTGATAGCAGAATATATATGTAGTTTTACATTGGGTACATCAAGACAAACTCCAGCAATGCACTGCATTACCATGCTTTTGTGAAAATCACAAGAAGCCGATTGTAAAAATGGTCTAAATCAATGCAGCAGAGGCTGAGAAATTCTTAGTCCCTAACAAGAGTCAAGCTCCAACTCTTGATCCTACAATTTGCATCATGCTGAGACATTAATAGGGTGACGGAAACTGTAGGTTCTAAATTTCATATTTTATATATCTAGTTAGTTTAGTTAATGATAGGCTGTGAAAAAACAAAACAGTGAGCTGAAAGACGCTAAAACACACTATAAAGCTGAGGGAATGTGGTGATATTTCTCTGTGGGCTTGACCATGTGCGACGCCTTTCACATTGCACAAAAAATACTGATTAGCTTAGCTTTAACTACTTTTTGCTGATAGTAACTCTGTACTTTTACTTCAGTAAAAATTTTGATTGCTGGTAGCAGCTCTCTCTTTCCCTATAGTGTGTGTGGACTACAGAGCAGAGAGATGGCATTCAAACACTCAGCAGTCTGCTAACTTGTTGCTCTCCCTACCAATATTAGCTGCAGACTGAAATTCAACCGTTGTGTCAGGAGATGCAGTGACTCAAACCAAATAAGAGTAGACAAGCTAAAAGTAAGGAAAATTCTGCTAGGCACTAGGGTAATTTACGCATTGTAAAATGCCAGAGTGAACCTACCAACCGAGGGGAAACACTGAGGTTTTACTCAAGTTAAGGATCTCATAACTTCTCCCATCACTATAAATATAATTTTCTGGTGGTTAGTGTAGTCAACTCCAACTCTATTAAACTGCCCACATTACAGCTGTGCTTATTGATATCTGTGAACATATTCATTTAACTCAAGCAGTAACTGTAATTGTGTTAATGCCCACAGCAGTCTGTCTTTCTCAAAAGCTCTTTTCAAAAGTAACCTCCTTTCTGACCATATGAGAGCTGTGGAGACTAGCCTGGTGTATGTACGGTAAATTATACATTACCTTGTGGAAATGAGAGCGTTAGCAAAGATTATATATCAGCCATGAACATGATTTAGAATCCCACAATTAAACAATATTTGTTTACAAAAAGAACAGCATTTGATTTGTAGACTGCCTCTTTTGTTTAAAGCATTTTCAACTTTATTTTTATTCCAACTTTCAAACCAAAGCACACCCCAATAAAAACAACCAATCTTTCATCCTCTCCCATATATCCCCTCCCCCCTCCTCTTCCTCACTTCTACCCACTCTCCCCCTCATTCCTCTCACTACTGTATCTCCCACAGCCCCCACAGTCCCCTCATAAATCCTAGGACAGCAGCGCTTTAATGGATAATTAATTGATGCCGCTGCAGAACTGTAATAAGACAATAAATTACGACACAGGCCGGTGTGCTGTGTCAGTGTGTGTTGCTAATGGCCCTTCAGGGCTGGGGCAGGAGGCTAATAAATTAGACAGGTATTAACTGTTGTGTGCTAAGTAGCCCTCCACTGCTGACTGCCATGAGAGGAAAGGAAGGAGAAGGAAGATGAGGGGAGAAAGGAAAAAACAAAGGAAGAGACACCATTGCATTATTTCGTTTAGGTTAAAGTGACATTATAGCAGACTGCTGTGAAATCAGTATGAATATCCTCAGTGTTTGTTTTGACTTGTGTAATTGTAATTACCAAGAAGAGAAAGAAGTTAAAGTTTTAATTATTTTTCTGCAGCGTTAGGATCCCTTTTTGCAATTTATACTTTGTGTAATATTTGTGTGAACAGGAATTTTCGCAATATGACTTCATTTACAGCCACCAACGTTATACATGCATGCACTATCATTGTCGGACACCAGAAATCTTTAATTCAACGGTGGGTGAAGATACTGGCATCGTGTGAAAGTAGAAAACCCAGCTTGGTACTAGCTTGTTGCAAAGAAGGCAAAATAATGCTTCAAACTTGCACTCAATTTGGCAAGAAAAAAACTGGCATGGCCATTTTCAAAGGAGTCCCTTGACCTCTGACCTCAAGATATGTGAATGAAAATGGGTTCTATGGGTACCCACGAGTCTCCCCTTTACAGACATGCCCACTTTATGATAATCGCATGCAGTTTGGGGCAAGTCATTGTCAAGACAGCACACTGGCTCAGTGATGCTGTTGTTGCCTGTTGGGCTGCAGTTTGCCATGTTATGATTATAATTATATGTTTTGGTTTTTTTTTTTATCATAAATGCAGTGCCCTGCGATGGACGGGTGACCTGGCCAGGGTGTACCCCACCTTCGCCCATTGCCAGCTGGGATCGGCTCCAGGCCCCCCATGACCCCTAACGGGATAAGATGAAGATGGATTCATGGAGTACCTGTGAGGGTTTCTGGACAACATCTGTCATTGTTTTGTGTGGGTAATTGATTTCCAATAATAAGTATATACATACATTTGCATAAAGCAGCATATTTGTCCACACGCAAGTGTTAAATACTACAAATTTTCATTTAAGGCATATTTTGAACAGATACTAAATGTGTGATTAATTTGAGATTAATTGTGATTAACTATGGACAATCATGCAATTAATCATTATAAAATATTTTAATCGATTGACTGTCGCAATATTTAGTTGAAAGACATGGTCCACCATTGTTGGACCGTTTCGCTAATCTTTAGGACCAAACTTTGCAACCCAGGCTCAACGTTTTGGTCACAATAAATGTTCTTTGCTTTCCTGTGTCAACAAATATAGTCAGCCAAAGTTGTCAATGTGGCATTAGTTGTAACTGTGACAAGTGAAGTGTGAAGAGTTCAGCTATCTTACATGCTCTCAATGACTATGAGTTAACTTGTTGATGATCACGTTCACCATCTTAGTTCAGCTTCTTAGCTTGCAAACATTTGCTAATTAGCACTAAACGCAAAACAGAGTGAGACTGATACGAATGTCATTTGTTTTCAGTTATTTTGTCATAAAACTATGTATTTGACAAACTGAATATTTGACCTGATGATGGCACCAAACCAGTTAGTACAACTCATGAATGTCTGAAACAAATTACATGGCAAACCCTCCAATAGTTGACGTGATATTTCACTCACACCAGATATGAATTTCATGGTTTGCGCCAGAGGAAATGTCAGGGAATCACTAAATTCACGAGGATACATCATCTGGGAACCATGACTGTCTGTACAAAAGTTCATGGCATCAAGTAGATGTTGAGATATTTCAGTCTGGAGCAAAGTGGTGGAAACACCCTCCCAGAGGTTTCAATCTTTAACATTTTTGTCACAAATATATCAAAAAAAGTGTTATATCCACTACTGAAAAATGTAAAATATTAAGTTAATAACTTAATAAGGCTTCAGCAGTTTAGACCTTACAGTACTATACCTACAATCTCCAGATTTAGACACACAGTTCAGTGGTAAAACATTGTGGTCTCAAACGTCTGAAGCTCTCATCATGTCGAGTGTATAGGACTGTGTTGCTATCCAAAGAGGTAAATCACACTTAGTAAACAAGGACAACATCTCCCGCTTGGAAATGTGGAATTTCAGCAGATAGTCTCTAATCCCATTTTAATGGTTGTCTGATTAAGAGGTGAGGAGGATTAGTGTGTGGTGTGTGGTGCTCGTAAAATTCACCACATGTGTGCCTTTTAGGAAGAAGCTGGTGGAAAATTACCAATACAGGGGGAACAAAGACAAAGCGAAAAATTGCACAGATTAGGAGTGAGGAGAAGAAGAAGAAAAATGGCCGCCCAGTTATGTCGTTCCAATTAAAAATGCTGCAAATCTCTCATCTCCTAATGTTAGCCCTAACGAGCGGGGCTTAGTGGCAGTTATGTAGATAAAAACTCTTTCTGATTGATTCCAATGGCCAATTGAAATTTGTTTCACTCCACCTTATTGATCACAACCCGCTGGTTGAAAACTGTTAATTAATAATGATAATAAAAGTGCCACGGCTCATTAAAATCAACCACACAAGGCTGAACTCCGGTCTCTGTTCTTCATGGCTTTCACTTTATCTGGTCTTTCTTCTTCTTTTTTTTTTCACTTGTTTAAAAATCTCAGATTTTTCACCTCAGATCTATTGTTTCCTTGCTGACTTTCAAAACATCAAATGTAATAATATTCTTGCAATTATGATGATACTTATTATTGTCTTTACTAATTCAATCTGATGCTGGCAGGTAAGTGTCCTTCCCCACACACACAACCCTCCTCCATAATAATAATAATGTGTTGCTATATTCTGCCCATATATTCATCCTTTTATCTCCTTACATTTTTATGACTGACACTGCTGTCTGCCTTTACTTTGAAGGGTAAGTTCACCCAGTTTACAATTTTCTGACCTGCCTTTTAGTGGTATCTAACCATGAAGATTTAGATTTTATTTGCCCTGATTTTGAGATGCAGGACTCAGAGATTTCTGCCAATGAATGGAGTTTTCATTGGCACTACCTTCGACAGAAGAAATAGTCCTTATGAAAACTGTTTACACTTGACATTATCTAGAGTGTGAACTGAGACTGGGAGAAAAACATGAATGTACTTTTTCAATGCTGTGAACACCACAAACAATATTCCATTCACCTCCGTGGCAGAAATAGCTCAACATGACGATGTAACTGACATTTATTAATGTTCTTTCTTATATGGGTGGAAGCCATGTTGATGAGTGAACCAGAACAGTTAAGTTGGGGGCTGTAAGGCAGAACAATGAGCTAAAAGGTTATAAGTTACTATTGAAAAAAAAAACCTGTTCAATGATGTAACAAAACTAGGGATTGGTTAATGTGATAATAATGGGGAAGCAAATGTGTTTCAGTTTTAAAGCTAGAGTGATGATACTGGCAACTGGAAATCCAAAAACCATTGTACCAACCAGCATACATACTACGTTTACGCAAAAGAAGAAGAAGAAGAAGAAGATCTACCTTTTTTATTCCCCCAGTGGGGAAATTCAATTTACACTCTGTTTCAGTTTTAAATGCTACATGCACACAAACACACACACACAGCAGTAAGATGATACTGGCAACTGGAAATCCTCCCAAAGAATCCATTTGCTACCAGTTCACACTCAGGTTTTGGTCCATGTCGGGACTTGAACCGGTGACCCCCCGGTTCCCAAGCCAACCCCATACATACTACGTTGACGCAAAAGAGGCTTAATAAAGCTCCAAAAACTGTCATGGCCATTGTCAAAAGGATCCCTTGACCTCTGACCTCAAGATATGTGAATGAATATGGTGGCTAGGGAGATGTGGACAGTGTGGCTCGTCCATTTTGCAGAAAGAATTGGAAATAAGCTAGCTACGTTTTACTAACAATATATGTACTATATATCGTTATATTAGCTACACTGTGATTACTGTAAAAAAAAAAATGACGTAGAAAATCTTTGGGCGTTGGGGAATTGACTCATGGCTCTGTCTCAAATGTGTGAGAGCCTGTGGACAGCTGACCAAAATTTCTGACATGACAGAAATTCACCATGGTACAATATGACTACTGGTATATAAGATATATACCCACTGTCCATCAGCCAGTTGGGGTCGCTACGTAATGGCAGATTACACCCTATTGAACGATGGCACGGGATTGTCTCTTCAAAAACAGCTCCTCAACGTATCCCACTGAAGGGTGAAGATGTGATGAGGCGAAAGCAGCAGCAGCACCAGTAAAGCAGTGCTAACAGTGACTGTGGATGATGATAAAGCTGTTTGACTGGGTCGTAGCCACAGCCCTTGCTACTACCCCGCTCTGCAGCGAAGTGGAGCGCTTAATATATCATCAGTGGACACGACTGACACCACCAAAAGACAGAGTGCCCAGTGCAGCGCTCTCGCAGCCCGGGACCTAAAACATTCCTCCATATTTTTCGCCGGCTGTCAGGCCGTCTAATAAAGCGGGGCAAAATGGAGGGACGGTGCAGGAGCTGAGGGTGGATGAAGTATCTAGCACTGATGTAATATGGCTTATAAATCTAATTTAATTACCCAGTGTGGGGACAGGCTGTAGAAGCCATGACTGGATTTATTGTGTCTTAACTTGGCATCTTAACGACTTTGTGCTTTTAATATCATTACCCTGTAATTTATTCTTTTCTGTGCATGCGCACACACACACACACACACACACACACACACACACACACACACACACACACACACACACACACACACACACACACACACACACACCACACACACACACACACACACACACACACTGTATAGCCACAGCGCAGTCATAATCTTTTTAAGCAGGCAGCTTTACGGATCGTAGGACTCCTGAGCCGTGACAGTTATTGATCCATAAACTCCCGCTTTGACTCATCCCATGCCGTCCCTTTACGGTATGCCATCAAGGTGATATCACTGATACAGGCTTCCTTTAGGACTTCAACAAGCTCTATGTGGAGAAGGCAGGGTAAAATGCACAAGTCAGATATCCCTGTTACCACTACCACAGCCGGACCTGATAATGTCAGAGGTGAAGGAGCCCAGCCCCTTCCAGTGGACTCCATGGGACCTTATTTCAGAAAAAAATATGGTCAGTGGAGAGAGAAATAATTTTTTGATCCAGGTTGAATTGCTCCGTGAATTATACATATGATGTTTGTCAATTTAAAAGATGATTTTGCAAGTCAAGAAAGTCTGACACTGAAAATCCGGATTTATAAAGACAACAGTGTGGAAGTGACGTATCTTTCTCTGAAGCTACGATGCCTGTAGGTTTCCTACTGGGGTGACCTCACACCGGCAACGGGTCCTTGGATAAAACACATCAGGTCAGATAACATTACATTTGTGCGTGGAACGTAGCCAAGTTAGCTAGCTAGCTAACGTCGGTGACGTATGATAATGACACTAAGAAAAACCTACAATAAACTGAAACTTTCTTGACTTGCAAAATTATGTTTTAAATTGACAAACAGGGACTACCATTCTTATTATTTCCAAAATAAGGTCCCATGGGGTCCACTGGAACCTTTGCTTCTTATTCTTGAGGAGTTCAAGTTAAGTCTTAAACAAAGCACTCTTTATCAATAATTTTGAGCGAGTTAAAGAGAAACTCCACATATTTGGGTATAGATCTTTACAGGAGTACTATCTGAGTCAGGTTTGTTTGAAAATGACAAAAATCTGGGGTGTGGAGTTACAAAGAATTGAGCTTCTCAGACTTTTGTGAACCGCTGCTCATCTCTGCTTAAGGCTGTTGGTTGCTAACATAACCCACCCAAATCTCTGGTTGTCAAGTTGCATTGTGGGTAATGTAGGAGCCAGGTTTTGACAAGGAATAAGAATGTGTTGAATAAGAAAAACTATGACATCTCTGGTTGTGCTGCATCAATTTTTATCCTTTTTATAAACTGTCCATCGTGAGTCCAACAATGCTATAGGAGTGCAATGCTAGATGGGTGGATATACTCTAATACTCCTTTAAAGGCCTCCATGTGCTGAAAATTTCTCTGATGATGCAACAGCATCTTAAAGCTCTCTATCAAATCAATATCAGAATTGCATCTGACAATTTCTGTAACTTTATGGAAAGAGACATTCTTCCAATTTTGCCCTCTCTGCCCAGCGATTAGTCACATGTGCTTTCTCCTCTCTCTTCTCAAACTCCCACTTCATGACTTTTTGCATGTACAAACAACTGCAACACCCTGAATGTTTTCGAGTAGAGGCTGTCCGAAAGTGTGCGCCATTATATTTGTGTGTAAACATCAGTGAGGCAAGCAGCCAGGAGGAAGCTTCTTGGCATTCCATTTATCTTGACCACACTTTCACCTAGTTACATAAAATAAAACTTCATTCACGCTTGTTCCTCAATAAACTGCGATGTCTCCTAACACTATCTTCATACAATCTAGGTATAAAGTTCAGTATGCATGAGAAAACAAGCCTATTCATCCTTCTAGGAACATAATTAGATAGTAATAGGAGTAAGGGAACTCCACACCTTTGTTTTTACTCGACACTACATCACTCTTTGTTGTCTCTCCACCACCAACCATTCCACATTCTTTCATTGCAGCTCACCCAGCTGCTCGTCTTTATCTCATTTCATCTGTCTCCTCCCTTCTTACTCAGTTCTCTCATTCTTATTCCCCCACTGGCCATCCCACGCCCTCCAGTTCAGCCTGTCGGCTTAAATAAAAAAGACAAAAAGGTGGGAAAATAGACAGAGAGAATTAGGAAGAGATAGAAAATGAGGGATGGGAGAATGAGGGCAGCCTCACTCCTCCACTCTCTTCTCCTCCGCCTCCCACCATGTCAAGCAAATAGTTTCCAGAGGCCCCTGTTCCACATTAGCTTAGTTTGCTATTCAGCTGAGCCATCAACTTAATGCAATCCCCTAAATGCCTGCTGTAAGGCCTTACTGACAGTGACATATTTGTTTTGCAGCCCTCTGCAATCTGATGTCTGCCACCGTGCTCAAGATTTGATTAATTCCTCTCCTTTTGAGTCCTGTAATTGGTTGCGACTGCGCTGGCAAACAATCACATAGTGTTTCCTGCCTGCCATTGGTTGGTAAGGTGTTTGGAAACTAACGAGCCAAAAGTTTAAATTAACTGTACTCACCGAAGGCGACATTTGACAACAAACAACCAGTCATCCAAAGACCATTTGTTCCACATTTAATTGGCCATCTGAAGTGATTGTCCAATCCTGGCTTAGCAACTGTAACGAGGTAAGCTTTGTATTTGTCCACACGCTGAAATACATGCATGCATTCAGAGTTTGGAAGGTGGTTTCTTTATGTAACCTTTCCAAAACTAACAACACAAGAGCAAATGTGTGAGAAATGGATAAAATAGATGTAACGTAAGCTGCAATTGCATGATCAACTAACTAGTATACAGAAGTGAGCAAGCATTATTTCCAAAGCCAATGAGCATGTCAGCAGTTACCTACATTATTATGTTGAATTACAGATTACATGTTGTCTAGTCAATCTTGGATGTTATCAGAGTTTAACCTAATATTGCTCTTTATTGGAATTATTGAAAACTATTGAAAATAGTGTTAGGTTTGCTAAACTCATCAATTAGCTCCTTAACTATCCTTCTCTACATGTTGTCCTCATACTCATTATTTTTGGGGTTTTCAATCACAGCAACCACTTGATCCACCATCTAACAGAGGGGCTTTGCGTTCAAGTGGTTAAGTTGTGAAGAACACTGCTGATTCGGACAGTAATGTTAACATTGCCGTTGCTGTCCGAATCTAGAAGCCACAGAGGCTAACAGTTTAGGAAGCCGGCAAGTGGGTAACATGCAGGAAATGCAAAGGCAAAATAACAAAGGGGAAAGATGAGGTCGTTGAGAACACCAAGAAAAACAGTATATGGCTAAAATTACAATATACTGTACAATATTAACATAATATGCATCGAGACATCAACTCATGGGCGCCACCATTTCTCACAATGCCAACAAACACATACAAATAGTATGTTTCTTCATATGGGCCCATATTTAAACATGGTAAATACATTTAAGGCACCAATACATTGACGTTTTAGAAGCATGTTGTCTCCAACTAAATCTCAGCTTGTAGATCAAATAGTTGACAATTAACATGTTGGTTATTTACAGACAACACTTAGCCTGATGGGATTTAGTCAAATGTGTAGAGTTGTCTGAATAAGCAATATCCGGCCACTGTGTTGGACGGGGAAGACCGAGGGACATGGTGTCGAACAGCAGGAGCACCACTTCCTGCCCTACCTTCTACTTCCCATTTTACTCCCCTCTTTATCTTCTTCACCTCTCCATGTGTCCAATCATCAATTGGCTTCGACTGACAATGGAACACAAGAGACCACAGCATCCATCTTACAGCTGAATCGGGGCGAAGGTGGGAAGGTGAAGTTGGAAAACTCCAGTCTAATGAGATCTGACCTCCCCACCCGTGACCCATTGGTTCACATATGGTTGAAAGTAATGGATGAGAGGTCAAGAACGAAAATCATTGACCTATATTAAAGACGAGAGAGACGAAGAAGAAGCAAGTTGGGAGAAAATGAATCGCTGGAAATAACAATATGGCTGCTTCAAGATTATTTCTTTTGTCTGCATTTTAAAGCTTTTTATGAACTGGATTCATTTATTCTCCACATAACCACATACATATTTCCTTGGAGCATTTAAAAAAAAAAAATACTCCCCTCATGGCCACATGTTGACGAGCGAAGATGGATCACATGCAGCACAATTTATGAGGCTCTATCTTAAAACCCTGAGGCCGTAATGGGATTTATGTACAATTTTGTTTGTTTTGGTTTTTTTTTTGGTCTCTTGAGATGCTGCTTGTGTCTTCTTAATTATAGGGAAATATACTTTAGCTCTACAGCTTTTCTAACTTCTGGCTCTGTTTTTGCTTTTATTGCGATCACGCACATACATGTGACACTTATACAATCACGTAGAGCACAATGCCCTCCACTGTGTTGCGGCATTACTAATATGAGTCACATTTGCTCTCCTCGCTGCTGGTGCCTATGGAGTTGTATTAAGGTGACATGTGACCTGGGTCACACTAATGATTTATATCCTGTGTTTGCTGTACACACAGTGGCAAAGAGCCACCATACTGCACACACAAACACATACACAGGCTCTGTCATATTTTACACCATTAAGACACCAGCTGTTACAGCACTGTCTGCATTCATTACACATAATAGGACTATTCAGAGTGTGTGCATACAGTACACACTTACACGCACACCCACACAAACAAAACACACATGTAAGTGCATTAAGTAGTCAGTCACTGGAGCAACATCACATTGTTTTTCCATAGATTTGCAACAGATGAGCCATACTAGTTATATTTAATAACTGCATGGTATCTGTACATTACCCCCAGACCTTGTTGAAGGAAATTCCAGTTTCCTACAACCAGGCTTTAATTTTTGAGGGTGAAGTTTTGTCCATCACTCCTCTAAAGCATCTGTAATGTTAAAACAGTCCTCAGTAAGTTATGTATTGAGATCTGGGAATGCAGTGACTTAAGAAAATTAAGTCAGTCATGTGAGACAGACTTATTAAGATAAGAAAGCAAAGATGAAAATGATGTACAGTGATTGCAAAAACTTTCTGTTGTAAGGATTCATCGCAGTTTACACACCAGCGTCCTGGCTCAACTTTGACTTACAGTACTTACCAATATAGTGCAATGTTGCTGTTTTCCCAGGTGTCAAAAATAAGGTTGGCGTGCCCCACTAGCTATCTTACAGCCACTGCTCTGCACTGCGCTCATACAGCAGTCACAGCTGACAACACCGTCCCGACAGGTGGTGCTGTTGCAGAAGCGCAGCATTCACCCTCCGGTTCCACGTAAGGCAGGGGTGTTAAATTCAATTTCATGCCGGGTCACATCAGCATTATGGCTGCCCTCAAAGGGCCGGTTGTAATTGTAAGACTATATAAATATATCTACTCTTGATCGTATTACAAAATTGCCTCTGCATTTGATTATTATTAGTTTTAGTAATAATCTATTTAATAACTACCTCTGATAGCAAAAGTCTAGGAAAAATAGAAAGTGTCTGAAAAAGGAATGAGATTTGAGCTTTTCAATTTTTTCCACAATATTTTTGTGACTTTGTTTAATGTATCCTCAATAGCATGAAGATCTCTGTGTTTGCAGAGCCACAAGCCTTACAGAAAGACTAATCCTTTGCTTTTAGCAGTTTTAAGATGAAGCTTTTATTCTACCTGTAAAATTTAGAATTAAGAAGAATGTGTCATGAGAGCAACAAGAGTTCAACAAGACCTGAGGCAACTTTCTGTTAGAGCTGGACGTATCAATACCAAGGTATCGGTATTGCATCGATACTACCATGATGAGGTCAATTCTTGTGTTGCAGTTCTCGTCTATAGTAGCGTCTCTCCAAGTGTAAACAGTCTCTCTCTCTCTCTCTCTCTCTCTCTCTCTCTCTCTCTCTCTCTCTCTCTCTCTCTCTCTCTCTCTCTCTCTCTCTCTCTCTCTCTCTCTCTCTCTCTCTCTCTCTCTCTCTCTCTCTCTCTCTCTCTCTCTCTCTCTCTCTCTTATTTTTCACAAAATTATTCAACGATCATGACATTTCAAGTAAAAAGTAACGGCGATACCCTGCATTTAGTTGGTATCGCCCACCCCTACTTTCTGTATCTGCAACGCTGGCTCAGACTCTCTTAAGGTGGGCGGTTAAGGTGGACCAGCTTGGCTCCTTAAACTGACAAGCCGCTCCTCTGAGTTTTGCTCAGCTTTTTTAATTACCGTAATCATTAATATTTTGTAAAATGCTTAATGTCGATTAACAGTTAATTATTAATGATTATTGGGGGCGGCAGTAGCTCAGTCTGTAGGGAGTTGGCTTGGGAGTGTGAACTGGTAGCTGGAGAGGTGCCAGTTTACCTCTTGGGCACTGCCGAGGTGCCCCTGAGCAAGGCACCAAACCCCCAACTGCTCGGGGCGCTTGTCAGGAGCAGCCCCCTCACTCTGACACCTCTCCATTAATGCATGTATGTGTGTTTCAGGTCTGCATGTACCATGTATGAGTTAAACAGAGTGTAAATTGAATTTCCCCACTGTGGGACTAATAAAGGTAGATCTTCTTCTTCTTCTTAACACCCCGAATTAGAAGGATACATAAAGGTTGACATGATCATTTGTGTTCATGCTTTAGATAATGAATGGTGGATGGATGGTGACGTATGCCCAATACCTTAGAGTGGATTATGGGTAATAGATAGATAAAATTATTCATCTATCTATCTATATATACATCCACAATTTAATTGCACTTAATGTCACCATTGATATTTGTGACGGTGAAATATTTAAGGTGGATTAGCAGCTCTTGAAGGCGAAGATAAGGCAGGTATTGTTGTGGTTTTGTGCCACAGAAGAAGCATTCTCTCACTGTTTAATGAATTGTTTCTAAAAGAGGTCTCAATAATCACTTAAACAACAAAAAAAGAGCATCCTCCAGTGAAAACATGAGGGCAGCCACTCCCCGACCTGCTCGGCAGCCGTGGTCAGCGTGTGGCGCGCTGTCAAAACACGCTATGCATGTCAGCGCAGAGGTCAGGGCTGGGCGAAGAGGAACTGGCACTCCTCAACCTCTCTGGGCGGGGAAGGAAAGTGGGAGGTTTGTGACTGACAGAACCCACAGAGAGTGAGAGTCGATCAGTCACAGAGCGGCCGGCCTTGGCCACAGAGAGATGGAGGGAAAGAGCAACCACTGCCAGCAACATTTTACTGGACTGTGAGTGGAAAATCCGAAGGTTATAGGAATATCTGGTCCTTGTTTTCCCTTCACCGCACACTCTTCTGTTACATGTGAACAGAACCAGAGTGACCAAAGCTATGGAGGAAGAAGTAATAATACCACACTGTAATAATACTTTGTTACGAGAAAAAGTCATTCCTTGAAAATATATGTAAAAGTTCAAGTAGAATTAGGAAAATGTACTTAAACTATTAAACATATTATTATTACTCATGCATTAATGAAAAGGTGGAGCTCATTTTTATTTTATTATAGATTAATTTGCTGCTTATTTCCTCCATTAACTTATGGGGGTGGGGAAAAATTGATTGATTCATTCATTTTTTTTAATGCCAGATTGATATATTTGTTTCATTTGAGTCTATGCAGAGGTAGAAGGAAGTTAGCACTTTTATTGTTGTAGTCAGAGTAACGTGACATCATATGCGTTCCATATCCATCAACCAAAAGCACAGCTGGCCGCAACAAGGAAGTACAAAACAGTGGAGGGACGGTGTGGATATGACCTGCGCCCTCCCATTTTAAATCCAAAGTGGTAAACACTACACATACAGCAAAGCATGGAAACACTTTGGGTTTTCCCACATTGCAGGAAAAGCAGAGCTAGACATCACGGCTAAAGCTGCATGCCAACATCATGGACGAGAAACATTACTGTATTGAGGTAACGTGCGGTCACTCTCATCTCTGTGGTCGAATGCGTCGACGCTACACCTGTAGAGCTCCCATATCCTGACATTAATGCATTCAGATGGCCCCAATGGAGCTGAGCATGGATGGATAAAGAGAACGAAGGTAAGCAGCAACTTGGAAAAGTTAGAGGAAGTATACACACGTTTCAAAATAAGGTGTTAACAAAGGGACCTGTATATACAAAATACATATATGGAAATAAGATTGATTGGATTATATTCATCAGAAGTATAACACATTACATGTCCCTTAAAAATTAAAAAGAAAATGCCATTAATTTGTGAGGGAAGTCTGTGAATGTTCTCATTCATCCAGATCATATTCATAGTCAGTCTAGTCAGACTAGTGGGGACTAGTCAGACTGTAGCGTTCGAACCGATGAAGCCACTTGGATAAGGGTCGAAACGTCTTCAGTCCAGTTGCTTTCGATTCAATTGTTGCCAGAATTTGTGAGGGAAGTGACTTTATTCTTTTTATTTTTGAGTTGCTGGAAAAATATGTCATAAATAATGCTTGATGACTGATATATTTGACTTCAGGCCATCTGTGACTACATACATGCTGAAAATCAAATATTTTTACCAGATTTCTTTAGATATTTAGATGTCCCTAGAAGTGTATAAACCTCTTTTCCCTTGGTCTAGTGTTAAAAAAGATATAATATTGAATCGCAATACATGTTGAATCGGCACCCAAGTATGCCGATGTTTTGAATCGGGAGATAGGTGAATGGTCCCATCCCTATTAATTGATTGAATGCTGGATTTGATATAGTAGTAAGTAACACTAAGAAATGCCGTCACAATTACACAGAGCTCACAGTGACACCTTCACAGTGTTTGTTTTGGCCAACCAACAGGCCAAACCTCAAAATTTTCAAAAATAAATTAAAACAATTAAAAGGAAAAGCAGCAAATTTTCACAATTGAGAAGCTGGAAACCATGAAATGTTTTACTTGAAAAAAATAACTTTAAAAATTCAGATATTAAATATTTTATAAACCCTTTGAATGTTTTTAATGCAAAAAGCTTAATAAATCTGTCAGACAATTTGCCTCAGAAATGTAGTGGAGGTAGAAGCTGAAAGTGGAAAAGTGAAAAAAAAAAAAAAAAAAATCAAGTAAACTACAAGTACCTCAGAATTGTACTTCAGTAAAGTACTTTCCACCACTGCACAAAAGAAAAACAGCCCCAGATGGTCAGGATGAAAAAAAATAGACAGAGCTTTTTTAAAATAAGCTGTATGAAATGGGTGTTTTCGGTTCACATGTGGATTTTTGTGCGTGTGTGCGGCGGCCATGGATGTATTTTACTGTGTGAATACATGCGTGCGTGTGTGTGCATGTGTGTGTGTGTGTGTGTGTGTGTGTGCTGAAAGTGATTTATGGGGCCTGTCTTCCTCTGCCAGCAGTTTGTCTCTTCTAGCATGGAGGATGAATGGCCCACTGTCAGCCCTGCCTCAACTTCTCCTACTGGTCTCTCTCTCAAATTACCTTTCTTCTTCTCTGTCCTCCCCTCTCTTTACTATTTTATCTCCCAACACGCTCCTTCCTCTGCATGCACCTTGTCATCCTCACTTCCTTTTACCTCTCTTCTGCTCACTCAGTTGATTTGATCCTTTATTTCCTTCGTTTCGTGACCCCGCCTCTCCCATCTGTCACGTCTTCTCTGTGGATCTGGTGTGTGCTTCCACCAAATCCTCGACCTCTAATCTGATCTCTGATTTCAGGGACACTTTGTTCGAATGTGGTGCATCCGTTTTCAGCAACTCTGTGTCCATATCTACTTTCTATATACTGTCTGATGTTTCATGGGCTGGATGTTGAGTTTGCGTTAAGCTGACAGAGCTGAAAGCAAAGTGATACCTGACTCATTTCAGTGGTGGAATGCAAGTACATTTACTTGAGTACTGTATTTAAATTTGAGGTACTTCTCTTCATACCACTTGCTACTTCTACTCCACTACTATTCAGAGGGAAATACTGTACTTACTTGTACTTACTTACTTCACTATAGTCATTTGACAGCTTTAGTTACTAGTTACAAATTAAGATATATGAAAATGTTCGGCTGAAATGATTAGTCGATTAATTGACTGAGAAAATGAGTTGCCATCAAAGTCATTTTCTTAGGCAAAAATATTTCATGGTCCCAGCTTTTCATCCGCTCACTCCTCCATTTCCAAGACTGTGGTAACATGAGCCGCCGAGTGCAAAACTATGATAATGCTGTTCGCCTCACTCAGAGGCCATCTTTGCCATAATGACACTACCTTTGGAGCAACGGAGGTCAGGCAGCAGCTGGCGGTAGCATGGTTTAGCACTCTGTGGCTCATGTTACTGCAGTTTCACAAGCATGTCAGAAAACTACGGTGGCCTTCAGGTAACGAGAAAATGTAAAAGGCTCTCTCTAGAGCTAGTGTTTGGTTTGTTCATTCTGGACTACTGTAGAAACATGGTGGAGCAACAAGGCGGACTACATGAACTAGACCGGAGTGGGTCCATCGTGTTGCTCTGCCATGTTTCTATGTAAAAATGTGACTTTGAGGTACAACTACACTCGCACATGCAGAGGGAGATGACACCGGTGGCGGTAATCTCTCTGGTGATGGCGGTACAGTCAACGGAGGAGCACTGGGAGCTGCACACCAGGCCAAAGTTTTGAAAATTTGCTGTTGATTTCTACCAAAGCTCCAGAGTCCAAAAATGGTACTCGGGCCAGCCGTATTTCTGGCAATGTTGTTGTTGTAGATGGATTGAAAACGCAGTTGCATTTAAACTTGTGTTCCATGTGGTCACAATGCGTCCTTGACCACCTTCGGAGGTGGTTTGGCCAATCAGTTCACAATCCGTCCTCAATGCATAGCAATGCAAAACAGGTGTAAAGAGAGTCTTAATTTCAGGTGCTTATACACTAATGAAAACATAGTTAGGAATTGTTATTATTATTATTATAGTTATTTTTAATAATGATGAGGTTTGGGGATTGTTAGTAGGACAAAACAAGGAGTCACTTTGTGTAACTGTGATGACATTTACTATTCACTATTTTGAGAACTTTTACAAACCAATCAATTGATCATTGGAGACAATAATCAGCAGAATAATCCACAAAGAAAATAACAATTAGTTTTGTACAAAACTGTCTTCAATTAACTCCACCTCACCCAACTACAACATGGAAAATCCAGCTTTTAAAAAGACATGAGTAATAGTAATCCAAGTGTTCAAAAATGTTAAATTATTGATACTTATGCATACTAAATATTATTATTGAAATGGTTTCAATACTCATTTTCCACAGTATGGATACATTGGTACCAGTTGCACTTTCTGCTCTCTCTTCTCTCTGAACGAATTGACATACTGCTATTTCTCTTTTAATAAAAATCTAAACTTTTATGCCCTCAATGTTGTATAAATCCTTCCCTGTGATTTTGAAAATGGTATTGAATATCACCGTTTTTCAAAATTTTGTATCAAAGTTACAATCCAATGATATATTATACTGTACAATAGTATAGGGGACATTTTTCTTCATTAAGCGCTTAGTTAAGTATTTAAGTATATTTCTTAAAGTACAACATTTTCATTGCAAGACTTATGCTTGTAATAGAGATGTAGGAGGCTTGTGCAGCATACTTGATATACGTTTTTTTTTGCGCAAATCCTCGTTTCCCTGAATCTCTACAACAGAAATAGCGAGTGCAAAGTTAGGGCGAACCAGCCACAAGAGCCACATTTAATGGAAATACCACAGGTTGAAATATAGTGGAATTACCCTTTAACACTTCAAAAGGCCTAATGTAAAAGTTCAGACCAGGATGAAATAGCAGAAAATAGTCAAGAAGCATTGATATTTTTATTTCTAAATCTTATTAGCCAGAGTACCTTTAACAGCACACTGTATATCTTCTAGCAGCTGTGATATGCCAACAGGCTGAAGAATAATGCCTCCCACTGTCATTAATTGTGCTGTCATTATCATAATTTAACATCCTGCTCACCCCTCTCCATCTTTATCACTGCCTTTTGCTGTTCGGTCATTAATCAGACTGAAAGAAGAGGGAGGGAGAGAGGCGGGCAGACAAATGAAATAAAAAAAATGACCTCTCTATCAATCCCATTTCCAGCACATTAGAAAGGAAGCACTTTTTCTTCCACTCCCTTTATGCTCGCAGCCTTCCAGTGCTAATGGTAGATATACAGTGACATGGTAATGATCTGGCCACGGCTGCAGCGCACAGGCTGTATTGATCAGCGGCTGATTTATTGCAGGTTACGGCTGATTATTGGGCCATTAATCAGTCTAGGATTACGCTATCAATAAAACTGCTTACATTTGTTTGTAAAGTGCTTGCCAGGGCACGGGGAAGGGCAATCCATGTCTAAGCATCAGCAACACACAGCAACTATTTCAACTCCAAGACTGGATATTTAAAGAGAGACATGCCTCACCAAAATTCTCTGAATGAATATCCATATTAGAGACTGGAGAGATAAAGAGGTGAATTGCTTATGTACTGCATGTGCCATTTGTAACAATATAAAAATGGTATTATTATTATTATTATTATTATTTTAAACTAGGGCATTTTGCTCACTCAGTTGTATGAGGTGCTGATTGGCTGTCAGGAATACTCATACCTAAATGGAGAAATAGGTCAATGGTTAATGTTTGGTTGAGTTTAGGGCTCAATAACTACTCTATTAAACTTGCTTTAACTGACTTTTCTTTTCCATTTGGGGGCAGTGGAAACAAGTTAAGTACAGAACACTGACATATCATCCTCTTTTTAAACATTCAGTATTTATGGACCAACATGTTCATTTATTAGGAGTCATGCTTGTGTCTACCTGATGAATGTCCACTCTCTTTTAACTCTGTTTTTGGTCTCCACCAACTCCTGATGGAAATAACTGTCTCTTTAGCTGCTAAATGCTCCACTATGTTCACCAGCTAGTCTCTAACTGTGTCTGTCTGCTGTTTACGTAGTGTATTGTGGGTTTTTAACAGTTTACTGCAGCAGAAAATGATGCTATTAGAGTGGTGAGAATGAACCAAAACAGTCAAGTTGCGGGCTGGAACTCACTATAAAGCTCTGTAAAGCCAAGGGGGGCTGCCAAATGGGGTAATAATAATAAATAACTACCCTTTTCGCACTTTCACATTGTTGTCATTTTAGACATTATTTAATATCATGAAAATTTTGGTAATAGCTGCTTAGGCATGGCCATTACGGAAGATCACGGTCAGAAACCAACATCAATTATTTGTAGTAATTAAGTATTTGTTAGTTATTTGTTGTGATGCACTCTCAGCCCAGTCCTCTTGGAATTACATCCACTTTGTACACCAACCCATCCACCCAAACCTCCAACTTAAGAGGTTTCACGGTCCTTAATCAACATCATGCTACTTTTGCCTTTGCTTCAGATGGTCAACAGTCCTAATTTGCACAACCACAAGAGGTTGCATGACATGAAAGCGTAAACATTAATCATTTTAAGTGTTTCAACAAATGACTAATGCTGTCTTTTCTCTGATGAAAACAATATTTTTTTTTCACCCCAGCTGGTTTAAATCTTACCAAAAAGACAGGGACTCGGTAATTGCAATTAAAAAAAAACGGAATTTCCCTACGGGGATTAATAAAGGTTCATCAAAAAGAAAAAAATTCTGAGTCAAACAAAATCAGACATGGAGTTCCCCAAGGCTCCATCTTGGGGCCTCATCTACATGCTTCCACTGGATTAGATTTTGGATAACAACAAAATAAATTACCATAACTATGCAGACGACACACAAGTTTACATAACTCTATCACCAGGAGACTGTAGTCTACAATATATAGAATATAGTAAGGACTGATATATAGCAAGGAGTGGGTGTATTGAGCAAGTCAACTATTGGAGGTGCCAGAATTTTCCCTCAGTTGAACAAAGACAAAACTGAGGTCATAGTTTTTGGAGCCATAGCGGAAAGATTAAAGGTCAGTGCTCACCTTCAATCTGTAATGTTAAAAAGCACAGACCCAGCCAGAAATCATGGTGTAATCATGGACTCTGACCTGAGTTTTAACTGCTATATTAAGAATTACAGACAGCCTACTAACACCTGAAGAATATAGCAATAATTAAAGGACTGATGTCTCAGCAGGATTTGGAAAAACTAGTCCATGCATTTATCTTCCACAACATTGACTACTCTAACAGCGTCTTTACTGGTCTTCCTAAAAAATCAATCACACAGCTGCAACTGATTCAGAACACTGCTGCTAGAGTCCTCACTAAGACCAAGAAAGTGGATCATGTCAGTCCAGTTCTGAGGTCTCTACACTGGCTCCCTGTCTCTCAGTGAACTGAATTCAAAATACTTCTGCTGGCTTATAAAGCATTAAATGGTTTAGGGCCAAAATACATTTCTGATCTTCTGCTATGTTATGAACCATCCAGACCTCTCAGGTCATCTGGATCAGGTCTACTTAATGTCCTCAGGGTCAAAACTAAACATGCAGAAGTAGTGCTCAGTTTTTATACACCAAATATTTTGAACAAGCACCCAGAAAACTGCAGAACCGCTCCAACTCTCAGTTGTTTTAAATCAAAGCTTAAAACTCTCCTGTTTGCTGCTGCCTTTGATTAAACCAGAAAATGATCTTATACTGCACTATAAATTTTACTAACTTTGTATTTTAGCTTTCTTTTGCTTTTATTTTCAGATTGTTTTTATATTCTAATCTTTGTTTTTATGACTGTTTTAATTATGTCTTAATGTTCTTTTGCACTTTGTTGCAATGTTCTTGATTGTTTGTGTAAAGCACTTTGAATTACCCTGTTGCTGAAATGCGCTATACAAATTAAGCTGTCTTGCCTTGCCATAAATCTACAGAAACAAAACAGAAAATGTACAAACATAACTCTTATTATTTTTTATACATCTTAACTGATGGCTTATGAATAATAGATCAGTTACAAGCCATTAATAAGAACACATACTTATTATGTTGTGAAAAATATCTTTTTTGTGCTTATCCTCTCAATTTGGTAATAATGCTCTAATAAAAGTTGGGAATCCAAATGCTAAAGTTATTAGTAACTAGAGCAGATGGACGTCAGTGACAGGGACCCCAGAAGTCCCTGTTATTAATGGCTTATAATTCATTATAAAGCAGGATTAGATGTCATATTAATTATACTAATAAAGTGGTACCAAATAATCAAAAATATAAATAAAAGTATGTTTGAATGAAATCAATTATGCATGCTATTTAGCCTCCAGTAAAGTGTTATTTGGAGAAAAAAAAGGACAAGGACATTGAAAAACAAGTAAGAGTAGCTCTGTATGTTGCACACACCTCAAACCAAACCCTTTGTCACAATCAACAAATACGAAACAAGCCAGTGCCATGAATGTAATTCACAACCTTAATCTCCTTCTTTAAATTAGCAGCCAGATAAAAAGATAGTGCCGCTGTCAGCCTGCCAACAGCTTTACAGCCTGCCATAAAGCAGGAGGGTGGAGGATCCAGCGGCGTTGCTTAACCCCCACCAGAACCCACAACCACTACCTGGAACACAACTTTTACAACAGCTAGCAAATTGAGAGTTGTGATTTTCCTATAAAAGCCCTGAAGAACAGGGGGAGCCTGGACTCGGTGAGTTTAATGAGAAGGTTTGATGGCTATCCGCTGTCAAACAGGCCGACTTCCCTGCCAAGCCCTGCTCTCTCTTTTTATTTGTGAGTGTGTTCGAGTAACTGATTAAACATCCCAGAACCTCTTGGACGTGTCGCTAACGGTCCCCTCCGAGTGTCACGCTCGTAAAAACCCGACTTGACAGTGGTGTCGTAAAGCAACCATAATGCTGTCGTAAACATGTCACGCTACCTGCCATAAACATTAATGACTGTTTATGAATGAGGATGATGAATTGGGGGCTTTTTTTTTTTTTTTTTTTTTTTTGCTGGGAGGCTGTTCAGCAGGTTTGTGGCTGAAGAAACACAAAGCTGTGTTATGATCCAAAGTTTTGGCAGGAAACTCAAAACATCTCTGCCTAGCAGGATGCAGTCCAACGAAAAGTCAAAGCAAAGTCATCAAGTTCACTGAGCAGTTATCTGATTTATAGTCCAATCTGTAATTAATAACAATAAAGCTCAGTCTTGCTAATCTCACCATCTCTCCTGCCACTAAATATTGAAAAACACTAAAGTGAACATGCCAAGCATTTCATCTTCATCGTCACACGCCCAGCTGTTTTGCTAGGTCAAACACCTTTGCATAACAAAGCGGCAGACAGCATGTGTGCTGCTGATGGAAACATGTAACAGCAAAAATCACAGGCTTGGCGCTCAGCACGCCGCGGAGGAACAGATAGCTGTAATCCCATTTTCCCACCAGGCGGTCCAGCATGCCTGTCTGCGGTACTTAGAGATAAACATCACCGTGCACTCTGCGTGACCCGGCGCACACCTGCTGAGACAAGCAGACGCACACATAAATGCAGGTGCAAAGACAGCAAAAGACTACTTTATGTGTTTTGTCAAAGTATGAATTATGGCGCATGGCTTGACAGTTTGTATTTAAGTGATGTCAGCAGATCCAATAATGCTATGTGGAACAGATGTATGTGAGCTTTATATACTTTGTGTGCTGTGCTGTCAGACATCCCTAAGGGGACAGTCTAAGACAAATGTGTTGGTAATTTACAAGTGTGCTTAAATACCCATTATTCTTTCCTCTGCAAGCTCTCTCAGGATACGCTGAGCTCATTTATCATCAGCTGCACATGAGGCATACACACACATAAACGCAGGAAGAAAAATGAGGGGTAATGCCAAAGTTGTTGCTGTTGGGATTGCGTCACTGCGGAAGCTCTAAATGCTAATTTTCATTCATTATGATGTTTTCGTGAGTTTCAGCTATCGCTGATCTATAATGATAAAATCTTCGAAGTTTAGAGGTTTGATGGTGCAAGAAACCAGTGGTGGAGTGTAATTAAGTACTCCTTTGCGCACAAAGTCACAGTCAAATTGCCATATGTTAAAAACATAAATATGGCCTCACGTTGTGTCGGTGACATTTACGCAACAGCTCTGAAAATTTCATCTTTTAATAAAGTTTTCAGAGCAGGTTCATCAAAAGCCAAAAGAGGTTTGATTGACCCCTCAGAGCCACCATCCGTGCAAATGTCATCATCCAAACTGGCATGATAAACATCCATCCATGCCATCTCCCGGCACAAGCACTTTACAAAAAAGAAATAAAAGAATAAAGGGATGCAGAATTTAAAGACGGATTGCGACAGTTTGGAATCGGGGATGGTCGCAAAACAAAGTAGACAGTAGACTTTATTGGACTTGGTGTGCAAGACGTTTTTTATGGGATGGTGGATTTAAAAAAAAAAAATGCGTATGAAAAATACAGACTTTGTGTGCAAAGACCTTAAGAAGATTTTTGAGCTACTTGTATTTTACTTGACTTTTTCCATTTTATGCTACTTTATACTTCTTCTCCACTACATTTCAGAGGCAACTATTATACTTTTTAGATTAAAATTTTACATTAAAAAATAAGTTTACAAAATACAATAAACTGTTAACATTTTAACCAATATTGTGCAGTCTTCTTGGTTTGTGAGCATGACAAGTAAGAAACTAAAGATAAAATTAATAGCACTGATAACACTCCTCCCCCATTCCACTGCATTTACTTCACAACAAGTGGTTGCCAGGCACCTACTTAGTTAATCTTGGCCATTTATACGTTTTTTTCCCCACAGTAACCACATGATGCCAACATCATTTTACTGCTGGCTCACAAGCCTTGTTAGAAGTGGGAACCAAATGTCAGATATCTTCCGCAGAGATAAACAAAACATTCATTTTAGACCCACCAAAATTTGTAAAACGATGAATTCCATGTATTATAATATTTTTCAGGAAAGGCCATACTTTTATTCAACACCTTTCTAAAATATGTATATAAAAAAATACTTGTCTACTGCAGACAAAGTATTATCAATAAGACCTTGAACTGTTTGAGGCTCAAAAAATTAAATCATCCACAAAAAAGTAAAGATTGTACAGGCTTTCCACCAGAAAAGAAGCAATGATAGGTTACTAGCTTTGTAGATTACTACTGTAGGTAGATAGCTATTTTAACTATTTAGCTGGACATGCTAATGCTTGCTTGCACTAACTCAAACCCCATGCATGACATTTTAATACATCTCAAGGCCTATTGAAAGGGACTGGGTGACATCAACGCCTCATATCTTTGGGGTACAACAGTTACACTGCTCCTATTTCATACCTCATACTCCAAGATGATGACTGATATATACAGTATGAAGTCCAGAGCTTGACAAGGCTGCCGTGTCTAGTTACAGTTCCTAAGCTATGAGTGGAAATTCACTTTAAGGGGGACGGGTTTAGCAAACACTTAATTGCCCTTTAAATGAGACAGCGTGGCTTTTAAAGCAAACATGAAAACATTTATGCAGCTCTCACCACTGTCAGGCAAACATCCATCATTTTATCCAGTGCTGTTATCACTGTAAGCGAAGTAAGCGAAGCAAAATGTATGATGGCATGACAATGTGGTAGCATGAAGCGCCTGCTGGGTGCATCAATCAGGAGCCATGACGCCGTTTATAGCAAGGTCACAGTAAATCACAAGGTGACTGTTTAATCCCGGGGAGTCTTACAGGAAGAGGGTGGAATTCAATTTCCCTAGCATGCCTGAGCAAAGGTATGCTAATACAATACAGCCCGCACAGACCAGACGTGGGCTTGGTGGTGGTGGTGGTGGTGGTGTACGGGGAGGTGGTGTTTTCTCTGAGGTCTCACACCTTTCATGCTGTTCAGAGAGATTACATTTCAAAAATGCCACAGACAAGACAGACAGGATAATCAATCACGTGAGTACAAAACACACACGAGCCGCTGCAGTGAATGTCTGCTGGCTGTGTCTGTTTGCAGGAGTCATAAATCAATGCAGTGTTGTCAGAGGGGTCTAACATGAGCTGGATGCAGAAACAGAGTCTGTTCAGTCTGATCCACGCTCTGCTGCTCCCTCTCTTTGCCTCTGAATGGATGCCAGGCCCAAGTGACAAGAGGACAGATAATGTTAGGTGATCTAGTGTGTGTGTCCTTGTAGCTGGCCACAGTGGCAGACAGCAACCTCATTAATGTAGCACAGTGGCTCATTGGTGACCTCATTATTCTCCTCCACAATCTCGCTGATAACAAAGTCCATTTGCCCTCTATTCAAGTGTGTGTGTGTGTGTGTGTGTGTGTGTGTGTGTGTGTCTCATGTTTTCACAGTCATGAATCAGCGCTGCTAACCAATGTCACACTGTTTTGATAGCAGCTCTCCTGTTTAGCTCAGTAATTATAGCACTCAGGCTTGCGTTGCTCCGGTAAATCTCTCATAAAAATTCCAGCGAATGAACGTCACAGTTCCAAGAAAACACAAGCAAACAAAGATGTAACAGGGAGTAAAACGTGGCCCACACTTCCTGCTTGAGCACCACGTAACAACTGTCTCGCTGACCTGCGTTGCTGCTGCAGCACTGCCACTTGCCTTTTACTGTCACTCCGAGTTTAATCATTTGTAAGAGAACATCCTGCAGTGTTATTTGGAGGATTACATCATTGGAAATCTTTCTATATTTTTGCGGTGTGCTGTTCTGTGACTTACAGTATGGCTGGCCAGGATTACTCTTGTACACTGTTAAATGCCACTTTTACAAATCATTAATGTTGGTGCATATTCCCAGGGTAAGGAGAATCCTGAAGTAAGTGATTTCATTTCATTTGGAAAAGACAACGCTAAATTGGTACAATAAGCAAGTTAAAGTAACAGTGAATGATGTTTTGTATCAGGGCTGGTAGCTAGTAGTATTGCATTATATTTTCAAGAGATAACTTCTTTCTCCCCCTCTGCCATGACTTTGCGTATGAAGCCTCCATGTAAAACAGTGACGTCCCTCACTGACTGCCGGCCAAACCGATTAATCGGTCTACCTCTAATTTGTAAATAATAATAACAATCCCCAATTTATGGAGCTGGGCAAGTGCAGTGCATTTTCTACAACAGTGTCCTGCAATTATTTCAGAATAAAAAGCCATGTGTTAAAAAATTAGGGATTCTTTCCACAGAAAAATGCTACAGAGCTTTTACTTTGAACAGAAATGGGAAGCGTTATGGTCAAAATATTTTTTTTTACTGTCTGTGGCACATTCTACAGTGAGAGGTATTGAAACTGTAGCAATGTTGCTGATATTATGTCAATATAGAGTCAAAAGGTCATTTTCATTTCACTTTTCATCAGAAGCGATGTAGCCGGTACGCGCCTGAGCCACGTCGCTCGTGCAGGTTGTGCAGATGCTCAAACATGTTAAAATGGGCGGCAAAATAAAAAGCCAGAGGTTCTGCGACATACACATGCTGCTCACGCAGCCAGTGTGACCCGGGCGTAGGATGCTGTGAGACAACATGAGGATTATTTCATAAATTTATGTCAGTTGTTTCTACCATAAAAACAAAAACTTATCCTTTTCTCACTCAGTGCCAGTAGTATCTAGCATGTAATGTTTTCAGTTTTGTAACTAAGTACATTTACTCAAATTCTTGTATTTAACACAGTTTCGAGGTACTTTTACTTTACTTGAGTATTACAATTTAGCTTCTTACTCAGGGGAAAATATTGAACTTTTTACGGAACATTTATTTGATTTATTTAGTTACTAGTTACTTTACAGATTGAGATTATTAATAAAAAAATCAGCAAAGATGTATTATTATAGGTTATTATTATTTTTATTACTATAGGTTAAGCTACCCAGCAGTATTTAAAGTAGCTGCAACATTTAAGTGATCTACACATTAATGAATTAAAAATTAAAAAAAAAAAATTTAAAAGAAAAAATTAAAAAAAATATATATAATATATATATAATTTTGAAATGGGCCATTCTGCATAATGAGTATTCCAAAAAGTAAAACTTTGAAAGCAGAACTTTTACTTGCAACAGAGTATTACACCATGTGTATTTCCACATAGTGGTATTACTACTTTTAGTTTACCCATTTGTGTACTATATTTAGTATGATAAGAAAAAAAAGGCAAATTATTTGTTCTAATTGATCAGAACACTTGAAATTTGGTATGAACATACTATAGCCAAGTATCTAAAGGAAGAACTTTGGAATCTGATGATGGAAGTGTAAATTTTGCATACGTGTATGAAGGTGCAGCAGCCTACCAGCGGAGTAGCCTTCAAACTCCCTTAGTTAGGTTTAGGAAAAACATAATGGTTGGACTTCAAATTAGTACATAAACTGAATATAATATGTTCGGAAACAGCGTAACATATGTACGGAAAACACTTCACAAATGTAGCTTATAAAACAAAACACTGGTCTTGAATACTGGATTCCTGGTTGAAAGTCCTGTGTTTGTTGGACCTGTACACCTCTCCTACCCCCCACCTTTCTCACTTTTTATCCTGCGTCACTAGCTCTGAGCATAGCTTATTTACACAGATGCATTCCGTCATACAGACTATATGGCGTGCAAATGACGCAACATTATCGCATCATTCGCACTCCCTTTTGTGCGACGGGGCTAACCGCTGCCACTCGCAGTAAGTGAGAAAAAAAAATGTATTTTTTGTCGTTTGGGTGACACGGCCCTTTAAGAAAATACAGTGAAACAGCCACATGTTTTTTAATGGGAGACATTCAAGAGCTCTCTGGGTAAGTGCATGTTTGGGCTGTCAGGGCTGTGATGTGGACAGCTGAGAGCTGTTGTAAGGGGATCTGCTGCTGATGACGGTGATGATAGTGTGGCTTATTGGCCTGCAACTCTGCTGTCTGCTGTAATAGCAGCGCTGACAGATACAGACCACCCACTCTCCTCTAGCCAGAACACATTCATCATACTCTGACTGGAAACTTTTTTTTTTTTCCCTTTACCCCAACATCTCAGCCCGAGGCAAGACAAATATATATTCAGAACATGCACTCCGCACGCTCCACTTTTTTAAGCAAGGGGATGTTATAGATTTGCAGGATGGCCAGAATAATAAAGTATCGTGATTTCAAGTATCTGGTTCTTATTGAGGAGTTGACCGCAGCGCAGCAGGCCAAAGTCGCGGTATGAAATGTGGGCAACAGAAAGGATTTACCATCATTCCCTTTCCTCCTTCATTCTGAACTTTTTTCTTTTCAATATTTTTCTGCTACAGCATGCATATCTGCTCTGTACTGTAAATCCCTTGCCCTGAGTTTTCCTTTGACAAAAAAAAGAACAATCAGAAACCAAAAGAGAGAAATTTATGTCTTTTGGTTTCATGATGGTGCCCCCTACTTTAGTTTTGCATTAATTTATCTGAATACCAATTATCCGTCTACATAAATGGAGAACTTGTTTCCATGCAGCCAAGCATCCATCCATCCATCTAAGCAGTCTCTTTAGGGGTCACGGGGGGGGGGGGTGAAGGCAGGGTACACCCTGGACAGGTCGCCAGTCCATTGCAGTGCAGCCAATCAAATCATTGAATTTTAAACCCTATTTGTGTAACATGAGGGTTTCGATATGTGATGGTTGGATCACTTTTAGGGCGTTTTCACAAGTCAACATTCAGTCCGCTTTTATTGGCCTCTGGTTCGGTTCATTTGGGCGGTTGTAAACAGTAATCAAAGGAGTTAGACTAAGGGCCCGGACACACCAACCCAACGTCAAAGAACTCGCAGCGATGATTGCCGACCTTTGAGTCGCAGCATATCGCCTTTGTCTTGGCCGACAAGTTGCACTTGGACGTACCGCAAAGACTACTGCTGACGAAAAGTTAGCACGTACATTCTACAGCTGTGTGAGAGAAAATAACTCTCCACACCAGCAGGTGGCGGGAGTCTGAATTCATCATTCAATAAAGGACACAGGAAGACCAAGGACATCGGCTACGCAAGCTGTTGTGATACATACATAAAACAAAGCGCCGTTTGCCGACCATTGTCACACCTCTTTCACTCACCGCTTAACTTCACTCTAGATGACCATATCCTTGTGAAAATATCTGGCGTGAGATGCACAACAAAGGCCAGAGTCCTCTTTGTCTGAGACTGAGACCAGACCAATTAAAAATGTGTTTGATTCCGAGACAAGACCTCTCTTGCATACTACAAAACTGGACTGAAATGAGAGGAAAACCATGGAGTGAATTTCAGCAGATTATTATAACTGACTATTAATAGCTATTAATAACTATTACAGCTGATGCAAATATTTAAACTAATAATAATAATAAACTGTGTTAAGACTGTAAAAATCTTTTCTAGGGCTGTTAAAGTCAATGTGAATTTGTCAACTTATTAATTTGTTTTAACTTCTAACTAATTTCTTTAACGCATTAACACAAATTGCAATTTTTAGGTTGTAGCGGGCTCACTTTTAAAGCTAGAGTGCAGTTTCATCATTATGAAACCCTGACCCAAACCTGAGGAATCCATTGGTATCAACCATGTCATATTAGCTTGCGATGAAGTAGGCTAAATAAATCTCCAAAATTACACTAATTGTTGGTGTGGAAAAAACTAGCATGGCCATTTTCAAAGGGGTCCCTTGACCTCTGACCTCAAGCTTTGTGAATGAAAATGGGTTCTATGAGTATCCACTAGGGACGTGCATTCCAAGTAAAAATACTATTCAAAAATCATTGTGAATTAGTTGATTATTTTTCGAAAATCGCCACATCTCCCTTTAAGGTACATTTTGAATGGATAAAAAATATGTGATTAATTTGAAATTAATTGCAATTAAATATTTTAATTGATTGGCAGCCCTAACATTTTTACTATATTACTTCTTCTCTGCATTACTATATCACTGCTTCTCTACTTCCACCTAGAGCCTGGATTTCTCTATAAACATATAATATAACTATGGGTCTATGAGTTTTGCATAACTATCAAAAACATGCAAGTTTAAAGATGTAGGTAGAGTTACACAAAACAATGACGAAGGTGCATTTTTTATCTGTTAAGTGTGTGTGTTCAAGCTATTCATCTTTTCTGATCTGTGATTTTTACCTCCGCCAAGGAGGTTATGTTTTTGCCGGCGTTGTCTGTTTGTTTGTCTGTGTTCAAGATAACTCAAAAACTTATGGACGGATTTTGATGAAATTTTCAGGGTGTGTCGAAAATGTGAAAAGGAAGAACTGATTTAATTTTGGGGGGGGGGGGGATCCGGAAGAAATCCTGGATTCTGGATCACTTTGAAATTTTCGTTAACATTGGGGTAAATGGGACCCAAAAAATAGTTTCTCAATATCTCTGGTAATTGTTGCCCAAAGCTCATGAAATTTGACTCAGGGATTTACAATGTGTACTTCTATCAAATCCCAAAGGCTGATCCAGATCTGATCCAGATGGCGGTTTTATAGCAATTTATATAAAACAAATGGGGGTACTCTTACATTTTGGTCCACTGAGCATTTAATATTAGAAGTAGAGATTTCTAACAAGCGGCATCGTGTAGCTGAGACAATTCCGCATCTGAAGTATGTCAACGAATTTGATCTAGCTTTAATACTTGAGGAGATAGATCCAGAAGAAACCTCCATTACCGAAAAAGAGATTTTCATTAATAACTTCTGAACTAATAATGATAACAATATAAACTTAAATCCACTTGGTTAATACCAATATGTTTTCATGGTCAAGGAATCTAATAACGCAGACAAAATGAATGTAGGTTTGTTATTTCTTATCCAGAGCTAGATCCAGTAGAAAACCGCCATTACGGTATTGTGAGTTTTATGTTGTGTCTTGTATATATGTTCTATGTTTGCCATTGATATAAAATTCTTTTTAAAAAATGTAGGATTTTTATTTTGGAGTGAATTACAATATGGGGAGAAACTATGGAGCTTGCGGAGGTCTGCGCTCTCTGAGTGCTTTTCTAGTTGTATCTGTACATGTCTTGGGTTTGCATTGGGTTTGATAAGGCTTTCCCACTAGAGTCTGTACATTCTTGTTATCCATAACTCAGTTGTCTCCAGGAGATATTCGGAGGCCTCTGGGAGCTGCAAGACTGGCAGTAATTCAATGCGCAATCCATATGTCGGTCAGAGCACGATGCATTCACTTCCCCTCCCTTCTGATCAGGACGCGGCCGTTTCGCCGACTCGGAGCTCGAGGAGGATGTGATGTCACGGCCTCATATCAACAACAAAGCGAAGGCCTGCTGAATAGGTTGATTCATCTCATCTCTGGAGAGAGATTCCTGCCTTGTCTGCTGCTGCTCCATCTCTCATGTCTTTCATCCTCCGCCACGACAGTGATTAATGACCCTCAGCTGCCATGTGCTTCCTCGCTGACACTCCCATCTTTCTTTTTCTTTGCACTGTCTCACAAGAAGAGGGATTAAAGTAGGGGAATGTAGTCAAAAAAAAAAAACAAACGATTGATGCCACATGTTCTCAGAGGGGAAAAAAGGTGGAAAGACCCTGATGCTGGTCAGTACTAAGAAAGTAAGAAATCCAGGTTAGTGTTTAAAGCTGCCATCACAACTCGAGGAATGTTCCCAGGCTATGTTAAGACTGTGTGAGCCTCAACAGGTCAGCCTGAGCACCTCATCACTACTACCTGATACTGTCTGTCACACAGTATCAGGAGTCATTGGGGGAGGAAAGACATGTCAATCACTCAACCAGCTCGGTGCAAAATAACTAGAAAGCAGCAAACCCTCTTATCATTCATACTGAGCAGCAGTAGCTTATTACTTGTGTTGCACCTTCCACATTTTTATGTGTGGGCGTGTAAACTGCACCACAAAGAGGAAGGGTTTTCAGACAGATACTGAATGAAATGATCCCAAGAACACTGTCAAAGGGGAGAAATCGGCACAATACAGAGAAAACAGACAGAAACATTCACTGTGTTGTGGGCAGTGGTAGAAGAAGTACTCAGATCTTTTACTTAAGCAAGTTAGTAATACCTTGTAAAAATACTGTCACTATTTAAAAAACTTAAATAAAAGCATAAAAGCATCAAAATAACCTTGAAGTGCCAAAGGTAAAAGTACTCATTATCAGCCTTGGGGGTATAGAGTACTCAGATTACTTTTTTGTTGTAACGAGTAACAGAATTTTGCAATTCAAGTAAATCAGTTATGTTCAAATAAGCAATTTGTTACAAGAACATCACAGTGAAAAACAAATTGTGCCTGGGGGAGGAACGTCTGTCATCTGCAAAGATCTTCAGATATGAAGAAGCACCTGTATACGCACAGCTTTACAGCACTGGTGACACTCGGAGAACAATGCCGTCGCTGCAGTACTGAAACAGCGACAGTTTCAGCTGTCACTCAAAGGGAAATTTTGTAGCTGGTTGCAAGTGGCTACCAACTGTAGAGGCTCCATCTTTCTGTACGATCATAAACAAAATCCCTATGAGCGTACAACATGGAGCGAGCAGTGCCTGACAGAAAAAGCATTGCACCTCTATGCAATGACGGCAGAGTCAATACATTCAAAGGGTAGGCATACAGTAGGCTACATGCCCTCTGGGCACAAGGGACAAGAAACAGCCCTCAATATAACCAACATGCACAACGGATAGCTAAGGAGTTTTCATTTTTGGTACCACAAAAGTACTCCAACAAGTTACTCAGTAGGTAAGGCTGTAACATAACACGTTACATTTTAATGGGAGTAATGTAACTAGTTACTTTTTAAAAGTAAGAAACACTGCTCATCATGCAGAATGGCCCTTTTCAGAGTGATGTTATATCATCAGGTTATAATTAGTGATGCATTCATGTGTAAGCATCACTAATGTTGCAGGTGGTAAAGGTGGGACTCATTTAAATTACTTTACATACTGCTGTGTATCTTAATTTTAGATGAATAATCTGAATCTGAGGAGGAGGAGTCACGTAAAGTACCAAAGAATGGATATGCGCAAGCAAAGCACAAGTACTGTACGTCAAAATTGTACATAACTACAGTTCTTTGATACGTTCTACCAGCGAGATGCCTTGATATCGAAGTAGAGTCAGGGGCCATTCACATGTTGCACCTAAAAACATGTAGAAAATGCCAAGCCGTGCCACTTTCATCCATTTATCCAAATGGATAAATCCTGGGTACCCCAGACCTAATATGATTCATTTATCCTATATATTACAATATAAGTTGTATTCCAAATTTTCACCACAGGCTGATATTTACGGAAGAAAGAAAAGATATCTACCAGCGCTGATTGGTTATTCCGCGTCACATGACATGCGGCGTGCATTTTAAAAGTTGAACTATTTCTATCTCGTGGTGTAGCCGTCACAACCTGAAAAACAGGTGCTTGGGAACGCTTGTGTACCTATCTGCTAACCTTCTGCGGAGCATTTGGACCAAAATCTATTTATCCAACACTAATAAATAACTTTATTCAAAACTCTAGAAGTTAAGACTTCCTGATTAATTAAAGCGTTAAAATGCCAGCGACAGGTATTTTTCACAATCAACTAATTAATGCCTTATTACTAATATATATGTATATATATATAAGCATTAATAAATGATCTACAAACCGTTAATGAAACAATTAGTTACAGCTCCATAAACTTTGACAGGTAATAACAAATTAAAAGGTGAGTTCTGCAAGCAGTCAGAAGCAGCCAGATGCTAACAGCACATAGTTACATGTCATTCAACAGTGACAGTCTTCATTTGTATCGTTCCCACCGTCAGTGTCTTCACGGTTAACTCTCAAACAAGAGGTTTCTCTCACACAGGATGTGCAGCTGGCGAGAGGCAGAGAAACACCTCTAACCCTCTGTGTCACTTCCTGTTTCTCTGTCACCCTTATTTCTTTATTTCCCCCGATGTCTCTCGCTCCACCTGATCCCCGGGTGTCAGGCAGGCGACAGGTGACGGACAGCACGGCAGCGAGGGCGGCACACAGTGACACATCTAATACATCTCTCTCCATGTGTTTATCTCTCTATATTCAGTCTGCCCTTTCTTTCTTTCCTTTCTTTTAAAGAGTAACTATGCTGCCGAAATCAAAAATAAACGAACAGAAAAATGGCACAATAAATAAATGAATGTAATAACATTAGAATTCATAAATATACCCATTAATTAACTGATAAAATGTGATGGAAATCTTCTTTATTTATTATTATTATATTAATTCCCTTATTTATTTGATCTTCTGTTTAATTTCCTCTTATTATGCATTTATTTTATTAGTTTTTAAATAAACTTAGTTATTTTTGCATTTATTTTATTTTGTTAAATTTATGTATTTCTTTTTGCACAATTTTCTTTTTGCATTTCACCCCTTATTTATTTACCCATATTTATTTCTGTATGTTTTTCTTCATACATTGTTTCACACATTTCTTCCTCAAGTCCTGAAATACTGAATCCTGGCTCAACCATGTAAAGTAACTTTGCACTGAAAAGTGCTGTATAAAATATAATAAATATAATAAAGAAAATATAAAATAAATTTATTAGTTTATTACATTATATTAGTATTAAACATTACTCAAGCTTCCAGTGAAGAGACAAAACCATCCAATCTGTGTGGAGCAATGAGGAAACTGTAACCCTCCTTAAACCTATACATTAAATAAACATAAATGTAATATTTCCATCATGTTTTCAACAGGGTTACGCATCGTTTGGGGTTTGACTCTTAATTATGTCATGTTGTTGCTTATGCTTCTTCTGCAGTGGTTTAATGGCATCCAACTGGAGATTTAGTGCCACCAACTGTTTATCTCAATGAACTTCTGACATTCACATAACAGCAGGGGATGGAAATGTACCCTTTTTTTTGCATTTTCCAGATTTTGAATTTGGTTAAAGTTCGCACTAAGTATTGGATGGAAACCTTTAGCTTCAGTGGACATTTGAGTCAGATGCTTTTCATACATGCATCATGATTACCAAGTCCACTTCCACTGCACTTTGTCACATTTTGCTTTTATCTGTGCACTGAATTCTCCACCTATAGCCAAGCCTAGAAACTTTTTAATTTTTTTTTTTATTATTTTCCCGCATTTAAACTATTTTTTATTGAACCTGAAAATGTGCATAAGTGCCAGTACATATCAAACAGTATAGCCCCATCTCTGCTGTTTATCATGGTTAACTGTACTTTTCAAGCATAGACATTTTTTTGACATATTTTGACTATTTCCACACAGTTTTTATTAATGAGAGAATTGAAAATGCGCATAAAAACAGGTCGATGAAAGGGTTCGTTTTGTGCCAGTACATACCCATAGCCCTGCTGTTATCATGGTTAATTTTCCAGCACCCCCAGCATCACTTTAACTCCCCAAATCCAGCATTCATAAGCACTAGACTATATAAACATTTAATACATGGTTTATAACACACTATAATGTAGTTGCACAAAGTTATAGATGTTTATTAATGTATTTGTCATCACTTAAAACTCATCCTGTGAGCACCCAAAAGTGGGGGCTGCTGAATATACAAATAATGCATAACTATATAACACACTACATTAATAAACACTTATATAGCTGTGTACAACTATGTCATAGTGGGTTATAAACCATTCCGTGGCACAAACTGGGGCCAGCATTTCCTGTTCCGTCATAGTTAGTGAGTGGCCAGAGAATTCAGCTTAACTGACCTTTCGCGTTTTCTTGCCAACACCGTATGTATTGTTGGAAAAATCACCCATATTAACATGGTATCCCATTCTCTAAGATGTCTTCCTTGTCAGATAGATAAGAGAGGAGACAGCAGAGGAACTAATGTCAGCACCTGCCAGTTGTTCAACGGTCACACACAAATAAATCATGAATAAATCATTGAGGGAGATAAGACAGTGGACTGTGACCTCGGGATTATTGCAGTTTAAAAGCTCCCAATCAGTGGGAACAAGCAGTTTGGGAGAAAAGGGGATCCAGAGGAGATTAACCCCTGGTCACCCCACTATGTTTACTGAGATAGTATCACTGGGCTTGGTGCCACTCATGAGCCCTTTTCGCAATACTGAAACAACAGTATTTAGGCTGATTTGTATCCCCATTTCTGTCTACCACCCACTCCTCCCGGTGCTTCACTTTCTCTCAGCTGTTCAAACACAGCTCTTCTATTTATATGCATTAGCCTGAGAATATATTTACTCAGGTCCAATGAAGCAGTCCAGTATGAAAGAGCACCAGTTTAGCTTGTCAAATTACCCATGCGCCTGAGCTGCGCTGCCTGCTAATGACAGATAATTGAGCTGCTGGCAGGTTCGCCTGCCTGGTTTAGCATCGAGACCTGAGTACCCCCACACACACACTCCACCCTCCATCACATCGCTGTGACTCTGGGGTCACATCCATCCACTGATGAACGTGTGTCACTAAGGTTAAGTTAGCTTAAGAAGAAGAATAGAAGACTAAAAATATACATCTTTAACCAGTTTTCCAAGTTTCGACTCCTTTTCCTATCCAAGTAGCTGGAAAAGGCAAAATGAGAAAAAATATTAACATAATCTATTGTGTGAAAATACAGTATAAGCATATAGGTCACAGGGTTGGGCAATGTGACGGTATATACCGTGCGTTGGTAGAAATGTGTCCACCGGTAGAGACTGGGTAATATTGTTTCCAATGCGATAGGAGTTGCAGTTCTTGCGTGATCTTGTTATAATGCGTGATCTGGCGATTCCAGCTGCCTGGCAAAGTAACATCTTTTATTTTGACAGTCAGACAGACAGTTCTGTCACCTTTTGAAAGATGAGCAAATCCCACAGGAAATGTCAAGTCTTCTTTTATTTTGAAATATTGACTATAAACTGACTGAAGCCAGGCTGGCATTTCTTTACATCTGTTAACCTTAAAACTTATAGCACTAGAAATTACTGTTCTCAGGATCCTTAAAACTTCTATTTGTGTTATAAGTGTTATCTCATGTGAGGCAGGTGTTTTATTTTGTTTGGAAGTTACAGTTAAGTTAAGTTAAAAGAAGAATATAATCAAATGTGAAGTATATTCTGGTTGTTCATATTATATATATCCATCCATCCATCCATCCATCCATCGTCAACCGCTTATCCCGGGGTCGCGGGGGGGCTGGAGCCGATCCCAGCTGGCATAGGGCGAAGGCGGGGTTCACCCTGGACAGGTCGCCAGTCCATCGCAGGGCACATAGAGACAGACAACATATAGACAGACAACCATTCACGCTCACATCCACACCTACGGGCAATTTAGAGTCATCAATTAACCTAAACAGCAGGTCTTTGGACTGTGGGAGGAAGCCGGAGTACCCGGAGAAAACCCACGCTAACACGGGGAGAACATGCAAACTCCACACAGAAGAGTCCCAAGTCGGAATCGAACCTGCGACCCTCTTCCCATATCACCCACCCCTAGTAAGTCATAAAAAATATTCAATTGCTGCATAATAATACAGTAATAAAATAGATTTTGAACATGTTTTCCAAGTTTCAACTCCTATCAAGGTAGCTGGAAATAACATATTTCATCTTGTTTTGTACAACACAGGAAAAAATATAGACAAATATTTCACAATGACACTATAACATTTTGGTTCATCTTACAAGCTGAGCAAACATGTCTGAGGGAAACCATTTGTAACCTGTTTTTCAAATTGCGACTCCAAAACCAAAGATGGTAGCTGCCATGAAACTAGGAAAACCAATAAAAAAAAAAAATCTGTCTTATCATGCAAAAGATAACAATGGTAAGTGTTGTTTAAAAGAATAATTCACTCAACAAATATAAATTGTATATAGCACTCACCTCCCTGGGATCTCTCTGGTCCAGCATATCAGTATCAGCATATCAGTGTAAGCAGACTTGGCTGATGAAGAACAAGAGACAGCAAAAAAAAAAAAAAAAAATTATAAAATGTCTGAAAAAATAAGTGTCTTCTATCCATTCATGAAAATCTAAGCAACTATTTTTGCTAAACTAGTACTAAAACATTTTTAGATTATTCTCCCTTGAAGGAATTTATTATGCTCATACAAATTCCTTCACACGATTTTTTTTTTTTCTGAAATTTCATAACTTTTGTTTGGCCTCTCAACGTTGATGTGCACTGATCTGCTTTCATTTTTCATTAGTGCTGCTCTTTTTAACGCCATTCAATAGAAAACTTTTCTGGGACCGTAGTTGAGTACTACATACAGTTTTATTGTTTAGGGGTGAGCTATTCCTTTAAATGACCTTCAGGTTTTTCCAGAGGTCACAACGTATTTATTTTTCAAAGAAACTGAAGTGCAATGATAAAACCTGAAAGGTGCAAACTGGGACTAGAATAAAACATGCAGGTGTATCAGTAGTTTCTCTATTTTCTGTACCATTTACATTTGCCGTGCACCTGCAGCACACTCCAGTGTCTTCTCAGCTTTCCACCTACACCAGCGAGGGCAGCAAAGGCCAATTTATGGTTAGTTTGCTCAATACATCCAGTGTAATTTAATTCATTGCCAAGAACCTGTGAAAAAGTTTAATGGCGGTATAGAACGAAAAGAATTAGCGATACCAAAGGAGATTAGGGAGGCATTAGGATCTGGGAGGCTCGGCCGCGCTGCTTAACGACTCCTCTGTCCTGAACAAATCAGTTTTACAAAGCAAAGCTGCTCTCAGCAGAATTATAGCCACTGTTATCCACCTCTTATTGCCTTCCCCCATTAACTGGGTCCTACCTGAAGAGGAATCGGTGGAATAACACCATCAATTCAGACCGCTGCCTAACAAGTTAGTCCCTGGGAGAAGCTCTCCAGCAAGAAAAAATGGCTTTTCTGGCTTTGTTTTTGGCTCATATTTAACAACAGTAGCGGCATGGCAGTGTCAGTTGGTCAGTCCACTACTTTGGTCCAGACTGAGATATCTCAACAACTAGCTGATGGATTACCATTAAATTATGTACATATATTCATCAGGTCCCCAGTGGATGAATCCTGCTGACTGGAGATCACCTGAGTTTTCCTGTAGCACCACCGTGAGGTTGACATTTGCTGTTCATCGTGAAATGTCTTGACAGCTTTAGGATGAATGCAGTGCGGTTTATGACCAAACACCTGCCAAACTAATAACATTCCCATCAGCCTCTGCTGTACTTTGTGCGTATTAGCAAATGTTAGCATGCTAACACACTAAACCAATATGATAACAATATCAAACATTGATAAAACTACCATACAAGTACCATAAATACTTCATGCATAAATGTTGCAGAAATACAATGTATATTATATATTACTGGAAACCTTTGGAGCTCAGCATTTAAAAAAAGTGCTGCAGCCTTGCTAATGTTAAATTCAAGATGAAATCATGGCCAAAATCAGCCCAATCATGTACCCATCACACAGGAACACAAACACTTGATGGGTCTTAATGTTGTTGCTGATGTTGTTCAGTGACTATGTGATGTTACTGTTTTAGAATTGTGTTTTTATACTACTACTACGACTACTACTACTGTTAATTTTCTTGACAGAGATGCCATTCTCTAATATCTACCGAGGGACTGCAGATGTGAAATAGCTTACTGCCAACTCTGGTACAGCAAAGAAGCTGTGCACTGCCCCTATTGCACACATAAATAAATAAAGAAATAAAGAAATAAAGAAATAAATAAAGAAATAAATAAAGAAATAAAAATCTGAAATGGGTCATGCTCCATGATGAGTACTTTTACTTTTGGCACTTTAAGGATACCATGATGTTAAAACTGATGTACTTTTACTTAAGTACAAATTTGAATTCAGGGCTTTTACATTGTGGTAGTTCTACATTTAATTAAAGGGGAATTTCACTTATTTTCTAAGTCCACATATGTCATCCATATGGTCTAAGACAGTCCAATAACTATTAGTTACAACAACTCACCCAAATCCAAAAACTAGGGTGCTAAAATTTCTTTATTTACTTTATACTCAAATAGTGTAGTGTTCTCATTTGTGAAACAGAAAATATTCCCATACACTCATTCCCCTCATGATCATGGGATCATGTCTTCCTGGTTGGGGTAAAATTATCTCCACTGCGCATGTGTGCTACGTCAGCGTGATGCGTGACAGACAACATGTGGTTTGTCTACAACACAGGCAGAAGTACAGCTTCTTCTTCTTCTTCTACTATTTCCAGAAAATTAGACAACTCTGCACATAACCAAAGGATTTATTTTGGTTAAACGCTCAGTGCATGTATAGGCACGTCATGATGAGATAATTTTATTTAGTGTCCATGTAAACAGTGGATTTGGAATTTCCGATCAACCGAGGTTCGGATCGGATTGGAGAAATTTGGTGCATGTAAACATAGCTATTGTCATCTAGAACATTTCTCCTCATTCATTGTCTATGGAGCAGCACCAGACTTTATACCCTATGACATCACAAGTTTTAGCGTTCTTGTTTTTGGGATTGGGAGAGAGTTGTTTGTGTTTACTAATATCTTTGGACTTTCATAGACCATGTGAATAACATCTATGAATTTTGAAAATGAGCATAGTTCCCCCTTAAGTAGAAGATCTGAGACTTCTTCCACCACTGCACTAAAGTACAGTTTTACCAAAAAGATATCATTTGAACTACTTGAATTACATGCCCATGTCAAAGATGATAATCTATTGCTGTCGACATATTCTGTTTCATGCTTCAGGTGCAGCTGTTCTGCCTAAAAAGGGCTGACAAGTTCAGTTTTCTCACATAAACCTGGGCTGCAGGGAGTCAGACGTGAGAGAAATACAGTGCAAAGGAGGAGGAAGGGGGAGATGTGATGGGGGGGGGGGGGGGGGCAGAAGGGGAAGGGCTCGTATTGATCATCCGCCAGGTGTGATGGATAGCGCAATAAGTGGCAGCGGCCAGCGGAGGAGAGGAGAGAGTGATTTCTGCTTTTCAAAGTCCTGATAAATGAGAGCGTCTGAGAGGAGGCCAGTGTCCAGAGCCCGGCACATGATGGACTGTTGTGTCAGGCTGAGAGAAATTGAAGGAGAAGAGAGAGGTGAGGGGGAAAAGGAGGGAAGACAAGAGGGTAGACTGGGAAGATGAGGGCGAACTGAAAGATTGGTGGGGGATAACGAATATCAAGGAAAATGTAAGTAAAATGGTGGTGGTGGTGGGGGGGGGGTTAGGAAGAGTGTCAATAAAATGCAACGGGAAAGGAGACAACAGAGAGACAAGAGGCAGGAGGCGACAGCAGAGTGAGTTCATCTTTATTAATGGCCAAAGAGCAGAGAGGGAGTTATTAAAAAGGAGAAAGATGAATGAAAGAATGAGTGCGAACGTGGGGAGGAGGGTGGCGAAGGGAGATGTGATATATGGCCCCTCCCGGCTTTTTGAAATCCAATAATAACACTGAGGAATGGGCCAGTTGGTGGACTTGAAGAGAGGAGGAGGGAAAGAAACCAGTAAAGACAGGCAGGGGGAGCACTGAGAAATACATTATTAACCCTGATAACATGCTAATAGTGCTGCAAAAGCCAAAATATAACCAGCATTGAGGAATGATAAATGATCAGCTAACACCAGAATCTGGCACCATTTTACACTATTACCACATTATAACAGATTACAGCCTCTTTCATATATAGTTTCCGGTAAATTACAGTCACCACCAGTGATTTTCACAATTCATACATGCACTACATTCAGGAACATTTCCGTCTTATGCCTTTTAACACATGGCAGTGCCAGAATAGATGAGGCAACAGACAGTCCAGTAGATGGTGGTAATGTGGGCTGTTGTACACTAAACAAAAATATAAACGCAACACTTCTGTTTTTGCTCCCATTTCTTAGGTGCTGAAGTCAAAGATTTAAGACTTTTTTCTAAGTACACAAAAGGCCTTTTTCTCTCACATGTTGTTCACAAATTTGTCTAAATCTGTGTTAGTGAGCACATGAGAAATAATCCATCCACCTCACAGGTACGGCATATCAAGATCCTGAGTAGACAGCATGATTATTGCATAGGTGTGCCTTAGACTGGTCACAATAAAAGTCCACTCTAAAATGTGCAGTTTTATTTGAGACATTTACAGTATTAGGCACTGAAAAGGGGGTCAGAAAACAAATCAGTATCTGGTGTCACCCCCATTTGCCTCACACAGTGCAACACATCTCCTTTGCATAGAGTTGATCAGGTTGTTGATTGTGGCCTGTGGAATGCTGGTCCATTCCTCTTCAAAGGTTGTGGATATTGGCAGGAACTGGAACATGCTGTTGTATATGCTGATCCAGAGCATCCCAAACATGCTCAATGGGTGACATGTTCAGTGAGTATGCAGGCAATGCAAGAACCTTCCTTGCAACATGGGGCCGTGCATTATCATGCTGTAACATGAGGTGATGGTGGTGGATGAATGGCACAACAATGGGCCTCAGGATTTCGTCACGGTACCTCTGTGCATTCAAAATGCCATCAACAAAATACACCTGTGTTCATTGTACCATAATCCCAACGCACCATGGGCCACTCGATTCACAATGTAGACATCAGCAAACTGCTCACCCACATGACCCCATACATGTTGTCTACCATCTGCCCTGTACAGTGAAAACCAGGATTCATCCGTCAAGACAGCACCTCTCCAAAAGGCCAGACGCCACTGAAGGTGAGCATTTGCCCACTCAAGTTGGTTACGATGACGAACTGCAGTCAGGTCAAGACTCTGGTGAGGACGATGAACATGCAGATGAGCTTCCCTGAGATGGTTTCTGGCAGTTTGTGTAGAAATTCTTTGGTTATGCAAACCGATTGTTCCATCAGCTGTCACCAGCGGGTGGCTGGTCTCAGATAATCTTGCAGGTGAAGATGCCGGATGTGGAGGTCCTGAGCTGGTGTGGTTACACGTGGTCTGCAGTTGTGAGGCCAGTTGGATGTACTGCCAAATTCTCTGAAACGCCTTTGGAGACGGCTTATGGTAGAGAAATGAACATTCAGTTCACGGGCAACAGCTCTGGTGGGCATTCCTGCAGTCAGCATGCCAACTGCATGCTCCCTCAAAACTTGCGGCATCTGTGGCATTGTGCTATGTGATAAAACTGCACATTTTAGAGTGGACATTTATTGTGACCAGTCTAAAGCACACCTGTGCAATAATAACATAACAATAATGAAAAGTAATGTACTGTAATTCGTATCCCACAAAAATCAATTTGGACATAATCCACATAATTGTGACCCGGGAAATGTAAAGAACGACAAATGCCACGCAGGGAATAAGTCAGGGTAGATGGTCAGAAGTAAACATTGATTTACTTGTCATGTAACTTCTGTACTTAATTTACGCCACTTCCAGAGTTATTGCGACCCAAACCACAATGTTTTTCTTAACCTAACAAAGCAGTTTTGTTGATGCTGTTACAAGGTCGTAAGGTGGGAATTGGCGATACAGATATCCCTGAATATCGATCCTTGTTCTATTTACTCGATTCCATGCAGGAAATGGTCCTGAACATTTCAGGGCATGTGTTAGAGGACTTAAGAGTCTCCAGCAATAATAGCAGCATTGCTTTGAGCTAAATGCTAATGTCAGCATGACAACATGCTTACAATGACAGCGCTAACATCTTGACAATTAGAAGGTATGTTTACCACATTCCATGTTTACTATGTTACAAGTGTAGCAGCTGAGGCTGATGGGAAGGTCATTTGTTTTGCAGGTGTTTGGTCATAAACCAAAGTGAATATTACATTTTATTACCCCCGTAATTTATTATAATGTCTTTTGCTTTGCATGGTAACTTCTGACGAAGAAAACAGGTTCTTACAAGTGAGCAGCTTTTAATTTACATGTAATAAAAACTTAACAAAGCATGTCAGACGTGCAATAACTCAACAGTAGCTTTTGTCCGTGTGGTTATCTGAATGTCAGACTGGAAACGACAGCAGGCTCAGTGATGTTTGCAGGCAATGACACCTACCAAACATTTTCTTGCACGTCTTTTCAAAAAACGAGTAGGAGGTTTCTTCGGAAGCAAGTACAAGTTTATGAGAAACTACATGCACTTCATCCTGCAACAGCAATGACTTGAATCATTAAGTATATAAAAATTCAGCACTGTTGGGAATGGGACGACATTGAAATCGAAGCTTTGGAAGATTAAGATTTATTAACTGGCATCCACAAATGTTTTGTGAAAAGCCAAAGAGAATGTGGAGGAACTCTCAGAGGAAGGATGCTGCTTCTAATGGTGTAAACAGGCAGCCCAGACAGCTCCAGCTGTGACTGGGTGCATGCAACTAGCAACAACTGAACCCGTAGTGAGGATCCGGCCTTTAGAGAGGTTGTCTCTAATAACAAAAATGAACAGAGCTTCAAATGCAGCAATAACTAAATTCCAGAAACAGGCTCCGTTTGAAAAATGGCTCCACTCTTACAGAAGAGCCAGTGAAGGATGACAGCTTGTCCTCACATTGCCAACTACTGACAGACAGTCCTGAATCACCTCCAATGTGATGTGACCCATGCTGGCAACAAAAGAGTGCTTAGTTTGGCAAAAGGAAAGGTTTTAGTGGTGATTTATTATAAGAGAGATTGATTAGTACATCACCAAAATAAGAATTATGAGGAGCATAAAACACAAGTCATTCCCTGAACTTGTCTACATAGCCAGGCTGCACTTTGAGCTGCTATGATAACACACCCAAACTGCTGGCGGTTGAGTTGCATTGTGGGTAAAGTAGGCTCCAGGTTTGGAGGAATGTTTGGAATAAAAAAAACATGATATATCTGGATCTGCTGCATCAATTTTTCTCTTTTAAAAAAAAACAGCTGTCCATTTTGAGTCCAAGAGAGTTAGCAGTAGAAGATGTATCAAGATCTTTTACTCCAGTAAAAGCAATAATACCACAGTATAAAAATACTCCTTTTAGGGATGTTAATAATTAACAATTTAACCGTTAACTGACATCAAGAATTAACGCTGTTGGTTAAATGGTTAAAAGAAATATTAATAATCAATTAAAAAGCTGAGCAAAACACAAAGGAGCGGCTTGTCACTTAAAGGAGAAAAGCTGGTCCACCTTAACAGATCATCTTAAGAAAGTCTGAGCCAGCGCTGCAGACACAGGAAGCTGGCTTGAGGGGTTGAGCTTGCTTGAACTGAGGAGTTATAGCATTTATTCACCAGCAAATAAACTGTACACACACTTCTACAGCTACCCTCACAGCTAGAATGCCACCAACAGCCCCACACTCACGGTCTGTCGCACACTCGCTAAGGTTACGCCGCACTGACAGACCGAATGTGTGCGACAATGGCGAGCGTGAAGCCTCCAGCAGCGCTAGAGCAGACACACAGCTAACAACTTGCTTACCTAAACTAAATGATGTGGTAAAGAGTTACGGGGAAAGTGTCTGCGACACTACACGCAACACCGTGGCTGCTAACGCTCCCAGACGGGTGAACTGAAGAATCTGTTATACTCATACACTGCAGCACCGCTGCATGGATGCACTAATATTGTCAGTTAAAAGTTAATGTTTGGTTAACAAGGGACAGTTATTGGTAAAAAATTTATTTCAAAATTAGCATCCCAAGCTCCATTACAAGTGCTGCAATCAACATAAGTACCCAATAAGCAGTACTCTAAATGTCATCAAGGTAGAGCTCATTTTAACTACTTAATATACTGTTAGAAATGAAACTCATAAGAATGCATCATATTCTTTTTTTAATTCTGATGTGAAAAGTAACTTATAACTACAGCTGTCAGGTAAATGTGGTAAAAAGTACAATATTTGAGATGTAGTGGAGTAGAAAGTAGCGGAAAATGGAAATACCCAAGTAAAGTACAAGTAGGATATGTTCTTTGTTACATTCCACCACTGGATATAGGAGTGTGATACTTATTAGTACTCTAATAAATAAATGTTTATTTGATCAGCTAATGATAGCCTAAATCCTTTAAAGGCAAAAGTGTTTATTGTTTCTAGAGTTGTAGGAGCAGGTTGTCGCCTGTTTATTGTTTGGCACCGTTGTTATATTTCAGTGACAAATCTTTCCATTCTGCTCTGACCGTCGTTATTTGCATCTGGAAATCTTTTGCAACAGAAAGAAACAGAGCCATTTTGTTCCAGAAGTCCTCTCTTTAAGGTGCAATGCCTAATGGTATCCTGCTCACGCTGCTATCCTAACTGTTTTACATTGCAAATCATTTTGTTTTTATGCTAAATTATGACATTCATTGAAATTTGCTCATAGTGTACCATCAAATGCTGGCATCACGACTGTGTCAATATTCAAAACAAGTTTAGTGGCTGCTTCGCTGTATGGTCAACAGAGGCTACCAGTGGTGGATGGTACTAAGTACAAGTTACTAAGAACTAAGTACATTTACGCAAGGAGTGTACTTAAAGTAAGTTTAAAACCGGGGTAGCATGCACCATGTTAGAAGAAGAAGAAGCTCCTGTTCTGGTTCCAAGGCACTGACAACTGTTGGTGGATTTTGTAGCTGGAAAATGTTACCAAATAAATATCACACCAATAAATATCAAAAAGGCTCCAGGAAAACAAGTTATATCACCAAAAGTCCTTTTTTTTTTCAAAGAGCATTTTAATTAGCGTCTTTGGATAAATGTTCCCCTGAAGCTTCCCACCTCTTCAGTGAGAGAATTTGGCATCCTGCTCTGCCAGGCTTTATGTATTTGTGTCCACAGGACATCATCCATTATAGCTGTGATTCCCAGCCTTTGATTCTCTCATATGTCTCATAAATCGCTGTTTGGAACTCATTCTGGGCTGGAATGACACCAAAGCATAAATACAACAAGCTGTATCTACCAAGCACAGTTTTAAAAGCAGTTCACATGGATGAATCCTCAGTTAGTTTGACCAGCCAGTAGCACAACTTTCCATGAAGACCACTGAAGAGCTGCACTATTGAAAGTGCATGACGGGGGTCTCATAATGCAGTCCTTGGAATACTGTCATGATCACTGCAAAATTTGAACATTTGTATGTCTGGTTTGTCTTTGTCCTGCATGTTGACTCTGCATGCAATGCATTCTGGTAGTGTGGCGGAGCAATTCGAGAGATGGATCATGTCGCCCGCTCCTCATTTGCATAAAGTTGAGGTCTAGGCTACTTGATGCAAAACACAGATGTCTGAAGTGACACCTCGCCTCTGGAATCTCGTGATAAACTTCTAAACCAAGTCCTGTCAATCTAAAATAAAGACAGATTCAGCAACTGCATGGCTTATTTCTTGCATAAAATGTTTTCAGAAACACATTGTAGTGAACTATTTTCATGCAATAAGAGATAAAAGTAAAAAAATATCAGAAAGCAGCAGCCCATGAGGGAAAATGTTCGTCCAATCAGGTGCCAAGTGCCTTGTATCAAGTGGCAGCCCATCAAGCTTCCAATGCTAGGAAGTAGGGCGATCTTTTACGATACAAAATGCCCCGGTGGACGGTAATAATTTTAGTTCATGGCTACCCAGAGCTTTATGATCTGTCCCACAGACTTTTTTACTGGCTTCACCCTTTCCGTCCGAGGTTCTCACAACATCTGTTGGTTACCTTGGTTAAAAGGAAGGAAAAGTCCACGGCGGCATATGAACGGCCACTAAACGTGAAAATATATCAACATTGTGTATACAGCTTGTTAAATCTACTTAAAATATCAAAAGTAAAAGTATTGTGCAGGAAAATGTCCCGTCAGTATTTTACTATTATATATGATGTTTGTTTAATATTACTGATGCATTTTACTGCTGTAGATGTTTAAGGTTGTGCTAATTTCAACACCTTTACTGTTGGCTAGTCACAAGATCGTCATATGTTTGTACATATATTTGTCGCTGTCCTGTGAGAATCTCTATAAACTCAACTTTCATGAGCTCAGAAAAACAGTTTTGAAAAATTTTCTCAACATAAAAAGGATTTTAGGATTGTAATCCAACAAGTAACTAAAGCAGTCAGTCAAATTTAGTGGAGTAAAAAGTACAATATTTGACTGAGAGGTATATGATCTATATAGTATAAAGTGGCATAAGATGGAAATATGTTTGTACTGAAGTTCACTTCTTGAGTAAATGCGCTTAGTTACATTCCACCGCTGTTGTGGGATTACACTAAAGATTATGCTCATAAAACACAGTGTCTCTGCAGTTATGGCCTCATAAATCAACTTCCTAATCAGCAAATGCAGAGAAACTACCAGCACATGCACACACAACCACTTGTGCGCATGTGCAGAGCCATCCAAGCTGATGAGGTGCTGTGTTTGGGATCCAATCCTGGGGCCCATGCATCACCTCTTGTGGGACAAGTAAGGTGACTCCTGGCAGCCCAACAAGAAGTGGCACCACATATATCTCCTAATAGAGTCGCTCACAGCTCCTCCCTCCCTCTTTTATTTCTCTCTAGCACACAAACTGATCCACAGCTCGTTCATCTGGTCTATTTAAGACAGATTAGCTGCTCAAGCTCCATGGCAGCTACACATCTACCATCATTACCGAAGCAAGTTTTACTACTGCCGTCACAAATTGACCGATCCAGCACTCCAGACTATCCAAATCTAGTGCATCCAAGTACTGTATTCTGCTTTACTTGAAATGATCTCTTCATACAACTTCTATTCCACTGCATTAGCGCAAACCTGTACTTAAATACAGTATAATACTGTATGTTATAATACATTATATTTAACAGTGGGAAACACCAAAGGCTTCATGATATAATATTATCATGATACGCAAGTCACAATGTGATCTTATTGCAATTTTAAACATTTTGCAATATTCTGAGTACTGTGATAAGATATTTTGTGATTCATTACTTTTTTTTTTAACTGCAGTTGATGTAGTATGTCAACATCTGTTTTATCAATTGAGATATAGTTTTCACTCTGCTCATCTCAGACTTTTCATCACATATCTTGAGGTCAGAGGTCAAGGGACCAGTTTTTTTTTCTCAACAACATTTAGCGTAACTTTAGAGCATTTTGCAAAAGTCTTCCCAACAAGCTAACATGACGTTTTCTAGTTTCAGTCTAGCTTTACAACTGAGCCCACTACAACCTCTGATTGATAAGAGGTTAATAGTTAATATAATAAAAGATCGATACTTGATGCTCATGTAGCCGTACCATATTGCAAGGCAAAATATTTAGATGCAATACTATTTCTTCCTCACCAATATTATTTATATAGCACTGTGATTTTTACAATGTGCAAGACTGATTAAAAAGTAAAATAAGTAAAAATAACAAAATAAGGGATGCATCGAATTTTTCAGTCCTGATACTGATAGTAATACCTGGGTCTTAGGTAATAGCCGACACGGAGTACCGATCCAATACCAGTGTTTAATTAATATTAAACACAATATGTAAAAATAAATACATAGATATAATGTATAAACCCTTTGGGATTACGTGGATTTGGATACTTTGGATGTGTTCTGATCTTCATCTAAGCCACAACAATAGACAAATACAGTCTGTTTAAACAAATACCACACAAAAAAATTATATGTTTTCATGTTTTTACTGAACAACATGTAAACATTCACAGTGCAGGGTGGAAAAAGTATGTGAACCTATGGATTTAATAACTGGTTGACCCTCTTTTGGCTGCAATAACCTCAACTAAACGTTTCCTGTAGTTGCAGATCAGACCTGCAGGAGGAATCTCTCCTCTTTACAAAACTGTTTCACTTCCTCAGTATTGTTGGGATGTCTGGTGTGAATCGCTCTCTTGAAGCCACGCCACAGCATCTCAATCAGGCGGAGGTGAGGACTGGGCCGCTCCAGAAGGTGTATTTTCTTCTGTTGAAGCCATTCTGTTGTTGATTTACTTCTATGCTTTGGGCCGTTGTCCTGTTGCATCACAGATCCTCTGTTGAACTTCAGCTGGCGGACAGATGGTCTTAAGTTTTCCTGCAAATGTCTTGATAAAATTGGGAATTCATTTTTCTGTCGATGACAGCGATCCATCCAGGCCCTGAGGCAGCAAAGCAGCCCCAAACCATAATGCCCCTCCACAAGTTTCACAGTTGGGATGAGGTTTTGATGTTGGTGTGCTGTGTCTTTTTTCCCCCCACACATAGCTTCCAACTCAGTTTTGGTTTCATCTGTCCACAGGATATTTTGCCTGTAGTGCTGTGGAACATCCAGGTGCTCTTTTACAAACTTCAAACGTGCAGCAATGTTTTATTTTGGATGGCAGTGGCTTCCTCCATGATGTCCATCAACTCCATTCTTGTTTAATGTTTTTACTGACTTTAGCTGACACTCTAGGATTCTTCTTCACCTCATGGAGCATTCTGCGCTGTGCTCTTGCGGTCATCTTTTAGAGTAGCAACAGTGCTGATCTTTCTCCATTTGTAGACAATCTGTTTTACCATGGACATCAACATCAAGGCTTTTAGAGATACTTTTGTAACCCTTTCCAGCTTCATATAAGTCAACAATTCTTGATCGTAGGTCTTGTGAGAGCTCTTTTGTGAAAGGCATGGCTCACATCAGGCAATGCTTCTTGAGAACCGCTAACTCAAAACTGGTGTGTGTTTTTTATAGGTCAGGGCAGCTTTAACCAACACCTCCAATCTTATCACATTGATTGGACTCCATTTTGGCTGACTCCTGGCTCCAATTAACTCTTGGAGAAGTCATTAGCCGAGGGGTTCACATACTTTTTCCACCCTGAACTGTGAATGTTTACATGTGTTCAATAAACACATGAAAACAAATAATTTTTTGTACAATGTTAGTTTTAGCAGACTGTGTTTGGCTATTGTGACTTAGATGAAGATCAAAACACATTTTATGACCAATTTATGCAGAAATCCAAGTAATCCCATATAATGTACTACATACAGTATGCTCCACCATACATAAGCATACAGTATGTGCACATACAGACACATAACATCTGGACATTGTATAAAATACTATCCAAGTTTGCAAATGTTTTTAAAGTGGATACAGATGTTGATGATGTAATCTATACAGGAATAGCATTTCAGACTTTGGACCATTGCTTGTGTAAACAGCCTAGCCATCACTAGTGATATTGGTACTTTTACTTAAGTAGAGGATCTGAATACTTCCTCCACCACTGCCCACAGAGTTGCTGTTGTAAATCTCCTCTCACTATAAAGCACCCTACCTGCTGTATCATTACCTAAATAGAGAAGAAGTGACATCTGGCAGCAGGACAAGGGGGGAAAAACTGTGTTTGTACATCAGGCAAGTCGAGTGAAGAGATGGAAGTAGTCAGCTGAACGATAAGACGGGATGAGAGGTGAGGAGGAAACAGAAGGAGGAGCTGAAGCCAGACAAGCTCATTAAAGAGAGGGCAGTGGTGTGACAAATGATGCTTGGAGCTGGCGGCATTGATCTCCCCCCACCTCACAAGGGGTGGGGGGGGGGTGTCTGGGCAGGGAGGTGCATGTAAAAGTGTGTGTATGTGTGTGTGTGTGCGCACACTGAAAAATACTCAGGTGCCACTGCCCTAATGGAGAGGCCAGAGCTGCCAGCCCGCTGACAGATGACTTGTCAGTGGAGGGGAGGAGGAAACAGAGGAGAGGTAGTGATTAGATAGTTGCGCTAATGCTTGACCTCCTCTACCCTCGTGCCTGTCCTTCATCTCCACCGATGAAGAGGGCAGAAAGAGAGGAAGAATGAAGGTGGGAGAGGACGGAGCGGGAAAATAAAGTATGAAGAGAAATGCTGCGATGGAGGGGAAATAACTGGCTTTCTTAGCGTTATATCAGCACATTGTTCAGCCGGTGAAAGCTCAAATTAATTTTTGGGATTTGTAAGTGTGACAGCGCAGACAATTTAAATCTGGACTATCATTTAAATCAACCTACATCATATCCTGTCCCATGCTTCTTGTACTTGAATGTTTTATTAATAATTTCGATAGTAGCGTCAGCTGGAGGAGGATTTTTATACGAGGCTATCCTCTCAAGAAGAACGACAGAAAGTGCCCCAAAATGGCATTATGCTTATGTAAGTCAGAAAACCCTCTAGTGACCGTCTGCCAGAAATAAATACAATACACAGACACGTGATCTAACGACATAATATTTCCTTTAATTTAGTTATTAACAAGGCCACACATGCTATGTACCTAGCTAGGTAGGGGATAGAGCTGCACAATACTGGAAAAACTGACATAGCAATATTTTTTATTATTATTATACAAAAAAATAAATAAATAAAATACAGGAACTCTAACCCTTTAGGGATTTTGGGGGGCATGTTCCCCTTGAAGATTGAAATTATTATTTTTATAATTATTATTTCATAATAAGGCCTTGAGTTTTAATACTTTCTTCTATATACTTTTAATACTTTCTTTCTATTTATTTAATATTGAACACTCTAGGGTTCCATATAAAAGAAACACCTGTACAAATAAATGTAATCACTACCTTGCAACAAACCTTTGCAGGTTTTTAATGTGCAGTTTTCGTTGAGATGAGATCACAGAAGTGTCGATTAAATTCGGTGGTAAATTCTGAGGCCCCGCTCTGTGGAGCTCCATTAAATTAAGGTATACCTAAACTACAGCCTAAAAAAATGTGTGAGGAGATGTACCAGGCACAGTGCCACCGTGGTTGGCTGAGAGGAAAGCGGAGCAGACTCACTGTTGGCAGCTTGAAGTACGCAGCTGCTGAGAATAACATCCAATTTCAGCAGAATATCTTAATGTTAGCAAAAATCAGGTGAAATGTAGTACCAGCACAGGGGAGTACACTTTAACCCTTCCCTTTTACCGTCTGAAAGGAGTATATACACTTGTGGTAGATGGTTTGTTAACAGATACTGTGTAAAACATTGATTAGCGTTTATTAATGTATAAATCCTCCTATGAAACAAGTGCAAACAATGAATGAATGACTGACAAGATAATAAAACACTGTTGTATTCAAACCCTATCATCATCATGCAGCAGCAGAAACTGAAAGTAAATAAACAAAATTGTATTGTCTTCCTGTTACGAGAGAGAGCTCAGTGGATCATTTAATAAGTTCATAAGTTAGCAGCTTTTATTAAACAAAGGCATTTAAATACACTGACCAACAATAAAGTATTCCCTGACAAATACTTTGTCGAAGTCTTTTTCGAAATAATAACTGCTTGTCAACGAAAGCACCGAAGAAGCTCTAATTTACCGAAATTTTCTGACAACTTGCCACGTAGCAAACATGACTGTTTAAAAGGGTTTGTCAATTTTATTACAGGTTGCAGCAAAGGCATTTTCCAGGAAGACAGCTTTATGCATTTGTGTTCGTATTATTGGGAGACGAGCCAAGGCGACTGCAAGGACAAAGTAAAAAGATAACAGTTTGCAAAAGAAAGGCAGTTATGAAGAGAAGGAGGGAGGAGAGAAGAAGAAGAAGAAAATAAATGAGTGGGTTTGTTGCGATTCAGGCAGCCACACCGGGACTATCATTACCATACATCAGGACAATGAATGAGGCTTTCAGCAAGCGGTAATAAGAATTTGATAAATCATGAGCCGAGAATTAACTAGACGTCAAAACAATGAGAGCACCCTGATAGATGAAGAGAGGATGATGGCATAGATTAGTCAGAGCAGAGCATAGGCGAGGAGAGAGGGAGGAGAAGAGAGGGGAAAGAAGAGAGCATACACAAGGTCAGGAGAGGGTAAGGAAGGGTCGGCAGCATAGAAAACTATGGTGAAAAGTCATGGAAAGAGACGGATGGGTAACAGAGTAGGAGTGCGGGAGTGATACAGCGAACACAGCGGAACAAAAACCGAACTGGTTTGCCTGTGGAGACGTGACTGGATGATACAAAAACAACTGTGTATATTCGAAATCATCATGTAGCGGTTGTCTCGACAACTACCGACCTGTCAGTAATAAAACAAGTCTGCAGCTGTGAGACACTCCGAGTGGCTGAGCTGAATGCTAACATGCTCACAATGGCAGTGCTAATAGCTGACGTTAAGCAGATGTAATGTTTACATCTTATCGATGGATACCGATAGCGGATTTTTAAAGGCCGAAATAATAATAGTTTGGAGCAGGAAAAAGATGAAAGCTGATTAATTAACCGATCTTCTTTACGTCCCCAGCAGCCTAGTCAACTACTTTTTCATACGCCGTTTTTAATGAATCCGTTTTTGTCACTCCAAAGTGAATATACCATATGTATAAGAAAACATCCTGGAGTGTGATTTGGTGGATTACGTGACTGGAAAATTTTCTAGTTGTAATTTGTTCTGTGCCTTACAGTATGACTGGCAGGATTACTTCTGTTCTCGTACATTGTTAAATGCCACTCTTACAAACCATTAACACTGGTGCACATTCCCGGGGTAAGGAAGATCCTTAAGGTGTGAGATTTTATCTCATGAACGGATGGTTACGTTGCTGGGTTATTTGGGAGCGAGAATGCCAAATTGGTACAGTAAGTTAAAGTAACAGTGAATTATTTCTTTTCCTCCCTGTCTGCCTGACTTGCATCTGGGACAAAGAGCTGATAGTGCTGCATTATATATTCAAAAGATAACTTTTTTCTCCTCTAACTTGGCTTTGTGTATGGAGCCTCCATGCAAAACGATGATCTCTAAAGTTACTGCCAGATCCACCAGGCCTTTTTTTTTTAAACTCCTTTAAAGAATAACTCAGTGCATAGGTTGATTAACATTAGATGGACTGATGGCAAGTATGAAGTCATAAGTAACGTTATAGTTGTGAACGTAGCAGTGCACGTATCAGTCCTCCCACAGGTACAAGCTGAGTGCTTGTCACAGTCTGTATACTGAACGGGTTAGCCCCGAAGTTAGCCACAAATTTGGCTCAGGCTCGCCAAAGGTGGGCAGACCTTTGGTGGCTATTCTCATGACAACATTAAAGCCGCCCCTTTAAGTTTGGCTCAGCAGCGCAAGCCTCAAGCAGAGACGAGCAGCGAGCTACAGGGGTCCCTAAACCCACTTCATTCTAACTCCACAGCACCAGGTTTTATTTTTCAAACTTGTAGTCTTCAGATACAACCAACACCAACTCAGATGATATCACTTGACGCTAGGGATCAACCGATTATCGGTCTGTCTGATTATTGGCACCAATATTCAGCATTTTTATGATAATTGGAATTGTTGAATTTAAAAAAATGTACTACTTTGGCTCTGATAATAAGGACAGAAACCAATACCAGATACACATATATTTACAAACATAAAAATCCCAATGTGGCCTGAAAACTACAAGTAGCCTACAGATCAGATCTAGCGGGATGTAACTTTTCTTGTGACTTCCTGTGAATTCTTTGAAGGCTGCTGTAAACTATTCAACCTGACCACTGCTTATTGTCACCGCCCCTAGCTTGCCTGATCATGTCAACTTTCCAGGCAAGGTGTAGTTCATCCTGAACAAAGCCATTTACAGACCGGAGCTGGTCCGTGAGCAAGCTGTGTTCTCTCTGTAAGATGGAAGATATTGTCAAAGTTGCAGTAAACATCCCAACTGTCTATGCTGAAGTTGCAAAAACACCACAATCTTATTATCTATTAATATGACGACAAGCATGCCCAGTTCCCCAGCTACACATCTGAAAATGTCCGAATAGTGCACATTGTTACAGTGACAATACAGTCAACTATAATGACATAATCAGGTTTATTTACATAGCCATAGTTATATCTCAGTAATGCTGGTGGCAGTGTAGCTGAAACTTATTTTACCTGATAATTTGTGAGCATAACATTACTTACCCATATGAGTTTGGTTATATGTAGAACATAAGCCAATAGCAATAGCAAAAGTCAATAAGTTCATTTGTTGATCCATAATTTTAACTAGCTAGAATAGTTGGTCATTGTGGTTTCGAACTGACCTATTGGTTCAATTAATGTGACGTAACACGTAATGTGATGGGCTGCACGGTGGTGCAGTGGTTAGCGCCGTCGCCTCACAGCAAGAGGTTTGAATCTGGCTTGGGGCTCCTCTATGTGGAGTTTGTATGTTCTCCACATGTTAGCGTGGGTTTTCTCCAGGTTCTCAGGTTTCCTCCCACAGTCCAAAGACATGCAAGTTAGGTTAACTGATGACTCTAAATTACCTGTAGGTGTGAATGTGAGCGTGAATGGTTGTCTGTCTCTGCTTCAACCCTGTCATGGACTGGTGACCTGTCCAGAGTGCAGAGTTCGCCTTCGCCCAATGCCAGCTGGGATCAGCTATTAGAGATCCCCTGTGTAATGGAATGTAATGGAGCTGCATTTAAGACCAGTGAATCCATACATGCACTGAATAGATGGTGTACAGTTAGAGTTGAATAGTCTCTTCTTTTGCTGTAGTAATAATTGGACATGAAGTATTCTAATTTATGGGATGAACAGAAGCCGTCTCACTGGAGAGTACGCTGACTATATTTGCTTTCTGTGCCGCAATCTGGTGCTGCTGAATTGGGACTCAAACTTCAGCACAAATTTAAGTTTTGCTAGTTTTATTTATGTTTACACTATAAAACTTCAGGGAGATTTTGTGATTTAACTTTATAAGAAACTGGGAGCTCCCTGCACATTTTGTGTAAAGATAATGTTGAAAAGTTAATTAAAAATATGCTTTGAGGCATTTCATTTCATTCATTTCCATTTTTCACCAACATATTTATTTTTACTACAAATATGTTTTCAAAATATTAAATATTAACAGTCTCCTTGATTTCTAATAATCAATATCAGTATCGTCCTGAAAGAAAACATTGGTTGATACCTAGTACACACAGCTCCCACTGGAGCCACAAAAGGCTTCCTACAACTTTTTTTTTTTCCCCACATATGCAGTAGTACTCCCAAAAACCTGCAAACACACTTTGATATTTAAAATTGCTGAAGTTCCCCTTTAAATAATCACCAGAGTGATTACAATTGTGTGGACAATGAATGTGCATATGCATCAAATTTCATGGCAATCTATCCAATAATAGTCAAGATAATTCATTATAAAACATATGCTAACCTCATTGGTGGCACTAGAGTAAAATTATCATTAGGATAGATCTTCTGGGAACCATGAATGTCTGTACAAAATTGTATGCCGTCAATCCTTCCAGTAGATGTCCAGATTATCACTTAAGAGGTGAAATGGGTCACCTCCTGGTGTTGCAAGAGGAAAAACCAGAGTCATGAACATCATTAGAAGTTATCCTCATGGGACCTTAAATATCTGTTTTGAATTCCTTGACAATCCGTTCAATATGAACCTTGTGGGGGCTCTAGAGGAAAAGTCAAAGAATCACTAAAGTCAGAAGGAGCGTGAATGTCTAGACCAAATTTCATGGTAATGTATTTCATGGTTGTTGAGATATTTCATTCTGGACCAACGTAGCGGACCGGCAGACCAACACATCCCTGCAGCCATGCCGCTAGCAAAACAGCCCTGCAAGCTATTCTGCAAGGGCATCAACCAAAATGTTGCAACTGACTTGACTTTGATTGGCAAGTTTTTCATTAACATTCCACTTCATTGTCTATCTTACTCATACCTCCTCTCCTCTTCAGCCCCTCTGCCTCAGTTACTCCTCTTCTCACAGGGTGAGGGATGTGACAGGAGGATGTTTATTTAATGAGAGCAGTCTGGAGGGGGTAATGAAATCTACCCTAACACCATTAACAACCCGGCTTATCAGCTCGCAGGACACACGTCAGCATGCTGCAGCCTTTTGTTCTCTGGCTCGAGGCTGCCACCGACCTAAAGGACAGATTAAGGATTCCCTGAACAGCGCTGACACCTACTTTGAGAAATTAAAAACTGACCACCAATCTCTGTTGTGAACTAACTCTATCATTTTTCACTTGGCTCATTATAAAATGACATGGGTGGCATTAAAGGAGGCAGGGGAAGTGGGCAGGTGTCTGACAGGTACATGTAAGGTATCTGCAGAGTGCGTTGAGTGTGGGAGGTGGCTGGTTTGTTACCTGACCACACAGACACAATCAATCTACCCCCATGTCACGGTAATTGATGCTGATGGATGGACTTCTCTAACACACACATGCACAGACAAGGCCCAAAACGGGAAGTCTGTGCATGTATGGTAACACGTAGAAGGAAAATAAGCGGCTCTCTTCTTGCAAATATATCCAGTTCCTACTTCTCTTTCCTTGCCGGTTTCAGATCCATGTTTGTGGCGATAAGTGCCATCCTGGTGCCGCTGTTGCACCCTTGAATCGTACAATATTCAGTGAAAGGCTCATTTGCTGAGCATTACATTAGAGCGAAGCTGCTGATGGCCACACAAAAGCCATGTAAATGAGCTGTGAGAGAGGCCCATCAGTCATCATGCCAGATGCGCTCTCCCATTATTATTTATGGCCATAATTGGCCCATGTTTCCTCAGGCAATGACTCTGCACTGATGGATCTGATGATGACTCCGCTCAGCTCAACAATCAGGAGGAAGTCAGAAGGAAGGGAGAAAGTGAACATGTGCGGTGGGGATGCATGTTTGAGAAGAGCGGGGGAACCGGGTTTACACGATGCAAAATGCGGTTGGAGAGGTGGAAATTGTGAATTCCTCTGCAGTTCAGTTCAAAGCTTCGTAGTCATTCAAATGTTTCTATTCATATGTACAAATTTTAACCAAATTAAACCAGAAAATCAGCAAAAGAAAATGCAAATGAATGCATGTTCTCATTCACCACGGTTTAGCAAATATTAGGATGAGAATATTAGTGATAAATATTAAATATTAAAGACTGTGATTTGTGATATTGGGCTATATAAGTAAAATTGACTTGATTAGGAGTTGGTGATGTTAATTTCTCAGTCCGGTGCCATTTAACAAGATGAGCCAATTGCAAGTTCACCATTCACTCCTAGAGACTGTATCTAAGAAGTGGACATAGTCCTCGTGACATCACCCACTGGTTAGTGGACTGCGTTTTAAACCTGGAGTTTGACATTTTGGCCGTTGCCATCTTAGTTTTGTCTGCCACCGTGTTGCAGCCAGAAATGACATGAGAGGGTGGAGCTAAGTACAACCAAACTCAAGCAATCAGTCAATCACAAGGTAGTCACGTCCTAAAGCATACCCCGCTTTATGGTATATTTGACTCTAAATGGGACCATTTATTTAATGAACATCACACTGTATTGGAGAAACCTTGAAACTAGCAGCCGAGACCAACTGAAGTCATGTTTACAATGTTTACTGAGTTAATAAATCAAGAGAGACGTAGGCTAATTTTCTCATTGACATCTATACACTTCATTGTGCAACCAGAGGAGTCGCCCCCTGCTGGCAATGAGAAAGAATGCCAGTTTACGACACTTCCACATTGGCTTCACTTTTCAGGTTGCCCACTGGTCACACCTCAAATTAAGGAAAAAACATGGATAATGTTTCAACGGAGGTTTTTATGTGTAATTTAAATGCATAAAATCAGATACATGGAAAAGCACTAATTGGCGATGTAGATGTAGTTTGTTGCACATACTTCAGCATGTATATAAATAAGCAAATGCATCACTGTTCACACCGCCACAACTTTCTTCACTGATTCTGACACCCTCAGTTCAGCGAGTTCACTCGGTTGTTGGTTCAAGCCATTACATTCAATCCAGTACAAAACTAGCACAAGCTACAAACAAGCACTATTTATAAGGTTAATGGATCAGCAGCCAATTGTTTGAAACAAATGTGCACCAGGATTTTTTCTGTGGCTTTCACAGTCTTCAGTAATCTTAACAGTAAGTTTTTAAATCAGAAGGATATCAAGGTTGAGCTGACAACAGCTGCCTCAGTCACCAGCGAGGAGCTTCACTGCTAAAATCTACTAAACACCTCTACTTGGTTGAGGGTCTAACACAATGCAAGGCGAAATCGACTCACTCCACAAAGTCATCCATCATTCAGGGGTGATTTAACCCTTCTAATATGTGGTTATCAATATGGGTTGTTGTACAGTCCAGCAGCAATCATGACAGAATTTGGGAATTGAGCTATGGATTGTCAGTTGGATTGGGTTGGCTGACCCGAAGATTGTCAGGCAGGATTCAGAGGTCGTTGGGTAGCGGGTCAATATGACCTCCTTTCAAGATCACTTTCTCTGTCTGGTCCTGCCTCAGCCATGAGTTAATGACTTTCTATTGAGGCAGGCTGAGTGGAGTTTGTATCGAGGGTGTAGAAATGTTGTATATCACGGTTTGTCGTCAGTCATCACGGACGTGTTGACAAGTCCTGTCAGCCTGCCTCTACCTCTTCCAGTTGGCAGGTAGACGACCTGTTGGCAGGTCTATTTCCCCTTTGTCTTACAACGAAGGGCACTATGTTAGGTTAGCATGTGTGTTGTGGAGTATGCATGTCTAATATGTGTGACTCTGCCAGGCAGGCCCACATAATGCCCTTGTTCATTTGGCTCAAAAAACGCTGACCTCCATAACTGATGATCGGTGTTTCCTCAAGGTTTTTTCCTCTTTAAATGTTTTAGTTTCTGCTGAGAGACATACAGCACAATATCTACATATTGCGTGCAGACTGTAGTAACCTTTCTAACCTTGTTATGGTTATGAAAGTAAGAATGAATTTGTTCCTTCTAGGATTTAAGAGAACTGTCTACAAACTGTATATAGTACCACACCAATGCAAGATGCCACAGCTGACCAAATGGTACTAAAAATACATTATTTATATGTATGAGGTGGGATGCATCCACTGTACAAACGCACAAGATTGCATTTTCATTCAGGGCTGCCTTGTTTCAGACCACTAAAAAAAAAATGTGTTTATTCAATGTAAAATCACCTGAAGCCTTTTTAAAAAAATGATGGTAGGCATGTAAACAACCAATTAATGGATATTAATTTGTATATGGAAAGCATTTCAAAACAGCATTGTTTTGCATGAGAATGCACTTCATGTAACATATGTTTTTTTCAAGACACTATACAAAATAGAGTTCTCCTCGACCAAAGAAATAGTTGGCAGATGAGACATGCAAAATCTTTAAAAGTAACTAATTTACTGACTTAAACAGTCTAATAACATTAATGTGCAACAGCAATGTGCATTATCCTAAAACCAATATGACATTACAAGGTGGTGAAAGCAATGGGCAATGTGTAAATTAATAAACATAGATTTGTTCTGATTAATGAGAGGTGATACTTGGAGGAAGGAGTCTCACCACTGAAATAAAACATATGTTTCCAGATGAAGTAACCTGCTCCAAGGTATATGTTATACAAAAGACAGGGAAAAGGGTACATTTAGATCACCCTCTGTGTTTTAGTAAATGCAATTTCTATATGACCTTGGAGAACATTTGGTCTGTAGATAATGTGGAATGACGGAGCAAGACGAGAGCTGTCGGCTCAGTGCATTTCTGTTGCCTGGTGCTGACAGACATGCAGTTATGGTCGGCTATATTTTGGCTGCTTCCCCTCGCTCAGTCATACAATAAGAGAGACAGACAGAGTTGACTTGGACATGAACTTTGTCACATTCCACTTGACATGTGGTTGTGAGAATTGCTTAAAACTATTTTTTTTTCACGTTTGGCAGTGTCTGTCTGTCAGTCCATCACTTTGGTTCAGACTGACATATCTCAGCAAATATGATTACCATGAGGTTTTGTATGGTCCCCAGATGATGAAGCCTAATGACTCATGATCCCCTGGCTTTTAAACTAGCCCCACCGTGAAGTTAACTTTATTTCAAATGTCTTAACTTTTGGATGGATTTCATGACATTTTGGTTCAGCCATTCGTGTTCCTCTTATAATGAATTCTAACAACTTTGATTTGTTAACTCTAATCCAGCAGCATCATAGCTCTTTAATTTAACTCTATATTACAACATATAACATCCACTCAGCTGTTATAGTGGCGTAAGTTACCAAAGTATGCTAATTGAAGCTAATCAATAAGGTTATTAATAATGTGAATGCTGGCACTAGCTGAGTCAAGTTAGTTGTGCTAAGACTGGAGATTTTCTGAAGCGGGGCTGTATTTTCCCACGTTCTGCAAGGTAAAATTACTGTTTCTGGGAATGTAGTCTGGTGGCTTTGAAGAAAGAGAAATAGTTTCAGTTCCCCATCGGCAAGGTAAATCAACAGTGGACGGGAGCAGCAAAAACAACATATGTCAATATCAGTTCAAGTGTATTGACATCTGAAGCCATTATGTCGCTGTGTTGATAGCCACAAGACTCCATTCACAAAAACAGTCATCTTACCTTGCAAAACATGGGAGTTGCTGATCTACCGCTGCATGATTCAGCAGTACATTGCTTAGCTTCTAGGCCGGTACTCCTTTGCTTCTCCAAACTGGGAGCATGCCGACCGCCATCTCAGTTACCGCAACGTTAATATAGTGACCATAAAGATGTACTGTATATGGCAGCGTTATCATGCAGAAACCTCCGTCAGGTCAAGTGGGAAATTTTTTCTAAAAGGGCTTGAGAAAATAGTATTTTGACACTAAAACATGCACACTTTGACCTAAGTTGGAAAGTTCGGATTTGAATACATAAGGACCACCAATGGGAAGCTACATGATGATGTAAGAACCTTTAAAAATCGTTAGCAAGATCGCTAAAATGGAGTACTTTTCCTCTTCAATACCTTTTATTGAATGGTGTACATCGGTGGATGAAATGCAGTGGACGATTAAACAAACCGTAGAGCTCTGTAAGCGACTGTGAATGACTGGCGCAAGCAAGCTGAAATTGGTTAGCTCCCTACATCACCAAGCTTCAAGATCCAAATAATTACCTCCGCCAAGGAGGTTATGTTTTTGCCGGCGTTTATCTGTCTGTCTGTTTGTTTGTCTGTCTGGTTCAAGATAACTCAAAAACTTATGGACGGATTTTGATGAAATTTTCAGGGTGTGTCGAAAATGTGAAAAGGAAGAACTGATTTAATTTTGGGGGTGATCCGGAAGAAATCCTGGATCACTTTGAAATTTTCGTTAACATTGGGGTAAATGGGACCCAAAAAATTGTTTCTCAGTATCTCTGGTAATTGTTGCCCGAAGCTCATGACATTTGACTCAGGGATTTACAATGTGTACTTCTATCAAATCCCAAAGGCTGATCCAGATCTGATCCAGATGGCGGATTTTATAGCAATTTATATAAAAAATGGGGGTACTCTTACATTTTGGCCTAATGTATTGTGAGTTTTATGTTGTGTCTTGTATATATGTTCTATGTTTGCCACTGATATAAAATTCTTTTTTAAAAATGTAGGATTTTTATTTTGGAGTGAATTATAATATGGGGGGAAACTATGGTGCTTGGCGGAGGTCTGTGGTCTCCAAGTGCTTTTCTTGTTTTTTTAATAATACAATATTCAACTCCTCTGCTTTCTGGATATTTTTTTTTTCTCTCTCACTCACAGCCTCCTGCCCTCTCAGGCCTTTTCTGTCCGTCTGTAACACATCTTTCAGACGTCGGAGGAAGTCTCGCTATCACAATGTGCTTGCTATTCCTTCCAGGAGAGAATTGATGTGTCTCTGTGACTGACAGACTACATAAACAGCTAAATGCGTGGCTCAGAGCTGTCTGGCAGCCGGGCCCCCTGTGCAGGCAGAGGCTGTACTCAACACTGATGTCCTGGGGGCCTGTGAGGGAGGAACGAGGCCGGGGGCTGGCACTGTTCTTATACGCCTACACCCCTGATGTAGATACACAGTGTGCAAGCTGCTATTCTGAGGAGTGCATATAATTTGGCGTGATGTTCTCATGGTATTAACTTGTAATCTTAATTAATTCATGAACATTTGGACACATTTTGGAAGCATGTGTGATGTTTCCAGTGATATATCGAACAGCAAGTGTGTAATTCCTGCTTTGTGATGCCCAGAAGGGACGAAGCCAGATACAGCCAATTTCTGAAATGCTGTTCAACACTGAATTTCCTTCTATATTTGTTCATTTTCTAACATAGAAACAGAAAACACTGAGGCACTGGTTACACTGATTTTGTCGAAGTAAGGTAGTCTGAATAATCCTTTCACATGTTCCATCTTATCCACTTGTGTTTGCTTGAAAAGGTTTAATCTGGTAAACCAGTTGGGAAAAGAGCAGGCTTACGTCTCCATCTGCTGGTGAAAATGTGAAAGTCATGAAAGTTATGGAGGTAATACAGATCTTCTTTCCACAAAAAGTGCCACCAACTTTCATCACTATCAATAACGCACATCTCTTCCTGTGGAGCAGGTTCCAGACAGCTAAATTTAATTTAATGTCATTTATAGTTTTTGTTTGAGGTATAAATATGACCTCACACAAACCAGTGAGTCAGGACTGCAGAAAAAACACTGATGCCAACCTGGACTTCATTCAGCACTTATTGTATACACCTCCGGAGTCAGGAAATAGGCAGGAAACATCACTGCAGACCCCTGGAAACAACCTATTTCAACTTCTCTCCTCTAGTTTGCACTACAGAGCCCAAAACAACCAGATATAAGAACAGTTTCTTACCACAGACCATCACTCTGATGGCCAGTTAACATCAGAAATGCAGTGTCAACAACCTATTCCACACTAAAACACCCACTTAACTTCAAATATATTTACAGTTTATTTTGTTTTCAACCTGTATTTAACCAGGCAAATCCCACTGAGATGAAGAATCTCCACCTGGCTAAGACAGGCAGCAGTACAAAAACACACGGTTACAGACAGAAAGCACAACAACATAGCAGGTCATTTAATAACGATGATATTTTAAAGAATCTGTTCCTAACGCTTTCATTTTGGATTTAAAAGCATTCAGCAAGACAACTCACCGAGTTTCAAATCTTTCTGCAACCTACACCATGCTGATGGTGCAGAATACACAAAAGCCCTTTACCAAATCCATACATGCATTTGCTACAGAAAGCATCAATTAGTCCTGAGAACAAAAAGAGTCTCTGTGTAATGGGGACACATACTGTATGTATGGGAGCAGACCAAGTATTGCCTTTATATATATATATATATATATATATATATATATATATATATATATATATATATATATATATATATATATATATATATATATAAATATATATATATATAAATATATATATAAATATATATATATATAAATATATATATATATATATAAAGTGTACCAATGACAGATTCCACGGGTGGCCATAGCAGGCCATCCTACCAGAGAAGTGGATTCAGAGGTTTACAACTGGTATTGAACCTCAGAGAAGCATGGTAAGCTAATATGAAGACACTGAGCAGAGGACCGCATATATAAAAAGATCACTATAGATCAACACAGGTAAATTTAAAAAAAAAAAAATGTGTGCAGGACCGATCAGCCGTAACATTCCGTCTACCTGTCGAATATTGAGTAAGTCCGCCACGTCCCACAGATGATTGACTGGGTTGAGATCAAGAGAATTTGGCCAAGTCAACACCTCGAACTTGTTGTTGTATTCCTCAAACCACCCTTGAACCATTTTTGCAGTGTGCACCGCTGGCTTGCATTCTACGCCTAGTGCGACCACATGTTAGCCAGGTAGCATGCTATTGTTAGTTTGGTGGGTGCACACACTGAGCTACATTTAACACTCAAGTAAGTTTCCTGTGCTATTTTTTTCCCAAGAAAGTTGGGAAAAAAACACACACCAACACATATATTGTTTTAAGTTAACTGAGTATTATATATAGATTGAAAATCATGAGTTGTATTTAATTTTGTTGCATGTTCTTACCACAGTGCTTCCTGGTGCTGGGCAGGTAGAATGGACCCTAGCATAGCTTCAGGCTGCATTTTATAGTGCCTGAGTAGCATGTAGGGAGGAGCAGGCTTAGTCCATCTGTCTCTGAACCATACCAACTGTGGGGTTGAAATGGATTTGTAAATTAATTTATACAGTTAAGTCTTATGTGAATGTTTTGATGCCCAACGTTATGTGTGCACCGCTGGCTTGCATTCTACGCCTAGTGCGACCACATGTTAGCCAGGTAGCATGCTATTGTTAGTTTGGTGGGTGCACACACTGAGCTACATTTAACACTCAAGTAAGTTTCCTGTGCTATTTTTTTTCCCAAGAAAGTTTTGTACAAACACAGACCAACACATATATTGTTTTAAGTTAACTGAGTATTATATATAGATTGAAAATCATGAGTTGTATTTAATTTTGTTGCATGTTCTTACCACAGTGCTTCCTGGTGCTGGGCAGGTAGAATGGACCCTAGCATAGCTTCAGGCTGCCTTTTGTAGTGCCTGAGTAATATGGAGGGAGGAGCATGCTTAGTCCATTTCACTCTGAACCATACCAACTGTGGGGTTGAAATGGATTTGTAAATTAATTTATACAGTTAAGTATTCTGTGAATGTTTTGATGGCCAACGTTATGTGTGGAAAATATAAGTTTGTAAGGATTTTCATGTGGAAAATAACAATAATAGAGGTTGAATTGATTAGGTAATTGATTTCAATTAAAGGTGGTATGGTCCAGGGGGAGGGGCCTAGCCTTTAAATAGTGGGGTTCTACAGTACACTGCCTAGAGAGTCAGAGAAGGACAGTGGTGCTGAATAGACCTAACACTGAATATGGTTAGTACTTTGTAAATATTTTTTTGCTGCATTTTGGCTTGTTTGTTCATTATTCCATGAACTATATTTAAAGGGCAATAAACCACTTCATTTTTTTTTTTTTCATCAAACGGACCTCATCTTGTGACCATCCTTTAACATTTTAAGAGTAAACTACACCTTTTCCAGTCAGCCTTTCGGCACACTGCCCTCACTCTGGGTCGGAGTGTGACAGTGACGCACACTCACCCGGCCATCCACATGATGTAAAAGAAAATGTGATTCATCAGACCAGGCCACCCTCTTCCATTGCTCTGTGGTCCAGTTCTGATGCTCACATGCCCACCGTAGGCACTTTTGGCAGTGGACACAGGTCTGCAGCTACGGCTGCCCCATATGCAACTAGATAAGCACTCGGAGAGCGCAGACCTCCGCCAAGCACCATAGTTTCCCCCCTGGCGGTTTCTTCTGGATCTATCTCCTCAAGTATTAAAGCTAGATCAAATTCATTGACATACTTCAGATCTGGAATTGTCTCAGCTACACGATGCCACTTGTTAGAAATCTCTACCTGTAATATTAAATGAACAGTAGGCCAAAATGTAAGAGTACCCTCATTTTTTATATAAATTGCTATAAAATCCGCCATCTGGATCAGATCTGGATCAGCCTTTGGGATTTGATAGAAGTACACATTGTAAATCCCTGAGTCAAATTTACAATTACCAAAGATATTGAGAAACAATTTTTTGGGTCCCATTTACCCCAATGTTAACGAAAATTTCAAAGTGATCCAGAATCCAGGATTTCTTCAAAATCCGTCCATAAGTTTTTGAGTTATCTTGAACACAGACAAACAAACAAACAGACAGATAAACGCCGGCAAAAACATAACCTCCTTGGCGGAGGTAACAAACTGCCATGTATTGCGTGTTCTGACACCTTTCTATCAGAATCAGCAATTTGAGCTACAGTAGCTCTTCTACTGGATCGGACAACACGGGCCAGCCTTCACTTCCCATGTGCATCAATGAGCCCCATGATGCTGTCGCCGGTTTTCCTTCCTTGGACTACTATTGGGAGGTCCTGACCACTGCAGACCGGGAACATCCCACAAGAGCTGCAGTTTTGGAGATGCTCTGACCCAGTCGTCTAGCCATCACAACTTGGTCCTTGTCAAAGTCACTCACATCCTTACGCTTGTCCATTTTTTTCTGCTTCCAACACATCAGCTTCAAGGAGAAAATGTTCACTTACTGCATAATATATCCCACCCACTGCTAGGTGCCACTGTAACGAGATAATCAATGCTATTCAATTCACCTGACCAGTGGGTCATAATGCTATGGCTGATTGGTGTATAAGGCACATGGGACGCTTCAGCCCATTTCAGGGATATGTCAACATGTGTGCCATATTCTGGTTCAATGTGGCAAGACTGGCCTGTAACCTTATACAAGTGAATGGGGGAGCTGCCGTTTTTCTAGATAAAAAGCACCATAATGTCTACATTTCTCAACCGATTTCATCCATTCATCCATCCATCCATCCATCGTCAACCGCTTATCCCGTTAGGGGTCGCGGGGGGGCTGGAGCCGATCCCAGCTGGCATTGGGCATTTTGTCTCCAGGTACTTAGAATCTGGATAGTCCAGCTATAATCGCTGCTAGACGCTCAGGAAAGTGTACCGTATACTTACATGACCTGAATAACTGATGTGACAAAATAATAATTCATTTATCATAAGGAATTGTTAAAACTCAGTTTGTATGGCTTTGGCTTATTTTCCTTGCCTAAGGTTAATATTTGTGGAGAGGTCCCTGTATAACACTGTACAATATAATTTATAGTAATGTACAATGAAATGTCTTCCTCCATTTTAGCGATTATGTTTTCAATCTATAGGCTGCCGCTAACCCTGCTACAGCAATTACTACATAAATAAATAATGGTAACAATAAATATTAGCATAATAATGTTAGTTATGATTTGAATTTATTGAAATAATGGTGATAATACAGCAATTCTAAACAAAATAATCTAATAAAAAATAATAAATGTAATTGTTAACCAAGACATGCCATCAGTTTTATTGTATGCAATATAAGACAAATCGTTTTCATGTTTTAAACATGATATTATGTTAGATATGACCATCAGTAAACACTAACTTATACTGATTCGCTAAGAAAACAAATGTTACCCAGCTCTTATCTGTTACAGAATCTAACATTTTGTAAAGATGCAACGTTAACAGTTGATAATGCGAAAAATACTGAAAGGAAAATGTGATATGATAGTGCCAGTTTCTAATAATTACCTCATAATTGATTGAATCCCACCATATTGATCTGACTGTTGATCAATGAACTGGAAGCTATACTGTTAAAATCTTTGGGAAAAGACAAAAAAAATTGCTATGTTAACTTAACGTTACTACTCATTGATCATAAATGTTTGAATATAAAATGATTTATTGAAATCAGTTTAGAGTTGTAGAAATTCTTATCTTCTTATCCAAAAAACAACAGTTTCCCCATTCATTTGTACAGGGTTACAGGCCAGTTTTGCCAAGTCCAATATGGTGCCCACATTTACATATGATCCAGTAGTGAATGCAGCATCTATGTATATATACACCATAACTTATAATAAAGGAATATGTTATCTGTCTATGGTTTCTATGGCACATGAAAGGAACACCCGTGTAGATCATTGGTTTACGTAGAACAGGAATGTCCCCCTTTTCTTAGGTAGCATAGACACGGGTCCTTTTCTTGCCCAAATTTTTGTCGTCCTGTTTGCGGTTCTCGATCTCTGTTTGTCCGCGATGGAGACATTTCATTAAAACCAAAATGTCAATCTCATAAGAAAATCCATTCATCCATGTATGAGAGGGTTATTTATTTTTGAGACATTTTGTCCATAAATGTGTTTTATTTTCTTTATGCTTACATAGCAAAACAAAAATCCTTCTTTGAAAGTTTTAACACGTACAGGTTTTTACACCATTAGGAAACATTGGTAAAAATCTGTATTATTTTTTTTTATTTTTACTGATTGGGTGATTTGTCTTGAGTAAAAAATGTTGAAGTAATACTTTTTTTTTTTAAATGCATATTTTTCAAAAAATATATTTCTTTTTGTTGTTTTACTTTGAGAGTTTGATATTATGAATATTTAGCATTGAGTAAAAGCCTTAAAGATGAGTGCTCTACTACAGACTAGATTGTCTAAAAATACTATTGATCAATAATATGTTGTGTAATTCACAACTGATTATCCATTCCTTGCATAATATAACATGGATAGAAGGGTAGGTCATATACTGTATATGTTAATGAGTCATATAAATCAATATCTGTCATCCCAGAGAGGCAGTTAAAAGGGATTATTGCAGGTGTTGACACTGGTTGCTGCCATTACACAACCACCTGAAGGATTTCGACAGCCATTGTGTTTGGTTTGGGTTGGGGTGAGTCTGACTTGTTCCGACCTCCTTTCTCTGCCACACTTGTTTTCTCACAGTTGTCCGGCTGACCGCTCTGCTGGTGGCCAAATTCAAAGCTGATCCTGAGTTCTCCCATCTGACAGCGAGGGAGAACGCCTGGGATCCACTCGATCACAAACGGACTGGCTTCCTTCTGATCTGCTGGTCCTGCAGAGATACAACAGTGTAACTATACGGCTGAATTCTTGGTGCTATATCACGGCCGAAAACGAGTCTCTCACCGACTTTGAGGAAGGTGCGGAGCTCCATCGGTCGTATTGCCTGCGGCCGATCTGTCCTGCATCCGTCTGGCAATTCTGGTTCAGGCGGAGGCTCAGGGCAGCGGAAACGTGAATAAGAGCCATCTGCGTTCTTTACAAAACTCTGAGAAAGCTCTAGAGGCAACTGGTGGACAGACGGTGAGGTGAAGGGTAATAAAGAGGTAAGAAGGAAGGTAAGTTTGAATGTTAACAACACTTTTATCAACTCGTATCTTCTCTGATTTTTGGCAGCTGGACTGTAAGAAAACAATGTTCAGAGAGGTTTTACTGAGAAAATCAACCTGAAACTTCATAAAATGAGAAGGACAAAAATACTGAATGATTTTTAAGTGTTTACCTCTGAGGTGTCAAAGATACATTTGACCTGCATGAGACTGATGATGTGCCAGGTGTATTTGGAGAGAGGAAGTCCATCGTTTCTGACAAACGCTGATGACCACACAAAAAGATGGAGAGAGAGAGAGAGAGAGAGAGAGAGAGAGAGAGAGAGAGAGAGACCATATTTGCTCACATGTGATTTCTTTAGCCAGTGGTGGAAAAAGTACTAATATAACAATGTAACAGTACTCCATTACAAGTAAAAGTCCTTGATTCAAAACTGTACTTAACTAAAGCAAAATGTACTTAAAGTCTTAAAGTATCAGCCCCTGTGACTGATATTATATATGACATTATTATTAGTATTATTAGTACTGGTGCATCAGTGTATTAAGTAGTAGGGCTGTCTTCAACCAGGCTGCACGGTGGTGTAGTGGTTAGCGCTGTCGCCTCACAGCAAGAGGGTCGCAGGTTCGATTCCAGCTTACGGCTCTTCTGTGTGGAGTTTGCATGTTCTCCCCGTGTTAGCGTGGGTTTTCTCCGGGTACTCCGGCTTCCTCCCACCAACCCAGTTTAGGTTAATTGATCACTCTAAATTGCCCGTAGGTGTGAATGTGAGCGTGAATGGTTGTCTGTCTATATGTTGTCTGTCTCTATGTGCCCTGCGATGGACTGGCGACCTGTCCAGGGTGAACCCTCCCTTCGCCCAATACCAGCTGGGATCGGCTCCAGCCCCCCCGCGACCCCTAACGGGGGTTGACAATGGATGGCTGTCTTCAACCAAACAAATTCTTAGTCAGCTAACATTTGATTTAATTGACTAATCTGTAAAACTGAGTTTCTCCATAAAGAATCACACAAAAGCACCAATTTAAATCTTGTCTTTACCAGAGATGTGCTCATGAGCTTCTTGGAAATGAGTCATTCAGCATGAAAAAAGCATTAAAAATGACTAATCGACAAAGAGAGCTTAGTGGACTAAGACCGATTAGTCGGGAGCAGCCCTATTAAATAAAGTATTTTAGTATTGTAGCTGGTCAAAGTGGAGCTAGTTTTAACAACTTTATATACAGTTAGGTTGTTCATTCCAGTGTTTCCAAAACTCCAAATGGTCACAATGTAAATCTGAGATGATTAATGAGGGTTGGATAGAAGAAAACTAATTTGTATTGATTTTTTTTTTTTTTGCTTTTCTCTAATCTTTGCAGTTTTTGTGAAATATACTTTTACCTCTTTACCTCAAAAAACAATTTAAATTAAACCATGTGAGAAGTTAAGTAGTGATATGTCTCTTTGATGGAACGGCTAACAACTCATAGATATGTGAAACATGACAAGTCGCCACCACATTTAATGATGCAATGTATTTTATAAGATTATTATTTGTTCTTTTATATAAAATCTTTATCTGAAAAGTAACTACAGTTGTGAGATAAATGTAGCAGAGTGAAAGTAAAATATTTGCCTCTGATAGAAGTATAAGGTAGCTTAAAATGGAAATACTCAGTCAAGTACAAGTACCTCAAAACTGTATTTAAGTACTTAAATGTAAATGTACTTAATTACTTTTTGTCACTGGGTTTCGCTGAGATATCTGGGTGCGATGCGGCACAAACACTTGTGGCTCGAGATTTCGAGGTACACAAGTGTGATAAAAATGACCTAATTCATGATGTTGAAAATACAAAATTAATGTAATTTAGTAAATGATGAAGTTCCACCTGTTGTGAAGTTCGGCAGCCTCCTCTTCTTGGAGCCCAGCGACAGACGATGCTGCAGAGCGTTGAAGAACTCCTGGGGGATGTAGTACACCAGAGGTTGCGGTTTCCCTGATGGAAAAACATCAATGCAAAAACTTTTTACTATGCGCAACAAGCAACAAAAGTCAGTCACCCTGCAGAGAATAACAGGTTTGAGTTCATTTAATAATGCTTTATATCATATCAGATATTGAATGATTAATAAAGCTTATAGGTTAAACCCCAATAAGCTCCAAAAATGTCAAAGTATTTCTTTAACTCTGAATCAGAGGTGCATAAATATGATGAAATGATTTATGTGTGTACTTAAGTATGTTAAACAAGTTTCATCTTTACCATCAAACTGGTAGTGCATTGTCTGGTGGATCTTCTCTGTGACGCTTGCCAGCCACTGCTGAAAGCCCATCGTCACTGTACGCTCATCCACAACCTGTGTGCTCCCTAAGACATCAACACACACATTCATTATCTAATTTTTTTTTTTTTCTAGGTGGACCACCCACCACCTGCATATTCAGTCTTTAAAGTCCCGAAAGCTTTTGCAAGTTAAATGTAATTAAAAAGGCCTGTTCTCAAATGAAGTGTTAAAATAGCACTGCAGTGTGACCCTGCTCTTTTCAGCAGTTCATCAGGATTAGTGCTGCAGGATTAGACAGAGGGATGATAAAGATAGAGACAGATGTCTGAGACAAACTAAGGCTCTTTAACAGACAGATTTGGGCAGCAGAAAGACGAAAAGGCAGGGAGGGGAGGGCCGACAGGCAGCACCTGGAGCCTTCAGCCCACCAGCACCGGCGGCGTTCCTCTGACCAGCTTTCCTCGGGCCGGAGGCTGACGCTCCCTCCTTCCCTACCCCAGAGACAGAGGCCACTGAGGGGTCTACACAGAGGCAGGGAATTAAAGAGCAAAGACAGATGGACAGAGAAGGGAGGACAGTGAAAGATTCAGACAAACATGCTTTGGAGAATCATCCCGCATTAATGAGTGATAATAAATATTTCAGGAAGTTTTCCGATGAAACCACCAGAGAAAGATTCATCCAGGCGAGGTTTCTTTATTTTATGAGAGTTGACGGGTTCAGCCTGTTGCAGAGGCTTCTCGCTGGGACTAGTTACTCTACCGGTAGCATTTTGCTGCACACCTGAAAGAAAGACCATGGAGAAAGACATTATAAGCAACCGGTTACATTAAACCAAATAATATATAAAATTTGGTAGGATATGACTATAGAAGAGAAATGTTTTGTTTCGCTCTGTAAGGCACTTTTAGGCAGATGTTTTACTGGCGCCCGTTAGTCGCCTTCAGTCCAAAATGGCGGAAGCATAGCTCTGCTGCTGCAATGGAACAATCTGTTGACTTTCACTTCTTAGCAATATACGTTCTTTGATTCATAGTTTAAACAATCTGATGCAACAGCCCTGCATATATCCTACTTTCATGAAGGTTATGATGCTCAGTTTTTGTTAAAACTGTTCTAGAACGGTGCTGGATCAACTTTATGATCATTTTGGAGGCTGCAATTTGTGGTGCTGTTGAATTGTACTGCTTTATACAGAAGGGTGTTTCTGCTATTTAGCCTGCCCTTATTGACATAGATGGGGTGGACAAAATAATGGACACAGCTGTCTGTATAACGCAACATGCCAAAATGGCTACTGAGCAACTCTCATAGCAATGAACGGGAACCTCCAATGCTGTATCCAGTTCTCTTTAGACATCTGTGGAATCAACGCCTCCCTAAAACAGTTTCAACAAAATGTGAACTTATTGCAGGACTGCTGTATTAGACTGCATTCGTTTTAGCTAGGTGTACTGGCAACTGAGTGCATGTGCCAGTTTTATGTTTGGCCTGAAAGTGGCTTCAACAAAGTGTAAAAATTACAAGTTGCGGTTCTGCTGGGGTTTATATGCTGGATAACTTCTTGGCCTGTAAAAGTGACTTCCTGTCATCACCGTGAGGTTGTCCAGCAACCACTACAAGACTCTCGGCTAACTCTCAGCAATTTTTCCAAAAGTTCACACTATTCCATTAAAATATGCTGAAACTGAAAACAGGCTTAGCTACTGTACCAGTGGGGGTGTAGTTGATGAAAGCAGCAAACTCTGATGCCAGTTTCTCATCGCTTGCAAAAGCACACACACAGGCGTAGAAGTGAAGGCAGGGTTGTGGTGTGACCGAGCTGGAAGGAGGAGGAGGAGGAGAGTTGGATCCACCTGCTCCGTCGGTACCAGGTTTACTTTTTCTGCTACTATCTTCACAAGCGCAGTGAAAGACAGCATGCTGCTGCTGCTCTTTGCCCCTCCTCTCATTCTTTACACCCTCAGACAGCCCACCTGCACCTACTGTGAGATGCAGTAAACCTAAAGGATGCTGGGAATCTGTCTGGCACTTCACCACCAGGGTGTCTTTTGTAACACGTTGCACAAGGGGGCCTGGAGACTCTGTGGCCAGCCTCCACAGCTCCTCCCTGGCTTGAATTGAGGCCTGCAGACCCTCCAGGACGGAGCTCTTTAAGGTCAGCGGTGTCGCACGGCTCCGACACTCTATCGCCTGCTTGATGTGGATGCAGAGGCTGTCTGAGGACTGTTTTGAACTGGTCATCGCTGACTCTGTCTCGCCCTGATTTGACCTTTGACCTTGTCTGCATGATGGCAAAAAGCAGCGCCCCAGGTTGATGCGGGTTAGCAGGGTGGCGCCGTCACCTGTCGCTATAGCTGTATCAGTGGGGACGAGTTCAACAAAACCCAACTGCGTAGCTGTGGCTCCTCTTCCTCTGTGACACACTGAAAAAACCTGCACTCCTCCACCTGAGCCACCTCCCAGGACTCCTCCTCCACCCTCACGTTCTTTCCCCACCCTCTCCTCACTGTCTATGATCACTTTCACCACCTCCACCACACATTTCTTGCTGTTCCTGCCCGCCGCTGAAGAAGCGTTTCTGAGAGAGATCCCACAGGCTTTGTTCTTGCAGCTGAGCCCCCGGGTGCCGTTGTAGATGCCACACTGCGGACACTTGCGAATCCCCCGCAGGGTGGCCCTCCCCAGGTCAGAGAGGAAGTCTGGAGTTGTGAATGTGGTTTTTCTGCTGTCTCTCTGCTTTGCTGCCAGGTTGGCCTGAGCAGTGGAAGTCTGGGGAGAGGAGGATGAGACCACGCTCGAAGAGGAGGATACTGTTACTTCAGTTTCCATTTTTGGACTCTCTGTCACTAACAGCTTAGTTGGAAGTGAAGGGATTCAAACCTGGATGAAGAGGGAAAGGAAACACATTTCTGTTGAGATTACAGGATAAAGTGGCCTACACAACCTTTCAGAAGTCTCCTGCCACAGAAGCTGGTTTGGGTCCAGTCAGATGTCTGAGAGGACAACTCTATATTTTAGAATGGTCTTTCATGCTTTTCGATTGTAGAAAGTCCTCTTTTTAAATAGATGTATGATGGGTTAGTTGTTTACATGGTTAACAAAAGAATGTGCAACCAAACTGACAATTGAAAGGCAGAAAGAGACAAAATCCTTCTAAGCAACAATTCACTAAGACTAGAAGAAATCCCAAGTCATTGGTAAAAGAAACTGGAAGCTTAGCCTTTGTCAGAACCCTCTGCGTCACTTTTCGGTCGCAGTAAACGTGTTTAATGTTGTAAATTCAACAAAAACACTTCCTTGGGTTCAGGCAATAAAACCGCTATAGTTTAGGAATAAACATATGAAAATTATGGTTCATACCAATACTCAAGGGCGCCTTGTGCATTGGTATGCAACGTGGCCATGACAAAGTGTCAGTATTTGATTCCCTGGGAATGAGATCGGGCTGATACTGCAGAGGGCCTAAAGAAAAATAGACTAAGTCAACATTTAGAGCCAAATTGGACCGTTGTGGTTCAATCATGATCGAGGGTTCGTTTTCTGGACTGGAAAACTAATTCACCATCCAAGTCTCAATGGCATTCCTCCCTGTCATGCAACACCGTGGGGTCATCGACTAAGTAAAAATTTGAATCATTTAATTCTTCTTCATTTGGGGCCCAAACTATTTCAAATGTAATACATTAGGTGTCTGAATTAAACTATTTTTTAACCTCTGTTAAAAACAAAATCCATAGGCTATAGGCTAACTGTTGATTCCAAATTTTTGAATGGAACTGTGTATAAAAAATGAAAATAAAGTTAAAAAAAACACAAAAGTTGAAAATTAAGTAGAATCTAAGACACAAAATAGTGCAGAAAGTATATACTGTGATGTCTGCAGGTATGAACAGGTAGCCTAATAATAAATTGAATATTATGTAAACTGACTTATAATTAGTAAAACACAGCCTGTGCAGTAGAATATGTAGATTAGCTGTATATCAGTATGGCTGTAGTATAAATCTATGACATCTATGTAACATACAGTGTGTGTTAAGTAAGAATAATCGTTTTTCATGCAAAATTGAACTTGCAGTATTAAACTTTATTTAAAATCAAATTGCTTTCTTAAGTTTTGCTAACAACTTGACACAGTTAAAATGCGTTGTAATGCTTCAGATGTATCATGTATATATTGAAATGTTGCTCCGCCTCGCTGCAAACACACCACCCGGGTGACACACGAGCATACTGTGCAAGAAATGCTTAAACCACATTCACGGTTTAAACTACCTGTGTTCGCCTTCTGTTTGGTCAAATTCAGCTCGACTCTGGCACCAAAACCGTCTCGACCGTCGCCATTCCTCCTTACATCCTGACAACCGCATTGCGCCTGTAACGACACTCCCCATTGGTTAGAGACGATCACATGGGGGGAAAAAGGGGGGCGGCCTCACTGGGAGCACTGGCTCATGGGAGGTGAAGTTCATGTGGATGTGTTAGTGTATCTGTGGTTTACATTAGTTTTTCATTTTTTTTTTCTTGTTGAGTTTGGCCTTTATGAAAACAATAAACTAAGAAAACAGTCGAAATATATTCGAATGCGTCTACTCCCACTGTATTTTAATTATTGTCAGTGTTTAAGGGTATGTTAGCATGCTGACAAGCTAGACGTTAGCATGTTGGCATTATATTAGCATCTAGCTCAAAGCAGTGCTGTCCTTATGTATGAAACAGCCTCAAATAGCTGTGGTATGGCTATAGACTAATTTACCCAGTTGGATGTGAAATTATTTTAGATGTTACATGTTTTTTAATTAATCGATTGTTTAGTCTGCAAAGATCAGAAACTGTCAACCGTTTTCCCAGTTAAAAATCAAACTGTAAGAGAAGGAACTAGAAAAAGCCAATTAACTGATTACCAAAATATCTGCAGATCAATTTTCTGTATATTAACTAATGGATTACTCATATACTTGTATCAGCTCTAGTATTATTTAGCCTAAATAGGCCAGTTGTTTCAAGGACATCAACAACTAGTTATAAACAAATCACAAGGAATTAACAGGCCTGGATCAGCCAACTCGGTGCTGCCCCAAACTAAGTGACCCTCCAATTTCTCCCACTGTCCGTGCATTATGTGTACATTTAACTTAAGCACAAATCTATTTATTTAAATCCACCTGAAAAAATATGGTGCTGCAAAACAAATGCTCTAACAGTATTTAAATGACCACAGTGGTGAACCCAGAATCAGGGCAGTTAATTGCTGCAACTGACAATCATTTCCATAGTCAGTTCAGTTCTCGTCTATCTTTTTGACTGACTGATTGATTAGCCTTTAAGTCTGTTGTCCGACTAACAGTCCAAAAATAATCTATTCAGTTTACAATAATGGAACACAAAGAAGCAGCAGCAGCACATCCCCACAATTTTTGCTTAATGACAATGAATAATCTTATCAAATAATTGTGTCAATCTTTTCATCTCTACGACGAATTCAAGTCCACCTCATATTATGTTCTTTTAACTTTTTGGCCACAATTTTCCATATAGTAAATACCACATTACATAGTTTGATCCTGGAATAAAATTCAGGTAAAGTGCTGAATTTTGTTTACTGTCAAATTTATATAAATCTGAAAAAATAAAACATACAAAAGGACGTGACCAGTGTCATCAATGGCACGGACAACCTGATAGGTGTTATTTTGTTCTCACACTGCATAAGCAAAAAGTTCATTGTACTATATTAGAGCTGAGATGATAAGTTGATTAATTCACTGACTATCCGAAAACCAGCAAATATGTTTATAGTGGATTAAAAGTTTATTTTTTGAACAAAATATTCTAAAATCTCCCTGATTCAACTTCTAAAATGCTAAGATTTGCTGCTTTTCTTTGTCATACATGATATACAATTTAAGTTTTGGACTTTTGGTTGTACAAAACAAAACGTATGAAGATTTGTATTATGGTTTTCTTTACATTTTGTGGACTAAATTAATCCAGACAATAATCAGATTAATAAATACTGAAAATTTTCTATTACTGTAATTGCTACCAGGTGACTTGATGAAATGAACAAAAAAAAAGAAGTCTGTACAGTTTAAACACATTGCATGCTGCCTGAGACAGCTCTGCATCTAGAAGAGTGTGCTGCGATTAAAAGTCGACCACAACAAGAGATGCTTCTTCAAACCCTCCGTTCTCTGCGCGACACGTTCCACGGGGTTTTAATGATAAGATGCAAACAGTGTGACTGGGGGGGCTGTTTTAAGCATCAGCATTTTAATGGGACAAAGCAAAAATTCAAACCATTACTGAAGCATCAACAGAACTTCCCTCACCAAAACATAGGTTGAAACATTCTTAGGCACCGCCTACTCGTGGATGATTTTTGGTTAAATTAAAAAGTAACTCACGGATAATAATAAGGCAACACAATGGATTTTTCAACTACGTTAAAAATGATGGTGGCCACAGTGCAAAAATCTGATCCTTTCTTAATCTATAAAAACAAGTGTTATTTAGGTGTAGGACAGAATAACTTAAATTATTACTGGTCAATCGAAAAGGCTTTTGCATTGCATAGCAATGCTGCTTGTCGTCCGAGTCTCTGGAAGAATCAAATGTTGCACTGTCTCTACTGTACACGGACCAGCACTGGACAGGGATGCTACTGTCAAACAGCTGTGTATGGAGTCCATTAGCCCAACCAGAAGTAAGCTCGCTTCCTTAATTAACATGTTGTCTTTATACAGATTCAGTACAATTGAGCAGACCGTTTGGTTATTTACATAAAAACAGACAAAAGAAAGTGGAATGCAAAAACATAAACAAAAAAAACTACTATTTCAAATTTTGTGAAAAGATAAGTATTTGTGCAATATCTGTCTGCCTATAAGTAAGATAAGAGTGGCAGTAATCCCTGCAATTGGTTTGTTTGAGATATTGAAAATCTAATTTAAAAAATAAAGTTGACAGTTGACAGCCACTTAGTGTTTTATAAACAAACATAAAAAGGTCTCACATGTCACATGATTTCGATGGTGTCACTGCAACATTTCTTGATAAGACAGTCCCAAAATGAAAGACAAAAAAGGCAAAAGCTCTTTATACAATGTCAGCGTTTTAAAGTTGCTCAAAACAAAATGACACTATTTTAATTGGTTGGGAGGGAAAAAAAAAAAAAAGATGGCGTAGTCCTTTCTGTTTCAGGGGAAGATGAACTGGGCATTGTTCTTGTGTGTAAAAGCATCAGTTCATGCACACACGCAAGCACACACACATTTCTCATCCAGACTGTTCATTTCTCTTCAGTCTGTTTAGTCCGTCCCGGGAGATCTAAGTGGCGCGCTGAATTTTACTTGTTTTGTGGTTTCTGCATTCCCTCAACCTGCCTGCTTCTTCTGCTCAGTGATTTCCTACATTTCACAGAATGATTCGACAACACCCTGCCAACTTGGACTTGTTTTTCACTTTAGTAACAGGTGGACAAACCAGAAGTGAAAGCGAGTGAGGAAAACATAAAAAAAAAAAAAAAAATTGCACCCCTTACTCAATACATTGCATTACTTGCTATGGACTATTGAGTGCTTTCTGTGGCAAAGTTGGTAGCTCGTCTCTCTGTTTGATTGTTAAACATTGGTATAAAATTCTGCCCTTTCTCTTTGGCTCTGAGGGGCTGAAAACAAACAAAACCAAATGTTTTACTGTAATTCGTTGACCTTGCTTTTAAACTAAAATGTTGCTGTGCTAGAAATATCTTGACACGCTTGTAGAATTTACATTTGGCCAGTTATCTGCAGGCATTACAAAAATACGCCAAACAATAAAATGGGCCCAGGAATGCAAGGTGCATTAGCAGTTAGCTGTTTCAACAGTGTTTAAGTGTTCTGGAGTGGACTGTTTTCTTTACACTTGCAGATTTGGGCAGTGGGTGACGTTATGGGCTGGTAAAGGTTGATAAAATGGCGTACCAGCCTCTCTAACAGAATAACTGTGTGTGGTGACAGAGAGAGCACATCTAATGCACTCCTTCCCCCAGCAGAGTATCATCCTTGTGGCCTCGGAGGCTTTAGAGAGGGCTACTGTGGTGAGTGATCAGTGGGTGTGGTAGCCAGCAGTGCTCATGCCAGCCGTGTTGGTTAGCACCGTCCCGTTGACTCCCTGCCCGGGCTCCACCATGCCCCCGTTGCTCACAGCGCCCACGCCTGTCCATCCGGCACCAGCATGTAAATGACTGTAACAACACACAAAAACAATGCAGTTAGTCACGCTGACACTGGTGTGTCCATCAGGCTGCAGAATATGTGAATATTTACCGTGACAAGTGGCAATTAACGTAAACACATTAACTATCTAAATCATCCAAACAACAATAACCCATAAAATTACAATGGGCATATTTAAACACAACCACCAACAACTACCAACAGCCATAGACCTTACGGCCTGAACGAATGTGTTGTCACCAGTTAGTTGTCAAAATGAGAAACATAGCAGCTTCAATCAGTGATGGTTGTGTCACTTATAGTTTCCATAAACAATGTATAACAAAGATGCATTTCAAAGAGGATTTATAAGTGGTACTCCACCACATTTTGGAGGCAAATATTTTCTTCTTCTCTTGTACTACATTTATTTAGTTACTTTGCAGATCCAGATTATTATCTAATACAAAATATAAATCAACATAGTAATTTAACACTGTAGTATTGTTACTTTGTCTTAAGTAAAAGATCTGAATACTTCTTCCACCACTGGACATTTGAAGTAACAAGTGTACAGGTGCAGCTCCAAGAAATAGAATATTGTGAAAAAGGTCAATATTTTTCATTAGTTATTTAAGAAAGTGAAAATTTAACATATTCTAGACTCATTACATGTAAACTAAAATATTTAAAGCAATTTTTTTTCATTTTAATTTAAATAATTACAGCCTACAGCTCGAAAAATAAAATTTCAAAATATTAGAATATTTCATTTTGAGTTTGATTAATTACTATTCATATAGTATAAATACTGTTTATTTTAGAGCACTTCAGGCTTCTGTCTTTCGGTCCGCTGACAAGCTTTTTGGAAATGCTGATTTCCAATGCCAACAGGACTTAGCTCCTGCCCACAGAGCCAAAACTACTACTAACTGGTTTGTTGACCAGTGTGTTGACCAGTTGTATTACTGTGCTTGATTGGCCAGCCAACTGGGCTGACCTGAACCCCATCGAGAATCGCTGGGGTATTGTCAAGAGGAAGATGAGACAAGCTGAAGGCCGCTATCAGAGCAACCTGGGCTTAAATAACACCTCAGCAGTGCTTCAGACTGATCACCTCCATGCCACGCTGCAGTGATGCAGTAATTCATGCTAAAAGAGCCCCAAGTATTCAGTGAATAAATGCACATACTTTTCAGAGGCTGGACATTTCTGTAATGGAAATCCTTATTTTTAATTAATCTTATGAAATACAACATTTTAAGATACCCTTTTCTTTCTTTTTTGAGCTGTAGGCTTCAATTAAAATGCTTGAAACATTTTCTAGTCTTGTCTGGAATATATTAAATGCTCACTTTTTAATATAACTAATGAAGAATATTGAACTTTGTCATGATATTTTAATTTTTTGAGATGCATATGTCCTTTGATCCTGCGTCTTTCTTCTCTGGTACTCACTTGTAGCCCTGCTGATCCCAGGTCTGTCCATAGACTCCATAACTTGGCACCTGCCATCCATTGGGCACATACTGACCAATCTGCTGTGCAGCAGCTGTGTTGCTGTACCACTGACCCCACTGACTATAGGGCTGCGCTGCAAAGCTCACCGTGTTCTGCTGACATACAGAATAATATTTTAAGAGGCAGCGTATCATGTTGCACCACAGTGATATGAACAAGCACTGTAGCAGTTCAGCAGAGATTTCACTTAATGTCAGTAGTGCAGGATGATAATTAAAGACGTGTTGGGGATAATCTTTGTACTTACCTGTGGCATCTGTACCTGCTGTATGGGGCTAACCATGTCTGTTGTTTCCTTGCCCCAGTAACACTTCACAACATAGCCCTCTATGGATGTACCATTGACAGACACGATGGCATGAGCTGCTGCCTCGTGGGAGTTGAACCTGCACACAGTAAAGAGCCAGACTGTTTAATATCAAGTTATTGCGCACATGTGAGGTACATGTGTGACCGTTAAGCCTTCATTGCATCCAATAAATGTCTGACTGGTCAATTAGAAAGTTACCTCACGAATGAGTAGCCTTTGTCTGGAAAAACACGGATTTCCATGATTTGGCCGAAAGGTGAGAAGGTCTGTCTCATGATTTGCTCTACAAAGAAAACAAAACTGTTAATATTCCATTAGAAAATAATGCTTCTAAAGCTGCATCTTAATCATATGGAAAAACTCACCTGTGAGACCTGTTGTGACTCCCCCGCAGTAGACGGTGCAGTTGCTAGGGCTGGACTGGTTGACCACCTCATCAAAAGATAGCTGCTTGCTATTGGTTGCTAAGAGACATGTTAAATCAGTTTATTGCATTTGTTGTCTTTCTCAAAATATTCCTCTTATAATACAACAGCCTCTTATTGCTGGGTAATGTTATAAAAATTACCAATACTAGTACCCTTAAAGTAATACCCATAGAGCACTTCATGCTCATTATGTGAATAGAAGCTGTGTGTGTGTGTCCCACTGACAAGTCAATTGTCAATTGACGACGCTGTCCCCCAACCCACAGTGGTAGGTCTTCATTGTTGTGGAAGCATAGCGTCCACCCACAAGTTCCCCCAAGGTAAAAACGGTTAACTCTGTCAGTACTGTTGCCATTGTTAGTGCTATTAGCACCATTAGCTGTGAGCCGCTGTATGGGTTATAGCTGCTGCAGCAGTGGGCCGATCACAAATTCCCATTAAATTAAAGAATGCTTTCTGTGATAGGCTGTGAACAAAACCACACAAATAATTTTGTTCTAGATCCATGCAAAAAATGGACCAATTACAAGTTTAGTTTTACCTTAAAAGGTATCAAGTACCGAAACCCAACCCTACTGCCTCTACTGTATGAACTGATTTAAAAATCAAATACATAGATTTTTTTTTCCTTTGGGCGCTAAGTGTTACCTTTTAATGTGTTTATTAGTCCTGTGAGATTTTCATGCACAGGAATCAAACATAAAATGGAAAAATTCAGTAATTTGAGGCTCTCAGTTGCTCCAGAAAATCTGTAAAACCTTTGCAAAGCAAGGTTAAGTAGGTAGGAGAGCTAAGCTAGCACTCCCATCAATTTATTATCTTTAATTTAATTATAGTGAACTTACTCTCATTTGTAGTTTTAGGAGCAGGCTTCCTGGTGGCCCAGTTGGTCCTGATCTGCCTTCCTCCCAGCCACTGTCCTCCCATCTGTTGTATGGCATTCTCTGCATCCTGATTTTACAAAGACAAACATACAAACTCCTGAGTCACTGACACCAAACACAAAACATTTCACTGCAATGTAAACCCTGGGCTTCAACTAAGTCAACAATCAGAAGCTGCCAATGTTTTCTCAGTCCTCTAACACATGGGCATTATTGGCACACTTACCCATTTGTTGAAGAAGGAGACAAAGCCATAGCCTTTAGATTTACCTGTGGCCATGTCTTTCACCACTCGACAATCCCTGTGGAGAAAAATTCAATATATGATATTATTCAGTTCACAATATTATTAACCAAATACCTCATAGGGCTGTTAATATTGGCCAAATATTAAGTTTGAATATTTGTTCTATAAAAACACATAGGTTGAAACTATTCAAATATCTATTTTTGAGCGTTACATCTAATTGGCTATGAGTGATGCAGCACTGTGAAGCACATTGTTTTGAACTGTACTTTTGTTGGACACCCCATTTTGATTTATTCCTGTTGCTTGCTTTGAAGACTCGCAATGGACGAGGAACAGCTGAATCAAGAATTTGAAATAAGGAGTTATCTATATGATACCTCCTCATTTCATTACAAAAACCTAAATACGTTGACAGCTGGCTGGACGGAGATTGTTGCCTGAAAGTTTCCTTCTTGCTTTTGGCTATATTGTATGTCATTTCCAATAAATACAAAATCATAAAACACATGTTTTCTGTCGTTTTCATGGGATTTGTTGACATTAAAATATGACAATGAACTTCATTTATATACCACTTTTCCTTATAGGGTCACAGAGTGTTTTACAAAAAATCAAAACAGTAAAAACAACACATTGATAACAAACACAAAGGATAAAATAAAATTTTAAAAAATGTATCAAATATTCATCAAGAAATTTTTAAGAAGTGATAAAAAATATGCTGATAATGTATCATGACTGATCTCAGGTCAATATAGAAGTACACAGACAAATGATAATTATGACAATATACTTACGATATTTTCCCAAATGGAGCAAAAGCTGCTTTTATGTCATCTGTGGTGATTTCAGGACTGAGATCTCCAACAAAGACGTGGAAGTGACCTAAAAAATAACAATAAAAAAAAACTGTAAGAACTGATTTACTGACTGTAAGAACTCAATTTACTAAAAGAATTACTAAAATGGCTAATGTAGTCATTTTGTACGTCATCTATTTAATTCAGGGTATCTGCAGGTTTCAGCAGTCAAATGTAAAACTTTTTAAGGCCGTTTGAAGACATTATGACCATTATGAATGCAATTTAAGATCTTCTTCACATCCATTTAAGATCACTATGAATGCTATTTAAGACCTTCTTCACATCCATACTGACAAGAAAGTCCTAATGACACGACAAAAAGTTGGAACATCAATATCGCCATTGCTGCTACATGATTAATGCATCGTTACCGAGTGATAACTCCAGAGCACCTCAGCTTTTAATGTAGGTGTAGCTCCAAACACTGACTGGATATAGCTTTGTAACGGCGTGCTGAAAAAACAAAATATTTAAAAGCAAGATAATGTATTTGTTTTGAAGTGAAAGTAACACTAATTAATTTTTAAGACCTGCCAAAATTGGATTTAAGACATTTTTGTGAGATTTTAAGACATTTTTGGGCCTTAAATTCAGGTTATTGGAGTTAAGACTTTAAGACTTAAGACACTTTGCTTTTGGCACTTTGCATTTATTGCATTTCACTCAACTTAACATTATTTTCACTTTTGTGCTTTTTATCTGTTTTTTAGTTGTATCTGTTTTTATTGTGTTATTATTTGCTGGGAACTACTTCTTCCATAAAAAAATGATTTTGTAAATATGGATGATTGATTGATTAAATGTTTCATCTATGAAACATTGAAGCTTGGGAGATGAGAAAATAACTATTAGTATCTTGCACTTCTTAACAGTGTGCAGTTCATTTCAAATATGTTTTGTACAAGTCCTTGTGTTGCTTTTATTTGTATGTATTACAGGAAAGTTTTGTAAAGTAGCAGAGTCTTGTAATACCAAGAAGGATGGGCCAGATGTTTGTCATGACACAGAAATATGAAAGAAACAAACAATGTTGTGTATAACTGTGGCACTAAATGAAAATCACTTTGCTCCCCTGTATACGGAGCATTGCATGATAATGTTTTCAATCTGGAAACCCCTTAAAGAAGAAACTATAGTAATCTTTAGATAGTTTATATTACTACTCACTGCTTGTGTCTTTCTTTTGGCTGGTTGGCGTTGTGGCCCAGTTGACCTTGACCTCCTGGAAAAGAGAAGATGTTGAGAGCGAAGAGGGAAAAAGGTGAGAAGTGAAGGATGCTTGTAGAAGAGAGGAAGGTGCTTTTTCTTTGATTAGAGGTTTTGTCACACACCAGTTTTACTTTTATATTTTGTGATTGAGATCTTTCTTTAATAAGGTGGCCGTGTGGGTTCTTAAACCACCACTACAACTGGATTTATCCATTGTTATCTAATTTGCATTACTTAATAAAACAGTTAAATACAGTGGAGACTATAAAAGGGATATCAAGATTTCACCTTCAATAATCAGGAACATTTCAGTCTCAGTCAAGTAAAAATTTGGAGAAAAACTGTAGGAAGTAAGGTCCAAATAACAAGGGACTTACAAACAAGTGATTTTTACGAACTTGTTATACTCCTCAAATGGTCCTTCAATACCTGTTGAGGATAAAATATTTTCAACTGAATGTATTTCTCTTGAAGTTGCTCTTATGTGGATTCTATGTGGAAATAACTTTGCAAAAGAACACACAGCAGTAAAGATGTAAGGGGACAGAAGAGCATCAATTAAAGTAGATCAAAATACATGTAGCAAGATTACACAGCAAGGCCATGTTAAATCAATCAAACAGATGGCAAATTCACTCAAGGAAAAACGTAATTAAAACAGACAGCATGGCGCTTTAAGTGAAAATAAAAATCCAAAACAGCGCTTTGTTTATCCACAATGTAAGTTATCAGTTTATTAGGTATGCTTGTAATGTAATATAACTCTACAGCCTGCAAATGATCCTGCCTTTAAAGCCTATTATGTTTGGTAACAGTGTGGTGACAACTGGCCCAAATCTGAACACACATAACTGAAAATGCTTTCAGATTATTATTTGTCAAATGTCTAAACTCTAAAAAACAAGGTGGATTAATGTGAAACTCTTTTGATGAGATTAAACATTATTACAGCAAATTTTAAAAAGTAAAAATACCCCCCCAAAAAACACTAGTTCCTGTTCCTCCAGTGTGGATATTTGTTGGTTTTCATAGTTTTACATAATATTAAACAAAACTTTCAATGACCCTGAGGTGTAAACAGAACACTTCAAACTTCAATTATATTGTTGCACAGAAAAAAATATTGCACAATGATAACAATATTACTAAATTAGATACTGAAACATTCATAGCTGCTGCGCCTGTTTAAAACATAACAAATGGTCTAAATTCAGTCATAAATGGTGTCACTTAATAAACCACTTCAGTCTGAATGTTGTATAAATTCCTACACTGTATAGAATGCTGCAGGGATGACATCTTTTGTAGGGCAAACCAGGAAGTAAGCGTCACCCTGGTTCCTTCGATAAAAAGCCAACTTGGATTTTTCCACTGGGTTTTGGATTATTGTAGAAAATAAGTTCTGTGGCAAACAAGTTTGAGATACTTACAAGTTTTGTTCAGCAAGATATGGTACATAAATGAACACCACTTCTATGATTTTTGAAGTGTGAAGGCAATTGGCAGAAGTAAAAACCTACGGTTAGGCTATAAACAAACTACACTGCAGTCACCACAACATGATTTTTAATACACTTAAAAGCTTCAACATTCTTGAGCGGGCTATCTGTTGATATATTTTACTATATCGTAGAACAAAACGTTAAAATCTCTTCAGGTTGTGTTAACCACAGACCTTATTTCAGGTACTAAAAACTCATTAAAAAAACACTGACTTTGAGACATGGGAAGCGGAGGAGCTAAAATGATATGATGATAACTCATTTCTGGGTTTTAGGACTCATTCTTGTATCTCTCCATTAGCTTCTCTCTTTTTTTAAGAATGAAAAACGTAAAAACACTTTTTTCACAATAATTTAAACTCATAAACCTACAACTGTGTGGGAGATAACACAAAACACACTATAATAATCTAGTAATTTGATTCTGATTAGTTTGAATCCATCATGGCTTTTTAATTGGAAACAATTACAAAGAAAATCCAATGGCTCACATTGTTGAGTATTTAGACATTATGTTTTTAGGACTCACAGCAGTAACATAACAGAGATCAGTGTCTGGCGTTCCCACCCCGGTCATTTCAAAGTGTGCACAGTACAATAATGTGCACAGGGGAATAAAACAAATTAAGTTCGGTGGAGCAGGAACAGGGAAGTAAGATAAGTCTGAAAACATACAAGTTTTTCCAGCCGCTTCACTTCAACCCTGCCCACCCAGCCTCGTCACAGTTGACTCACCCAGGAGATATGATAGCTTACCTTACCCAGTATTTTCCGACCATTCATGGCTGCAATTGTGGCAGTGGCATGTCTATGCTCATAGAACTCCACAAAGCAGTATGGATCATGACCTGCTGTCTGCAGTGGACAGGAAAAAGAAATATTAATCAAGTGTTTTGATAATTGTTTTTTATTATTTAAAAAAAAAGAACTAGAATTAGTAAGGAGTAAAGACCACACAAGTATCTACCCAAACCAAATTTACATTTGTACGTATGATTACATGTACTTGAATGTGCTGCAGCAGCTAATTAGCTGTTAGCAGTGCACTTTTACCTACAAGACTTGACTGGCTGTATCGAAATAAGGTCGCCATCTATGTAGACCTATATCAGCATGGTATTCCATCAAATTAATGTAAAAATTAGGGGAGCCATCATGAAATGAAAAAAAAAAGTAAAATATACATAATTTCTCCCTTTTTGTTTCAGAATTTTTTTCTCAACAGACAACATGGGATAAGTGATTCACGGAGCAGATATATAAGCTGTTGCAGACAAAAAATATATATTTAATTTAATTTTAATTGAAATTTAAAGTTGCTGTGGCATAGGGCTGACCCGAATGCTTCAAAGCTTTGACCAATGCCATAGTAATCAACCTTCATATCAGTTTTCAAATACTTCATTTTAGTTTGTTTTTGATAAAATTATGTAACCCCACATCCTTATTCATATTCAACATTCATTATTAGTAGTAATTTGCAGATGGATCCCGAATTTCCCTCCGGGGATTAATAAAGGTTCATCTTATCTTATCTTATGGATATCACTGTTTATTGTGTGTAGAGGTAGTGTGTGTGTGTGTGTGTAGTAGCGCGGCAGTGGCAGTGAAACAGGGGAGATGGAGACAGACATATAAAAGAACATGTCAGCCTGCTGCGCCCTGCCTCAAAGCTTCAAATACCTTCAAATATTTCTCATCGAAGCCCAAAAAATGGTATTTGGGACAGACCAACTGTGGCCATCATAAAAGTCTTATTAACTATAATGACATCATCATTTAGCATTAAAATGGGAGGCCAGAATAATCTTTTACACTGCAGAATTAGTTGCGGATAACAGGATGAGCATGAAGAGACGAGCAAGCAATTCAATAAGATCACAAGGTTGGGAAGCGAAGTGTTGATGAATGAATTCTCATATGTTATCCAACAGTTGTCCTTGGATTGTCTTGCCAAAGGTGCCTGCTGTAATCCAAGTAATAACAAATGAACTCACATCTACTATCATTTTACAGCTTTTGCAGGGTCCAATCTGGCTAAACAACTCCAAGATGAGGGCCTCTGTCACGTCCCGGGACAGATTCCCCACATACCTACAATGGACAGAGGACACAGAAAGTATTCATTACTGTTTTGTGATGTAAAATATGGCATCTTGTGAAGGTGCTGAAGCACTGGCAAGCTTTTCCTCTGACTATTACCATAGGTAAGGTAACAGTAACAGGTAATAGTCTGGACCTGTTTTTAGATTGCTTTTGTTTATACATGTCTATATCACTAGTTAAAGGAATGGTTGCCCCTTCCTGTGTTTGGTTTGGTAAAGTAAGAGTAGAGTAGCTCACCTATTTTTTTCTAAATTGTGTTGTGTTTGTATCTATTTGCCTGAGTTTGCCTTGAAACAATAAATAGCTTTATCTGATTACAATGGTGTTAAGTTTCTTCCCTATATTAGTGTTATCATGTTGTAACATGCAACTACAAAAGCATTTTCAACATCCATATTCCCATGGAATATCATTATTAACAGACTGGTGGATGGTTAAATGCCAAAACCACACACAGAAAACAACTAAAAAAAACAGATAACCACCCAGCAATAATCAGATTTCAATTCCACCTTCAAGATTCGAGGAAATGCAAAAATCTCAAGGTTGTTTATGACAAATGATTATGTAGTCTGCTTTTAATAATCCAAACAAAGTGCAACTAGGGACAACTAACACTACAGTAATCTCTGCCGCCTGACCTTGTCTTATAAAACTGCTGGCTTTAAATAGATATATGTTCATCTTACCCTGGTAATTAAAATAACCTGTTTTCAAAACAAAATTAGCATTAGCATTAGCCTACGTTAACGTTTAGAGAGGTTACTGGTAATAAAACCATCCATACAAATTATACGGTCCTGGGCCTGGGCAAACAATGATTCTATCGCCCAATAAACGTTGTGGAGGTGATAGCGCACCAAACTCAATACATAAAACATGCAGTTTTGTGTTCTCCTAAACATCGTCAGACTTATTTGCAGTATAAAGCAGTCTGACGCATGCGGCTAATCTGTGCAAGTCATTATTTAATTCGGTATACACAAACCACACTAAGCTGTATTTATTTCAATGATAACTAATATTTCCTTGGCGAGCAGTGTGAACCGACGCGTTAATTTGAGCTGTTACGGGAATTAGCTGTTAGTTCACGTAAGCTAGCGTTCAGGTTTGAGCAGAATTTACCAAATGATATGTCATTACGATGTAAGTTATTTTTAAACCTACATACAACGGTTGGATTTCTAATTGAGTTTGAGGTTTAAATCTCTCAGTTTTGGGACTGGGTGCGCTCAGGATAATACGCTGCTTCTGAATGATAACTTGGCTAACGCTAACCTACGTGACGAATACAAGCGGTTGGCTAACGGTAACGCAGACACACACTTACAGGGTTTTGGGCTGGTCATCGTCCATTCTGTTGAACTTGCTGGCCGAGAACAAGTCGCAACCCTGAGAGCAAATCCACGACTGTCGCGGGCAGCTGCCTGTGACACCGTCAGGTTATTTTATTGCGCAGTATGAACTGATTAGCCGCCGCTGTTAGCTCCAGAGTGAACAATGGGCAGCCAACAAAGATGGCGGAGCGACAAGGGCCGACTCGAAACTCGCATGCGCACCGGTTCAGCCATGGACGAGCAGCACGTACGAGCGCGTACGAGCACGTTCCCTCAGCTATTCACGGCTACATATTTCCATGGTAACAGCGAGCTCCACCAATCAGAGACGTTGCGTTTACACTTAGGATTGTGGGTAGTGTAGTACTTTCTAAAAACACCGCGAATAAAACACGTTTTTTTTTAACAACGTTGATATACGAACTTGTAGCTTTTACAGGATCATATAACATCGTTTCATAATTTCGTACCTCATGGTAAATTTATCTCGGATGTTTACGATTTTATAGCTAATAATCAAAATCGCGATTCGTAATGAATGGCAATGTGGGCGCCATGTTGGACAGGGCAAGACTGGGCTGAAAGCTATACACTTATAAAGAGTTTTATCTTAACTTTTGTTGTATAAATTTTGACCTGAAGATGGCGCCAGAGAAAAAGTCAGGCGATAACTAAAGTTATCATATCTCATTGGGGGGGGGGGGGGTACATATTCGAATATAGGGACCTTTCAATACCATAATACATTTATCATAATAAATGTCATTAAATGCAACAATATAAAAATAAATGAAATCAGTAATAAAACTGATAAAATGTGACATAAATTGATTTTCTGTTTTAATTAGCTTCTTTGTCTATTTATCTTTGTGTTAATTCCCTTATTTACTCTTGTTTAATTTTCTCTTTTAATTTTCTCTTTTACTGATTCTGATGCTGATACTGATGTATTTACTTTTATTCATTTTTCCTAATTAATTGATTTACTATTACTTTAATTTTAAATGTGTATTTATTTTAAAGGGGGAAATGCTTGAATAACACAGGAAGCTGTTTTCAAAGGAAAAACATCTGCAATAATAAAGGCACCTCCTCTCTCTCTTTGTCTTGGTTCCCTCTCTGTTCTGGACTTTTGAGGAGCGAGCCACATTGTCCTCCTCAAGTTTCCATCAATTAAACCTCTGGATCAGTTTTGAAGGAGGAATGCACTTGAAAGGGGCCACACATGAGGCCACTTTACACTGACTGGGCTCAATAAGGTTGAGTTTGTGACTTTTTTGATAATCAAGTCCTTCTTTTTAGCCCAATTTTCATTACAGCATTGTATGGGGTAGGTTTAATATGAAAATAAAATAAAAAAAAAAACTTGAGAGAAAGTTAACATGTACAGTTTGAAATCTACAAGGAGCAAAGGGCAATATTATATTGTAGCTTTGACATTTCTAATTCAGTACTGGCCAGCTCTTGACCTAGTTTATATTTGGGGAGATTGTCTTCTTAGAGAGCCCGGGCTCGGTCAGGAACTGCTGATGCCGCGGCCTTTAAATCCCACGGAGACAGCCATATCCAATGCACTATAAATACTGTATTCTTGACATGGCTCGACTTGATATATCTGAAATGGCAGGCTCAAAATTTTCTGTCGTTATTTTGACAATATGAGCTCTTTTTGCTTTGTGTCATAAGGTCATCTTCGCTGGGAACCCCTTTATTCCATGATTATGTTTTCCCTCTCCGGATCAGGCTTGTCTATTACAAGAGAGCGTAGTTTATAGATACCAAATGTTTCCTCCAGTACTTTGACCTCTTTGCAGCCTCTGTAGCCCCAGCTCTGCTGGGCACAATTTGAGGATAGGATGTGGATGGTGACATCGTAACCAAGAACAGGTTTGAAGCTAATCTTGCAGCTGGATATTTAATAAATGCATGGGCAAAATAAAATGTGTACGAAGATATAGGGTAGCAAAAGAGGGCAGCCTTGTTGCAGAAAACATTTTAACACAGGACTCATTGGGTGTAAAGAGTAGTGCTATTTTAAATACAGTATGTCATCCACATTTTAGACAAAATTCTTGATCACTGTTTCCCAACCGGGGCTGCACGGTGGTGCAGTGGTTAGCACTCTCGCCTCACAGCAAGAGGGTCGCAGGTTTGAATCCGGCTTGGGGCTCTTCTCTGTGGAGTTTGCATGTTCTCCCTGTGTAAGCATGGTTTTTCTCTGGGTACTCCAGCTTTCTCCCACAGTCCAAAGGCATGCAGTTGAGGTTAATTGATGGTTCTAAATTGCCCATAGGTGTGAAAGAAGAAAACTAAATGAAATTGTTTTTTTAAAAAACATTATTTTCACATATTATTTAACATATGAATAGGATAAGTACATGGTGAAGACCTGAACACAGAGCCATCCCTCTCTGCTAAACAGCCAAATCCTGCATTTAGAAATGTACACAGTTAAAGGCACTAGGAAATACACAGGAAATATTCTGCTCAAAATTCATCTAAATCCCAGTATTGTGCTGATTATTTGGGTTAACTGTACAGTTTATCAGCTCTATACCATTAGTGTCAATATAATGATGAAATGTTAATGTATAATGAAATAGTCAGGGGTTGTTAATTTACTCAGATGGAAAAGGGGTCCCTTAAGGAAAAAAGGTTGTGAACCACTGCTCTAGATCTCCCTCCATTGCACTCCAACTCGCAGCCTCTATGGCACTAAGCCCTGATCAGGATGGCGGTCATAAATCTGACAACACAGACTGTCTCATGAGGCACAAGGCAAACAAAGGACCTTCGTTTTCTGCTGCTGCTGCTTTTCCTTCCTCCCGTCCAGCCTGTCATTGTCATGGCTTGAGCTTCCTGGTGTGGACGGGGTCAGATGGTGTTCCTTATGTTCCCGGATCAGGGCTCTTCCTCAAGTTCCTCAGGGAAGCTCTTTGGGGAGTGGGACCATGACTCCTGACGAAGCCCAGACTCCCTCATGGGCTGAGATAACTTGAAGGGAGAGGAGGGATTTGAGCTTCCTTTGATAATGCTATGAAGGCTGTGAAAAAAAGTGCAAAAAGAGTTTGAGAGCAGCCCTACGCCTGCTCTGTTGTCCCTCCTTGATGCAGTTTCCTATGTTATCTGGTAGCATCAAACGCTTTAGGAAAACAAAGTACCCATATGTCTTGTTGTTTTCCAAGAAATTCAATGAATAACAACCTTTGAATGAGCTTCAATGCACTATTCCTTTCATGATTTACATAACTGCATGGCCAAACTATACAGTGTTAAACATATTTTAAGGTAGTGTCAAGGTTCATTCTACTTATATTTGTGACAAAATGATAAACTCAGGGTTCACTTATTTAGCTATATCCAAAGCTTTCACTCATACCCCACAGCTGCTTGCTGAAGAAGCCCATGACCCTTTATTTTGAAATACTGAAGATTATTAAAGTTGATGTGAGACTATAAATTGTCTTAAGTGTGTCTGATGGGGACGAGGGCCCTCTCATATGCATACATAGAGGTTTGGGGCATTTATGCAATGTTGTATGACAAATATGTTTAGTCTAACACTTATATTAAAATACTTGCTTTGAAATTGGGAACAATCCCACTTCTGACAGCACAATTTTGGGGGCGGCAGTAGCTCCGTCTGTAGGGAGTTGGCTTGGGAACCGGAGGGTCACCGGTTCAAGTCCCGACATGGACCAAAAACTGAGTGTGAACTGGTAGCTGGAGAGGTGCCAGTTTACCTCTTGGGCACTGCCGAGGTGCCCCTGAGCAAGGCACCAAACCCCCAACTGCTCAGGGCGCTTGTCTGGAGCAGCCCCCTCACTCTGACACCTCTCCATTAATGCATGTGTGTGTGTGTTTGTGTGCATGTACCATGTATAAGTTAAACAGAGTGTAAATTGAATTTCCCCACTGTGGGACTAATAAAGGTTGATCTTCTTCTTCTTCTTCTTCTTGAAAACAATGAACCCACTGTTGAGTTGGCCTTATATTTCCATAAAGTTCAGGGACTTGCAAGAGACAGATTTAAGAGTCTAAAGCTGGTTGTCGTTAAGCACAGCAGTGCTTTTTTTTTTCTTTAAATCATGCTTTTTTTATTGTTTACTGAAAAAACGTCACCAACATAAACCAAAACATATAAAATAATATGTATTTATAAAACATATTAACTGTAAACTGAAAAACAAACTGCAAAAACAAAGGAGAGAAAAAAGCTAGATAAAAATATAAATCAATAAAATGATAAAACAATGAATAAAATGTATGAATAAATATAAATAATAATGACAATAATAAATCCACAAATAAATATAAATAAATAAAAATATATAATGAATAAAGTAAATTCACACACCAGATTCCAAGCATGTGGTAGCACAGCAATGCTATGAGCTAAATGCTAAGGTCAGCATGCTAACATCCGTTTGTCGTGGAGAGGATGGCATGCTGCCCAGGCTCTATATATCTGGCAATGCTGGGAAGTTGATTGACATTATTCTGGTCTCTCACACAATTCTGTTCACATTATATGTATTAATTTGAATCACATGGATTGCCAATGCTGTATTTTCATTATGTTGTTACTCTGAGCACAAGACATCTATTGCACTTCTGTCCATCCTAGAATCGGGATCCCTCCTTTGTTGCTCTTCCTGAGGTTTCTTCCATTTTTTTTTTCTTTTTTCTCTGCTAAAAGGGATTTTTTTTAGGTTGGGAAGTTTTTCCTTATCCGATGAGAGGGTCAGATTGAAAAGGACAGAGGGTGTTGTATCCTGGACAGGCCGCCCTGTGGCAAAATTGTGATTTTGGGTTATACAAATAAAATTGACTTGACATTCTGATGTTTAGCAGGTATAATGTTTACTATAGATATCATTTTAGGTGATTAAGATTTGCTAATTAGCACTAAACACAAAAAGTACAGCTGAAGCAGGTGGAAATTAGTTTTGCAAGTATTTGGTCATAATCCAAAGTATTGGATACATTCAAAATTAACCTGATGTGATATTAAAGGACAATGCACCTAAATTATTATAATTAATCCCCAGCGAGACATGAACATTAACCTCATAGTGGCACTAGAAAAGTCAAAGGATCACCAAATTCATTCCATCTGCTGGACACCAAAATCATATCAAATCAAAAGAGAAAACTACCTGAATTTACAGAGCTGAACGCTAATTGTGAAAACGGATTGTGACATAACACAGACAGACAGGGCTTCTTTCTTTTTATCTAACTTAGGTTTTGTTGCTTTTATATTTGACAGGGGGAGAGCAGGGACACCGAATAACCGCCTATTACTCACAGACTACTTGAACAGAAACAAAAATAGCTTGATCCCTGAACAGATAAGGGATCTGCTAACAATTTATCAAGTTTTTTAGAGCCCAACCATCATGTGAAATAAATTTACAAGGACTGCATTTTCCCAAAATTCTGCCTGGATGGTTGGGCCACCTTGTTCGGGGCTAAATTAAAATTTAAATAAAAAAACTTGAACTCCTTATATTTACAGTGTCAGTTATTCACATTGATGTTTGGCAAAAAAAAAATAAAAAAGCTAAATTATTATATTTTCCTAAATTACTGAGATATGGAATTTGGAAAATCAGTGTTTCTGACTGTCTGACTTCAGTAAACATTCACACAGCGGGTCTGATTTAACTGGGAATTGTCTTGTTACCTCCGCAACGGAGGTTATGTTTTTGCCGGCATTTATCTGTCTGTTTGTTTGTTTGTCTGAGTTGAAGATAACTCAAATGCTTATGGACAGATTTTGATGACATTTTCAGGGTGTGTCGAAAATGTGAAAAGGAAGAACTGATTTAATTTTGGGGGTGATCCGGTAGAAATCCTGGATTCTGGATCACTTTGAAATTTTCGTTAACATTGGGGTAAATGGGACCCAAAAATTGTTTCTCAATATCTCTGGTAATTGTTGCCCAAAGCTCATGAAATTTGACTCAGGGATTTACAATGTGTACTTCTATCAAATCCCAAAGGCTGATCCAGATCTGATCCAGATGGCGGATTTTATAGCAATTTATATAAAAAAATTGTGGTACTCTTACATTTTGGCCTACTGTGCATTTAATATTAGAAGTAGAGATTTCTAACAAGCGGCATCGTGTAGCTGAGACAATTCCGCGTCTGAAGTATGTCAACGAATTTGATCTAGCTTTAATACTTGAGGAGATAGATCCAGAAGAAACCGCCATTACCGAAAAAGAGATTTTCATTAATAATTTCTGAACTAATAATGATATAAACTTAAATCCACTTGGTAAGGGTATGTTTTTGGAGTGAATTACAATATGGGGGGAAACTATGGTGCTTGGTGGAGGTCTGCGCTCTCCGAGTGCTTTTCTAGTTTTTGTCTGTTTTTTGTTGATTAGTAGCGTGGTAGGAACTTTAGACAATACTGTCCATCCCTGGGAGAGCAGACACGCTTTGGACTCGAGCTATAACTACCAACAAAATTCAGACAGCTAACACTAGCATCAACTGAAAGGCCAGAACATAAGCTTTCCAACAATGTGTTTTAGTAAGTGGAGTAATTAAAAACAGTATGGGAGAAGAAAAATAGCAAAAGAGCCAAAAATACTTGTACATATATTACTTATTTACTGTATATTTCTGTGAATAAAACATCAGGAATAGTCAGAAGGTCTCCCACACTGGGGGTGAAGAGGGTGTGGCTGAGTATGAGCATGGTGAATGGCATAGTTGCTTCATAACTTACTAAAGGACTCTGCTGTCCCAACCAACCCCACTCTCCCCTGCAACTAACTCTAGGGCCTGAGAAGTCTGGGCATCATCTCAACGATCATCAAGCGGTGGGAAAGAATAACTTTGCCTGCAGAGTAAAAATGTCTATTCACTGCGGATGTTGGAAAATGATTTGAAGACTCTGACAAAGCAAAATATTTTGCTTGCTTTAAGATGATCAACTCTGCTGTTACCAGGTGGGAAACTCGTATCTTAGTGGCTGAGTGGAGGTCTTTTATTCCCACTAATTCCTCCAGCGCTGGCTCATTCAGCGGTTAAAGAAAGGAAGAGGGCACTTGTGGAGGAGTTGGGAGTTTTGAGTGGGGGAACAGAGGGAGCAGGTCAACCACTAATCTCACTATGAACAGAGGGCACTGCCGCCACACACTGACCCCCACTCCCCCTCTGGTCACCCTATGGCTACTAGTGCTAGATGACCTCTTAAAGAATAAAACCAGAGCCAAAGCACATTCCTGTGAAGTCAAGAATGAGAGGATCTGCTGAGAGAAGATGAGGAGTAAATCAGAGCCTTGATTGGTAGGAGAGATTAGCCATCAATGAATGTCGTGTGTTAAATATAACAGACAGGAGTGTGCAGACAATGTAGTTACTTACTTGTATTTGAATTGTTCTACCTCATAACACCACAAGGAGGTGCTCACTGCTTTTGTCTGGTCTTCCCTTTACTGTGAATGTCTTTAGTAAAGTGCAGAACACACAAATCACTGAATTAGAGCAAATACAAAAGCTTCCATCACTGAAGTAATAAGAGAGAAAAAAAAGTAGAAACAATATTTGGGCTCCCAAAAATTACTGACTTATGTACAGTGATCACTTAGAAAGCATTTGTTTAAACTAAATTTTGTAATAAAATGAGGCTGTGGTCTAAAAATCTATTTTTCTGTCAGCTACCCTCCCGTCTGTTTTTATGTCTTTCTCATTGTTAGTTTTGCCTCCAACACGCATCAGATTACGTTGCGTTTAGAGTGTTATGTGATGTGTTTAAGTGCAACAGTTCACTGATGTTCAATAAAGAAGAAGGCCTTTTTCTCAACATGCTCATGGGCAACAATATGAATGTAAGATCAGACCTAAATGTTAGAATAGTCAGTCACTGAGTTTTGATCTTTCTTTCACCTTACAGCTGTTCTCAATGGATCAAATGACCAGTGATAGAACGTATCTAACATTTACTCAGGTACTGTGCTCAATGCAATTTTGAAGTACTTCATATTCACTCAGGTATTTCCATTTTAGGTAAACATAGAGGAAAATATTGCACTTTTTACTCAGTTACTTTTCAGTAAGTCTAGTTGGAGCCCAGGGCTTTCATGACATGAGATTTTGACTACATAATTATTGCGGTCAAAAGAATTCACAATACTAATATTATCCCAATATCTACAGAAAGTTAAAAATAATAATAAAGATATCAAATTCATCTTTAATGTATTGTGCATTTTGTCTCTTTTGTGGCAAATGAATTATACTAAAAATACAAGTAGAGAGTCTGTAACTATAAGTGTATATGAGGATTTAAGAGGTGCTGGATTATTTACACAATATTATCATGTGTATTATTACCATGATGTCAATATTTCATTTTTAAACACAGTTAATGTCAATACTGGTATATCGCAGCACCCCTTCTGGAGTCCTGTGTCACATGTTTCATTAGTTATTAGCACTTCCCCCAAACATAAATTTCCCATTTAAACCTCTAAAATGGTTTTGTTTAAATTAGGTCAAATTCTCCAATATTTCCCAAAAAAAAGACACCTTTGGAGAGGGCCCAACTCCTACATTGGACTGTACATACTGTAAAGTAGTTCTCCCTTTAGAGTGCAAAATTATTGTCTTTTGGAAAGTGAAGAACATATAACTAAACAGATAAAGTAGACACAATACTTGGGCTACCAAAAATACTGAATTAGTATAATGTACATACTTGGAAATCATTTTATTTACTTGATTTCCAAATGAAAAAAAGGCTGTGGTTTAAAAATCTATCCTTCTGTCAGGACCCCTCCCCTCAGGTAAAACTTGCCCCACCTCGTCTATCTACAATAGTGAATTGCTGTTGAAGCCATGATGCATCAGTAACACTCTAATGTCATATATAATAATATATCACTCACACAGGGCATTTTTCTACAGAATGCGTACATTTAATTTTACTTTGAGCCTACATTTTGGTGAAGTGGGCACTTGAAAACTGTATGGCCTCCTCTGTCAAAGATTACCCGATGACACCACCAAAAAAATTTAACATCGTCTGCAGTTTCCTCATCTGTGGGAAAAGCAAATTCCAATAAATGCAGACTACAGATGTAGATGTACATAATGGCAGAGTTGTCACCGTAACTGATTCACTAAAAAAAGTAAAAAAAACAAATCTCTTTAATGTGGTATTCACCTTGAAGGAAGAAATGTCTGAGGGCTATTTTCTCCTTCAAAATGAATACAATAAAGAGCTCCAGTCCTGCCTCACATCCATGTTACCACCTCCACTGGCCTCTGCCCTTCATCTTAGAGGGGTAGAGACCAGTGGAGCAGGAGGTTACCTCTATGGGGCAGGACTTCAGCTCTGAGGATCACCTCAGTGGTCAACAGTGTGACCTCATGTCTAGAAGGCGAGGGTTCGATTCCTGGTCCTGAGCCTTTCCGAGTTGTGTTGTCTACTTTGGTGGTATGTATGGGTTTACTCTGGATGCTCCGGTTTCTCCCACATTTAGTCATACAAACATCTAATAACTGATTCAATAAAATAAAAAAAATGTGTTGTTAGTGGTTTTTCCTATGAAAACTCTTGCGTCTACATTAAAGTTATAGTCATGACCCAAAACATGTAAGCTAACATGTTTGCAATACTCATTTGCTCCACCCAATTCATTTTTTTGCATTAGCATTTAACCTTATCAAGCTCACAATGCTCAATTAATATTGCTTTATTGTTAAAAAGTCCCTCTAACAGTGACATTCAATAAATAATCATGATATACCAGTTTCAACATAGAAAATATGCCCTTGGTGCCCTTATGTGCCCTCTTAGATGCCCCTATGGTAGATAAGACATAAAGTGCCCTCTAGGGTGCCTTTCCCGTAGAGAAAATGCAATGAAGTGCCATAGGGTGCCCTTCCAGTGGAGAAAACATGATGAAGTGCCCTCTGGGGTGCCCTTAAATAAAGAAAATATGAAAAAGTGCCCTATAAAGTGTCATTCTAGTTGAGAAAATGTGATGAAGTGTCCTCCAGGGTGGCTTGAAAATTGCTAAAACATGATGCAGTGCCAAATTGGCTGCCATACACTCTTGAAAACTTTCTGTGCACTGGTGCCCTTTTAATTTTTTTCGCCCCTGACCCTCAGACAGCCTGAGCCTGCCACTGTGTGTGTGGGTGTGTGTGTGTTTTGTCAGTTTTGTTATATCGCACGAGTGGATTGCAGAGAATCCTTTATGGACCTGGAGTGGCCCAGGAGAGTCCATCAAACAGCCCAAGACACGGCTCAAAGAGGAAGGAAGAGTCCATTTGTCACAGATAACCTGGAACACCTGCTCTCAGATCTGTACTACTGTACTACCAGCATGGAAAGTAATTCAGAAATGTTCACATGAGTGAGATGTGTTTTATATTGACTGCCAAATAAATGTCATGGCAAAGCTGAATGTTCCACAGCAAAATAAGGAACACAGAGCAACAAAGGGCTAACTGGAGCTCCACTTAAAGACGGAGAGAGAGAATATGTTTCTACAGTACAATGCCTATCGTCATCCAACAAACATGCTGTCCCTATTGTGTCAGGAGCCCCTGCAGTCCACTATGTAAACATCCCCTCTGTACCCCCATCATGACTATATTCAGACCCTGAGCAGGAAGTGATTTCATATCCAACATCCTCCGCAGCCTTCCTCTCTCATGTGGTGAACGTTCCTCACAGCCCACCTCCAAAACCAAGGGGGGATGGAGAGCCGGCAGGGTCGAATGCAAAGAGGCGGCTATAGGTGGACTTTGACAGTGAAGGGGAGATCGGGGTCGGTTGGGACAGGGAGGCAGTGGTTAAGTTAGAAAGCAACTATACCATTCACCATGCTCATACTTGGCCACACCCTCTTCCTTCGTAGACTGACTGTTCCTCACATTTAATTCACAGTCTTGAAATATACAGCATGTAAGTAAATTTGTTATTTTTTTTTTCTACCATACTGGTTTTAGTCATGCCACAAACAAGCTGCACAAGATGCTAGCATTAGCTGTCTGACGTATTGGCCAGCCATACAAACGCAAAAGTGATGAAGTTGCACGATGGGTTGGTCAGTGTAGTTTCCTAGTTGGTCAAACCTCTTTCAAAATGAAAACACGGGGAACAGTCCTTTATGCAAATAAGCCTGTCCAGCATAACGTGTCTGGCTCACTAAACTTGGACCAAACTAGGCAATTTAGTTCTGAAATGATACAAGATTCAGCCTATTTCTCACTAAAAAAAATGTTTTCAGAGTTAGATTTTGAGAATCAAAAAAAATAGCTTTTATCGTCTTTGGTTCTATACTATTTGAAGTGCATTCCCACAATAAAATACTGTAGATAATAATCGTTTCAGTCAAAAAAAAAAAAAAAAAACTTTATCTCTTCGGTTCTATACTATTTGAAGTGCATTCCCACTAGCGTCCTCGCTGGACCTGGCGGACATATACTGCTGGATTTAATATTATAGAGATGACCATTAACTATTTGTGTAACAATTTAGCCATAAATTCACAGATTGACCATATACGGTCCAGACATATACTCGGTTTTAACTTCTTGTTGTTGGTGACCAGCACAGGAGTCAAAAGTGTGTCTGCTCTCCCTGGGATGGTTGGTACAGTAATGTTTGTAGTTGCTAACATGTTACAAATAAACAAAAGCAGACAAAAACAAGACAGGCATTTCCTAATTAAATCAGACCCATTGTGTGAATATTTACTCAAGTGGCAGCCAGTCAGACACCCTTTTATTGCCAAATTCCATATCTCAGTAATTAATGAAAGTATGATCATTTTACACTACATTTATATTTGCTTTTACTTCAACTTAAAGCAGCTATTATCAATATTTTTATAACAACACATCATGTCAATGTGAAAACAGAGTGAAAGGGGTCGCTCACTGCAATGTACCTACAGAGAATTATAACCTGAATCTGCAGTTTTGCAGATTTGTTGTAGCAGCATGAATAATCTAAATGTCTCTTGGCTTTACCGTCATTTTACAAATATTGACCTTGAACGAGCCAGCATAATATCCACTGTGGACCTGTCCTGTTGGCAAACACATCTAACTCCACTGATTACAATGGAAGTATGAAGTTGAGCCAAGGAACCTGCAGGGAGAAGCTGACGAAAAGACAGACATGCTTGGTTGACAGTCGTAAAATCTTATGAGGGAGCTATAAAGTTCTAGCTGGGCCAAAGCCAAAAACATTAATCGTACTGTATTAAAACATACTAACTCACTCTAGGTCTGTACACGCACTTTTGTACACGATTTGTAACTTTTATTTTTAAAAACCAAACACCCACTTTTCTCAGTACAACAACACTATTGGGACATCATTTGTTTGTGGAAGAAAATGAATCACTCTTCCGCTTTCAGGTTGAGAAACCAAGCTCCAATACAAGCCTTGAGCTAGTGTGAGCTAATCAATCAGCGCTTTAGCCGAATTGTGTCATTATTTATAGTTTTAATATGCCTGAAAATGTGGCAAATTTGGCACAATGAAAAAAAAAAACAGTGTGAGGAAATGCATTACAAGCATACAGAACATGATTAATGGCTAATTTTATGGCTACGTGGCAAGGAAATGTAAAAGAGCTCATAGATGTGTTCTTTGAATGACTCTAGTCTGTGAGGCACTGTAAGGTCCCGAGAAAATTTTACGAACCACACAAAGACCGTTTCAAGGTGACAGCTGAGACAAATAGCGAGACTAGGATCAGTGAAAGGACAGGGACAGACAAACACACCTGTGGGGACCTTCAAGGTAACTGACCCTTTCAGTCTTGTTTACCTGTCAGTGAGTGTCATTCTGGTCTAAAAGCTAAATAAACACACTGAACTGGGGTCTTCAAACAGGTGTCAAATTGAGCAGAGATAAGACTCTGCCTTTAAAAAAGCCACAAGAATTAACCGATAATTCAAACGAAGGTAATCAGAATGTATGATTATTTAGTCACGAGCATAACTACAAACGGATGGGACGCAGGAGGAGTGAACTATCAATCTGCCATCTGTGAATCCCCGCTGTGCGAGAGACTTGGGAACAACCTGCCACAGACGGAGGAGTGAAGGATGAAATGAGGGGAACCTAAAATAAATGAAAGGAGGAAGTAACAGCAGGTGGTTATGAGAAAACAAACAAACACGGGGCTTGTTTTACACCCACCTGCTCCACCGGCTGTCCTTCATCAGCTTTTGACAGAACGGACCAGAGCGACTACAGGAATTATAGTATGTCGTAAAATTGTCATAGTATAGTAAGTCGAAAAATTGATCATAGTATAGTAAGTCGAAAAAAATGTCATACTATAGCACGTCAAAGTCATAGTATGTCAAAAAAATTGTCATAGTATAGTATGTCGAAAAATTAGTCATCGTATAGTATGTCGAAAAATTGATCATAGTATAGTATGTCAAAAAATTTGGCATAGTATAGTAAGTCGAAAAATTTGTCATAGTATAGTAAGTCGAAAAAAATGTCATACTATAGCATGTCAAAGTCATAGTATGTCGAAAAATTACTCATAGTATAGTATGTCAAAAAATTAGTCATAGTATGGTATGTCGAAAAATGTGTCATAGTATGGAAAATATGCAAAATATAGTAAAATATGTTGAAAACAGTCAGTTTGGTGCTGACAACTACTGGATTGACATGACATTTTATGCCCAGAAGAAGAATCTTACTGACTCTGCCATTAATTTTTCCCCTAGCATGACCACAAGGTTGACATTTGTGGTAATATCTCAACAGCTATTGGATGGACTGCAGTATGTTTTCATACACTATTCATAGTTATATCTATGAAAAGTAATGCACTGTAATTTGTATATATCCCAGAAAATCATTTTGTATTTAATCTACGTAATCAGGTTGTATAAAGGGCAACAAACTCCGGGGTGGATGGGTAGGTCAAAAAAACACCAGACTTTCACCCAGGAGACTGGTGTTCATACTCTTGTGAAACCAGAGGACAACAATGATGTATTTGTCACATACGTACTTTTAAGTTATACCATTTGCAGAGTTATTTTAACCCTAACTACAATGTTTTTCTAACCTAACTAGTTTTGTCATGTAAATTCCATACTTAATTTACACCACTTCCTGTGTTATTTTAACCCAAACTACGATCTTTTCTTAAACATACTTAAGTAGTTTTTGTCACATAACTTCCTTGTATTAGTTAGCAACTTCCTGTGTTATTTTAACCCAAAATATGATCTTTTCCTAAACCTAACAGACTATTTTTTGTCATGTAACTTCCATACTTAAGTTTCACCACTTCCTGTGTTATTTTAACCCAAACTAAGATCTTCCCTTAAGCCTAACTAACTCGTTTTTCTCATGTAACTTCCATTTAGTTACATCACTTCTGGTGTTATTTTAACCCAAACTGCAATCTTTTTTTAAACCTAAGCCTAACTTAACCCAACTTTTACTTTGAAAAGCCTGGGGCAGAAATGGACAGATGCGTCACATGTTGCTTAACACTCGTAGGAAAGAGCACAAAAAATTAGGAATAACTTTTTTTAAGAAATCATTCATGCTGTTTGTCTGAGAGCACACTGATGAATTGCCATGAAATTTGATATGCACATTTATGTCCCTGACTGATTGTATTAATCACTTTTGGTGATCCCTTGAGGAACAGGAATAGTTAGTACTCTCAGCACACACACAGCCCATCACTCTCCCACTAAAAGCTGTGAAGTGACACTGAGGCATTCGATAAGACGGAGTAAAGACTCAGCTGTGAGATAAGAGTTAATTGCTTTAAGATGGGCAGCAAGGGGGATGGCTAAAGCCATCTGCAACCTTTACACCTTGCAACTCTGGGAATCCTTTTCATTTACTCTCCCTCCTTCGGTCTTTGACCCCCTCCACACGTACCCACGCACACACAAACGTAGATAAAAAATGCTGTTACAGAGAGAAGGAGTCACAAACACTGATTGAACTGTGAATGTGAATCGGCGTAGACAGCCGATGGACCGAGACGCTGATAAGAGCTGCTTGTGAGGTTGGGGATCAGTGGTCAAACAACATCTGTACAAGTGTGTGTCTGGATGTTTGTGCTCCTGTTTAAACTCACCACCCTGCTCACTGCTATTATTAACTGCCACCCACACCATATACACACCAATACCAACAAAACTAGAAATTCTGCACATACAGATACTGATAATACAAATACTGATGCATCAGCATGAAAGGGATGGTTTGGGTGTTTTGAAGTGGGGCTGAATGAGGTATTTATCCATAGTGTATTACCTATAGTAGATGACGTCGATGCCTCCAGCTTAGAGAAACAGACAGAAGTACCAACATGGGAGCAAAGCAATATACTGCTGCAGCAGCAAAACCTATTTTAGCACTCTAAAACAAAGACTCAACTAAAAAAAACAATATTCGTTTAAGTGTACACTATATTTAGAATATTATCCAATGAGGAATTGAACTAAAAGTGAAAATTATCTATACTTTTTTGTCAATTGAGAGAGGGCATAGATAAGATCAGTTCAGCTCCCTGCTGGAAAGGGCTGTCTGACAGCAAGGTAAAGTGGTGAAAATATTCTAAAGATTGTGTACACTTGTCGTGCCGAGTGTCACCTACTGTACGTTAAACCAACCCGTCAGGTCTCACAGGAAGACGTATAAATAACATTACACACACTCACAACACTGTGCGTCCTGAGGTATAGAAACAACGTAACATGAATTAGGAAACCACATGACAAACGTCACTAACGTAACTTGCAGAACAATCACTGGTCTCGAACAAGGTCTCTTGGTTAAAAGTTGTGTGTTTGTTGGAGTCATCGACCTCCCCACCCGCCCACCTTAAGCGGCCTCTCTCAATTTCTATTCTACATCACTAGCTCTGAGCTAGCGAGCTCCAGACCACCTGAACTATCCCTTTAGCAAATCCTAAACTTAGTATTTGATCTCTTAACATGCTGTGCTAAACAAGGTTAAGGGGACTCACTGGCTGGGATGGAAAGCAACAGAAACATATTTTTATGCATTAGGGTGGACAAGCTTGTGGTTTAGTTTAATGGTGATGGCTGAGCAGCAACTCATGCCCCCCAACCCCTACCCCCTCTGTGCCCAGTAGCCTCCGATGGCGCCTTTTCAAGTGAGAGCCGGTTCATTTTTCAAGCTGATAAATCCCTGAGCACAGACTGACAGGCTCTCTGGAAAGACGGATGGGCCTGCGGAGACTTGTTAAAAGGGCGGGGTGGGGGCCTCACCGTGCTCCTTTGGCCAGGGGCAGGCGGGGGAGTTTCTCTGGGGAGGTCATCGTCCCACACATTAGCGGCCCTTAAATCTTACCACAAGTCACAGAGCGCAACATGCATCCATATCAACTGGAGGGGAAAACTGGACTCATATTAATGTGTGTGCATACATGATTGAACTGGGGGGGGGGGTTCCCCTGTATGGGTTGTCAGCACTTCATTACGTTTTTCATTGAGAGTTTTGTGGTTTGGGAGACGTGTTTTTCAGTGTATACATTACATGCTGGGAAATGGTGCAGATGGTGCCAATGACAGAGACCCAAGAGGATGATTAAGAGGTGGCGAGACAGGAACACGAATATCTGCATCCGCGGCGCAGAAAGCCCAGTCATCGGGCTTGTTTTGTGTCCTTGAGCGCAACCTAATCCAGTGTGGTCCAGGAAGAGTTGAATTTGTTTTTCTTGAGTTATTTTCAAAAATAAACTGGCAGCACGGTTGACCAGCATGACCATGTAACTCCTGCGGTGAAATATAGACTAGCGTCGTCTCTCTTTCACTACACATACACAATCCTATGTGCAAAAGGTTCCCCCTGCAGAAATCACAACACATGTTAGACTGCTTCACAGTCAGTAGAAAAGCTAAAGATCACCAGGCAATGTTACTGCCCAAACAAACCACCCTCTTTGCTTCACTGCTCTCCTACATCGTAGCTTTCTGGATTCAATACTGCTGGTTTTGCACTGCTTTAATCCCTGTCTCAGTCCACCCTTCCCTCCTGTTCATCTCATCTATCAGCCTGCGCTCCACTCATATATTATTGTAGCGTTAACGCAGGGAAGCACCCGTCAACCGGAAGATCTGCTTCTGGAGATTGAGCCAGTAACTAAATGGCACTTCCTGTCTCCCACCTCTTATTCCCTGTCTAATGTTGCCATTACAACAACATTAAAAGCTTTGCGCTACAGCCTTTGCTAAATGATTTCTAGCAATTTAAACTGTGCTTATATATCTTACACTGAAAAACAATCATGCCGTTCATGCTGCAGTAAATTTATTATACAGTCAACCAACTGTACCTGTATAGCAGCTGGGATTGAAAAATATTTTCCATTACGGGAACAGTTAAGATTTCCATATTTTACAGAAAGAAGTCATTTGTGTGTTGAAACATCTGTCACATTCAAATGAATCGTGACAAAATAAACAGGCGAGGGGAAAGTATAGACTGCAATCCCAACACGAGACACCCTCCTTATTGCCACTGCCCGCCACAGTCCCTGCAGCAGAATGCCATATGAATCAGAGGTTGTAGGTCACAGCAGGTTTGCATTGAATCAAGCGCAAAATACACTCCGACACATGTTACACATGTATCCTCCACTTCTCACCACCAATACATCTACATTTACGTCACGGGATCGAGGAGAAATTTAAGTTTGGGCCAAACAGTGAGGATAATCACAACCAGGCTGGTTCTGGCTGACCAACGGCTTATACGATGAGGATCAAAGAAGGGCAACAATTGGAAGATGTTGCTCGCTCAGTGTTAAACGGCGGGGTTAACCTAACTGATGTGCGTGGATAACAGGTTGGAACAGCAGCTTCGGTCAGGGTGGGGCTGAGCAGGAGGCGAGGGGGTGAGCAAGTCTGCAGGATTGAGATAAATTCAGAGGGGAGTCGATAGGAAGTGCTCTCACATCACTTCCTCTCTTTGTTTTAGCCGCTATTTTCAAGGCTTGGAATGTAGTTCCTGTCAAGAGGTGAAGGAATTCAAAACAAGTTCATTAACCTCTGTGTAGGGCAGCACTGAAGTGGGAAAGGACTTTGGGTGTGTGTGAATGAGATTGTGGAGAGGGCATCACAAGAATGCACATTTTCGCAGTGTCTGTGGCTTGTTATTTTCTGTAATCATTCTGAATCACATGCGACTGTTTTATTAACATAATGCATGTCCTGTATGTGTCCCAGGGTCTATGGGAGAATGAGAGCACTCGAGCACCACACCCTCCTCACATCCTGTGGCAGGCCTGTCCTTGTGCAGTCCCAGCACACTGACATAAACACTGACCCTTAAAAGGAAGTCTGTGTTGTGCAGTGCAATAAACTACTATTAACGACATATGTAACATGTACAAGTCACAGAATTTTAGTCCCCTTAAACCTCAACCTAATTTGGCACCACATGTATGTTTCCACAGCTCCAAACTGTGTTGTGCTGGTGAAGACAGAATATCAGTCATGCACCAACGTCTGCAGGCTTTTATTAGTAAGTGGGTACATCTCTCGAGGGACATCTCAACGATGCCCAGTTTTCTGCACACAGACATCCGGAAATCCACCATTTTTCTCCAGAAAAGACCTCAGTCCCACTAATGACTCTCTAGGAAACTGCAGTCAGCAGCAGAGGGATTTGAAGTGGAATACAGCAGACTTTTTCCAAATCCAGTCTGACGAACTCTCAGAAACGTGCGCATGAATTCCCTCCCTCTCTGGGCGTGTTACCCCCTTATTACAAAGCGATGTGTACTTGCAACCCCTCATCACTGAGTTTAATCACAACGGGATTTTCGGGTTTGAATCACTTTTACAGCCTTGAAAACGGGACTGTCCAGCATTTCACAACAGAAAGGCAGAGCAGAGACAAGTCTGATTTAGATTCCTATCCATATTCTCCATATATATCTGCTTTAGGACTCCCTAGTTGGGAACCTCTGGTATAAATTAACAACTATCCTATGTGTAAATTATGTAAATAAACCATTAAAAAAAGAGTTTAACATTTTTATATTTATTTGTATTCACTTTTTACCCAGAGTTAGGAACCAGGATTGATTTATGGTTGATGACCTTGATAATGACCTCAAGCTGAAAAGTGTTTGTCTAACAATAAAGTTGTTCTGCATACCTCAAGTGTTACTACAGTTTTTCCTCATCAGACGTTTTCCCTTCTGATGAACTGTCCATTCTCTCAGTCTTTCACCCGGTGTCTCCATCCTGGCCAAAATGTCCTCTGAGCTCCATATTTTTAATTATAATAGCCTGTGGCCGTGGCAAGTAACATGATGTGATAGAGCTTGTTCGGGTTCAGAACTAAAGTTGAAAAATAATTCCCACAGACCCAGACCAGGAAAACTCCCAACAGGATTCCCAAACTGTCAGTACATCATGAGGGGGACAGCCCTGTGATTAAAGGGGGAGAAAGCTACAGGTGCACCAAGTTAGCCATCTTGATGTAAACGCCTGTTGTGCGTAAATATTAGTACATGAACGTGCACGTACATGACCGTGTGCATGAATAAGCGTGCGGTACACTTCAGGGTCCTGGTTTGGCAGTTTGAAAATATGGTCACCCTACTATAGACGCTGTCAGTGTTTTGGTTTACCGAGTGACCATGTTAACTGGTGACTCTCAGCTGAATGCATCGTGGTTGCGTGTAGTGATGGCAGCTCTTAAAAACACAAACACAACATGTATGTGCCCTCGCGAAAGCTATCTATAAATTTTGAATACATACTTATCCGTGTGTGTGTGTGTGTCTGTGTGTGTAAGTTATTACTAGCAACCACAGATGCATTTGGCTGAAAGTCACCAGTTAACACGGTCATTCATTAAACCGGACGATCTGTTTCTCTACTGTTGTGATCCTGTCAGTATTCTGTAGAATTTGAGTCTGCTGTTGGACTATTGATTCTCACAACCGAACACGCGACAACAGGACATTTTGATTCTGGTAATCATTTAGATGGCTGGGGCAAAACGCCCCTTCCATTGCCAACATGCACGTGCATATATTTGATGACGGCGGCTGTAAAAGGGTCTACATGATGCTACAGCCAGGAGATCATCAGCATAGCTTTTGTCGGGTTTAAACATACAAGGCATAAGTTAATTAATGAGCTTTAGAGGTGCTGATGGGCATACTTTTTTTTTTTTTTTTACCTTTGAACAAAGCCAGGCTAAATGTACCCCATGGTTTCCATTCATTGTGCTAAGCTAAGCTAAAGTCCCCTAACTGCAGCTTCATATTTAGTACAGCATCAATACTCTCATCTAACACCCAGCAAAACAGCAAATAAGAATATTACCCCAAAAGTCAAATTACTCCCTTATGATACCAAATGATACATTCTGAAATAAACACAGGTATGTTGTGATCATAGACTGTATATGAGAAGTGGATGAAGTCACCGTGACGTCACTCATTGGTTTGTGGACTGCTGTTTCAAAGCCTCAAGTTTGGCATTTTGGTCATGGCCATCTTGGTTATTTGCAACCAGAAGTGATGAGAGAGGGTGGAGTCCAAGCAAATACTGAATAAGACATTTTCAGGTGACCTAAATGTTACTATTAACTTTCATGAACTGTTTTATGGTCTATTTGACTCTAAATGTGAACATAATTTACCAAATGAACATCATGCTGTATTGACGAAGACTTGAAACTAGTGATTGAGACCATAAAGTCATGTTTACAATGTTTACTGAGGTAATAAACCAAATGACAATTAGGCTCATTTTCTTATTGACTTCTATACATTCATTCATTCATTCATTATTCATTAAACGCTTATTTTGTTCAGGGTCGCATGGGGGCTGGGGCCGATCCCAGCTGACACTGTGTGAAGGCGGGGTACACCCTAGGCAGGTTGCCAGACTATCACAGGGCTGACACATAGAGAAAGACATTTACAGACACATTCACACCTATGGGCAATTTAGAGACAATTAATCTAACATGCATGTCTTTGTAGGACGAAACCAGAGAAGCTGGAGAAAACCCAAGCTACCACGGGGAGAACATGCAAACTCCACACAGAAGGGCCCCAAGCCAAATTCGAACATGACCCTCTTGCTGCAACCCGCGCTGCACCACCGTGCTGCCCCGACCTCTATACAATCAGGCTTCTTTTTGCAACCAGGGGAGTCGCCCCCTGCTGGATATTATAAAGAATGCAAGTTTAAGGCACTTCAGCATTGGCTTAACTTCTCAGACCTGGAGGTAGATGTAGATACTACATGAGGCTGATTTTGATTACAAGCATCAAGGATTTGTATTAAATCTATTTCTGACAGAGGAACCCACTTGGAAAAAAATCACATTGAACCTAACAGTAGTTTTGCTGATAGGTTGTGAATTTTGTTTGCGAGTTCACTTGTTTTATCACCCTCCCTTGCTGTTCTTCCTTCTCTTCCATGCTTGTCTCCTCAGTGCCATCAGTACTATTGATCAGTCCGTTGATGGGGCAATGCCACTCACACTTTGTGGCCACATTAGGGCTCCACTGCTAATGTCTTTGACATAGTTATGAGAGCGCCTTGCCTCATAAAGCCTGTGTGCAACAGCGTGCAGTAGCTGTAAACCCTGTCAGAGAGAGGCCCACTTGTCAGGCATGTTTATTGAAACATGTTGCTGTCGTGCATGCTGGGCTCATCGAATGTCGAGAGGTCATGATTTCTACTTTCATGCTCTCTCATTAGAATGATTGACACAGTTAGGAGAGAAGCATGGGGGTATTTTCTCTTCTCGTCTGTGAAAATATAATATCTGTTGGCCCATGTGTTACCCTTCACTTCAACAGTCACACTTATAGAAACGCTGAACAAACTGTCAGTTTTGATTTGCCTTGATTCGCTCTCCATAGCGACAGTTAATAATCACATTTACACTAAATGGATGCCAAGGAGAGAGAAGCTTTGGATCTGATGTGAAACCGGAGAAAGACAGGAGATCAAATAGCTGTAATGTTGAGACTGTTGCACAAGGTTCCTGGGGTTCGACTGTGGTTTGGCATAAATCCCCTCTGAGCCTTTGTCTGATAGACCATAACTGCTTATGGGCCATCTGTGCTTAGTTAGTGAGCTAGATACCTTTTTAATGAACCCATCATTAAGACTAGGAGAAAGTAACAGCACTAGACTGGTATTCCCTCCTTGTGTTCCACTGATGGTTCCTCTACATACAGCAATTCAAACAGTACTGTACTTCATTATAGAGCTGCACTGCACGGCAAGCTGTGCTAGTCCAAAAAATCTATTTACCACATCAATGGGAATCAAGTTATAAGCAGACAGAAAGAGCAGGGTGGGTTCTCATTCCCCTAAACCTCTCATCATCACACGGAGTCATGCTGCTCCTCTGACAGCAGTTCACTTTTAGCTTACACTCCTGCATGTTCCACTAAATGTCTTTACTTCCAAACTGAAAAAACATCTGAGAGGAGGCAGGGAACGTGTAAAGCTTTAAAATAATACTTAAATGTAAACGTGAACTACTAGAAGTCACTGCAATGCAATAACTCAGAAGTATGTATTTTTTAACATCAATTCTCCAGTTATGTCTATCCCTAGATGAATTTGGAATGACAGCTGGATTCAATGTCACAAGATCCCGCAAGAATGGCGGGATCAAGTGTCACATGAAAATCCATCTTGTCGGGCATCAAGTAATGCGTTTGTGTCCGGCAAGCCAAATAACAGACCAATCATTGTCCTGTGAGGAGATACTGGCAGTTACAGTTGTGGCTTAGGAGGCCTGGTGAGCCCACATTTTGAGACAATCAAGCCTCCAGAAAGAGCGCCAGGCTTTGAAACAAAGTTTCTTCGTGGACAAATGATGGAATTACTACTTCCACTTCTGTCATGTGATACCACTGGGCCCAAAAAGACATTGGGAAAAGAGATGTCTGTAACTCAGCAGATAATTTTTCTGAGGTGACTCAACTTAACAGTACAAACACTTGAATAGCCCTTATTAGAATTATGTCCCTTCCGCTATTCATGTGAATGAGACCCAGACTGAGGCTGGAGCGAGGGCTGGGGGGCAGAGTTAAAGGAAACACTAATGTGCCTGCTCTATGGGCCCAATGGATGCAGAGGATCACCGGATGATCTGGCTATTTTATCACTCGGCTGTTGAGCCATTTTGGCTTCATATACCACTTTTCAGCAATTTTCATAGGAATGAATGGGAGCCTCCAACGCTGTAAAAGTTCTCTTTATACAGCCGTGTAAGAAATGCGTTTGTGTCCAGCAAGCCAGATCACGGACCAATAACCTGTGAGGAAAGCTACTGGCAGCTACCATAGTGTGAGACATCACGGAGAGGCGACTGTTCGCCCTAAGCAATGGCAGCTGAAGATGTTTTCACCTTCAGTTAGTGTCGCTTTGGTTAGTTTGATTGACAGATGGTCCATCCAATCAAGTGTCAACCAAGTGTTTTTCGAAAGTGCCTGCCCTTTTCCAAAAAGTCTCCAACAACCCATCTGACATGTTGGTTTAGATTAATGCTGCTAGTTTGGTTTCACAAATGTGAAGATTTGCTTGTTTTGTCTGTTATATTTTGGTTGCACTATTCAAAGTCATTCCTATTGGGCTCCAAGAAATTATGGTGGAAATCTAACACTATTTTCAAACATTTAATAGATAAATAATAGATAATAATCAATAATGAAAACAACCATTACTTATATCCCAAATTCAAATTTGGTCATGTTTTTGACTCTTTTGTAAAAACAAAAAAAGCAAAATACATAAAAAGAATGTTGTGAATAGCAGACAGAAGTTGAGTCTTGCTGGGAAGAAGCTGTGGGTATGTTGGGTGGTCTTGGTCTTAATGGACCGGTACTCTCCCAGAGGACAGCTCTGAACAGATGGCTGCCCAGCTGAACAGAAACCTTCCTGCTCTCTGCTCCTCCCTGATGTCTTCCAGGCCCTTTTGATGTAGGATCCCCTGTATTCAGCACAGTGGACAAACCAGGACGTGCCATCAGAACTGCACCAGATTGGGATGCACTAAGAATCTATAACATTGGTTGGGCCTCTTAAGTTGCTGCAGGAAGAGAATCACTTATGTTATACCTTTTAGGACAGACAAGTGCACAGGTCAGTTTACACACTGTTGAGGGTAAGATGACCAAAGGGTCGAGGGTGAGGGGGGATGAATCGGTGGTTAATAGTGTCATGTGGGGAAGAGTTTGGTTAAGAGCTGAGAGGTGTTTTTGCGCTGATGGGGAATCATTTGGTTTCATCGTCTCCCGCTATGCTTCATGTGCAGATCGGAATCAGAATGAAACTGATTTCTACAGAACAAATTACACAAAATAAGCAGGCAATCAACAACTGTTCTCTAGATGCAGTATACTGACTACTATTTTCAATAGTTCAAATGGAGCTTTGACAATTTTGAAACATACTCCCTTTGGGGTTTCACTTTTCTCGCAGCAAACACTCTTCTGGGTGAGTGTGTGTGACGTATGAGGCATGAATTTTTGTATCTGGAGGGAAGCAGAAATGGTGATGGAAGACGCCGGGGTCCACTTTGAAAAGACGGTCAAACTAGCCCCCACATTGTTTTGCATACTGTGTATTTACTAGGCATTATCTTAAGTGTGTGAAAGTCAGTTAGTCAGTCAATAACATACAACATAAATAAAACAAAACTAATAAATATCAAATGACAATGAAATTAATAATCAAAAAACAAAACTACTGCCTACTATTTCAGGGAAAAATTTAATGGTGTGAATAATTAGTCAAACTTGAATTTTGTGAAATTTTAAAATTAAACTCTTCTAAAATGTCAAATATGAGCTGTGTTCCTTCTAAATTCAGATTAGTTTACTAGAATGATCAAATCTGCAAAGAATTACATATAGGGCTGTCAATCGATTAAAATAATGAATCGTCATTAATTGCATGACTGGCCATAGTTAATTGGAATTAATCACATTTTTTTTTTAATCTGTTCAAAATGTACCTTAAAGGGAGATTTGTCAAGTATTAAATACTCTTATCAACATGGGAGTGGGCACATATGCTTTATGTAAATATATGTATATATTTATTATTATAAATCAATAAAGATAGATAGGTAGATAGAGATCGATAGAGAGATAGTTAGATAGATACTTTATTCATCCCAGAGGGGAAATTCACACAAAAAAGTTTATGAATAAACAAGTTTCGGCTTCTAAGAGTCCATATCCATAGGATATAAGTTACCAGAATGTGGTAAAAGCTGATCAAAAGTGATCAGACAATAGTAACAAGCAAAAATAGCGGATAAAAAAAGGCTGGAAAGGCTGTCGCTCGCGATGGCGCCGGAAGTAGATCTATGGTCATCTATGGTCAAATATGGTCAAATCATAACCTGGCAAACTGCAGCCCCAGAGGTAACAGCTGTCACTGTGTCAGTGTGTCAGTGTGCTAGTATGACCTGCATGGTTGGATGGATTCCGTCCTTAGTTCCTTGAGCCCACAACAACCTAAAAACCACAAGTTTCGTTAATGCATTAAAGAAACAAGACAGAAGTCAGCATGGCTCACATGCACCCCGCTCCACCTGACTTCAGAAAGGCACAAGAAGAAGAAGAAGATCTACCTTTATTAGTCCCACAATGGGGAAATTCAATTTACACTCTGTTAAACTCATACATGGTACATGCAGACCTGAAACACACATACATGCATTAATGGAGAGATGTCAGAGTGATGGGGCTGCTCCTGACAAGCGCCCCGAGCAGTTGGGGGTTTGGTGCCTTGCTCAGGGGCACCTCGGCAGTGCCCAAGAGGTAAACTGGCACCTCTCCAGCTACCAGTTCACACTCAGTTTTTGGTCCATGTCGGGACTTGAACCGGTGACCCTCCGGTTCCCAAGCCAACTCCCTACAGACTGAGCTACTGCCGCCCCCACCCCCACTAGATCACATTGCAAATTTTTGGCTGAAATTTCAAAAAATTTTGAGCACCCTGGACTTCTTACTCCCAAAAGGTACAACTAGACCACACTGTCAACCATCACACCAAATTTGAAGTTCCTAAGTTGAGTAGTTTCCGAGATCTGCTGCGGAAATGACAGCCAGAAGGACGAACAAAAGGACAAACAGAAGGACGGAAGGACAGATGGACAGTCACGTTAAAATTAATTTGCAATAACAAACCACACCTCCTTCCAAGATAATGCATTCTAATGACTTTTCCTCTGGTATGACCAGCAGGTTGACCCCTCTTAAAATCTAAATCAGCACAGCACTTTTATATCAAACATATCTGATTAGATGTTAACATGATATTTATGAATATTTATGAAACATACATTTGCTTCATGTCTCTTTAACCAGTCTTGAAATGTATAATGTTCTCATGCCAATATCACTTCCCTGTTTAGTCTGTTTCTACAAAGGGTTGGATAATAATCCACAGAGCAGATTTAAGGATACCCCTCATGGACGCAAAGCAGCACAACGCCAAATACTGCGGCTGACGAGCCGTCATACAAGTTGCCAACACAATGACGAATTTCATATCCAAACAAGATTATATTACTCGACATGCAACAGCGTTCCTTGCTGTGACACCCCAGCGTCAAGGCAATAAATATTATTGCGGGAACAGAACGCTGTGGAACAGGCTGGAGAAAATATTTGAGGATTAGCGTGGCAGCACGTTGAGTGTCCACATTTAACACTCTTGCAGCCTCAAAGAACAAATCTTGGGAGACACCGTTGGACCGCAGTCGACATGGCCACTGTTCCAAACATTCGCCTCAGAGCAGGAGAATTTGATTACTATGGTAAATAAGCCAATCAGACTCACATGTGTTTCTGAAATGTAGAGTTTGGTGGAATGTGTGTGAACTCCTTAATCTCTCCACGCTGCTGATGACAGACTGACAAGGAGAGCTGGTATCAGGAAGACGGAAATACTGTGCGGAGAGGCCATTAAAAGGGACATTACACCGTGTACTCACATATTAAATAAGCGCTTAGGACAAAATTAGTTAAGGGTATTTTTGGTTTGGTTGAGAATTCTACAGCATCAGGTTTGAATTATATGAAGTGGAGCAGAGGAAGTGCCGAGACCACCGGCACAAAGTACTTTCAATCCCAGGAGGGCTTTTGATGAGTGCATGCCTCGGCTTTGTCTGGCGCTGAGAGTGACAGGGGAGTGATGGTGTTGGTGGCAGGCCTTGGACTACAGGATGTCCTGTTTGGCTGCTCAGCATGGAAACCCTACAGAGCTGAGACACAATGCTGTACCTCTAGTCTCGGTCCCTCTGTCACTTGTGATTCAGCAGTTGATCAAATCTGACACAATGGTAGTTGGCATTTCAACTTTAAAGAACTTAATGAACTTAACCTCCTCCACTCAATGAAGGCGCTGGCAACCTCAGCCAGCTTTACTGTCTTTCATAGGTAGAGTGAAGGTATTAGTATCATATGGAATTAGAAAACATAAGGAGTCTTTTTGATAATCATATGCAGTTTGGGTGCAAACCCCATGCAGTTTTTTTCATGCAGTATTATGTGTTATTTTCACCTATTCTAAAATGGTGTATTTGAATATTTCTGCATACTGAGGTCCATAAAGAGTCTTGAATCACATAAATTGGGTATCACTGTAAAGCTGAGACTCCAATTAGCCCAACTGTATGGATATTTGATGATGTTAGTCCTCATAGTAGCCATTTCATTGTAGTGACACCATTTTTTTTTAAACTTGACCTCACTGTATAAAATGACCTGTGGTAACTTCTAGGTTAATCACAGCCTCATAAAACTTTACAGCCACAAAGTAGAGACCTAGAACATTCAGAGGATGGATGGCTTTCCAAGCTAGAGTAAAAATAAGGGGGTCTATGAACAGTTTACACAACAGAAGTGCTCGTCATCCAATCGCCGAAAAATGCAATTCCTACAGAATTCACCAAATGTCACAAGATTTTGAGAGCAAATCCCAGCATGGCTTTTTCTATGTTATTCCACAAAGTCTTGGTGTCTTAATGTGGTATTTTGGAGGGATTATTGATCATTTTTATCAATTTTCCAGTGGTAAAAATTTGTTAAATTTAGCTCCAAACCTGTGTCAGAAATGGTATCATCTTATAAATCGCTGCAAAAACTTATGAGACAAAATAGAAAATGGGAATGGAAATCATATACTTCTATCATAATGCTCTTAGCCACTTATTTAATTAATTAATTAATTTATTTTGAATGATTTATGACTACATTAATTTGAGTGAGCTGCAAATTAATCTTCAGCCCAGTTTTCAGATGTTGTTCATCACTTCTGTTGACCTGCTGTCTCCTGCCTGGACCCCCTAAAAAAGACAAAAATATAGTAATGAGGGGTGGAGTGGAAACGGTTAATATGAATTCCAAAAATGAAAGAAATATAGGGGAAATGTTTCCATGTCGTCATAGCCATCTCTGCCTGTTTTACAGTAAACCACAAACACAATCACACAACATTAAGCCTGGCTTCACTGCTCGAGGCGGCAACGCGTGCTATAACCATATTAAAGTATCGGATCTCTAAAAGCTGCAGTTATGTAAAACATTCTGCTGAGTTACCCTCCTCCATCAGTGGTGATGACTAAATCTGGACCGTAAAACAGTGGCACACAACACACTGATTCAAAGCTCAAAGAAGGAGATGAAGGGAAAGAACAGCATGTTAAAGTAGAACTGAAGCGTCTTCAGTTTTTGTGGCAGGAATTACTACATAATGACACTACAGCTACTGTGCATATTTTCCCTTCAGTTTTAAAAAGAAGATAAAACCATTTTTGGACAAGCTTCAAGCACATGGGCGGGCGTTTCCCATGACAATGGTCGACTGGCAACTTAAAACCTGTGTTATTAGAACCTATTTTCCTTGACCCCCCGACTTGTATCTAAGAAATATTTCTGCCGTCATCACCCTAAAAAGAGTTAGAAATCCCCAAGCAAAATCCCCAATATGAATAAAGTGATTCATTGGATTAAAATTCAGACTTACTTTATTCAATCAACTTTCTTTAATGAATATAACTCATTCGGTGTGTGCCTCCATTTTTGTGCGACCACCAAGAGAAAGCGTTATTTTTGAAAGGCTAAATGCCAACAAATAAGGTGTGAATCTGAATATTTCATTGGATGAAAACATGTTGTGAAATTTGGAAATTATGACAGTTGTCTTTTATCAATACATTTTCACTTTTGAGCACAACACTCTGGAGTAGCAAAAAAATCTTTTAAAATAGTTTTATATACAGATTTTGTAAATCTAGTTTCAACAACCTCACAGTAGACCAATCCTGGCGCCCCCCCTGAGGGGGGCTGGGAGCCACCGGGCTGTTAAGTTTGTATTCCATTTGGAAAAATCTTATGAATGAATACTTAAATTCCTTTTTTTTTTATTTTGGTAATTGCAATTTTCTCTCTTCTGCTGCTTTTCCAGAGGTTTTCCCTTTTTCCCTCTTTAAGGTTTTTGTTTTCCCTTATATTCCTCCATATTTTTTTCCCTACATTGTGAACAACAAAGCTGTGTTAAAATTATAGAAATAAACAAAAGAAATCTTGCTGTCAAAAAACAAATCCACCTGCCATGTGTTATGAGGATGCATTTTAGGCTTTTCATGTCATTTGCACATCACACAACAAAACTATGGTAACATCCACAGGTTTGGGCAACAAAACCATTAAGTTAGGTTTAGGAAAAACATCATGGTTGGGCTTAAAATTAGTACTTAAACTTAGTAAAATACATGCAAAAACAACGTAACATAACAACAAAAAACAAATGTCACTAACGTAACTTACTGGTCTCAAATGCCGTTTACACTATCCAGACTATGTACAAATGACATGAAAATCAAGAAAGGCATTCTTTTTACACGCCTTGCACATTATTGAGGTATGTCTTTTCGTATGAACGGGCTGGTCATTCACCGTATGTCCGTGTGTTCACCGGCGGCCCCCATTTTCTTACCGTCTGCGCATATATCATTATTGCTGTCAATAAAATTTTCAGATTTGGGATTTTATTTAATTTCCAGATACAAAAAAAAGCAGACATTTCCTGTGACTCAGGACACGAAGGCTCACCAAGTAGTCAGCGAGTACGACAATGACGTGAACCCCCGGATTAGAGTGCCACAGACTTGTAGAATCTGTAACAAGGAGCACTGAAGTTTGATCTGAAGGCTTCTGGTGACACCTTAAGATATTGTGATATAGTCTACACATGTTTTGGGATCTCCAAGTCTCCTTCAAAAGGGGGATAGACCAGAGTGAAGCCCTCTTATCATGAAGGAAACTATCTCTGTTGGCTGAATTGAATCAAAGCATCACACATGCATATATTCACACAAAGACTGAAGCCAACAACATAAGCCCTCCTTCATGTACACAGATTATTGTACACATTAAAATATGAATTTACTCCATTTTTGTCTTTCTTTTTTTTGTGTTGTGGAGTTATTGTTGGGCACAGCTGCCCTCTTGTTCATGCCCCATCCAGGGTCACCGCTACTGCCCTTTAGCAAAATCTGTCAGGCCCTCTTTGACGCAGATCCGTTTCCTGTCAAAGTGAGATTTTTATTGTTCCAAGGGAGCAGCCTCCAAAATCTCACTCCCCCAGCCTTTTCCTGTTTCCTCTCAAAGAGGAAGTGCTGCTTTGCTTCAGTTTTTTTTTTATTCCCCCCTCCCGCATCTTCTCTGGGACAAATCTGGAACACAGATCGCAAAACTTTGCTTGTGTCGGCCAAGTCTTGATTTCAAAGAATGAAAGAGTTCCTTAAAAAGAGATACCCTCCCACTTTGGTCTCTCTTACACAAGTTTATACGCACACACAAACAAGCCCACAGTGATTTTGCATCCTATATTCTAATGCCCCCCCTCTGAACGATCAGCCTTGATGGTGTGTGGTCACCTGCGACCCCGAAGTGAGGCGTTCCCATGGTGCCTCAGCACGTAGCCTCTTTGTTATCGCAGAGAAAATAATTCACTGCATGCAGGGGGGGGTCAGATCATACATTTAGCCAGTATAGGTCTTTAAATTACAGAACACCAAACAGTAGCTGCGTTTACATGGACACAAATAATCAGAATAAAGGCCCAATCAGTTTAAAAATGCTCCATGTAAACACGTCAATTGGAAGATTCTGATCCGATACGGCCCAATCGGATTCCGAATTTCATTCCGAATGAGAGGTGGCTTATGCCGATCGTTGTTCCGATCGGCATCCATGTACACACCCATTCGGATCATGTCTTCCTGGTTCGTGTAATATTATCTCCACTGCGCATGTGTGCTATGTCAGCGTGACGCGAGACAGACAACGCGATGTTTGTTTACAACACAGGCGGAAGTGCAGCTTCTTCTTCTACTATTTCCGAAAAATTAAACAACTCTGCGCATGCCCAAAGGATTTATTTTTCTTAAACGCTCAGTGCACGTATGCGCACGTCATGATCGGATCATTTTATTTAGTGACCATGTAAACAGTGGATTTGGAATTTCCGAATCTACCAAGGTTCAGATCGGATTGGAGAAATTTGGCGCATGTAAACGTGGCTACTAAAAACTTTCTTCATGCCCCCTGAAGCCAGTCACCAAATCATAATCAAATAAACAGACGGAAAACTTGGTCATGTGTGCATGCACATTTAACAGTGTAAGAATGTGGTCTGTTTCTGCACATGCTTAGGATGACAAATGGTTGTCAGCTTCAAGGCAGAGGAGGAGCAGCCCGTCTGTCTTAAACACAAGATGTCAGCTTCTGTATCACTACGGAAAGCTTTTTAAGGCTCACATCAGATACCCCATCTGAACCCAGGCATGACACCATCCCAACACACTCTAAAACTCTTACAAGACTGGGAAAAAACAGGCCTCATAAGAAAGTTCTTGCACTCCAGAAAGTCTTATGGTCATATTAAAGCCCTGTTTCGACCGCAGAAACTTTTCCCAACAACTAGGAACCTTTTAAGGAACTCTTTGCATTTCTCACAGTCTAAATCAAGTTCCAGGGTCATTTTCCAGGGTCAATTTTTGTGGATTTGGAAATGGCAATTGAGGAAACAATCCCACCAAAAGGTTCATTTAACAGACAGCTTTCACTTTACAATCAGCTGTTCGTTTGCGTCCCATGTTCACAACATCAAGTCACATTTTCACGATACAAACGTAGTAATGTTAAGCCCAATCATGTTGTTTTTTCCTAAACCTAACTAAGTGATATTGTTGCCCTAATCCTAAGCATGTGTTTTTGTTTAAATCACATTAAGCATGTGTTTACTGCAACCGAAAGTGACTCAGAGGGTAAGTATACTTAGACTTTTCAGTATACTTGTCCGTATGAGCCAAGTATACTTAGACTTCTCTGTATACTTGTCAGTATGAGCCAAGTATACTTATTTATACTTTTGTTAAGTATACCTATATATAGTATATACATATATTGCCTTATTATAAGTATACTTTTCTGTAGGACTATAAGGCAGGAATACTTTTCTGCATACTTGCCAATATGAGCCAAATATACTTATGTATACTTTTGTTAAGTATATGTCTGATATGTGCATAAAGAGTAAACTGAAAGTATACTTCCTTATTATAAGTATACCTTTCTGTAGGACTGTAAGCCAAGAATACTTTTCTGTATACTTGCCAGTATGAGCTAAGTATATTTAGACTTCTCTGTATACTTGTCAGTATGAGCCAAGTATACTTATTTATACTTTTGTTAAGTATACCTCTGATAAATACATAAAAAGTAAACTGAAAGTATACTATTTTATTATAAGTATACCTTTCTGTAGGACTATAAGGAAGAATACTTTTCTGTATACTTGCCAATATGAGCCAAGTATACTTAGATAGACTTTTCTGTATGCTTGCCAGTAACGAGCCAAATATATTTAACCTCGTGTGCTTATACATACTTTTGTTAAGTGTTTGTTTTGTGACTATCTCTGATAAGTAAATAAAAAGTAAACTGAAAGCATACTACCTTATTACAAGTTTAAAATATGCACAGTAATTGCACACTTGAAAACATTTATTTTTGGTAACGATAGCGGGTATTGCAGATTTCCCATTCCTCCTACTGAGCTACTAACAGGCAGAAGGAAAAAGAACTGATTTCATATCCTGTTGAGTATAACAAGCTGTTTGACAGATTTGATCTCACAGTGATCTGTAAACATGAGCCTATATGAGCTCCTATTGTGCCATCAGCTAAAAACAAAACAAAAACTGAACCAAAACTTGCGTTGTGTTATATTAAACTAGGTGTAAGGTTCTAAATAACCTTCCTGTACTGATGATTCCTGTGTTTTTCCTCTGGACTGCAAAGGCAGCAGTTGGGCCATGAGGTGAGAAGGCCCCTTCAAGATGTCTACTCCGCACCACAATGGGGACAGAAAAATGCTTGAAAATCAGATTCGCGAGGCGGTTTGAGCAGGATGGAGAGTGTTTGTGCAGGAGAGGGGTTTTATCAGCGGCAAACACTCACAGGAATTCCGGTTTGGGATTGTCCATCCAATTCCTGCGTTCCACAGGAAGCTCTGCATAAAAAGCAACTGAAACACGCCCGAAGACATTTCATTTGTGGCCGCTCGACTCACGGGGAGCAGCACCGCGAATTAACCGGTTTTTATCTGCAAAGCACCGAGCCGAGCCTTAAAAGAACCGACAACATGGACGAGTCCTCTAATGCACCGGTGTGGCGGCTCGTGCCCGTGGCCCGCCGCCGCTCAGCCTGCGCGCGCACACATGCACACCTGACCCCCCGACTGCGAGGGTAAGATTTCTTTATGCATCTACAAATGTTCAACCAATAGGTCCTGTAGGTACAACTGTGTTTGTAAATACATTTTTAGTTTTATTTTTCATTTAATTTCCTTTTTATTATTATTATTATTTATGTATTTAAACAAATGTAAACTTAACTACTGCCTACACGCAAGAGATGGACAATAAATTGCCTAAACAGCCACAAGGCTAATTGGTATTGTTACAGGTAGTACAAATACTTTGCGTTAATGCAGTTGTGGAGGAAGTACTCAGATCTTTTACTTAAGTAATAGTAGCAATACCACACATTAGAAATACTCTGTTAAAAGTTCATTAAAAGTCCAGTATTCACAGTTGTTCTTAAGTAAAAATACAAAAGTATTAGCATCAAAATATACAGAATTTACCAAAAGTAAAAGTAATCGTTATGCAAAATGGTCCATTTCAAAATAATGTGTGTTATAATTATAGATGCATTAATGTGTTCATGCAGGTGGTAAAGGTGGAGCTAATTTTAGAAAACCTACTGTTGGGTAGCTTGTGAAATTCCCCCCAGTAAGTAATTAATGATAATATGAATAATACATCATAATTATATTTTGTATTATCTTTCTGATAATAAAAACTGTCAGATAAATGTAGTGGAGGAGAAGTATAAAGTAGCATAAAATGGAAATACTGAAGGTACCTCCAAATTGTATTTAGTACTTGTACCACTGGTTTTATGTGTCTGTTTTGAGAGTATATATATATATATATATATATATATATATATATATATATATATATATATATATATATATACTGTTACATATATATATATATAAAAAAATCTCACCCCTTAGTGACTTCCATACGTCCAAAAAAGTAAAGGATCAATGGCCCGTAATGATTTCTTAAAGGAAATAATAGCCATTAGTAGTACAGTGTAAGCTGTCTACATTAGTAGAGTATGACAGAAATACAGTAATAATTCTTTTTATTCACTTAGATTATCTTTATTCATAATTATAGGCTAGTCAAATATTGAACAAGTTTACCTTAGCTTCAGAGGAGAGGGATCGGCACGCTAGTGTCCACAGAATTTAATAAAAGAAAAAACAAGATTAAAGCTCTCAATCATACTATCATTTCTAATCAAATTATACAGACACCTATGCTTTTGCACACAAAATTTTAAAGGCTTATATTATTTTGTTAATTAATTAGTTAATCAATTAATGTTGTGATTCATCCAGTTTGAATGATTTGGGATTTACAAAGATGAGAAAAGCTGCCCTCAATCAACATTTTGTTTTCCCTCCTATATGGCTGCAGTTTCCTCCAGGTCTCTTTTGACAGTAAATTAAAGGATAGGTTCACCATTTTTATTTAGTCACATTGTATGAACATTAATTTTACTTGCTGTAATCATTCCTCTTTTCCATACTTACCATTAAGATCCCTTTGTAATGCGCATACAGTACGTGACAGGGGACAACATTCACATTCTTTGTCCCGTGCAAAATTCAGTTGATCGAAAGCTAATATGAGGCTCCAACAGTCTGAAATCAAGAAGATATCTTCCAAAGTTGGAGTCTTTTTAGTATAAAATTCCTGCTTTGTGTGACAATCCTTCCGCTGATACGTATCAAGGAAACACTGAATCATATTAGGATGAGATTTCTTAAAGCTACAGCCAGTTACTTTGAGCACATATGATTAAATGCAAGTTATTTTTTTATAAAATGGTCACTATATCCTGACAGTAGTGCATGAAACACAGAAGGTTTCACAGTGCCGAAGGTAAACAACCATTCAGAGTCAAGGAGTCTCTACAGGAACATGATTATTTTTCACAGATCATCTGTTATCTCATGCACTATTGCCAGGATATAGTGACAGTTTTATAGAAACAACTTTTTATCATATTTGCTCAAAGTGACTAACTGCACCTTTAATGGCCATTATGGACAGGTTCATACAGTATGGGTGCCCGAATATTGTTTTAAGGCTTCAGTAAGCAGAATATTTTTGGCATCATTTGGCAATAATTCCTTAATAACCTTTCAGCATATTGTAATTCAAGTGTTCTGAGAGAAAGCTAGACAGTGACGGGAGACTTTGGCCAATAATTGGGCATTTCAGAGAGAGAGAGCGTTCCTATTGGCTGTGTGCTGGCTGGTGGGCGGTGCTTGGTATTTCCTCAACATGGCGCCTCATTTTATAGCTAAACAGTACACTACAAGTTTCTGAAAACATTTGAGGAGAAAAATGGGCATTGCAACAGAATATTGATTCACGTTTGATCAGCGCTGCCTAGTTTGACTGTTTGATCGGAGTTTGCGGGTGATTGACAGGCGGCTCTCATAGACGGCAGCTGGACAGCAGATCTGATTGGTTGTTTTCCTTCAGTCTGTTAAAGGATACAGGAGGACAGAGAGGCACATGATTTATTTATTTTTTTCAGATTACCCGTCTCATACACTACTATCAGGACATAGTGACCATTTTATAAAAAAAACAACTTTTAAAAATCATATTTCCTCCATTTCTACTCGCTGCAGCTTTAAGACAGACTTGTGAAGCCACCCTTTAATCTCAGACTAGCAACCATAAAACGCGACTCATTCAGCCAGTCAACTAAACCGCTTGAAGTCCATCAGTAGGTTTATGAATGAAAAAGTAGTCCACGTACAGTGACGTCACGCGTGGGTCCCCGCAGTGCAGGCAGTGTGAGCTCTGGGACACCCAGCTGGAGGAGTGGGAGGAGGTCCTACCATCACCCCCCATGCGCTCTGACAGTCTGAGCTCCAGGACCAACCTGACGAGTAGCGTTGGACTGCTGAAGTCCCCTCCAGCGGAATATAACGGGACTAACTTTGTTCAGCGGTGTCTTCACTTCCCGCAGTGTAGGACTGTGGCATTGATTTTAGGAAAGCTGATTGTTCATTGCACGGTTTGTGATTATTTTTGTCTCCATGCATGCGCCCCTCGGCTTGTAATGGCTTGTGCGTGCGCGTCCAGCAGCACCCCTGCTTGTTGTTCAGTGTAGGATTTTGGTTTTCTGTGCGTTTATTTCTTCACATTAGGAGTGATCCGTTTAATGCGTGAGCGTGAAACTCTGCGTAGCTGTGAGTGACGGATGTAGCTCCTCAGACAGTGGTCTCCGGGTCTGCCCAGCGCTGTAAAACAGCGCCCTCTCATGGCGACTGCAAGAAACGCGTCTGCTCCCCTAATGTGTCAGTAGGCCAGAGCTTATTATATTTAGATCATAACACGATGTTGAGAGCACAGATCCTCATTGAAAGTTTTATTTTTGAATGGATGGTATTCAAAGTGCTGCCCTTTTGTGCAAAAACAAAATCTAATCTGAATAATTTGATGTGCTTAATCTAAGTCTTGCATCCAAAGTTACCATTTAATCTTTGCAGAGTGGTTTCCCTTGTGTAGAAATGTTGGTGATGTACTTTATGCATCCCAAAGGAAGAATGTGTTCTTAAAATTTAATGGCCTCCCATAACACCACAATAAAAAGCTTTTATCCAATCATATCTTCTTCTGGTTTCCAACCTGTTTTCCTTGAAGAAGCTGAAGGAAGAGAAAGCCCAAATCCTCGTAAAATGATTCATTGTATCAATACATATCATCTCTCTTTTTTTCAATAAATTAACTTTCTATATATATCTATAACTGATCTCTGACTCTTTTTTAGTGTGGCCAGAGAGCAGACTGTTTTTGACCACAGTGAAAATGGTTTTGAAAGGCTAAACGCCAACAAATAGGGACTGAAGTAGGATATTTCATCAGATGAAAACGTGTTGTGAATTTTTGAAATGATAACATCCAGTTTGTTTCAATAAATGACTTTTGGACTTTACAGTGCTGTGGAGTTATTGGAAATGTTAAGATCACACAAGTCTAAACAGTCCTACACAGCAACCTTTAATACTATTAATAATTTAATATTAATAATATTAGTGTATTCAAATCTTCACAACTGTGCCTAAATAATGAATTTAAACAAAATCTGGCTTACTACATAGGAAAAAAGACTTTTGTATAAATTATCCAGTAAGTGTGTTATTACAGTTTTAGTTACACATGCGCAAATCGACAAACCCTGAATCACTCCTTGTGATTTTTGCGACCCCCTAAGGGAGCCCAGACCCTAGATTTGGAACCACTGTTCTATACTACACCCAAGCAGCAACAGCTTTTTGGACAAGCATTAAAACACCTCCCTCGTTGCCAGTGTTTTGATGCTGTATGGTCACGCATGCACATGTTGTGTTCAAAGTGTCCTGCTGTGCTGAGAGTCACAGCCGCATGCTCTGATTTGTGAATGAAGGCGTCGCATGTGCGTGTCCTGTCTCTGGGCGTGAAGCCAACGAGAGATCAGTGAGACATGCAAGCTGTCATCCGAGGCTTAGCATCGCCCCTCGGGGTAATTGAGGACTCTCCTGCAGGCTACAGCCCCCATAACCTGCCATCTCACCCGGCTGGCTTTAATGCCCTGCGAGAGATTTCCCAAGGCTTTAGTATCTGGTCTGCAGGTCCATACTGAGTGTCCATACACTTCACCCATCCTTTTAATCCTGTTCAGAATGTAATAATCCAAAATGGTGTGAAGGGATGAGTGAACATTTGTGTGAAGGGAGAGTTCTTTTCCTTTGTGTTATAGTCTCAGAGTCCATACAGGTGCAGGTCAGAGACAGTTCAACCTGCTTTGTCCACAAGAAATCAGGACTGTATATACAGTACATGAGCGTATAGGTGTCTACATATGTGGCTGTTTGGAGAACTGCTAAAATAAATCTAGTTCCACAGTTTGTGCCAGTTGCCAGACCCAGAGATGCATCCAGCTATATGCCCAGCAACAAGTTATCTATTGTTGGTGTCCAACGTGTCTCAAAAAGGCTTTCTGGGCTGTAGGGAGCACTAACTTCACATGGATAATCAGAGCAAACTAAGCCTTCAGGTTAGGGATGCACCAATTCAGCTTTTTCAGTCCTGATACCAATAGAGATACCTAAGCTTTGGATATCTACCGACACTGAGAACCGATCTGATACCAGTGTTAAATTAAGCTGTATGCCTCACTGTGTGGAAGTGACTGGGATCATTATTTTACCTGAAAGGCATCATTAGGCTTGACTTAAAGATTGTTGTCCTAACTTTGTAAAACAAAATGTTACAAATAAATGCACAGACATAAATTAATTGTTATTTATTATTACAATAAATTGTATACAAGAAGCATTTTTAATGCAGCAACACATTGGTCAAAACTTAAACAGGAATTATAATTTCAGTATATGATGTATATAGTATATAAACAGCTATACTATAGTATATAAACAACAGCAAACTAAGCCTTCAGTTTAAAGCAAACAATCATTACTTCTGGTCATAAAAACGTTTTAGACTTGAGGATGTAGAGCACTGCTTTCTGGTTTATGACCTTTAAAATCACTCACCAGGGAAACACACTCAATCTATGGGAAAAATAATAGTTAGGAATGTTGAAAAGAAACATTTGATCATGTTTGCAAGTGATAAAGCAACTATATAAATGAAAAGAGCAGAATTTGAATAAAAAGAAACAAAAAAAGTGATATTTGTTGGCTGACATTTTAATTAAGGGAAAATGACAACTTATGAGCTCATATTGCTCAGCTCATGAACTCAGTCATGATTATGTCAAATGTCCTCTGTGTACAGGTAGCCGGAGTCGTCCTGGAGGGAAACGTCCACACTCAGTGTGAGGAGACTTTCCTCTTCCTCTTCTGGCTGGCACAGTGAAGTGTGAGAGAGCGAGCAAGGGAAACGTGGGAAAGTGGAAGACAATGTACCAAACGCTGCTTCTCTCCTCCTCCCTCTTCATCCTGCATGTGATGGGCACTCCACAGTTCTTCGCTCACCACGGGTAACAGCTCACTTAATACTCTTCCTGTGTTTATTATCATTTGATCAACACGGCACTTACAGCTACAGATCTCCACTTCAGGTGTCGCTCAGATCGGTCTGTTTTAGCGACATTCTCACCCACTGCGAATATATACAATTTAGTGGAATGGCATTTAAACATTTAAGAGTGCACTCTCTCAGGACCGAACCTCCGCCCTTATGTCCCAGACTGCGGCATTATGGGGGAGTCTCCAGGCGCATCTTGTCATTTTCAGTTGATTTGCACAAAGACCAAAATAAACTGAAAGCCAAACGAAAGGTCAAGTGGAGCCAAAGAGGTCAAAGATCAACTCTTAACTGATACATTCAGGAGTGATTATGCGGGTCAGCCAGGAGCAATTGGGCTGCACGCCAACTTCTGGTGACAAACAGAAACCTTGAGGCTCCTAATTTGGAGATTTACAAGCTCTTGTAATCAGACGGGAGCCAACATATCTCTGTGGACATTGCACATAAAAATACTAAAACTTCTCATTTTAAAAAGTGGTTCCAAAAAGATCATACGCTAGGATTTGCCTGCACTGAGGATGTCAAAGTTAGATTTGCACATGTATAACTGAAATCTTAGTAGCACACTTACTGGATGATTTATACAAAATTCTGTATATAAAACTATTTAAAAATCATGTTTTTGTTACTTAATTGGTTCAAACATTTCCAATAACTTCAAAGTACAAAAGTCAAAATTTATTGGAAAAAAGTTAGATGTACTAATTTCTACAATACACAACATGGTTTTATCTCAAGAAAAGTCTTGCTTCAATCCATATTTGTCGGCATTTAGCCTTTCAAAAACATTTTTACATTTCATTTCAGTCTAGCTGCACTCTAACAACACTATATATTCCATTTATATAAACCCAATGAAAAGAATAAATCATTTAATATACTGAATCCACTTATTTAAATTGAAGATTTTGTTTAGAGTTATGATGTCAGAAAATATGGGTGGGGGCCTCTGCTTTTAAGAGCTGGGGGGGGGGTTTCAAGGAAAATAGATTGGGAACCACTGATCTAAAATCAGCTTAGCCCCAATGCTCTTTGAAGCCGAAAGTCTGCATTTCAAGTTTTAAATGCCCAATCTCATTTCTCCCTTTCGCAGGAGGAGGGTGTGCGGCCAAGACCTGCGTCACAGCGTTGCCGTGGCAACAGAGTCATACGTCCAACCGGTGCACAAGCCCTACATCACCCTGTGTCAGGGGAATCGCCTCTGCAGCACATACAAGTGAGACTCACAGAAACACCCGCTTCAACAAATGACAACAAAAATCAAACATCTTCATCTTTTCTTGGGGGGAACATCAGCTGAACCAGCATGTGCACGAAGGCTCGGGTGTCAAAACAGCGTTGTAATTAAGCCGTCACAAGATTTACTTTATTTAATTAAAGATGTAAACAGTGCTTGACATGTTTAGGAAGGGAACGGGTTAGAAGTGCAGTCATAAATAGATCTAGACTTTCTCCCACACACACAAAGACATGTTTTACACAAAACTGGGTCATGGTGGCACATATTTGGATGGAATCTAAATATCGAGTACTTTGTGTAACTACGGGAAATGAACTGGCTGCCCGCAGAGACCGCGGCCGTGTTTATTTTGGACTGCGTGTTCCTCCATACTTATACACACTCTCAATCGCTCTCCAGCTCCGATGCTTTCGAGTCCCCCCTTAAATTCCCTCCATTTTAAGCTTTCTTTTTAACTCTTCCCTCACCACCAAATTTCGCTTTTGGATTTTTGCTCATTATGTCGGCCGGCACAGGCCTTCTGATCCTGTGTTGATTCTCCCTTCTTTGATTGCTTTAGTTTTAGCTGTTTCCTCATCTCTCCTTGCAAACCCAACATACCAGACTTAAGATCTGACTTTGTATCTTTTCTCCCTCGCTCCCTCCCTCCCTCCATCGCTATCTCATCTCTGACACACTTTTGGAAGTCAGTGGTTTCAGTATCCCACCAAATTCCCTCATCAGCGTTCTTTCAGTCTGACAAAGCATGGAAAAGACAGGGTCAACCACACATGGCAGCATCACAAACAGGCAGGAATCCTTAACTGGGTTTTGTCTCTACAGGACCGTGTACTCGGTGGTGTACCGGCAGGTGAGCAGAGCCGTGCCTCCTTCGCATTTCTACTCCGAGTGTTGCCCGGGCTGGCGCAGATTTCACTCTCACAACTGCAACCAAGGTAATCTGGAGGGACATGTGATGGTTTTTTTAAAACCGTATCTGCATCTGTTGAGTGGAAAAGCTTTTTAAATGTAAAAGGAAACATGCATGTTCATTTCCTTGCAAGCACTCTCATGCTCATGCCAGGGGGCTGTAGGTCCACACTTAGCGCACAAGCTTAGCTTAGCATAAAGACTGGAAGCAGGGGGAAACGGCTAGCCTAGGTCTGTCTAAAAGTAAAAGTTTTTTTTTTTTTTTTTTTTTTAAGTTGTGGTTTCAGGGGTGGCTACTGTATGTGCCGGGCTGTTTCTTGGCCAGATGCAACCAGTGGAAACTCGCAACTCCCGGCCAAGAAATAGTCCAACACGTAACTCCCCAAAAAACCACAACTTGTTGTTTTTGCACTTTGATTTTTGTGCAGCTTAAACAAATGAGATATGTAAGGGATAATGTATAGCGAGCCCGTCACTGTTGTGAAATAAACCCCAACAGGCTTCGCGTCAGGGTCCACATTGCCCTGAAGGGGTTTATCTAACAATAATGACCCACTAGCTGTACATTATCCCGTTTATTACACAGCTACTTACTTGAGAAATCAATAATTTGACACAAAAATGATCTGTTATCGGTCTGTTATAAAGAAATGACAAACTATAGAACACCACGATTGACCAATCAGAATCAACTATTCAACAAAGATGTGTAATAAAATGTGTTAACCCATTTGTGCCCAGAGACTTTATTTAGCATGAGACGGAAAAATGCCACAACATTTGTTCTGATTGGTCAAAAGTCTTGAAATTTGGCGCGGAGATACTTTGGGCATGTATCTAACAGTACAACTTTGACGTTTTTAAATCACATTAAAAAAATCAACTCAAGAGTTCTCAAAATAATCAAAATATACTAATATACTAATTATACTATATCTAGTATTGAGACACATGGGACTACTTTCTTCAAGAGAAAATATAATGGAATCCCATGACCCCAGATAATAAATATAGTATGAAAAACTCACTTTTCAGCCAAATATTTTCACAGATTTTGATTTTTTTCCCCCACATTTGTGCTTAGACAAGCAGAGAGAATAATTCCACCAAAGGAAATTAAAAATTTTAGTTGTGGGCACAAATGCTGGTAGGCAGACTTTAGACAGCCGGGCTAGCCTTTTTCCCCTGCCTCCAGTCTCTATGTTAAGCTACGCTAATCATGTCCTGGATGTAGCTTCATATTTAGCGTACAGACATGAGAGTGCTTTTGATTTTCAAATCTAACTCGTGGCAAGAAAGCAAATTTCACCAAACGCTGAATTCATTCCTGTAAATGTCTCTTCCAGCTGTGTGTGGACAACCCTGTGTGAATGGAGGTACCTGCTTAAGACCCAACCAGTGTGCTTGTCCGTCGGGCTGGACGGGGCACCAGTGTCAAACAGGTACACACACATTTGCCTGCACAACTGTGAACACCTATGAGGTTATTCACACATATAAACTAGGGCTATGAAAGTTAACGCAATAATAACGCGTTAATGCATATCTGCTTTTTACTGAACTAGGTTGTCGCAGGTTCAGTTTTAAAGCTAGAGTGAAGGAGGTTAAGTAATGCTCCAAGCTTATGCTAAATTTTGGCCATGGCCATTTTCAAAAGGGTCTCTTGACCTTTGACCTCTAGATATGTGAATTAAAATGGGTTCTGTGGGTACCCAACAGTCTCCCCTTTACAGACATGCCCACTTTATGATAATCACAAGCAGTTTGGTTCAAGTCACAGTCAAGACTGACACCTGTTGTTGCCTTTTGGGGTTCAGTTTTTTTTTTATTTAGCATATTTTTTTATGCTGTGAGGGTTTCTTGAAAATACTTGTCATTGTTTTGTGTTGATAATTGATTTCCAGTGATAAATATACACATACATTTGCAAAAAGAAAGCATATTTGTCCACTTATATGCTGATAAGAGTATTAAATACTTCACAAATCTCCCTTTTAAGGTACATTCTGAACAGATTAAAAATATGCAATAAATTGCGATTAATCCTGACTAACTATGGATAATCATGCAATTAATTGCAATTTCTAAAACATAAATAGTATTATAAAATAATAAAACTTTTGATAATAAAATAATAAAATTATAAATATTTTAATTGATTGACAGCCCTACTTTTGATACACAGTCTCTTCAGTGTTTACATAGCTTCCAACACTGGAACTGTTTATTAAATGTTTTCCCTCATAATTAAATAATTGTCCTTGTGGTTTAGATGTACGAAACAGTGTTGAGAGGTTTGAAAATGCAACCAGTCTCATCTATTTTTAAATACTGACTGAAATATTTTGTTGGTTCATACTAAGAGTTAGGCAAGATGGCCTAATATAAACCCATTTTTTTGTTTCTTGCCAGATGTGGATGAGTGTAGCGAGCAGCGGCCATGCGCCCAGGAGTGCATGAATACAGCTGGCAGCTATCGATGTATGTGCAGAGACGGCTTCAGGCTCGCCAGAGATGGCCGATCCTGTCAAAGCCTTCCTCCTCCTCCTCCTCCTCCTCCTCCTCCTCTTCCCACCCACACCAGCCAGGCAACAGTGGGTGGTCACACTGACACGGGTAAATGAGCAGCGTAGGAGTGTGTGCGTGCGTTCGTATGGCGTAATTTCATGTTTTCTTGCAGCAGCAAAGTGTCTGGAGCACATAAGAAGAGAAACATAGCCAGCTTCGCGGTCCATTATTACTTTTGGTACGCGCTATGCCACTCTCAACTCGTACCGTGAGTAATAATGCACTGCGACTGGTGCCGACTTCAGACAGATGTCCTGTGGTCTGGTCCCCATGGTGCGAGACTGGGACCAGTTTGTCTTTGATAATGACTCAGTTGACTCCAATGAGTCCTGTGAGCAGAGCAAACATCTGACTCTAATTGAGCTCCCATGCTAATACAAATATATTTTTATCCCTCACTCTCCTTTAAAAATGTTGCAATGTTGTCTCTTACCATAAGTTTTCGTTTGTGTGTGCTTCCTGTGTCTTAGCAACAAAATAATACAACCCCCCATCATGCCTTACAAATGTAGTGGTTGACCCCAGGACATTCCTTTTAATTCCTGTTTTGTGTCAGCTTGAGGAATTTAAGCAACATGATGACTTAACCCTTTTCCCGCTTTCTCCCAAATCTGTCCACCTTTTGGGATTTTATGTTAGTCACCAAACAGTAAATCTAAAGGGGGATTCTGTCTTATGTGTCAGAAAATGAAATATCTGTCATGTAAATGTGAAACTGCCAAATTTTCTTGGGCTCCGCTCCAAACTCCCTGGTATTTATCAGTGTTTCCATAGAGAAGAAAGTCACACAAAATAGGACTCATCAGCTAAATCGAGACCGTTCACTCCCATGACTCCACGCAAGAGTCCTGCTGAGTCAGCATGAAGACGGGTGAGGGGGATGAAAAGCCAAAATATGACAGATCTTTCTACTTTGTGAAAGCGATGGATGGGTTACTTATGGGAGTGTGCTCAGTATTCACCGCTCAGCTCTCAGATGTGACAAAAATGCAAAGTCAGCAGAGCCGTTTGACTTGAGACCGCATTCCGTTATCTGTTGGTATCCACATGTCAGAGGGATGTTGATGGAGATCACAAACATATACAGGTTTAAATGCTCAAAAAACCTGCAGTCCGCCAAGCTGCTGTGGAGGAGTGTTGGATTACGTTTGTGTCTCTCCGTCTCCCTTTTTCACTGCGCTCTTGGCCAACATGTATTCTCATTCCAGCTCCGTCAACTCTGTCTGCTGGGGGTCATCGCCAGCTCCCCCCTCTTCCTCCCTCCTCCTCCTCCTCACCCTGTTTCTGAACTCATTCTCGTCTAAGTAATGGACCACATCTGGGAGAGATTGAGCCGCTCTAGCTCTGTCTGCCAAATCAAAGCCGGATCGCAGGGGGTCCCAAATTTTGCATCCCAATCCAGGTCCCGCCTGCTCCGGGGACATTCCCCTCGCATGGAGCCGGGCAGACTTCCCTGTAACCGATGCATGTTCACAGGAGGGTTGAATGAGCGCTCATCTATTTCTGGTGACCTCTCTTTCAGCTTGTGTATCGACTTTTTTTGCCCTAAATTCCCCCTGCAGCTCAGCGGTCCTCTTCCTGGTTTGTAGTTCAGAGACCTTGCAGTATCCATGAATCATTCAAAGAGAGGGATTGATGAGGGAAGGAAGGAAGCTTAAAGGAATCTTGTGGGATATAAACGTTAGATCTGAAAGAGATCATACATTGAGCCTCCTCGCCTGAATCTTGCCACAGATTCAGAAGTCACCATCCCCTGACGTACATATCTGTATTTGTATTGTTTCCACAGGTGGAGGGTTCAGCCAGGTGGAGAACGTGACGGAGGAGGTACAGAGCCTGAGGAACAGAGTAGAGCTCCTGGAAAAGGTACACAAGAAAAGCCACCCACCCTGATACCTCCCAGCCTTGCTCACCAGGAACAGCTCTGGTCCTTGTATGATATAAAATATTAGCTGCTATTTAATCCCCAAACAAAAGATTCTTTGAAATGCCAGACCTACACAAGACGTTTTACGGGTTTTAATAGAACCCTGCCTCCTTTTCGTGAAACAAGTAGAAAGAGTAAATGAAGCATGTTCAAGAAGTGTAATTATGCTGTACATTGATTTTTTTTGTTTACGAGGTGAGTAAAAGCCTCATTTTTTTTCCTCTCTGTGCAGAAGCTGCAGTTGGTGTTGGCCCCTTTCAGCAGCTTCTTTCCACTGTCGCTGGATGAGGGCTGGTCAGAGAAAACCACCTTACTGTCGCACTCCTTCCAGCAGCTGGACCGCATCGACTCCCTCAGCGAGCAGATCGGCTTTCTGGAGGAGCGCATCGGCACATGTGAGCGACCACAGGCTGACCTTAGATTGTTCACTTAGGAGGAGGGAAAATCCAGCATTTAGTTGAACACTGCTGGAAATCTGTGTCCCAGGAAAGCAGAAAGAGTTTGTTTTTAACTTCTTCAAAAAGATCAGCCCAAAAGTAACAATTGTCCATAATGTAATAAAATAAAATGTATTAATAGAAATCTAATAACATAATAAAATCTTGTGCCTGTAACTTAATAACCTTTTTGGCTAAGTAAGATTAGAAATACAATCAGAGCAGCTCAAACTAGAAGTGAAATGATATGCTTGCTCTTAAACTGTAACCTAATTAAGACATTAAAGATTAGATAACAAGATGGCACACTAGTGACTCTGTGAGGCCATTCATCGTCTGGGAACCATGAATTTCTGCACAATATTTTAAGGCAATCTATCTAATAAATGGTCCACAGACCAACAGAGACATTGCCATCCTTCAGCCACAAGCTCTTTATCGCTGCAGTGCAACTGGACATGCACATACTTTAGTCAGAGCATTCAATTAATAAACAAAAAAATGTTTCAACTATACCTTTAATAGAAAAAAATAGTGTGCAATATATTATTCTTTTATAATTTGTTTTTCTTTAATTACTTCTGTCAATAAAACATGCATCACCCTGTCAAAGTGCTGATTGGAGCACAAACCTGCAGTGTCTTGCACATGCTCAGTGTGGCCTTCGCAGGTCACTGAGGGCGTCACTTTGATTGACAGTCGGACCCAACCAGGAAGTTAGCATCGCCCTGGTTGCCTCCACAAAAAGCCAATGGAATATTTCCAGTGGTTTACTGCAGAAAATAAGCTCTGTGGCACGTTTATGATGCATACGCGTTTTGATCGGGAAGATGATCTTCACAAATGTACACCGCTTTTATGATTTTTGAAACGTGAATGAAATCGCCATAAGCAAAAAGCTAACGTTAGGCTTTAAATGAACTACACCATGGTCACAGGACAAGAGTATACATGACGAGGCTGTAAAGGCAGATAGGTCGGCGTGATGATGTTTAGTAGTCTCATTTAGCCACTTGTGAGCCACTGCCTTTTTTAAGACACATCAAGGCTTGTTCTATGTCGTAGAACCAAACGTAAAATCTCTTCAGCTTTTGTTAATCACAAATCTTATTTCAGGAATCCAACTAAAAACCCATTCAAAAAACCTACTGACTTCCAGACAAGGGAACTAGAAAAGCTAAAATGCTAACTCATTTCCAGGTTTTAGGACTCACTCTTACAGCGCTCTATAAGTAGTTATGTGGTAAAGATGTCTATCAAACCAGGCTTGTTTTTGTTAGCTTGTTTTTATAGCTTGCTATAATTTTAAAGCACATTAACCAATGCAATTTCATGAACTTTGTATTTAAATGTAATGGCAAATGGCCAATACAATGTAGTTAACTCTTTCCACTTTTCTCGCCTGCAGGTTCTTGCCAGGAGAATTAGCCACCAAACATTTCCGGACATCTCTCGTCATGAAGTTAATAATGACACGAACCTGCCAGAGATCGTACGCACCAACATTGCTGCTGTTTGCGAGAAGTAAAAACAGCCTCAGTGATGCAATCATCTGTGATTTTCACTATTCCCAACAGGTTCATTTACTTTTGTTATTAAATAACTGTCAAATATCTTGATTTTTGTAACCTGCGGCAGGGTCGGTGTCAGCATTACATCATCCCTGTAACATTTGAATGAGGTTCAAAGGTCAAATTGGCCACTTTGTTTCTGTTTATTTTGCATCGGTGCAGCTGTGTCCTCTCTCTAAAGCCCAAACTGTCCTGGGGCAGATGTGTACATCTGTATTTATCTATTTAAATTATGGTTACATTTAGTTATTTCTCCAATAGACATTTTTACCTAGTTTTGTAATGTTTTGTAATAAAAAGTCTTATTAAAAACATCCTGTGTGCTATACACTGCTGATATAAGACATTTTAATGTCTTCTGAAGGCCTCTGCTATATATGTACTTTAATCAGTGGTGGAGGAAGTATTCAGATCCTTTACTGACGTAAAAGTATTATTAATGCATCGTGAACGTACTTCATTAAAAGTAAAATCCCTGCATTTAAAGTTTTACTGAAGTATTATTAGCAATATGTAATTCACGCATCAAAAATGCAAGTGCTCATGATGCAGATATCACTTACTGAATTGAACTATTATAAATAATAATCATATTGTGTTTCATTCTTTAAGTGAAAAATATCTGCCAGTCTGTAGAGATTATAACAAACTGTTTTTCATCAGAACTTAAATACAGGGTGAGCTGCATAAATAGCGCATAAATAAATAAATTTGTACAGTAAATAAATATATACATACACTTAAAAAGAAAAAATAAAATAAATGCAAATTGAATAAATAAAATAATGCAAAAATTAATATCTAAAAAGTAAATGTAAAAACAAATAAATACACCTAAAAATTAAGAAAAATAAATACATGAATAAATAAAAGGGAAAATTAAACAGAACAGTAAATAAATAAGGTACTTATACAAAGATAAATAAAAATTAAAAGACATACAAATCCATGCCACATATGTTCAATTAATTTATAATGGCTACATTTAATGACATTTATTTATTTATTGAGTCATTTATTTTTTAGCAGGTTCTGTTCTCTGTAGAAAGAAACCAGAAAATCTTCACATTTTCTTTTCATAAAAAGTTCCTCAAACCGATAAATTGATTATCAAAATAGTGATTAATTTAGTAGCTGACAACTAATTTATTGTTGCAGCTCTATTTAGGACTCTAACAGACAAATAACTGGTAAGATGACATATAACATATATATAATCTACATATAAGCAATTAGATAAATATAATGGAGTGAGAAAATATGCTCTCTAAAATGTAGTGAATTATTAGGTAGCAGAAAATGAAAATATTCATGTAAATTACCTCTAAAATTGTACAGGTATTTGAGTAAATGTACTTAGTTTCCACCACTGACTATAATATAAATCACAGAAGCAGGCATTTCAGTGCACGACCACTTATGAAAAAAAAAAAAGAATTAATGTTTATTTATTCTTTTGCAAGGCATTCACGTTAACCCAGAATAGGTGAAATCAAGAACACTACATCATCAATATTAACCAGATGCTATAATGGGACTCTATACCATGTGTGCATATTTAAACACACACATAAAGTAAAGGACCACACACACACAAGGCTCTGCAGGATGTCAGCTCTGTTTCTCATATCCATGTAAAGCTACCACCACTTACACTTTTAATAGCTTTGGTGAAAAAAATAATAAAATCAGAGAAAACTATTTTTTTATGTTATTTTTCCACCCAAACTCAGCATGAAAAGTGCTTTATTAAGGTTCAGAATACTTTGAATATTTTATCTTACAGTATCTCAGTTCGTAAACAACTGCCCAAAAATCAACCAACAGGGTTGTTGCAGAGCCTGTTCGCACCCGGTTCAAGCTCAGGACACAAAGCTTACAAATCACACATTTGTATTACAAAATAACAAAGAAATAAACAGGAAATAAATGGATAAAACACTCCTTTAGCAAAATTTATATGGTATATGTAATATTTTGGAAGAAATCAATTTGGTTGAGTACATTTATAACATTCAAACCACTTGCTGCAAAGGTCAAATCTACCCTTACAGATAAAAACTCAATAAATAGATCCTAAATAAAAGAAATAAAACAAAATTTAATCAATTAGTATGAATAGGGGGCATATTCTATACTGGCTTTGAACATGAATGAGACCCTGACCATCACATGTACTTAAAGCCCAGCAGGTAACTCACCTATGAACAGCAGTGTACAGGCTTAGTGCCAAAATATTAATAAATCCATTCACATGATGATCTGCTCAGAAGGTTTGTGTGCACGAGTCAGTCTAAATTTAACATTTAATGGTCAAATAAATACACTTTTGAGATGCGGTACCAACTGTATGCGAGACAACATCCACGTTAATACAAGAAAAAAAAAATGCAATTAGTAGTACACAAATATCCTGAATGCTGAAATACATTCTCAGATAGTGTTTGATGGGCAAAAGCGGCAAAACAAGTGATTTTACAAACAGCGTAAAGGCAGTGAGCAATGTGAATTTTAAGACCTGGATGCAAACTAAAACAGTTCAGTTAATTTTACGCGGTTCGAAGTCATCGTCAGTACATACTGCAAAACATGAGCAAACTAGCCGAACAATCTAAGGTGCAACAACAACAACCAATGCAACTTAAGGCCAAAATTTCCACAACTTTTTAAAATGATCTAATATTCTTCTATGAGGTTAATTGTATCAGAACATCACAACTAAAACATTGTTATTCACATTTGTATTGATTTAAAAAAAAAAAAAAACAACTTTAAACTCTTCTGAAATGTAGACAAAGAGCGGGGTAAGATGTATATTTTTTGGCATCATTAGGCAAAAAATTCCATAATAACCTTTCAGCATATTTTAATTTCAGTGTTCTGAGAGAAAACTAGACTTTTGAACCTCTTCAGGCTTTAAGTGATCTAGCCTGAGATGGGAGACTTCGGCGAGTCACGGTTAAATTCACAAAGAGGACGTTCCTATTGGCTGTTGTGAATTTCTCCACTGTGGGACTAATAAAGGAATATCTTATCTTATCTTATCTTATCTTGGCTGTTCATCATATTCAGATGCACGTGCACATCCCTTCAGGTGAAAGACTTATTCAACAGTGGAATATTCTGAAGGAAAAGTTGCTATGCCAGCACTGACAACTACTGATTTTTAATTAATAATTTACACAAACAGTTAATACTTTATTTAATTTGCAAAGAGATGCGCCCTCTCAAGGTTGTGCTATAATGGTGGATGTTACAGGGACTGTGATAAATGCAAATACAAATGCTACTGATCTGACTGCGTAAAAAGTAAACTTTTTTAATCAGATTTTACGAATATGCTATGCTATGACAATTTTCCTAAAATTTGATATAAAAAAAAAAATCACAGTATCTCAATATACTGCGTCGTAACCCCTCTATAATAGTACTTATCTTAGCACCAGATTCCTGCCAATACACAGTCTTACCGCCTAGCAACACAAAAAAGAAAGATGGACGTATCAAAAAGAGTCGGATAATATTGGTGAAGCGTTTCAGAAATGGAAATACTGCTTATAGTTTAGCCTCCTGCATACAGCTGCAGTGCAACGCCTACGGTTAGCAGAAGTCTGAACTATTAGCAACGCTTCACCAATATTGTGGTTCACCAGAGCCTCAAATCACAGTATGTCATCTCAAAGGGCTTCACAGGCCCACAAATCTGCAAAGAAAACAAGTGGGTAGTTCTCATAGAATCACCACTATATGACGGCACCAGGATCACAATCAGGATGACGTTTGAAATAAAGTATTTTAGTATTTGTACTGCTGTATATATCAGATCGGCACATAACGGGCGCGTCGCGAAAAAGTCAAGGCCCCATCGCTTTTTGGGGGAAAGAAAACCGAAGATCCCACAGACGTCATGACGCGCAATTTGGCGTTCGTTTAGATTGTAATTTGAATAAACGTGGTGATAGCCAACTGTTTGATCTATAGGCTGAGATTTAGTTGGAGATGATATGCTGCTATAACATTAATGTATGTACTGTAGCAGCCTCCCACTCAAGCTAACGTTAGCTAGCCATGCTAGTCACTGTCTCCAGCAGCATTTAAGCCAGTTAGCACACTGACAGTGACAGTGCCTCACATGGCAGTGTGAAAGCTTTGGTTAACCTGCTACACAACAGCTTTTCATCATTTTCACTCCTGTGACAGTGAGTTTCTTTCCCCCAAAAGGTGATGCAGCCTTGGCGATGATGCCATGCTGGTCTGGTCTATAGCTTGGAGCCATAAAGCCCCTCTGACAGATCCTTCTTAGGACACGGCAGCGAAACAAATCAATCAGCGTTTTTGATTTATTGTTGGTGCAATCAGCTACGCATGGACTTGGGCATAGCGTTATTACTATTAGCGGTTATGTTTTAACTTCTTTGGTTTACTCTGTTACCATCTATGAGGTACATGGGACTCGTTCCCCCAAAAGGAAGTGTGGTCCTTCAAGTCTGGATGATATATTGCCTGCAGAAACAGGCTGTATTTCGAAATTCTGGTGTTTTTTGCGTACCTTTTCCAGAAAACCGCCTAGCCTGGGCTACCACTTGAATTACAATATGCTGAAAGGTTATTGTGATTTTTTTGCCCAGTAATGCCTAAAAAAAAAAAAAAAAAAAACAAAAAAATTGCCTCTCCAGACATTAAGTATGCCAGATTTGTTAGTAATTCGTGAATTTTCAAGTTAATCAGAACAAATAAAAAGCTTGAGATCAATCATTATACGATTCTACACAAGCTGTACCCTCATCTTTATATTTGATTGGTAAAGGGAAATCAGTCAGTGGATGACTGATTACGCAGGTCTTAACGAGACAAAAATGGGCTTCCATTGGAGACTTCCCAACAAAAACTTTGTCATGGCACAGCAGGTAGCTCGCACTTTGGAACAGTAATTCTAAAAACAACTGGACATTGCACAATATGAAATCACCTGTTTGACACGTCTTAAATATTTCACTTGTGAGTTCCTGTCCGAAGAGCAAAAATCACTTCTAAAAAACAATAACGCGATCATTTGTTGTAGAAATAAATAGAAAGCAAAAATACAGCAAGAAGACACTTGTTGCTCAATGCAGGTTATTTCTAATCATTTGGAGAGAAACTGAAAAAGTGCACAATGATACACCCACAATGCACAACATTGAAAACTGATCAGTCAAGTAATTCAGTACAGATGGGTGCTATTGTTACACACTGCTTCTTGTATAAGCTTGAATTCCTTGCTTGTTGACATCATGAAGGATGTCATGAAGCTATTGGTCATTGAGTTGAAGAGCTAACGTGGATATAGAGTTGAATTCACAGCGACAGAACTTAAGAAGTCCGTGGTCGACCGGTGTCGACCTCTCACCTCGACACACTCCTTCGCTTGCAGAGACCCTGCTCTTTTTGTCTTTAGGCAAGAGACTGGAATGCAGTAAGGGGAAGAGCACGCTAAAAGGAAAAGATGGAAGGAGATGGGGTACTCTGAATGAAGGTGTGCAAGTATGACTGTGTACAAGAGCGTCCAAGGATAACTCAAATAAAGGCAGTGTGGGAGGAACAAATTAATATCCACTGACATTTATGAACAGAGAAAATGCCAAGGATGATCTGCTAAACTGAAGGCAGGTGGAGAAAAAAAAAAAGGCCAAAAAGAAAAAGTAATGGTGATAAAGTAAGACAATTAAAAAGCCAAGCTTCCAAAGCCAGAGAGCAAAGCAAGGATGAAGGTGGACTGAGCCATCCAAAAGGCATGCATGAAGAACAACACACATGTATACTGTTCGGCTTGCCGTCCGTCACTCCGCTCACGGCGTGCAGAGCAGCGCTGCTGCTGGTGCTGCTGCAGACACAGTGAGGGTCGGGACTGACTGTGCTGTGTGGTCAGGCCAGAGGCGGACCGGACCAGGCGTCGACTAGACAAGAAGAGATTTCATGACAAGAGACCTGTGTCATGGTGTTTCCTCGCCAGGTAATGGGACGACCCGGGGAGAGCGGGGAGGTCTGGGGGAGGGATGGGACATAGGAGGTAAAAGAGGCGGGAGCGTGGTAAATGTTCAGTGCCTCAACGGCCCGTTGCTCTGGGTTACAGAGTCAGAGATGTTCAGGAAGGCAGAGCGCATCAGATCGAAGGATTTATCACAGAGGGATGAAACGTCGTCTGACGTCATCCCCTTTGTCTCGATCTTTGGGAGGATCTTCAATCTGATGGTCCCTGGGGAGGCACAAAACATCAAGTATGTTTTTTTTATTTGGCATACAGATACAAAAAGACTGCATGTAAGAGGAAATACCATATTTTTCGCACTATAAGGTGCACTTAAAATCGCCCAACTGTTTAACTCAGACACTGATGATGAAGGATCTGATAGATTTGTGGAAGAGGAATGAACTGAAAAGTGAGTGTAATGTTTTGTATATCATGTGTTACAACTGAAAAATGTTGAGACTTATTGAAGTTATTGAGTTATTAAATGAATTGAACAAAGTTTGACTTATCTGACTGTTCTGTTTCGCTTAATGCGCCTTATAATCCGGTGCGCCTTATAGTGCGAAAAATACGGTAAATCAAAGACAAACAAGCAGAGTTACCCGAGTTGAACTGCTTTTCTTTCCGTAGGTAGAAGTTGCTGTAAGAGGAGAAAACGACGGGTATGATGGGTACCTGAAAAACAGACAGGAAATAAGATCAGGCTATGCCAAAATATTATCATCACCTCACAAACCTCCTACTGGAGATCATTGTTTGCCTGATCAGGTTTAAATCGATCTAAAATATAAACCTTAATAGTAAGAGCATTCATTCTTTTTGCAGCAGAAAGCTAAAAGGCCCTTACACACACCACGCCGACGGTCGGCCGCACACACACGGCTGACAACCTCTCAGCTAAACTAAATGGTGCGATGGAGACTTGCTGGGAAAGTGGCTGCATGCAGACAATACATGCAGCACCGTGGCTGCTACAGTAACTCTTCCGGACGTGTGAACTGGGGACTCAATTGTCTGCTTTGCACAAATTAGCTCTCCTAATCTGGAATGAAGCTAAGTGGTAAGTGAGAGCGGTGTGAAAGTGGTCGGCAGATGCGTCCTCCGTCTTTCAGTTTCCCTTTTTGAAAGATAAATACAGACTACCGCTGCCTGCTGGTGAGGAGAGTCATTTCATCTAACTGGCTATTGGCTGTAGTCTTTGCTGTGTTCGAGAGCAACAAGCCAAGACAATGACGTTGCTCTTCAGTTGTCCTTCACTGGCGCTACTTGGTGTGTCTGGTAGGTTTGTCGCAGTAGTCGGTGTTACCATGTGGTCAGGTACCCACCGATTACATTAGGTACCCTATATACCCTATTTACAGAAATGACACCAATTTCGTTCATTTTGATGTACCAGTGCTGTGTTATTAACACAAAGTCAGACAACGGACACTACAAACTGACAGTGAAAGTATCTACAAACTGACAGTGAAAGTATCTGCTCCATATGGAGTCTCATAAGGAGAGTTGACAGACAAGACGATGCAAATTGAAAAGCAAAAGCGCCTATTTGGCTATATTTCAGATTTTAACCCAATGCTGTAAGGGAACCTTAACGTTAATGAGGCCATCGCCGCACCGCGAGGGTGGAAACCTGCGGCCCAGCAGAGAGACCAGACACACAGCCACCCGACGGTAAAAATTAAAATAAACACCCTACACATATTGACCATCATCTTTTCTTGTAAAACGTCTGGTGTAATCTGTAACACCGGTGTTGTCACAAGTTTATTAACTGGTGGGAAAATGTCCTCACCGTCACATCCCTAGTGTCTGGGCATTAAGGCTTTTTTTAGTTTAAATAACTATATAATATTGTTTTTTATGTTTCTATATATAGAAAGGAAATGTTCTGTGTTTATTTAGTAATATTTTATGAAAAAAACATAGATTTTTGTATTTTTTTGACACAATTTTAATACTTGTCAATACTTGTCGATCATTATGGTTTAGCTTAGGTTTTACAGATTCAGTGATATGGAGAATATGAAAATACTCCAACAAATGACATCACAATAAGCAAAGATACCAATGTAGGCACCAGTGGACCATTTCTGTTGCAGAGTTAAAGGGTTAAGCACACAAATCTAAAATAATTTGCGTCATAAATTTTGCTTCTGACCATTTTCTTTCTCCAAATCCAAAAGATGAGCAACAAACAGACAGGAATGCTCGACAGAACTGACGTCACGTTCTCTCTCTCTCTCACACACACCCAATCAGCACGACACGAGCGATCTCCATCTCCGCCACTAATGGAGGCCGAGTTGCTCTCTCGAGGCCCCGAGTGGCCCCTTCAACGGGACTGGCTGAGCCAAACGTGGCTCCCCCTGGGGGCTGTCCTGCTTCCACTCAATCTGGCCGGCTGGGTACAAACGGAGAAGGCTGCGCTATAACTCGGCAGGAGCAAACACCGAGAGACAGAAATAGACTATGTTCACACAGGAATAGTCTCAAGTGTGAAGCCAACAGGGAAAACCAAAACACACATTGTATTCTCCAGACCTCAAATGAAGTTAATCTGCCACCTCATGCCAACACACAACAATGAATGAAACATGCAAACTCTATTTGTATAACACATAAGAAATGTTAATGTGTTTGCAAATAAGGAGCAGCAGGGCTTTATTTTTCTAGCCTCTTAGCTGTGCATCTGAACCAATCCATATTAATCTTTACGTAACAAAAGAAATGCACACACACCATAGCAATTTTTGTCTGGGGCAAACCAAGTTGTGTTTTCCAGCCATTCAATAATGTTTTTTTAATTCATTCCACCTGTCGGACACCCAAGTGTGTGCTGTGAAACACCAACTGAAGAATGGAGACCTCCCACCTGCACGCATGAAGAGATCACAGAACACACACAGCCGAGTTGCCAATTACTCTGGAGTCATTCTGCGTCGTCTGCCCTCCCTATAATCATTTAATGCGAGGCGTCGGGGGGGAAAGTTACGTCATGCACAGCCAAGGACAATTTCACAGCAGACCGAGACAGAAATATCCCAATGAAAGTGCTCAGACAAACTATTTCAGAGCATTTCAAAGAACTCCCTGCTCCATTGTACATTGGATATGGATAAATCATAATGTTGCCTTGTACCACATAAGGTTGCTAGCTCCCCCATGTGTCTAGAATCGGCACATTACTGGCAAAATCTCTCTTTTAGGAGACAAAAGCTGGCAGAAGTCTCGTCTTGTGGAATACAGCCAGCAGGGTTAAGGATGTGTTAGGATAGCAGACACTTGCTCTATCTCAGTACACAGATGCTCCAAAAAGAAAAGTGAATCGTAGTGTGTTAAGAGAGAAAGCACTCACTTGTGCCTGCACTGCCAGGTGGAAAGCCCCTTTTTTGAAGGGCAGCAGGTCACCTCTCTGGTTTCGCGTTCCCTCTGGGAACACCCACAGGCGAATCTGTGGAGGTCAAAGTACAAGGGTGGAGAGGAAAAACAGCGATTTAATCATCCCATGTCGCGCCATCGCTCAATGTGGCAAAAACCAGAAACTTGAGACAGATTCAGTGCAAAAACAAAAACAAAGAAAACCACAGGTCAATTAATATGACATAAAAGCTTGAAGTATTAGTTCTTCAGGGATGTAAACCATTACTTAAACTTAGCTCCTTCTGTCACCACTGATAAAAATGTATCCTACGTATTACCTGGTCGTCCAACATGGTTTTGGCAGCGTCAGCCATGACGCTCTTGGCATCGCTCGTCTTCTTGCGGTTGATAAAAACAATGCCACCCAGCCAGCAAATGAGACCTACTGTGCCAGCGTAGATCAGCTCCTTCTTGGCGATCATGGTGCAGCGGTCTGGTAAGATCTCCATCAGGCCTGACAAACAGAGGGAAACAGAGGAAGCATGTAATACAGCCAGAGTTACAGTATATATACACATGTATACAGTATTTATTCTGTTTTTTACAATATTGTGGCATAAATGAGAACCACTCATTTGAAATAATTCATAACTACAATGTGTTCCAATGCATTATCTCAAAGTAAATCTCAAATATAAGTCAATGAGTAAAATTAGCTTTCTGGTACAAAATTAAAAGTAGTAGCAAAGCAAAGACAATGAGGTTCTTGGTATTTAATATAAGATATTCCAACATTTTATACTTGAAAAAATCCTGAAAAACAAATACAAATCTAGGAACATTGTAACTAAAAGAGTGATCAAAATAATAATAATACATATTTTTTTGCCTACAGAGTTTATTTTCTGTCCAGGTACAAACGTGTGAATACTGTAAAAATTTATTAATCATCATTTGTTGATACTCAAATTTAAAACTCAAAATAAAATTCAATTTAATTACAAATTTCTAAAGCACACATAAGCATATAAAAATCACCAGATCTGTAGTGTTGTTCACATAAGCAATATTACTCTTAAAAGACATTTTCATACAAAAAGTTGGTCAATTTATTATTATAGAGCCACTGTCCACTTTTTGTAAACATTTGCGTTTACACAGTTAATATATTGTACATACAACACAGAACCTTCCCCCATATTGAATATATGGTAGTGTATAAAATTATAATAACTAAATATCTTGAAAATAAATAGCAAAACATAAAGTTAAATATAGTTAAAATATAATGGAAGTAAATATAAATTATTTTAAGAATACAGTCAGAATCATAAAACATAGCACAACACACCAGCCTGAATTACATAATTGTTTCATTGTTTTCCACCATTCATTTTTCTAAATCTGAAGCATTTTCCACTGAAATTAGTCCTGGTAAAATATATTACAAAGCAGAGACCAAGACCTTGAAGCAAGGCGTCTCTAAGTGGAGCAAGTTAAAAAAAAAGTCCCTAATGTAAACGCTACGCTGCCGTCTTATCGCTCTATGGCCTTGAGAAAACTTGAATTTCATCAAGTACAGCATAAAGTCTGCCGATGTAATACATTTGATGTTGGGAAAGAAATCTAACTTTATTGGTGGCAGTTATCTCCCTGAATAGTGTCTACATTATGAAATCAGAAATGTTTGATTAAACTTCGTGCAAAGGCTGCTGGTGCAGACGACAAGTGTGTGTACAAGGTGTCCAACACACACAATATCAGAGGGAGGAAGCCAAAGTGTGTGATATAAAGGATGGCAAACAGCAGAGCAAGTAGATGAGACGAAGCAAAATGACACCAGAGAGTGCTTGAAACTGAGCCCTAGCTTTGGAGGTGAATAGCTCCTTATGGCCTTATCACATCAGCTTGTGGATGAGCAGCTATTAATGACCGGGGTGTAGCGGTTGGCATGGCGACATGGACGCCAAATCCGACTCATGCTGAGTTTTCTCAGCACTAATTAGATGCCTAGTTCTCTCCTTGCTGTCAGCACCCTGGCCTGGAGCCTGCCCTCATCACTCACCGGCACTGAAAAACACCCTCTCCCAGGCAGTGATGGAGAGAAACCACATCTCTGCTAAGTAAGTGTCCACGATCAAGAAGAATGAGGCAAAGACAAAAGAGATGACGACACACGCAACATCATAAACAAACAAATCAAGTAGTCTTCAGCCAGCTATCGTAGAGTGGGTGCTGTGAGGCTAGTAAAGCTGGCATAATCTTACATTTGTCACACTTTCAGCAAGACAAGGATGGTCGCACACTTGAAGACAGCGCTATTTACTGCTAGCACTTATTGATGCACATCGAATATCATGAATTAAATGCAACTAAGAGCGCCTGTCTCCACATCCGTTGAGTGGTTGATGGTTATCTGTGCTTTAGAATGTTAACGCTGTGAAACAATCAGAGATACAGATTGCACCGCCACGCTGAATCTCTTTCTCTGTCTTTTTTAAAAATGAGTCAGTTAAACCAAGAGAAATGTTCTTCCCTAGTCCCAAATCGATACTAGAGTACTTCCTTGTTTTATGAATGATGCGGTACAGTTAAAGCAGTGGTGCTGTGTGTGTGTATGAGAGTGTGTTTGATCAGTCAACCATGCAAACTCAACCTTGAAAGTTCCTGTACTTTCAGAAAGTCCTACTGCCTCACCAAGGCCTTTTTGGGGTAAAAAGGCCCAGTAAAATGTCCCCAGATCTTAATTTAGACCCTGGTCCCTGTGGTTGAAATGCAATGACTTCCTCAAAAGATTCCTAGTTCCTGTGGTCAAAACTGGGCTCAAGCTACCAAATCGAGGAGAAGTGGTTCTTCCTAGAATGAGGATTTTAAAGTTTCTATGGTATACACCTAACAAGTCTTAACATTTGGTTCCAACAAGTTGTGGCTCAGGCGTGAGCAGTATGTGCTGACTTCCCCTTACTGAACAGGGAGAGGTATTAAGTCCTAGAGGGAAGGAAGAGCGGCACCAATGACGACTTAAGTCGTCCTCGGTGTCCATTTGAGTCTATTCTTGAACCATTTGTCGGCCGATCCAGACCAGACTGTGATTAACATCTAACGTAAACAGGATGCAGCCACGTCGCAGCTGTCAGAGACAATCCTGCTCTCTCTGTGATCACAAATACTGTGTTTTAATGCAGCCAAATCATAATATAGTTGCTCTCATTTACATATTTTCCTGTCTGTCTGTCCTGTACCAAGCTAACAAGTTGCAGATAAAATGATCATAATCGTGATATCAGACAAAATAAAATAAAAATTGCGATATTCTGAGAATTGTGATAAGATATATTGTGATTCATTACCTTTTGTCAACTGCAAATGATGCAGTTTGTCAGCATTTGTTTTATCTGATAAGACACAGTTTTCCCTCTGTTTTTATTCACATAACTTGAGGTCAGAGGTCAAGCAACCCCTTGGAAAATAGCCATACCAGTTTTTCTTTGCCAAAATTTAATGTAAATTTGGAGCATCAGTATGCATTCTTCATGTTACGCTAACATGAAATGGTTGGTACCAATCGATTCCTTGGCTTTCCTAGTTTCATGTACTAGTATCTTCACTCCAGCTTTAGGCTGAGCCTGCTACCACACTGAAAGACAGAATAGCAGAGGGATTGTTAAGAGTTTCAATAATAAAAGATCTATGCAATATTGCCATGCAAAATACCATGATACTATGTCGATACGCCGTACTTAATACAGCCAAAAAGCATTTTCTACCACATATAAAAAGCTGAAAGCATGTATTCATGCTTGCAAAAACATTACATATATTGGCAAAACAACTCCAAACTACATTATAAACTCAGCAGCTGACGAACAGGCAATCCACTTCTGAAAGTGATCCGAATTATTTCTAAAAGACAAGACCTTTGGATTCGTTTTGTTATCTTATTTATGTGATCTTATGTGTTATTATGGTAGCTACGTTTTTTTTTTTTTAATTGATTTTATACTCTGCATAATGTCAGTAATCAGTAGTATTTTATAGTCAGATTCCCTTTCAAGAGGTAGAAAACCCATTCGGCACACTTTGGGTAGCTAAGTGTTTGGGTTTGTCTGTCTAGGAGAACCACACCTTCCAGCACCCTATGGCTAAAGAGGTTAAAACTGCGAATGAGCCGTCGCACAGCCAGGACGCAATGCAGTCCGATGCTGTGTACATTAATGTGCAGAGAACAGACCGCGTGTTGTGTTTCTCTGAATTAGCCAACGTCATGAAGACATAGTCTGAGTTTGAGCGGGTCAGTCAACCCTACAGTAAAATACATTCAGGTCAACAGTCAATTATTAATTGTCTACAGCGTGAGGGACTGATTTCCTGTGTCACTTTGTCTGTGAGATCGTCCAGGTCAGCAGTCCATCATCTCAAAGCAGGCACAGTAATCCAGCAGTTCATGGCAGGAAAAATTCCCCTAACCAGGTTTTTATGAAGCACAGGGCAACAGAAAAGGACAAATTAGTTAGTTCCAGTGAGCGGTAGCTGGGTGTCCATGTCATAGGCCAGGGAGTGAGGATTCGCCACAAGAATACTCGGGAGCGGATTCAGAAACCCCACTGTGGGAACTTAACCAATGCAACAGTACACTTGCGCTGCGACTCCTGCAGAGAGCTGTTCCTCCTTCAGCTGAAACATCCAGAAAACTCCCAGAGTGTGTCTCATAGCTCAAAATGAAGTGCTGAATGAACAACACTTCTTCACCGGTGGCTTAAATCTGATCTTATTTGAGTCGCAGAAGACGACAGACGAAACTAACAATAAAGTGCTGAGGAAAAGCTGCCATTTTCACAATCATCTTGCCTCACTCAAAATACAGTCAGTATTAAAAATAAACTCTGCATTTCCACACTTGTCAATATTGTGTCTTACAATCCACGATGCCAAACATTTAATTTTATGGAAAACATTTAATATAACAAGTTCCAGTGATCTAAATACTGGAGAGACTATCAAAAGTAGGGCTGTCAATCCATTAAAATATTTATAATTTTATTATATTATGTAATCAATGAAGTGTTATTATTTTATAATAATTATATTTTATAAATCATAATTAATCGCATGACTGTCCACAGTTAATCATGATAAATCACAACACAAATAACCCTCACAGGTACTGCATTTAGTATAAAAAAATATGCTCCAATCATAACATGGCAAACTGCAGCCCAACAAGCAACAACAGCTGTCAGTGTGTCAGTGTGCTGACTTGACTATGACTTGCCCCAAACTGCATGTGATTATAATAAAGTGGGCATGTCTGTAAAGGGGAGACTCGTGGGTACCCATAGAACCCATTTTCATTCACATATCTAGAGGTCAGAGGTCAAGGAACCCCTTTGAAAATGGCCATGCCAGATTTTCCTTACCAAAATTTAGCGTAATTTTGGATCGTTATTTAGTGTCCTTCACGACAAGTTGGTATGACAATATCTTCATCAGTGACTACGTTAATACAGGTCATGTAAACAGCATATCCCGTAGATATTCTGAATTAGGCCTTAATTCAAATTCAGCATTTTCCAATTAAGACATGAGGGATATGTTGATATTATTCAAGTTTTTGAAGCATTATTTGGACATGTATACGGTCGAACAAGTCCACTACTGTTTCTGTTAATCAGTGTATGCAAAGCTCTATGAAATGGAAATATTCATTTTTATTAGCCATGTAAACAGCTTATAGTAGTCTTCCTACATTAAGGTAGTATATCACCCACCCAAAACATCCAGGGAGCTCTGGTGGTTGGAGATGATGACATAGGGTCCCTCTGTCTGCAGATGCTCCCAACCGCTCACATCAAATCGAAGACCCAGGAAGTACTTCACATGACGAACCAAGACGCGAATAATCCTGGGGGAGGGGGGATGAAAGTGTTAATTACAGTGCTGAATAAGTATAGGTTACTGTTCACTGTCATGTGAGAGTGCAGAAGACTATGTACTATCAACCTGAACCCTTTACCGAACAGTTGGAGGCAACAGTAGAACGTATAAAGCCTGTTATATGGAGTATAAGCATGCCAGCTCAACTATATCACATTTGACCTAAATCAGACAATCATGACTGTCTTATAAACAAGACATCTGGTAGATTAACTATGTACAACATCCCCATTAGCTTTGTTTGTCTCTTGGTTGGTTAAATAATTGCCTGCAGTAAGAACAATGCTCCAATGAGCTTTGAGAAACAATGTCCTACCATCTGCCTATCCACCTCTGACGCTGAAAAAAAAACAAACAAACAACAAACAATAAAAAGAAAACAAAACAAAACAAAGTTATGACCTTCTCATGTAATTTCATGCTGCAAATCTGGGGATTTATCAGATCTAATCAATACTTTGATTTGTCTGGAACTATACTCTTAAATGTCAAGTGGAAAGGCAAGATTTTTTTTCCAGTTGAGAGGGGGTGAATGCATACTTTATGTTTTCTTAATATTTTTAATTTTACCAATTTTATTTCCCAAGTACCTAAAATAAAGGAATTATGACAAAATGATATAGACAACAGGGCTGAACTAAAAAGAGTTTTCTTCATGAATGATTCTGCTGTTTTTTTTTATTAATTCACTGACAAATGATTTTGTCTGAAAATGTCATGAAAATGCATTAATGTTTCAAACTCTTCAGATTATGTTTTCAGATTTCTTGTTTTATTCAACCAAAAGTTCAAATTCCAAAGATATTAATTTTACTATCATATATATTTAAAAAAAAAAAAAAAAGCATGAAATATCACAATTGAGAGAATGAAATCGGTGAATATTTGGCATTTTTGCTAAAATAAATAAATGAATAAATAAATAACAAATCAATATTAAGGTTTTTTTTTTTTATTAATATTTTTTTTTTTATTAATATTAGCACATCATGCCCGTCACGCAGCAACAAGTTGGAAATCAGTTACCGGCTTCCATTGAAAATGACTTGTAGCCTGTGTCGCTCATAGCGTGAACACAGCGTCATGTGATTTAATATCAACATCAAGTTACTTAAAGGAACAATATTTAGCACTGACAGCTAGCATTTTAAAATTAAATGGGCAGCGGACGGTACCACACCGACCAACACAAAAACAGACGTAGACTGTAATGGTTATGATTTATTTCAGTAAATATTGCACATATTGGTCCTTTCATGAAGCTTCAAGAACTGTGATCAGTTTAACTGTTCCTGAACCCGATTACCATAAAAACACTATTTCACGCTGATGTTTACTGTTTTTACTCTTTCTGGTCATGGTTTATCTTTAAGGATGTATAAAACTCGACCTCCGTAGAGTCAAAGATGATAACAGTTCTGAACTACTGTATGTTATAAAGTATCCAAGGTCATCTCAGTCCTGACTTGTAAAAGTTTCAGTGTGATTCTAAACAAACAGCTCCAGGATGAGACTCACCTCATTCTGCTTTTACTTCCATCAAATGAGATCCTTTCTCACATCCATGATATTTTCTCTTTGGCCATTAAAAAGCCTGCCCTGTCCTTTATCAATACACTTTCTCACCTCAAGCACAGAGTATGGCTGCCAATTTCTCTAAACTCTGGTGTTGATGTGTAAGGTTGATAAGAGAGCCTTGGCATTCTATGTCCAGGCCAACTCTATATTAAAATCAGATACGTAGTGCTCCATTTCTTGGCTTTAATTTGAACATCATTTGACCTGGATTAACCTCTTTTCCCTCTTGGAGTCGGCAGCAGCATAATAGTAACAACAATGTACAAAGCTGCTGTAAATCTACGGAGTAAAGCTCAGACCATATTAGCGTAACCGTCAACTTGACAAAAACAGAAGGAAGCTTCCAAAATGCTGTGAACTTGAAGCAGCCATGGCGGAGCTGCAAGACAGATCCCACAGAGACAAAGTCAACAGCAAGCATATTAGCCCCATAGTGGACTACAGCACCCCATGAGACAACTCCATTTATTCTCCTTAAGCAATAGCTTTCCACGACTGTGTATGCACGAATTATGTGAGAGTACGGACGCTCCAAAGGCACAGTCCAGATGTGGGATTTCTCTAAGGTCAAAAAGCTCAAAAAAATGAACTGAAATGTGCCCTGGATTTTGTGGTTCATACTACAAAATGGCAACAGCAATGGTTCAACTCCTAGCCAGGGGACCGTGTTGCATCATGTCATACCCCTCTCTACTAGGGCTGTCAATGAATATTCTCATTTTAAATATATATTGAAATAGTAAAAAAAAAACATTTAAATATGAAAATAAATATTTTATATGGAAAAAAAGCAGTACTACCATGGCTATCTGTCTCGCATGCACTAAATGCACCCCATGACAGGAGTCACGACGCCACTTTTGATTTATTGTACATTAGGTCAAGGTAAACACCGTCCTAACAGCAAGTGTTGCCTCATCTAAACAGGCCACATACCTAGAAACTATAAAACTGAGCTCAGACTAGAGATATGAGCATTTAAAATTTGGGAGAGTAGTACTTGCAATCCTCTGATAATTGTTCTTTCAAACAGATAACACACACTGTATATTGTGGTATTAACTGGAAATGCCATATAATATAGCCCACAGCAAATAGGAAACTTTCAGGCAATGTCCTGGTGCTCTCCTTCCAGCCGGCTGTCAACTTATGTAGGTGTTTGTAGCAGAGATGGGTCATCATTTGTGATTTTTCGAATAGTCGTTAATTAATAATAAAAAAAAAAAAAAAATCGGGGGTGTTTGGGGGATTATGCAGCAATTTTTTAATAATCAAATAATTCCTAGTGACTTTCGAAAATTATTTTTGCTTGGAATGCACATCCGTAGTTTGTAGTGAAATGAGGAGGTATCTTTATCAGATAACTCCCAATTTTAACTTCACAATTCAGTCGTTCTTTCTCCGTTGTAGTGCTTTCAAGCAAGAATAAGTAAAAACAGGGTGTCCGACAAAAGTTTAGCTCAAAATGGCGGGCTGAGTAGTGCTCCTTGTGTTAGCAGATGATGGATGGTAATTTTTGGTTAGTTTTGTGTCTTTCTGTCAAATAAAGGCAAGCCAAAGAATTATCTTCAAGAATATGTACTAAGGACGCAAATAAACTCTGATCAAGTCTATAAGTGATCAAATAATAAATACTAAAAACAAGAGCATTTACAGAAACACAACACAACCCACTATAGAAATACCATATAATTGTATCATGATCACACAGCCACAACTCACTGTTTAACTCTGTATCTGCTTTTCAGACGCAAGACATTTCGATAACAAGCTATTTTTCCAGTTCAGCACACTTTAAAACTGGCTTCTGTTACACTGCCAATTTGAATGACCTTCCCTCTCAGGGAAAACAGCGGTCACGCCCTCATATTCTTCAAAAAAATACCTTATGTCCCTTCAGTGACTCACATGCCCACTCAGACTTAATTTAATATGCCCACATTTTAAAAATACCTTCTACCAGTCTCCTTGTAATGTATGTTTTTAAGTTAGAACATCTGCTAAATACCTAGAGTGCTACATGCATATAAACTGTGAATTAAGTATTAAAGCCACAATGTGAAAAATTTTACTATTGACAGTGTATAACAGCAAAGTGTACAATAATCAAACATATCCAATATTCTGTCCAAAATAAAAGGAATTGAAATGATCAGCTCTTGCTGTGGTAATCATCTTTGGTTATACTCCCAATAGTGATGTTAATTTTGAAATTTTTTCTTAACAAATAACCGACAAGATTTGTGCCTCAAATGCAGCGATGCTCCAGCTGCAGCATATGAGCACAACAGACAACTGAGTCAACCATCAGGACAGCTACTGTAGCAGCCACAACGCTGCGTTCACTGTCTTCAGTTCACCGTCCGGGACTGTTACAGGCCACCGTGCTGCGTGTAGCGTCATGGACATGAAGCCACTTTCACAATAAAAGTCTCCAACGCACTGCTGCTAGCGTTCCCGGTGGCTTTGTGCTCGCTGAAATGACACTACAGTTTCCGACAGACCGTGTGTATGTTTGCTGGTGGCATTATAGCTGTGAACGTAGGTTTAGCAGACAGTGCGTGTACACTTAATTTGTTGGTGAATAAATGCTACGAGGCTACAAGCTACAACTCCTCTGCTGGAAGTCCTCAGTTAACTTCCTGTGTCTGTGCCAGATCTAAGGTGGACCAGCTTTTCTCCTTAAAGTGACGAGCCACTCCCCTGCGCTTTCTCTCAGCTTTTTTAATTAATTAGTAATGCATGACATGCTGTTAGCTGTGAATGAAAGGTGCACGGATTTGTAGTTTTATCTGCCACTGTTCGTCACTTGGGTCTGATTTGGTACAAATGAACAAATCTTGTTAAGAAAGCTTAAATATATTGGCCTTGTTTTGATGTTGCTGAAACAATGGCTCATGAAGGTGAAGCCTTACATATTTAGGGATGCTCTGGTTGACTATGAATGACTTGATAAACATATCAATGGTACTTTTTATGTAATATTTCACTGATCTAGAGCTACTAAAAGCTAGAACCCAGAATTGTCCATTATAAATACAGTAAGTACGGCAGATAAAAGTTGAACTAGGGAGTATGTTTTAATGGAAGTTAACACTTTAAACTAAATTTCCCTTCAAATATAGCAATTAGTTTGTGATTGATTCATTCATTGTTTGCAATGCCTTATTGATCACATACTGTAGCTGAAAATCTGTTGATAAGAGTCCCAACTAGCGCTGCAACTAAGAGTTACTTTCATTGTCTATTAATCTGTTGAGTATTTCTCAATAAATCAATTAGATATTGTTTGGTCTATAAATATCTGACAATGGCCAAAAGTCCAACATATTCAGTTCACTCTCAGAGGAATAAAGAAACCAGAAAATATTCGCATATAAGAAGCTGAAATCAGAGATTTTTTTATTGTTTTTCTTTAAAAAAAATACAAAAACCGATGCATTGATTATTAAAATAGCTGCCAATTAATTTAACAGTTGATGATTAATCGATTAATCATTAGATCTGTAGTTCCCATGACTCCATATCTTAGCTGAGATGTTGATATTTGAATAATTAAACTAAAAAAATGAGACACAACTTGTAAAAAAAAAAAAAAAATCTGACCTTGTGCACACCAGAGAAAAGCCTTAGGAAATATTTCTTAGGAGTGGCAGTCCTAAGAGTCACTTCTCTTTAAATGATTTTCTAATAAGCTTTTACAAGATATACTGTACGTCAGTGTTTTATTAATACTCTCGCTTGCCAAGCTGGAGTTTTTCCACTACAGCATGGAAAACTGCCATACCTTCTATTTTTGGTAATCAAATTAAAGTGATTTTAATTATTATTATTATTATTATTATAATTGGGCGGCAGTAGCTCAGTCCGTAAGGACTTGGGTTAGGATGTGGAGGACCCGGGTTCAAATCCCCCATGGACCAAGACCAACTGGTTGCTGGAGAGGTGCCAGTTTACCTCTTGGGCACTGCCGAGGTGCCCCTGAGCAAGGCCCCCCACCCCCCCCCTCTCTGGGCGCTTTTCAGGGGCGGCCCCCTCACTCTGACATCTCTCCATTGACATGTATATGTACTATGTACTGTGTACTGTGAACAACAGAGTGTAAAACTGAATTTCTCCACTGTGGGACTAATAAAGGAATATCTTTCTTTCTTTCTTTCTTTACTATATCAAAAGGTAAAGCTCACAATATTAATCAAAGACACAAGGAAGCTGTTGAATTCATCATTTGCGTTCATTACCTTGTGACTCCACCTCATGCAATCATCTCTCACGTGTCTTGCACATAAATTGTACATTTAATTAGTGTAAGACAGCAAAATAACTTTAACCTTTAAACAGTTTTTAGGTTATCTTTCAACACAGCAGTTCAGTGATAACACAGTCTAGTGCAAAAGCCACTGGTTATGCAACAACTCAGCCAGCATTGCAGCAATTGTAAGATTGTTCACGGGGAATGAAATGGCCTCAGCTGGATTCTTTTTATGGCCAATCCACTAAGCTATTCCTCTGCGTTATTTCATTATCAGTCTCTACATAAGTTCCTTTTCCTACAGAGCATAATGACATTTAGGCTTATTACCAGCATAAACTCAAAACCACCAGGCTAGCCTGACCTGTTATCCCTAAAAATACTGTACCAACAAAGATACCAGTTCCAAAGCTAATTCAGGTGCTAAAGGTCAGAGAGTTGCTCAAGACAGGGACATGGTCACATGATCACAATGACATAGCAGATTAATTTGGGGCGGCAGTAGCTCAGTCTGTAGGGAGTTGGCTTGGGAACCGGAGGGTCACCGGTTCAAGTCCCGATTGACCAAGAACTGAGTGTGAACTGGTAGCTGGAGAGGTGCCAGTTTACCTCTTGGGCACTGCCGAGGTGCCCCTGAGCAAGGCACCAAACCCCCAACTGCTCGGGGCGCTTGTCAGGAGCAGCCCCCTCACTCTGACATCTCTCCATTGATGCATGTGCATGTGTGTGTTTCGGGTCTGCACGTACCGTGTATAAGTTAACAAACAGAGTGTAAAAGTTGAATTTCCCCTTGCGGGACTAATAAAGGTTGATCTTCTTCTTCTTCTTCTTCTAATTCATTCAGAAAGGCAGGGACAGGAAAATGAGAGGTTTAAACTATGTAGGCTTTAAAGGTCAGTCACTCAACGGCATTACTGCTTAGTCAAACACACTGGTAGTCTCCCAGTGATGTTAAAAGCCATTACACAGTGTGGAACCTGAGCTCAAGAAATTGCGAGTGAGAAAACTAATCCTCTGCCTTTTGTCATGAGATCCCACCTGATAATTAACATTGGAGCCGTTGCCAAAAGAAGACAATCACATACAGTATGTGGGAAGTAAAATTGTGCCTGAGGGCTGCTTGATTATGGCAACTTATTATGGCACTTTGAGAGCATAATTAAGAAGCTAGATCTATGAAGAACTTGTGTTCTTGTAAACAATTTATTCAAAGGTCCTGTTCAGACCTAGTGTTAACATGAGTCCTCGGTAATCGGATCACAAAAGGACAGCTTTAAATACGTCTTTTCACACCACCTTGCATTAGAATGCATCTCCACAAGCGTCTTGTTTGGCCACTTGTGATCCAATCTCTGCTCTATATGCAAAGAAACATGTAAAAGTAAACACATGGCGAATACAGCAGATGTTGTGACGTAATATTATATGAATGCCAGTAGTAATATCCTACATATTTGAGATTTTGGGCAAATTCTATTAACATTTTTATAACATTTAAATAAAAGGTTATTGTACCGAAGAGCTTCAGAGAGCCAGGGAGGAGACAGAGCAAGCAAGCAGGCGGTCGGTCGGTTGTCAGCTCAGTGCAAAGTACTGGAACAAAACCACCAATACGTCTCCAACAGTATGATAACAATACAGATGATCATCTGTTGATTATGTAGCCTATAGATTAGATATATTTAAATAAAATACAGTTGTACTGACAGAATACAGCAGAACACAGAAGACATTTCCATGCTGCGAAGTACCACAGTGAGACCCATGGACGTCAGTTGGGTAGATGATCCTTCAATGCGGACAGGACACATTCACTAAACACTATTAAGAGTGTGGCCATATGTGGCCCAGGCCACCTCTGAATGTGGTCAGAAAGATCTCATCTCAGTGCATCTTGGGTGCATTCACACTTGTACTTAGAGCTGTCCACTTGTGATCTGATCAATAAGGATGCATGTTAATACCAAGTCTGAACAGTGCCATAGACACATTGGTTGCGTAGATATGAATGGTGAAGACACCAAATAAAGTTGCACCCAGAAAGCATGGTAAACGAGACAGGTCCATGTTTTATGACTGGTCAGATGGGTTTGCCAGCATTTTCGCACTGAGGTCAATCCGCTGACAGTCGAGCAGGGAGAGAGGACGCAACGAGCACTAAGCAGCAAGGTCCGGGTGAGGAGTGCTGTAAAAAGTGTCATCTTCCTCCCGGGCCTTTCCAAGCTGACCTAGAGTTGGTCACGCCACACCACTACAGAGGAAATACGACTGGCGAGGGCCAGCCAGCGCCGAGGAGAATGCCCATGAGGGGATCCTCCCACACGTGCGGCCTTAACCCATCAAACGAGGTGAAAGCACACGGCTGTAAAGGAAAAGGGTGTGCTGGATTTATAACACAACAAAACAGGTTGTGTCTAGAAGGGAACCCGTGATTTGGGAAAATTGGCTAAGGTTAGGCACTGATATTGAATAGCTATGGTTAGGCATTGATCTCAAATAGTTAAGGTTAGATCAGATCAGATCAGATTAAGCAATTTGCGGGTTACCTGCTGGACACAACTGACAAAACGAGAGCATCTATGCAATGGATGGAATGCCACACAATAATTGTTTTATGTTGATTATCTTGTTTTCATAATCACTGGAAGTTAAAATCATAATTGTAACTGACGTGTGTTTGTAACCTTGCGTCTGTACACTCTGCACATACACTGACAATAAATTGAAAACCAACAAGAGCGTTTCAGGAAATACAAGTACAATATTAATAGTGACTTGAGCTCTAGGGACGCCTTTCTCTGTGCAGAGGTCTGTTCTGGCCCACCATAGTTGACTGTGTTGCATTCAAGTCCACCAAGTCAGTTGTGAAGCAAGTAATCAACCCCAGAATCCAGGCCTTTGTGTACCCATCTGACAGCAAATGTCTGTGACACACTCCTCTGTCCTTGATGAATCACAGCGCTCTTTCTGCCCGAGCTGGCAAGTGTGTAAAATGTACAGCCAAAAGTCTATTCACTCCCAGTACAAGGTCTGACCCCAATTCAGTCGCTTTGTCACGGTCAACAGGTCCAGATAACCTTTGAGTTGACAGAATGGCTCACTGGTGCAACATGACACCACAGCCATGGCTAACATGACTGCGAAACAGTTATTCCTAGAGCAGAGAGGCTGCCACAATTTCCCAACTTGGGATCAATAAAGTATCTATCTATCTATCTATCTATCTATCTATCTAAGGTCTGCTGTTATAACTGTCACGGCTGCTGTCAGCATTGTGGATGGGCTTCGTAACTATTCAGCAACCCCACTCTAATCTGGGGGAAACTTGCCATCTGGCATCAGTCTCTTCAAGGTAATTACTTGAATGCAGTCACTTGTGTCAAGCAATCCATCCTCACTATCTAGGTTTAACCACAACAACAAAAATGCCCTTGCTACAAAGTGGACACTGACACTGGAGGCGTACTACATTTCAGTCCCAACAGGTATCAGTTGACTGGATCATTGAGTGCGTTGGTATAAAATAACATATTTCCTTCAGTGGTAAGGTCAAGGGGTCATCCATACAGAGCCAATATCCTATAACAACTTACAGTACGCTATCAGCAATCAGAGAGTTGTAGTTAGTGCAGCTGTATTAAGCTGCATTAAAGTGGTTCCTGGTGGTGGAAAGTAACTAGGTAAATTTACTCGTGCTGAACCTTTTTTTTTTTTTTTTTTTTTTTTAAATTACAGTACTTTACTTAACTATAGTCCAATTTATTTTACTTTATACATCAACACTACATCTCATAAGGAAATATTGGACTTTTTTTCTCCACTATATTTATTTATTAGCTACAGTCACTTTTATTTTAAATAACATGATCAATTTAGAAATATGATGCATTGTTATAGATTAAAGACCCTCACAGGTCAGTGATGTTGCTGATTAGAACCATTCAGGTCGTGTCAAGTCGTGTGAAGCTCTCCTTCTGCTGGGACCATGTATTAAAGGAACGAGCAATTTATAAATTGCCTGTGAAGATTTGAAAAAAATATATATCTTACTGCACACAATCACAATCTGTGTGTGCAAACTGTTAACTTGTTAACTGTTAACATCCCAATGTTCCTAGTGGCCAAACGGTGGTAATACAACTTCTGTGTCCGCCATGGGATGTCATTGGACCCAAAAAGACTGTTTCCCATGAACTTACATCGGGAAAAAGACGTCTGTAACTCAGCGGAGTTGAGGTAAACCAACTCCCCAGTACGAACACTCTAATAGCCCTTATTAAATCAATAAGTCCTAAAAGTTGTAAAATGCACTAACGGCTGAAAGCAGTTTCCCTTCCTCCCTTCAGGTCTATGGAGACCTTGACAATCACAACAGCGCAAGCCGTGAAGACGACGTGACATTGGGAGCCCATGACTGAATCATGTGACCGAGCGGACGCTACTGCGTACATCGGACATGCGCAGTAGGGCCCAATGGATACGGAAGATCGCTGGAAGATTCGGGTATTGTTAGAGATGGAACTCAAGCAATTTTGTCTTCATGGACCACTGACCTACTTTCCCAGGGCCCCAACTCCAACGTTGTATCCAGTTCTCTTTATACATAAATGGGCTAATTCAGCAATCTGATACGGGCCATTTTGCCTAGAAACTACTTTTTCTTTTGATTCTTTAAGTTGGGATGCACTGATACAGATACCGGATCGGATATTGGGCCAACGCAGACTCAGATATTTACTAATTAATAACAATTCACAAAATTTAGATTATATTATCCACAGTATGTTTTAACTTGTTACAATTTCTTTTACAAAGTTAGGACAGCAATGTTTAAGTCAAGCCTGATGATGCCTTACACATACTCATTATCAGCCGATACCAAAGCCGGTATCACTATCAGTATAGGGAGTGAAAAAGTCGTCTCGGTGCATCCCTAACTTTAAGTACATACTGCTGCTAATACTTGTAAGAGTACTTTTGCTCAAGTTGAATTTCAGCCACACGACTTTTCTTTGTAACACAGTGCTTCTGCCCCCTGATATATATAAGAAACACCTTTTCATGTAACAATCAATACACCATCACTACATTCTCAATAATTTAATCCATACCTCATTCGTATACTTTCAACAAAAACTTAATTACGATAGTATTTATTGCAGGGCTATATGGTGCACAGGTGTACCTTGACTGGGCACAGATATTTGCATTATTAAAATGATTTAGCTCGAGTAATTTCTACCACAAATCAAGACTACTGAGAACTAGCAAAACAATGACAGCCTTGTTGTATGCCCTGTATTCAGCGAGCAGACTACCCCGTCTAACTTAGCTAATGTCAGGCATTTGACTGGAGGGACGATAAGTTAGCAGACATTCTTCTTACAGGAAATGTAATTATTTTTTTCTGAGACTAGTTTTTGTTTCACACACATCGGAACAAGCCCTGACTTGGTTCGCTTGGCACTAAGCACGTTAAATGTTAGCATTCTTGTTTGCAGCTAACGTCACAGTTCCTTCTGTCTAGGTGCCAAGGGGGCTAATGTTAACATAACTACTATGTATGATTAAAAATGCATTGATTTATCTTTGTTATCGTTTTCAATGTCAGACAAATGTGCAGACTAGAAGCTCCCTGGCGTTACAACACCGTTATGTTGACATAGCACATCGCTACAATAAGACGTAGCGAGCGAGCTGAATGTTTAATGTAAACTAGCTAGCCGCAGCAGCTAGCAAGCTAACGTCGGCTAGCTGTCAGACGGTGCTGCGAGCGACATTTATTATGCAAACAAACTCACCTCATGTTTTCAACGTCTCTGCCCCCGCTTTTCAGTATACACAGAGGAATCGCGACGAGCGCCAACACCATCATCCAGGCGACGTAAAAGCACTTTTTGAAATAAAAAGCAAACGTGCTGCTGGTCCACATCAGGAGGGGAATCAGCAGCAGCAGCAGCGGTATCACCCATAGCACATCCATAGCTATCCGCCACAGAGAGGCACTGCCAGCTACAAACGCCAACACACGCGGTTTGGACGAGGAAGCCGCTAAAACACTGGCCAGGCTACGGTGCAAAAAGGGAGGGGAGCACCGCGACCCTGCCAACCATTACACAGTCAGAAGTAGTCCTTTTTCAGGGCACCCTGGCGATGGCAATGCTGGTCTCTGGCTGCCCTAAACGAACATGGATGTATCGTTGCTCATCTGTTGCTAAATGGCATCATGAGGTGGAGTCAAGTCGTCATCGGTTGTGTTTTTTCCATTTCCGGTTGCTGGACCACTCTGGGTCTGATGTCACACGTTAATGTTTATTTCATAGCCTATATGCTGGGTGGATTAATGCACAGGCTAGTCTAGGCCGCAGCCTAGGGGTCCCATGTTTGCAAGGGCCCCAGATTGGCCAAGTTATTTTTTTTTATGGAAATGCACCTCAGTAAGAAAAATAAATTTACCGTACTGGCACATAAACATTAAAAAATAATCAGCTGATTCCCTAAATCAACTAGATAGGTTTGTGTTTTGTGTTTATAAACCTGTGTCCTCCAAGTGTGTAATATTCCTAGCATGCTTTTAGACATAGCACATGACCACTTTAATCTGCCACTGCATGTATGAGATTAAATTAACTCTCGAAGCATTTGTGTTTTTATGCACAATCACAGCTCTTGTATGATATGCGATTTGTAGGTTTGTGCGGCCAAATATCCAAATGTCACTCTGCTATAATAGGCCTATGTGGATTCACTCTCTCCACGCTGTTGTCCTTATGATACCAGTTTGACAGCCGATTAAACCCAACATGTATAATTGGATTAGCAGTGATAATCCAACCCTTGGCTATAATCTGACACCGTCCAGTAGCCCTGACTGTGAAGTTTCAGCCACGTCGAAGAGCTCTACTTGACATGATTTGGAAGATTAGGCTAAATCAGTCATTAATCCTGATTTAATATATGCGGTGATCCTAATCATTGGCAGACTCTAAACTTGGCATTTGGTCCACTCATTCAGAGACTGACTGTCTAATTTGCACTGTAAAAGTACACTGAAACAAGGGATCATTTTCAGTAAAGAAAAGAAACAAGCTTTCTATGTTGCGCTTGATTAATGCCTACTTAAAATCATATAAAAGCTTCATTTTTGGGCTGGAATACAAAAAGGTGGACAATAGCCTACCTTTGTAGGATTACAATGGGGTAAACACATGGCTTTTCTTAAAGACTGAAAATAGTGCAGCTGTTCCACCATCATACATAAGCACTACACATACCATTATATATGTTACCCCTACTCATATTACTCTTAACCATTCCTCTTTCAAGTATATTGCTATTGGGCACTAGTCACTTAGAAACACATCAAGAGTACCTCTTCACACATGTGATAATCTCTCCAGTAGCAAAATATGCTACAACCATTTTTGTAATGTTGTGAGATGTGTAGCATACAAAGTGACTCTTAGTATGTACCATCTACATTTATAACTGGTGTCTAATCTGTGTCTGTGTAGATACAGACATATATCCAAACTATTTACTTAATCTCATTAAGGACTGACACCCAAATTTAGGGAACAACCACATCATATGATTATATGTGCCACAGCTGTTTTTACATTTTAGACATAATGGAGAACATATATTAAGGTCATATTTAGATTGAGGAGTTAATTTTGCGTATTCTACTTCTTAAAACATGACATGAGTATGCTTATGCAGTTTAAACATACTGCGCATAATGCTTATTTTGGTAATTCACTTTTAAAATTGATAACACTGTCATGTTAACCCATGTGAACCTGTGTGAAGAACAATATATGGGACAATCAAGTGGTTGGTTACATGACATTTACATGTAATAGTGTTGAGGTTGGTTAATTCAGCATTGTTTGGGGCATTTGTTAAATCTACTGTTACCCTTATTAATGGTGACATTTAAAAGGGTGTTTTTATTCAAGTTAAAGGTTGCAGGGGTGTATTCATAAAACTTAAATAGTTTAACTGGTTTCACATTTCAGACATGCAAGAACAGATTCACATTTCTGAGTTAGCTTCAAGTTGTGCCAACTGCAAGGGAGTCAGGCCAATAAAAACTCTGCTGCACAAAGTCTCCTTTAATCAGGAACATGATGGTGTTTAAAGTGGAATTTAAAGATGACTTTTTATGCTTTTGTGTTTTTTTCACCTTTCCTTTAGTGTGTTATATAGTTTTTTGTGCATGTAAACAGTCTGCAAAGTTACAAAACCTAAAGTCCATGCCAAAGGGAGTTACACTCCTCCATAGAAACACTGCTCCTGAACTGCCTGAAACGCCTTGATTTTTCTGTAACGTGTTTGTAAAATATCTGTCTAGAGGCTAATTTGTTAGAGCTGAACTGGAGTGGAGTCCGAAGAGTTTGGTTCAATCAAGCAATCACAGCAGTAGGCCGGATGACCATGAGCATAGTGGGTCATCTTTAAGTCAACCAGTCAGTCAGTCATTGGTTTTCAAAGTGTTTTTACCCTCGAGTTCAGTATTTAATGGCCTGATATACATTGCTCAAAAAAATAAAGGGCACAGTAAAATAAAAAAAAAATGCAAAATGCAAAAGTGACCAAAACATCACCCATAAAGGATGAGAACAGAGAAATTTATAGGGGTTGTCTCACTAACTGCCTCTCATTTCCACCTGTTGTCTGCTCCATTTGCACAATAGCAGGTGAAACTGATTCACAATCAGTGTTGCTTCCTAACTGGACAGGTTGATTTCACAGAAGTGTGATTGACTTAGAGTTACATTGTGTTGTTTGTATTCCCTTTATTTTTCTCAGCAGTGTATTTAATAGGCTATAAGAGAGGCTGGTAATAGTACAGGTAAATCTTTATAAAAAAAGGTTCATATTTGCAACCCATTAAATGTGTGTTTTCTAATTACATTCAAATGCCCCGGCTGACTCAACATCCGCAGTCCAGGTAATCTTTTTCTATCTCTTTCCATTTCGTTATATATATTGCTTCTGTTGGTGGCATATTCTCAGGCTGGGCAATTTCCTAAATGATTAAGCTGGCTAAAGTGTTTACCTCTGAATCAAACAAACGCAAGAGGCATATTGTTCTGTCTAAAGACTATTCGGAAGCTGAGAGAGATTTGACAGAGGGATGGCTGTTGTTGGCATGTGTAGTTGCATGTTGGAGTGCAGGCTGGAGCGAGCAGGGCTGCAGGCTGTTAGAGGCTACTATAAGACCAGTGTTTGATGGGATTGAACAGCCTACACATGAGTGTAGGCTGCTGAAGGTTTTGAGGTTGTTGATCAGAGCAGGACAGGGGTACCTTGCAATCCATCTTGTTGTAGCCACTAATAGTCAGAATGAATTGCATACACCTATAAATATTGGAGGCCAGAGTCTACTGGCTTTTGGGAAATGGCTTTATTATTGCAACTTGTTATCAGAAACAAAATAAGACCTCCCTTTCCTGTATTGAATATAGAGGGACGAAATTAGATGTTAGAGCTCCTGTTCCGCTGCTTTGTCTAGGAAAACAATATGGTTTCACTGTGCCCAGTCATGCAGGTACACAGTAAACACCCATTTGCTTTGGAGAGTCTCATGTACTGTTTACTTAGTAACTCAAGTGTCGTGACAAGTTGTGATGCATGGAAGAAGGAAGAAACTTGACACACAGTTATGACAACCAATACTGGAGATCCTCTATTGTTTGCACAAGTGTGTGTTTGTGAGATATGGGTGTGTGTTTTCAGTAGTTACAATATGTGTGGTATAGTTGTACTTGTGAATGTGTTTGTGCCTTTCCTCTATATTCAGTATGTTTTTATGTGAATCATAAAAGATTTCACAAAAGGGCACAAGGTTTAAAACAAAGTGTGAGACTATACTACATCCACCTGTTGATGGAGCAACAAAAGATAGCTTGTCCACATGAATTTAGATAAATACAGCTGACAGATTTCTAGATAATCTCACCCAAGTTGCCATTTCCTTTTCTGTTATTACTCCGACACAAATGCAATCAGCTGTCACACTTTCTTTACTTAACCCTAAGGGACCCATGGGGCAGGGAGCAATCTCGACCGGTTTTACTGTCTTTCAGAGGCTCTAGCAGCTTCAGTTTTAGTGTTGAAGTGAAATTACAGATATCAGATGAAACTTAAGAAATCCTATGGTACCAACCATGTTATGCTAGCATGGCGGGAAGGTAGCTAAATTTTAACAAGGCAAAACTAGCATTCAAAGGGGTCCCTTGACCTCTGATTTCAAGATATGTGAATGAAAATGGATTCTATGGGTACCCACGAGTTACAGACATGTCCACTTTATGATAATCACATGTAGTTTTGGGCAAAAAACATGCAATTAAAAAAAAAAGTGTTTAAATGTGTTATTTTTTCCTATTCTAAAAATGATGTATTTGAATATTTCTGTATACCAGGGTCCCTAACTGGTCTTGAATCACATAAATTGGGTTTCGCTGTAAATCTGAGACTCTTGTGGATTCAAAAGTTCAATTGTATTTGTGTGATAATGTTAGTCACTATAGTGGCCATTTCATTGTAGTGAGACCATTTTTTGAAACTTGACCTCAGTGTATAAAATTACCTCTGGTGACCTCTAGGATAATCACAGCCTCGGGAAACTTTACAGCCACATACTAGAGACCTAGAGCATTCAGATGATGGCTTTTCTAGGTAGTTTGATAGTAAGGAGGTTTGTGAACAGTTTGCAGAACAGAAGTGCTTCATTTCATTTCACCTGATGAAGGCCCTGGAGCGCCTGGTCCTCCAACATCTCCGCCCTGTGGTGAGTCCATCCATGGACCCACTACAGTTTGCCTATCAACCTGGCATTGGGGTGGATGATGCCGTCATCTTCCTTGTGGACCGAGCTCTGTCTCACCTGGAGAAGCCTGGGAGCACTGTGAGGATCATGTTCTTTGATTTCTCCAGTGCTTTCAACACCATCCAGCCGACACTTCTGGGGGACAAACTGGAGACTGCAGGGGTAGATCAACATCTTACATCCTGGATACTGGACTACCTCACAAACCGCCCACAGTTTGTGAGGACACAGGACTTCATTTCAGACACGGTGGTCTGCAGTGGGGGGCCCCGCAGGGAACGGTTCTGGCTCCGTTCCTCTTCACGCTCTACACTGCAGACTTCTTCTACAACTCACCAACCTGTCACCTGCAGAAGTTCTCTGATGACTCTGCTATCGTCGGCCTCATCACTGATGGGGACGATGGGGAGTACAGAGAACTTTCCCAGGACTTCGTGGACTGGTGCCTGCGGAACCACCTCCAGATCAACGCGGGGAAAACTAAAGAGCTGGTGGTGGATTTCCGCAGGCAAACTCATCCCCTCCAACACCGGTGAACATCCAGGGATCAGACATTGAGATAGTGACATCTTATAAATACCTGGGTGTTCACCTGAACAATAAACTGGACTGGACAACAAACTCCTCTCACTCCATAAGAAAGGCCAGAGCAGACTGTATCTGCTCAGGAGACTGAGGTCTTTTGGAGGCAGGGGACACTCCTGAAAACATTTTATACACTGTTGTGGCATCAGCCATATTTTATGGAGTGGTTTGCTGGGGCAGCAGCATCACAGCTGCAGACAGGAAGAGGCTGGAAAGATATTAAAGGGCCAGCTCTGTCCTGGGATGCTCTCTGGACACAGTGCAGGTGGTGGGAGAGAGGAGGACGATGGCTAAGCTGTCATCCATGATGGAGAAGGACTCCCACCCCATGAGAGACACCATCAGAGCTCTGGAGAGCTCCTTCAGTGACAGGCTGCTACACCCTAATGTACGAAGGAGCGTTACAGAAGGTCCTTCCTCCTGCAGCTGTTAGACTCCACAACCAGCACTGCTCCCAGTAAACCACATACACATTCACATTCACAACAAACTCACCGGACAACGTGCAATAAGGACTTTATGTACAATTATATCATTATATATGGCACATTTTTTCTGTCTTTACTTTTTTCTATTTTCTATTATGTATATACTAATTTATTTTTATTTGTATTGCTGCTGTAACGTGTAAATTTCCCCACTTGACAAAAAAATATCTTATCTTATCTTATCTTATCTTAAAAAATGCAATTCTTGCTGAAATCTCAAAATGTCCGAAGTTTTTGATACCAAATCACAGCATGACATTTCTGTGGTATTCCTCAAGGGATTTTGATCATTTTTAATCAATTCTCCATCGGTAAAAAAATTGTTAAATTAGCTCCAAATCTACAAATGGTATCAACCCAAAAATTGCTGCAACAACTTATGAGACATAACAGAGCAGGGGGATGGACATCAGATACTTCGATCACAATGTTCTAAAGCCTTGTACACTTTTACAATTCATTAAATAATTACTTAACTAATTAATTTGTGTTTATTTCTGTTTTATGTCTAGAATAACTTGACACAGTGTGGCGCAGCATCTCAAATTAATCTTCAGGTTCCCAGCTTTCAAATGATGTACACCACTTCTTCCCTAAAGACCCCCTCTACCCCCCTAAAAAGGATAAAAACAGGTCTATTGTGGACCTGAAACCTCTGAAGCAGGAGCAGAGGCAGCAGTGGCATACAATGTTTGTGGGGAGGCACCCCAGGTAAAAAAAAAAAAAAAATAGCAACTAGATGAAATTTCCCCTGTTGATTACTTACAAAAAGACAATTATTTTTTTTATGTTGCAAGATTTCTGAAATTGTATGTGTAAATATGTAAATGAAGTATTGTCTTGTGAAATTTGAGCTAATTTGCATACATTTCCAGAACAGATATGTGAACACTGACGATAGCTAGGTTCACATTTATTAGAGTCAAAGGTTTTTACGGAGGTAATGTTGGATATCTCTTTGTATCACTTCATAAATCAGAAAATGCTGTCAACAGCCATAAAAAAATCAATTCTCAGCATGCATGTTTTTAGGAATAAAATGTTCTATTAGTCAGGCTATATATGATATATGAACAAGTCCTGCTGAACAAATGATGATTTTTGATTGTGATTTCAAGTTTTTAACTCTGGTGACCTCTAGGATAATGTGATAACAATTAAGTTTGACATAAATTCTGTAGTGAGAGGCAGCAACTTCCAACTGTGAAGCCTAACAAAAGCAAAACCCTTTTTATTTTTCCAAGACTGTGAAAAAGTAATCGGTGCTTTTATTAGTACTCGCCTTGACTACTGTAACTCCCTCTGCATGGGACTCAGTCAGTCCTCACTGTAAGAATCATGAGCGTATTTCCCCTGTACTCACTTCCCTCCACTTGCTCATTCAGTTCATTTTAAGACTTTATTATTTGTCTATAAAGCACTTCATGGATCGGCTCCCTTCTACCTATCTGCCCTTTAAACTCCCTATAATCCACTTGGGTCACTCAGGTCTTCTGTCCACTCACTTCTGGTCGACTCTCTGGCTCAGCACAAGCCCCAGTCTGTGGAACAAATTGCCCCACCATATCAGATCTGCCCCCTCTACAGAGTCTTTCAAACCAAAGCTCAAGGCCCACCTCTTTTCTTTGGGTTTTACAGATACTAATTGGCCTTTTCTAATGCTTATAATACTCTATTACTCATTGATTTTATCTTGGTCTTTGTCTGTGTATATGTGTGATATTGCTGTCTGCACTGTTGACTTGTTTTTTTTCTGCCTATGTCTGTAAAGCACAGCTCATGTTGTTTTAAATGTGCGATAGAAATAACTTTGGTGAACTTGACTTGGCTTGACTTTTGCAAGACACCACACTACTTTTCTGAAATATTATGTTTAAATATGTAAATGAGGCATTTTCTAATGCTAACTGTTAGTGAATTTAGGAAAAATCTGCAGACACAAATAGACAAAGTTGTAAAATAAACACCTAAATGTGTATTTTAGATGCTTTCTTTCCACTAGTCTGAAAGAAGACATACAGTACCATTCCACAGGTTGTTGAATGAGTTGCCGAGCGCCATTCGATCCGCAGAGTCTCTTTCCACCCAGCTCTTTCATGAACACCTCCTCACCGAATGACATTGATGCTACTGATGGTGATGATACTGATGACGTTGTTTGAGTTTGATAATGATGATGGCAAAAGAAAATGTGCATCTGTGCACTGCCTGTTGGAAGCTGTGTCTGATGGATTTGAAGCTGTTGATGGCACTTACATTGTTCCCTCCTATCTAGATCCTTGTTTATGTTGTACGAAATCTCAGATGTACGTCGCTTTGGACAAAAGCATCTGCTAAATGAAATTGTAGAACTGTAGAATTATGGAAGCAAAGTAGCCCAAAATCTCAAAACTGACCAGTTCCAAAATAACAGTGTTTTAGGCTGTATTGTACTGGGGTATCATGCTTTTTGGGAAACCAGCAGTCTCTGTGGAATGGATCCACTGTCAGAAGAAGGATCTAGATCTTGTACAAGAGCTCTGAGAGGTCAGAGTCACATCCAGACTCTCTGAAATCAAACTCCTCCATCTGGAGAGTGACCTGACAGCAGCCTGATGTGAATCTACCGAGAAACCTTGAGAAGAGTGACCAAGAGAAACAGAGGTCCAGTTCTGAACATGGTTTATTGTGATTGGACATCTGCGTGAGCTGTTCAAGCTAAACATCCTGTTGAAACACAAGAGGATTCACGAATGATGCACGCGGTATCAGAGAGCTCAGAGCCGAAGGATGATGTTGAGTTTGGAGTTGTTTTATCAGACCTGGGCACTTGGATGAATTATGAGGCCGAGGTGTCAACTGATCACCATCTGGTGATGTGTTGGATCGTAGGAAAAGGGACGACAAGAGGAAAACTAAAAGCAAAAGAGAGGAACCAATCAAGTTTTTTTTGGTATTTGGAACAGGACAAAAAGCATTTATTGCTTAGGATTTCAAAAAAAAAAACAAAAAAACTTGATTTCAGTAGCCTATAATTTGATTTTGTGTATGCAGACTGGTGCCTGACACTAACAGTGAAAGCCCCTGTGCACCCCCCGCTGGTCAAACTAAGTTTTACTTCAGATGATATAATCCGTTTTTACAGTGTAAAGGCACAAAGTCAACCTGTTACCTTCAAATCACAAGAATTAAAATTGCTTTGACTCCCAAATTTCAGGTCTTCTAATACGCGACAAAAAAGTTGTTCATTGTCACACTTTATAGGTTATTTTTTGTTGTTTTTGTTTTCATTTCAGTAATGGTAACTGAATATGAATGAAAGCCCTCAATTAACATTATTGGAACTAAAACTTTTGACTCATTTTGTTTTACATGCTCTGCTCCTGCCTGTGTATTATGTCCAGTTAAATAGGTTTATTGTCTCAAGTATCACCAGAGTTAATACCATATAGTCCATCAACAATACAGGATTTAATTTGATTTGATTTCTTTTATTGTTTTCTTTTTCTTCTGTGTTTTGTTTTGGTGTTTACTCGTCCATTTAATTTTTCCTTGTCTCTATCTTTGTTATTGCTTTTCTTTATTTCTTTATGTTTTTACAATCAATTTAACTCTATAAAAAATTATATAAATGAAAGAATGATGTATGAATATGAACAAGACCATAAAGTATTTATAAAGTATTTAAAAGGTGCAATGTAATCATACTTGAGCTGTCAGTGTTTGGCAGCTGTAGCAGACTTAAAACTAAACTGATCACAGTAAACATGATGCCTACTGCTATTTAAAACGTATCAAGTTATCAGTGCATGGTAATGCAGCTAAAAACTGGGTTGAATAAAAGTCTGTTCCCGATCACTGCACAACACTGCACAAAAACTGAAATGTGCTGATTGTGGTAGATTAAGTAAATTGGGGAGTTTTTAGGCTTTCTGCAATGTGATACTGTGTGGAATCAAGTGGCTGCCTGCAACAACGTTTTAAAAATCTCAAAATCTCTGGTCCACTTTGGAAAGGGGTGAGCAGAAATGTTGGCTAAAGGTTATTGTAAATGAGCTGAAAAATACCAAACGTATAAGTGATCCTGGCATGCTGGAGTCCAGCTAAATACTGTTTAGAAGCACAAACCACAAAGAAACTGCATGCATAAATGGGTTGTTTCTTCTGAGTTATGACAGAACAGCTAAAGGTTTATTCTATTCGGTAGCTATACAACAATGCTGGACATAAAATCATCAGAAAAATTCAAAAAGAATGGACATCCTCACATTGTGTTAGTATCTAGTATATAATCCCTAATAATACTGCATACTAATGTGTTTTATAATTACTGTCATTTTTAAATGCCAACAGATGAACTCAGGAGTCAATTATGTTTGTTAGCCATATTTAACTACTACTATTAACTATTTTTCTCAACAGCATTATCACTTCTTACTGTAAGTGATTACAGGGCCCTGGATTCATATTTATTATATCTGTGCTATACATGTAAACGTAACATGAGAACAGTCAGTTGACACTGCGGATGCACCAGCAGTTACTTATAAGCTAGTTAAGTCTATGCATTATGATCTGAATAAAAGCTTCTAACTCCCTGCTCTTCTCCCATATGTACCTTAAGTTCCCCCAGTGGTGTCTGTAAATATCCAACCACTAGATGGAAGTGTTGTAGTAACAATATGGCCACGATGCTATGGCCTTCCCTTCATAATTTCTATAAAACTTAATGCTTATGTACTGATTCAATGATACTGATAACTGATGGTGATATCTGACCACAAATAATTCTTTTTTACAACTGTTTTTAATACCCCTTGATAAGTAATATGAATAGCTGATGTCTTTAACTTAGTCTAATATAGCTATTTACCTATTATTTTGTTTTATTGTTTTTTTTTTCTGAATGTCACTGTTGTCAACAGTTGGTTTTAAATGTGCTCTATGGAAACATTTCATTTGAACATCTCATTTTTTTCTTTAACCAGCTAAAAATCTCTATTTCAAGATGGCCAAGAGGGCAGCATAACAACCCATGTTACACCAGTAGAAACTACATAAACACACTAAGATGACTATCACACACTCTATACTCCCGACCAAATCTATATTCCCCAATAACTATCTGTAGATATACAGTAGATATAGAAAGAAGTCAGGAAAGAAGCAACTAGAAGCTAAGGATGAAAAAAAGACGTAAAAGCTCAGATTAGTTGCAACCTTGGGATTAATTATGAGGATCTAAAAACTGGTCCACAACTAGTTTTGCACATACTGTTAGATGTATAGCAGATATCAGGTCACACTTCATATCAGGTCATAATTATCATAACAGAGCATAAAGTGGTTCTGCAGACAAAGGTGATGAATATGGAGGACGGAGCCTGCCAAAATAAAATAAAATAAAAGTGATAAAATAAAATAAAAATAAATTAATGTAGCAAAAATATTAAAAGTAAATGTAGCATTTATGAATCAATATTTTTGTTTTAATTGTCTTTCTTATTTATTTTCTTTTGTATTAATTCCCTTATTTACTTTCTCCTTTGTTTAATTTTCCCTTTTATTGATTTCTTTTTTTATTTTGACAGGTTCCATCATCCATAGGACAGTTGGGCCCAATGTTTTGAATAAGACTGGCCATCACTGCATAAAAATGCCCCTTCCTATAATTTTTCTGCTTTTAGGTGCCCGTTTATCTCTCAATTCTTGGTGCGCGAAAGTTTCTTAACCTGCACATTCAACACAACATTCTGTGTGCATAGTGGAAGCTTGTGGCTGCTGTGAGCAGTAAGTGTACAGTAAATCTAGGGTGTTGTCAGAGCCATGCATGATTACTTTAGGTCTCATCAGAGAGGTAGAGAGAGAGACAAAGATAGACAGAGAAAGCTGCCCACAAGTTAGTATTAAACCCTGTGGGGGTTAGTCAATGAAACATCTGCCAGGGGTGGTGACCTTTCTGACCCCCCTCCCAAAACCACCACCACCCCACCATGTTCCCCCAGCATTCATATTATAATAGACAACCCTGCAGTGACGCCCCCCCCCCCCCCCCCTAAACTAACCTCCCTTTTTTTCCTCTTGCCTGTGCGCGCGCAAGAGCAGCTGTCATTGGGCCGAAGCGGGTGCCCGCGCGCTGCATATAGCGAGGCTATCCTGTTTGAAGAGTATACTGCAGCTCTTGGCCATCTTGTATCAGACAGGATGAGACGTCGATATTAAAAAAAAAAAAAACGAGCTCAGAGGAGCAGCTTTTTCTAACAGACCGCTGACAAGCAGCACTAAAACCATCCTGTCTGTCTGCCGCTGTGCGCGCTGAAAACACCTCCAACGAGTTGTGGATTATTCCGAGGACATCGTACTGAAACCATGAGCTGGGGGTCAGAGCTATGGGTGAGTCTACCGTGCACTTGTATCGCTAGTTATATTGTAACGGACATGGATCTAACGGTTTCTCAGACGCAATAAACGTGCAGATGACAATGCGCAATGGCTCCGCGTTTTAGCCGCTAAAAATGACGTTTAGTGCGCCGCTGCTTTGTGGACGTTCCGCCTCTGACTATGTAACGACAGCAGCTAATTTGCAGCGGTAATGTTCGTGTATTATCACACTTCGTTGCAACGTCGGTGTAACGTTGTTGTCAAGGATGGTAGCCATATAAAAACCCCAGCTAACCATCCATTTTAGTTACATTTGAGCGTCTTTAACCACGCTTTCTTTCCGGGCACGCACACCCCCTCACATTATAACACAGCATTTCCAGCGGTGCCCAGTAGTTGATGTATGTCCATGTTGCACTGATACTTGCTTATTTTGAAAATACTTGCAACAACATGCATGCAAATTGCGTGCATTTCACAGTCTGTATCATCACTGTCACTAGAGGAAGTAGACGGTCAGCTTCTCTTATTTATGTGCACTCTAAAGGGCAGTGAAGCACCGCAGTCTCATTTCTAACAGTGGTTAACTCACCAGCTATTGCACTGCACTGAATATCTGCATAAATAGCTTTTGATATTTTTTACACTTTTTTATTTTAAACACCACAATGAGGTTTATCTGCTAAGGAATGTGACTCTGGTTTTATGCATGTCTCAGTATGTGCATACACAGTATAGAAATAACAGCAACAGGGACAAAGACAACAAAATTGGACATACAAGTGAAGAAAAGACAGGTCTATTATGTACACAATTAGTTAGAAAATAGGTGTATGTATAAATATTATATAAATATATCTAAAAAGCAGCAATGACCAAAATAAAATAAGAATAACACAACAAACAGTAAATATTTGTATTGTTCATTCATTCATCGTCAACCGCTTATCCCATTAGGGGTCGCGGGGGGCTGGAGCCGATCCCAGCTGGCATTGGGCGAAGGCGGGGTACACCCTGTACAGGTCGCCAGTCCATCGCAGGGCACATAGAGACAGACAACATATAGACAGACAACCATTCACACTCACATCCACACCTACGGGCAATTTAGAGTGATCAATTAAATTAAATTGCATATTTTTGGACGGTGGGAGGAAGCCGGAGTACCCGGAGAAAACCAATATTTGTATTGTGAACAATACAAATAGAACAATGAGTAGGGTTTCTAGTGACAGTAACAGATGATATGTAGTTCAAAAGTTTGTCCAAACAATATGTAAAACAAAGAAAAATACATAAACAATAAACCCTTTAGTATAAAGAAATATTAAAAGGTAATATGAATAACACCATAAAATCCCATCAGTCAGTCTAAAGACAGTTGCCGCTGCTCCACTAATACCAAGCAAGTGTGTAACATAACTGCAATTCTTTTATCAGCAACAATTTGTGCAATAAAGACTGGAAGTATTATAATCTTTAACAGAAGTGACAGTGTGTTGGCACTGTTCGTCAGCGTGAACCCTGATATCAAGATGAGAAAAACGAGTTTTATGGCACAAATGTATACATTTTATTTATTTTTTTATATTTGCAACTTCTGGGGCTAATTAACTATTTGGCTACAAATGGGATTTGATTGATTTGACCACATTTCATTTGACTGAGTAACCAGAACCTCTTGAGTCTGATCCACCACAATTCAAAATCAATCAAAAATAGGACCTTGGATGACCTTATACGTCTTATGAATGTGTGTTTCGCCTCATCAGGCACTCTTTGAGAGCAACAATTGAAGACAAAGTAGAAGCCCAGTGACCTTACTACAATAAATTCCTGTGCAATGATGTCATTTTCCCCCAGAAGTTGTCTCTCAGGAGTGCTTCTCACAATGCAGCATTAGTCCTTATCAAACCAGCCACTGTATCAGTGGTATTTCTCCATGTTCACACGCACGTTTAGGCCGATGTTTTGTGAACTACAGCATGTGGAATAATGAAGATTATAGGACTGTGTCAACTATTTTTACGACTTGATAATAAGCAGCTGTCGCGAGAGGAATTCCTGTTGTTAAGATTTTGTTTCAGTGGCTCTTGTTGTTTTGTTGTGGAAATCATCCGCTGTTAAAGGAAGCCGTCATTCTGCTGACAAGCTGCCCGACGGAGGTGCCGGCGTGTTGTTGCAGGATTCATTGCACATTTAGTTTGAGTGGTGGTATGTTTTAAGTGTGTGTGTCAGTGCAAACATACAAGTCGCTACATGGAGTCTGCATTTGAACCTGCAGGCAGCCGGGTCACATTTTATTGACTTAAACTCTGGAGTTGCAGGCCAACAATTCTGCACAACACCTGATCACAATACTGCAGTGTGGCGATAAAACTGCAGTCTAATGTCAATATTATGAGCTGGATCTATGTCCTTGTCCTACAAGCAGAAAAGGGGGCTGCAGATAGTTAAATCAGGGATGTGTTTTCCTTTCTAAGAAAAAAAGGAGGGGGGAGGCCCTCCCCTGAATTCTCCAGTAATTTACCTGGTCCAAAGTTCACAGAGAAAACCGCTAGTACTCCGCATTCTTGCGTCCTCCCAGTGATGTCAGTGTATTTTTAATTTATTACTGCAATGCTTGACCGAGAAACACTGCTGCCCAGGTAGTCATGCGAAGCGAACATAGCCTGAAGACATTCTACAGGCTTTCATGTGCACCTCCAGTCTGGAAAACATTTGAAAGTTTTTCAAACTGAGCTTTTGCAGAGAATAATATATCACAACCAGATGCTCGCTGTTTTTTTTCTGCAGCAGGCTGAATGGAATCCAGACACTTGTTCCTTTAATCTTAGCAACTGCAATAGAGTACAACAATACTCTGCAGGTGGCTGTTGCCACTGGAGATTGCATACAGCTTATTTTTGTTGTTGTCCCAAACCAGCTCAAACGGCAAAACATACAGTAACACCAGCACTGTTGCTGTGGCAGCAAGCTTTTCGGCAGAGCGAGAGCAGGATGTTGTGGGTTATTATTTTTTGGGACTTTTTTGCCTTTATTCATTGTGACAGAGATAGTTATGAAAGGGGGGAGAGAGAGAGGATATGACATGATGGATTCAAACCCTGGGAACCCTGTTTTTATTATTAGGGCGGCAACTAATGATTATTGTCATTTTAAGTTATTCTGCAGAGGCCTAGACATCTTGTTTTGTGCAGCTTATAGGCCTGGTCCAAAACCCAAAGAAAATCACTTTACATGGATCTAAAACAGAGATAAGCACCAAATCCAGGGCTGGACAATATGACAATATAATCTATTGTATATCATTTTTATTTATTTTATTTATTTATTTTTTCTCTATAATTTCACATAAAACTGTTAAGTTCATTTCACAGCCAATGAGAAAATGCTATCAACTATTACATTCATACAGGAGTATACAAAAGTAGGCTTTACCATGTGATTATTTCATACAGACCATTTATTGAATAACCAGAAAACATATATCGTGATATATCATTATCGAGATATGAAAAGACATATATCGGGGTAGAAGTTTTTGGCCATATCACCCATCACCCTCATCAAATCCTCCCATTTTAGGAGTTGAAATCAGTTGATTTTTGCTAGATAAATGACAGCTTCTGTATAATTTTCTGCCGATCTATAAATGATTAATCGACTAATAATAGTTGCAGCCCTAGCTGTTAGCCTTGTACAACTGCAATATCTTAACATAGCTGTCATTTAGGCATATCCAGTTCATCAAAGTAAGAACTAGAAAAGCACTTGGAGAGCGTAGACCTCCGCCAAGCACCATAGTTTCCCCCCTGGTGGTTTCTTCTGGATCTATCTCCTCAAGTATTAAAGCTAGATCAGATTCGTTGAAATACTTCAGATGCTGAATTGTCTCAACTACACGATGCCGCTTGTTAGAAATCTCTACCTCTAATATTAAATGCACAGTAGGCCAAAATGTAAGAGTACCCCCATTTTTTATATAAATTGCTATAAAATCCGCCATCTGGATCAGATCTGGATCAGCCTTTGGGATTTGATAGAAGTACACATTGTAAATCCCTGAGTCAAATTTCATGAGCTTTGGGCAACAATTACCAGAGATATTGAGAAACAATTGTTGGGTCGCATTTACCCCAATGTTAAAGAAAATTTCAAAGTGATCCAGAATCCAGGATTTCTTCCAGATCACCCCCAAAATTAAATCAGTTCTTCCTTTTCACATTTTCAACACAGCCTGAATATTTCATCAAAATCCGTCCATAAGTTTTTGAACACAGACAAACAGATAAACGCCGGCAAAAACATAACCTCCTTGGTGGAGGTAATTAACTCAACATCAGCTATTCTAGATTTCTCTGGGGCTATTTTTAAGGGTAAGGTCTAGTACTTTGGACATCGAATTCATTTTCACAATGTTTATGATCACTGTCTTTGAGTTTAGTTTAGGGCTGCGCTGTTGATCAATCTGTCGATTATTTTCTCAATTATTCAGTCAGTTGTTTGGTAAAAATGTGGAAAATGTTGATCAGTGGTTCCCAAAGCCCAGTCTTTTTTTTATCCACAGCAAATCAGTTTGCTGTCATAGAGGAGTAAAGAAACATTAAATATGCATATTTAAGCAGCTTGAATCAGAGAATTTTCACCTTTTTGTAACTTAAAAACAAAAAGATTAATCGAATAATTGACAACTAATCGATTAATCAGTTAACTGTTGCAGCTCTTGTTTACATTGATATAAAACAGATAAGCAGAAAATACTCACATTTTAAGAGCTGAAATCAGTGAAAATCCTGAAATACCTGTTGTCTAGGCATATTCAGTTCATCACAGTAAAATTCAGCTCAACACCAGCTAATCTAGATTCCTCTAATGTTATTTTTAAGGGTAAAATCCAGTGTTTTGGACATTAGATTAATATCCAGGTGTTTATGATTTCTGTGTTTGAAATTATTAAGCTAAAAAATGAGATGGTGCAACAGGGCAGGTGAAGGAAGAGGCACCGCATGCATTTGATCGTGCTCATCCTGTTGCTTCTCGCTGTGAACAGGAACGCAAATGATCTTTTTCAGGAAGTGAAGTCATAGCAGGGTTTCTCAACCCCTCATGAACAGCTTTAGTTGAGCTGGTGCAAACAGCAGGCCTCGTGATATTACTGGTTCATGAAGTGAGAGGCAAAACTTTATTTCAATAGAGACCGGTTTTATGGCTGGTATTGTTTAGGCTTTGTGTGTCAGCATGAGTAAAGCACCACAATCAGGTAATAGTCTCCAAAATGCCGAATGGCTTTGGTGCAGCATCATAGCACTGATTATACTCTTCAGCGTCCACTTAAAGACTGGGGAAGTTTGTCACCATGGAAATTATGATTATCACCAGCCTGTCCTTGTACCAACAAGGTGCTTGCAAAGACTTTGTTTGCTGATGGAGATTCCATTAATTGACTAATCAATCGTTTTTTTTGGCTTTGAAACTTCGCTGAGAAATATTCGAAAGTTTTCAAAGCTTGGGAAAGCGCCGCTACCACAGTACTGTACATACAGGCACCTCTACACATAAACAACGGTATCCATCTGAGAATAACGACTAATAGATAAGTAATAATAATAGATAAATAATGTGGAATTATTTCTTATTTCATGGGCTGTTTGGGATTTAGACATTATTATTACATACTTGCATAAAAAAATAAAGCATTTGAATACTGATTTGGAGGTCAATTACCATGGCAACGGTCTAATCTTCGAAGAATTCGGGTCAGCCTTATAGTTTTCTTTAGCCAGTCATTTGTCAATCTTCAATCATTTTTCATGCTTTTTAATGCTGAATTACTTATTTCAAAGAAGCTTATGAGCACATCTCTGGTAAACACAAGATTTAAAGTGGTGCTTTTGTGTGATTCCTTTTGGAGAAGCTTTGTTTTACAAATCTGTTGATTAAATCAACTAATCAGTTAGTCAACAGAATCGAGTGTTAATCGACTAAGAATTTCTCTCCACTGGCAAAAGCCTCACTATATTTTAACAAAGTTGTGTTGCAGAGTACTGAAATGGAGGAGGTTTTTGTCCAAAATGTTTTCTCTTTGTGCAAGCAGCGAATGAAGTAAATGCATCAGAATCACATGCATATTAAAGACCCCAAACCCCATCCAAAAGAAGCATTATGTACAAACGCAACCCAGGAAGAAGGAAGTCAAATGTGGTGAAACATGTGACTGTTTCTCAGCAGGAACAGGGCTCAGAAAAAAAAAAATGAAATCATAAATGACTATATTATAACTAACTTCAGAGGCATCACACTTTAAATAACCGTTCTAAATCAAGTTAGCCGTGCTTGTTGTAGACTGTTTGCGGAGAGGCAGACCACAACATCTCATACGTATTTCCTCTTTGCACTCTGAGCAGCCGAGATCACTAATCAGGCCAACATTATTTTGTCGAAGGGAGATCAAGACAGGTGGTTTTACTACACACACTGACTAAATACCAGTGGTACACTGTAGTAGGGCGGGGCAATAAATCAGTAACATATCGATATCATGATATGAGACAAAACATTGGCTTAGATTTTGGATATTGTGATATTAAGTGTTGCCCTTTTAAAGGCTGCATTACAGTAAAGTGATGTTTGGAACTGACCAGATTGTATAGCTGTTCTTTTATTTTCTTTTAGTCATAATGATAATGATTATTTATTAGAAATCTCATGGTGTAAATATTTTGTAAAAGCACCAATAGTCAACCCTACAATATCAATGCAATTAATATCAAGTATGCAGTATATCAAGGCAGTATGATATTGAAAAAAATGTCTTATTTAAAATATAATTTCCGATATTAGAGGGTATGATGATTTTTACATCATTATATTCATTTTCATGGAAAAACATAGTCAAATGATTATGCCGTGCTTTTTGTGGGGTTCTGTACCTAACAAATATTTTTTTATTTTTTTAGGATAAGTCGTAGAATATTGATTTGTAGGCCAGGATTTCTCTGCAGCTCCACAATATTAAATTTAAAAACAAATACTGCGATTGCAGCCAAAATATCGACGTATTTGGTAAAAAAAAAAAAGTTTTTTATTTGATTTTTTTCCCTATCATCCAGCTGTAGTGCATACATGTAATAGCTAAAGTAGATAAAATATAGCAAAAATAAAAAAAAATAATAAGTTGAATCACTCTGGCCTTTCGGTAAACAACGTGACAATTCCAACTTTTCACTATGATGCACCTTGAATGTTTCACTTCTTCCATGTGGTTCATTTTGGGAACTGGATGTGAGCTATTTTTCTCATAGTTGCACGCTCTAAATCTTCATAGTCTGTAGGATGTAAATCTTATCTCGTGTCAAGCAGCTTATTGATGAGACAACATGGACAAGGTTGAAACTCTCCTCAAAGAGCAGCAGCTTAAGGTGAGTTGAACTGCACGGAGGTCATCAGTAGGACTGCAACTAGCGATTATTTTCGCTGTTGATTATCTCGATTTATCGATCGATCGATAATATTCACATTTAAGAAGCTGGAATCAAAGAATTTTTACCATTTTTTTCTTAAAAAAATTATACTCAAACTCAATCATCAAAATAGTTGGTGATTCATTTAATAGTTTACAGCTGACTGATTAATTATTGCAGCTGTAGTCATCAGCATTGGCTTTAAAATAGTAAGAGAATTGGCCCACGTGTGGTCCCTTAAGTGAGCCACGCTTTGCCACTTACATTGTTTAAATGGTGTGTTACTTTGTTTATTCAGCATCAGTCTAGGTGTGAGTTGTCTTGCCATAGGGGACAGCTTGAGAGATGTTTGTCTTGGATTTGTAACTGAAGGCACACTCCGATCTGTTAGCCATCACCCCTAATGTAATTGAGAAGGGAAAGCGATATTGTCTGGTGAGGCCTTCTAAACGCCACTTGCTTTCTCTCATGTCAGTTAGCTGTGCTACAGACGTTGCCGGAGGGGCACGGACTGAAAAGTTCAATCAAAACCTCATGCTCTTGTTTGTTGGGGATTCACATTCACCTCAGTGATGTATCAGGGCGGATCTCCTGGTAGCGTTGTTATGAGTTTGAAACAGCCTGGTGTTAGACGGTGATTTCCTCAGAGTTTTTGCTGTTGTAGGTCTGATCTCAGCTCAGACCCCCCCCCGGGTCTAGTCTCCTCCCCTGCTGTTCACTTGACATTCAGGGCACTTCCAGGGCCGAAACCTGAGCTAGTTTGTTTCCTTCTGTCAGTGTGCTGAAGTACTGAAACCTTTGGCAGACTACGACAGACATCCCTTCACCCCCCATTAAATCTTTTACTCATTGCCACCCACCTGCTGACTCAGTGATACAATCCTGAGCCCATTTTCTCTTCAGCTCTTTCTGTGAACCTCCTTATGGTAAAACAGTGATAAATGGATCCACATCTGATGTGCGAGGCCTCAGACTGCCCCCCCAGAGGAGGTTCACATTGACATATGTAAGCCATGCAGATGAATTACAATAAATAGGCCTCTCTGTTGTGTCCGTCCCTTTGTTAGTCTATCCTTTAGGCCTGCGACTAACAATTGTCTTCATTGTCATTGTGAAATTGGGACAGGCATTCCTCCTGCTTCTTTGATGGTGAATTGAGATGTGTCACGGGTGTTTTCTGACCACAAGTGTAGTCCTACCACTTCCTCAAGACTGAATAGCAGGAGTCTGAGCTATTTTGTCATCTTATCCATGAAAAGGTGACTCAGTTCTTCCCAGCACAGACTGTTGCAGCCTCTAATCTGTAGTTATTGCCTATTCTGTTATTTGTGAAGTCAGCCTCTAATCACTGCTGTGATGGAGGAAATTATACCACTGTTGTCTGTCACATGACATATTGTCACCTGAACCTCATCGCCATCCTTGTTCTCCTGTTTTGCTGCCGTGTTATACTACATACTGTAAGTGTCATTTGTTCTTTAGGCTGTGACGGCATTGAGTTTCCCCTCAACAGAGTAATGGAGCGACACAAGCATAGAGTTCTACAACTATTCAAGGTGAAGAGATACAGGAAGTCGACTTCCAGCTGATGAGTTGTAGCTTATAGCCTCATAGCATTTATTCACTGACAAATTAACTGTAGACAAACTGTCTGCCACAGCTATAACACCACTAACTGACCCACAGCTAGCAGCTAGCAGCTTGCAGCAGGGAGCTAGCAGCTTGCAGCTAGTAGCTAGTGTGTGCCTGCATGTCCGATGTCCGTGACACTACTACCAATGCTCCCGTACGCCTGCGTTCACAGCTATAATGCCACCAACTAACCCACACTCCCTACTGTTACACACACGGTCTGCTGGAAACTCACTGAAGTTATGCTAGCAGCTAGCAGCTGCTAACGTCGCGCAAGCACACACCCCTGTTTGTTGGACAATTGCTAAGGTTAAGCAGGGGCGACAGAGTGTCGTTACGCCGAGCAGACACACAGCTGACAACTTGCTAAACTTAACTAAATGTGCGGTGGTGGTGGTGGACTTTTACCAGGAAAGTGGCTGCATGTCTGTGACAAAATGCTAACACTCCCGGAAGGTGAACTGGAGACAGTGGCTGCTGCCACGGTGCTAACGCAGCAGCTGGTTGGTTCACGCTAATAAGCTGCAGCTGTGCTCGGCTTGTGATTGGCTCGGGCGTGTATATGGGCGGGACCTTGATACCGCGCCTCCAGCCCCCCGATCAAGTAGACATGAGTCATCCGTCTTTATATACAGTCTATGGTTCATACATCTAAAAATTACACAGAACAACTACTGTATTATAAAAAGAAACATCACAGTGAGCTTAAGGGAATGATAAAATGTGTGTTTTTCTTGACGTCTGGAGGGTTTTTGCAGTCTGTGTTTTTTCTCCCAAAGAGCAAATGAATGTGACAGCACAGATGTTTGCTGCAGCTACACCAACTATGTGTGTGTGTGTGTGTGTGTGTGTGTGGGGGGGGGGGGGGGGGTTAAGCGTTAAAGACGCTAGTTTAAATTTTATTGACTCAGTTCTCCATCTGTCCTTCTTTTGTGATCATGAAGTCAGGGACTGTTTCTAAGGCCAAGAACCGATGGGTTGGCTGCTTATGGGACAGTAGCAGTCTGTTATTGTTCCTGCTGAAATCTCTTCATTTTTAAGGGATACCAGATGCGGTCAGTAGACATGGATGGTACCATGTGAAACCTTTTTAGCAGCTACTTTACAGCTGCCTAATGTGAAATGATTCGAAGCCCAAATACAAATTGGCTCATGCATCCATGCAGTTACCACACACTTGTCTCCCACTGCTTGAAAATTTTCTAACTGCTGAAGACATGTCCAGCTTGCGCTCCAGCCCACTCTTCACATTTCCTCATTTTTTTTCTTCTAATCTCCGCTTTTATCACAGAGACTGACTAGCTTTCTCCTCTTCTGTAATTGCCTCTGCAAGACTGATGTTAATGGGTACAATCGTGTGTGTTACTTCAAAATAAAAGCTTGTTCTATGTTTCTAAACTTAGATTTTTTCTCTCACAGTGGGAGAATTAACCTCACATTTTTGTGATTATTGAGAGGCTGTGTGGGCTTGAGGAGGCTTCTTGGCAACTTGGTACATCATTGTGGTCTGTTAATGCTCTCAGATCTGCAGGATGCTTTATCAAAACCTTCTGGCGTTAGCTGGAATATCTTTCTTTTCGGAGATAATTATGATAGGGCAGTTATAGTGGGGCGCTGTGGACATTTATTAATGATGCCAGACAAAGAGAGTAGAGGTTGTTGATTGTATTAGTATATGGTTTTGGCAGTAAATGGCATTTGAAATGATATCCATCACTTCCCCTAGTCGGATCTGGCTTCATTCAATAACAAAGACAGTCTTCCGCTCAAACTTAATAGGTTTACATGTCTCTCCCAGTAGGTGTTGCCCCGCAGTATGCTCTACGTTAGCATCGAAAACTTGGTGTCACGCATACAAGTGCATTAAACACATTGAGAAACAGGGGTGGGGACAAAAATTTGATTCAGCACAGTATCGTGATATTTTGTGTGGCAATAATGGATTGCTTAATGCAACATTTCTGTTTTTACGACAGTGTCAGTCAGTCGGTCTGCTTGACTGACAATCCCATTTTGCTGCAATTAAAATGGTTGAAGTAAGATGAGCAGAGGGAAAACTGTATCTGACTAGATGAAACAAGGTCTGTTAAAGTGCAAATTTGTTCTAATGCCACAAATTTCCTAAATGCATTAATTCAGCTTAGGATTTTTAGTCTGTAGGCTCAGTTTTCATCATTTTAAGCTACAAAACCCAAGGAATCCCTTGGTAATCACGTCATACTAGCTTTGCATAAGAGGCTAAATACCGCTGCAAACTTGTGCCAAATTTTGGTGAAGAAAAACCATTATGGCCATTTTCAAAAAGGTCCCCCTTGACCTCTGACCTCAAGATATGTTCTGTGAAGCAATAATGTAGCACGACGCCCAAGACAAATTTCCCTAACCCTGACCCTGACCTGATATGTGAATGAAAATGGGTTTGATAGGTACCCACGAGCCTCCCCTTTACAGACATGCCCACTTTATGATACTCACATGCAGTTTGGTGCAAGTCATAGTCAAGTCAGCACACTGAACACTGCCAGCTGTTGTCTGTTGCGCTGCAGTTTGCCATATTATGATTTCAGCATATTTTTATGCTAAATGCAGTACCTGAGGCTTTCTGGACAATATTTGTGTTGTTCATTGAGTTCCAGTAATAAATATATACATACATTTGCATAAAGCAGCATATTTGCCCACTCCCATGTTGATTAAAGGTTGGTTAAAGAAATCTCCTTTTGAACAGATAAAAATGGACAATGACTTTGCATTTAATTGTGATTAAATATGGACAATAATGAGATAATTACAATTAAATACTGTATTTTACTCGATTGACAGCCCAAAGTAAACAGATGTTGACAAAGTGCATTATTTGCAGTTGAAAAAAGGTAATAAATTGCAATAAATCACAGTATAGCTTACTGCAATACTAAATTGCAATAAGATTATATTGTGACTTAAGTATCATATTGTCGGGCCTCTGATGATTCCCACCCCAACTGAGAAATCTGAGTCTTTCCAAGATGAGTTTCCTGCTTGCTGTGTCAGGCAACTTCTTAAGTGCCATCTTTACTCATATCCTGATGAGACGTGTCAGGGTGGAGGAGTGAAAGTGCTGCCACACAATTCAACCTGAAAAACGGTTAGTGCTGCCAGCAAAGAAAGGACCACCCAGATATTTCAGCTCATTTTGATGATACAGTGAAAGTATTTATGTATACTAATTCCTCTAAGGTCTTTGCTGTAAAATGTCCTTGTGGGCTGTTAGCACCTTAAAGGTTTTTATGAAGTAGAATAAAAGATAGAGGAGGTGAGAGCCTATCTCTCAGTTAATCATTTAAGAGTTTTCTTATCCTACCAAATTATTAAATTTAGAGTTTAATTTTTCAGCTAGTGTGAGTAAGAGATGACTCACTTGGCCAATACACTGTTGAGGAAAGCCATGCCAAAAATCCCTGCAGCAGCTATATGTTTATCTGTGTTAACATCAGTAGACTGTCTGAGTGAAATACAATGCTCTGGTTAAAAATAGCAAACCCCGCTCATTGGCCGTACCAGCCGTACACGTCTGCATGACTGTTATCTTGACTTATGGCACCTTTTTACAGTGTCTGAGTTCAATGAGTTGTTACAGCAAGTAGAGATATACTGTACACTAAATAAGCAACACAGACACCTGGACAGGAAAACAAGCGGTCTGAACCTCAGAAGAGAAATGCAATACATGGTTGGCACGCAGCCACATGGAGTGGATTTGATCCTCAACGGAGAAATTTGACTTGTGTCGCCTGAAGCCAAGTTATTAAACTGTAGCTGTAGTCGAGTCAAGAGCCATAGCAAGAAGAGGAGCCTGACATGACACTGACAGAGAAAAAGGCAGATCTATTTCTGAACTGAAACTGCGAGCAAGACACAAGTGGAAGACACATAAATATGCTTAATCTAGTCTCTCATTTACTGCCATCATGTTTGCCAGCAGACTTAATTACATGCTCGTTTGTGTGTTATTTTTCCCCCTCAAGCTCCACGGCAGCTACAGTATGATTAAATCCAAAGACTGACACCTATTGGCAAGGACATATAGTAATCATAATTTGCCTATTTTTACTATTTTGCAAGAGAACATTATGTTCAAGTCATGGTCTACATCTACATGTCACATTAGCCCATAGCTTGAGAGCCATTCACCTGAACCATGTATAGCATGTGTACTATTAGTGGACAGCTGAGCACGGGTGTCATTTACAGTAACACTGACATCAGTGGTAACTTTTCCCTTTCAGTGTAAACACGTTTCATGCCACGTGTTAACGTTTATCTACTGGACAACGTGAATATGGTGTGGCCTGTCACAATAACTAATTTTGTTGAACAATATATTGTTCCAGAAATAATTGTGATAAACAATAGTATTGTCATTTTAAGACCATTTTATGACCTGATGTATATAATAATAATAGTATAATATACAAGCTTAAAAAGAGCACTGGACTTTTAATTCTTAATCCATTAAGACCGGATGTGTGTATATACATCACATGAGACGGGGTGCAACGCTTGCGTATTTCGACCGTTAAAACCGGATGCGACATGTACTTGTTTTAGACATTTTCAGTTTAGTAAGATAATGGCATATAGTGACTAAATATTACAGACCCATTTTTTTGTACACTACCATTTAAGTTCTTGCATTGCAAATTTTATTGCTGTGCCAATTTCTGTTTGATGTTGTGACGTGAACATATCACTGTAAAATGTTTTTTTTTTTTTTTTTTATTTTTTAATTTTTTAGGACAAAGCCAATAAGTTCTCATCAAAGCCAAAAGTCGCAGCAGTCAAATGGTTTTTATTTTGTGTTTCTATCTGCTACAGAGGCTTAGAAATAAAGACTTTTGTAAATGTTGATAATTCTGTCAGGTTTTAGAGTGTTTTTTTAGGCGGTCCCTCAGGCCTTAATGGGTTAAATATATTCAGACATTGAAATTGGAATGTGAAAATAAAACCACACAACTAGGGCTGCAAATAACCATTGTTTTTCATTGTTGATTAATCTCTCAAGTCATTTGGTTTGTAAAATATCAGAAAATGGTGAAAAATTTCAATGTTTTCCAAATTTCAAGATGACATCCTCAAATGTCTTGATTTGTCCACAACTCAAATATATTCACTCTACTGTCATAGAGAAAATATTCACACGTAAGAAGCTTTTTTTTTTTTTTAGAATGTGCCAGTTGGCCTACCCAACCAAACAATTTTACCCTTTTCACCTTTTCCCCCTCTCCCCATTTTCTATTTTTTTCCTTCTTTTTTTTTCTTCCTCTTTTTTTCTTTATTTTTTTTCCTTTTTTTTCCCCTTTTTACCCCCCCCAATTTTTTTTTTTTTTTAAATAAAAAAACACTCACATTATTCTTATTTTTTTTTTTTTTTTTTTTTCTCCCCTTTCCCTCCCCTACCCCCCCCCCTTTTTTTTTTTTTTCCCCTCAATTTCAACACTACTCCCCCCCCCCCCTTCTCTCCCCCCCCCCCCCTCCCCCCCATCCCCCTCCTCTTCATTCTCTGTTTTTTACATTTGCGCGTTTTTTTGCACCCCTTATTTCGCGAAAAATACAATAATTTCAAGTTTTCCACATCTCGCATGATAATTCGATATAGTAATTATTGCGACAGGGCTACTCTTAATATGGATCCCTTAGATTTGATTTTTTAAAGAATTGTGACCAAGATACATATTGAGCAGTAGTGTTGTTTAAATGTTTATATTCATTATCAGTATTTTTGCTACGAAGGGGAAAAGTTGATACATTGAACATTGAGGGTATGATATTAATTTTTTATTAAAAGATAAATACGATGAGTGTATGTCAAGGCGCTGTCGGAGAGACGAGAGAGCAGACAGCACAGCTGGTACCCGTGTATTGATCCAGCCATCCATTATCTGTAACCGCTTATCCTGTTCAGCATCGCGCGGGGGGGCGGCTGGAGCCGATCCCAGCTGAAATTGGGTGAAGGTGGGGTACAATCACATTCACACCTACGGGCAATTTAGAGTCAATGATGAACCTAACCTGCATGTCTTTGGACTGTGGGAGGAAACCGGAGAACTTTACCACGATTTCTGGCTACTCAGGGGGCGGCAGTAGCTCAGTCCGTAAGGACTTGGGTTAGGACGCGGAGGTCACGGGTTCAAGTCCCCCATGGACCAAGACCAACTGGTTGCTGGAGAGGTGCCAGTTTACCTCTTGGGCACTGCCGAGGTGCCCCTGAGCAAGGCACCAAACCCCCAACTGCTCTGGGCGCTTGTCACTCTGACATCTCTCCATTGACTTGTATATGTACTGTGTGAACAACAGAGTGTAAAACTGAATTTCCCCACTGTGGGACTAATAAAGGAATTTCTTTCTTTCTTTCTTTCTTATCGGCGGACGGATACACAGTTTTCGATACATCTGCAATAAACTTATACGGGCAGATATGAACTCTTAACGTTTTTGAAAACTCTTTATAGCTGAAAGTGAAACATTTTAGTAAATTGTAGGTCACTTTTATTCTAAGTGCACAAACAGGTCAGTGCCTTTGGTAGGGATTAACGTCTCCATCAATACCCAACTTGCTTCAACTGGTCATATCCATATAATGTAGAAGCTAAGAGATGGCCCGTCTCAGACAAACCTGGATTACTTCCAACCACTGAATGAACAAGCCAACAGCTTACTGTAGCAGTTTAGTATAAAAAGTGCCTCTCACATTGGGAATGTAAAGTTCAAAGTCTTCTAAATTCCATTGTGTTTATATAAGATTTAAAGAGCTTTATCCTCCAAAAAGAACAAAAACAGCTCAACAAGAACAATGGGTAATGTGTATTTGCTGGCCTAGCGGGATTAATCCCCAGCACAGCAGCGTCCTATTGGGTGGTTAAGGTAGTTAGAAGGGAGGTGTGGTAATCAGATTAATGACAACGTCATTTAATCAAGTTCTGTGCTGTTCCCACTCATTATGCCTTTGGTTCTGCCTGCATTCGCTGTGCTTCGATTGATGAATATACCCTGATTACCGGGATATCTGATGTGTTTGGATCCAGTCTTGCATCACCATAAACAGTATCTTAAATCTACTAACACTGCTCTGTTTGACCAAGACGTGTTCCTCAGTCGTATTGGACTCCTTTGAGATGGATTAACTTTGTTCGTAGCTCCTTTTTTTTCTGCTTCGCCGTCGAATGAAAACTGTGACCATGTTGCGCCGAAGAAGTGAGTTTTTTGTTTTCCTGGACAATGTTCTTTCTGTGAAATCGGAAACAGAGGAGCAGAAGGAGGAGCACCAGCCGAGCCGTTATGAGGAGTATCTACAGGTGCTGCTGCAGATGAGGATGACGAGCGCTGTGAGTAAGCGGAGACGTGAAATGATTCTTGCAGAATTGTGCCTTCCATTCAGACACCCTAGTCAAGCAAGGAAAGCTGTGTGCCAGTCATGGGATGTCTGTGGCGTTGTACAATGACAAGAAAAGAGTTTCTGCTTTGCAAAGTTGTTTAGATGCCAGTTTATGGGACTTTTACAAGGGCACAGCCTAAAAGAATGCTGCAGTTAAACCTTCTTTTTGAGTCCATGAATGAGTTGACCACCTTTCCTGTTACTGTGACTCACAACTGAAAGGCAGCAATTTCCTGTTGCTTAACCGACATAAGAAGGGCTGGTATTTCTTATCGAGTAGAGAAGCGATTACTCATGCACGAGGCTGTTAAGTGACATGGACAGAGGTAGCGGGATTAAAGGCAGGCACAGAGAAGACATGTTTTATGGACACAGAGGCATGATGCACGTGTGCGTACGCCGACACACATTCTTAAATTTCAGACCGGCAGAGGCGCTCTTTCTATAAATATCTACATGGTATGCAAACACATAAGGTCACCCACTGCCCCAAACAGCTGCTCATATTTTGCAGAACGTTTGTGTGTACATGAGTGCATTTTCCTGTGGGCATTGTGTTTGTTTGGTTCTTTCAGATGAATATTTCGAGTAGATGTCACCCAACATCAGGCATATGGTTTTGACTGCCATCTTGTAAAATGTCTGGTGTAATCAGTACCAGCATTGCTGTCACGAGTTCAGCAACCGGAGGGAAAATTTCCTCACTGTCACATCCCTACTTAATAGTTATAATAGCGAAAGTGTCTCTGTAAATATCAGCTCAGTTCTAGCAACTGGTCTGGTTTAACAAAAATTACACGCCAAATGAGCGTATGAGACCACAAATCAGGGGATGTATCCCGCACATTTTCATGTTCATACCTGTATTTTGGGTTTCTACTAGGTTTACATGCTTTAATTTTCAAAGAAAAAAACACATTTTTTCATCCTCTGTCTCAAATGGTCCGTTTTAGCGCCTGTCTCTTTAAGACCCCCTCCTGTAAAAATCCCAGTCTGCTCTGATGGGCTTTTGAGAAAAATATGATGCATTAAATATATGCGGCGTTCAATTTACCTGGAAAATCGCAAGTCGGAGCTGGGAATGACGTCACACCCGAGTTGACAGCTCAAGCCAGGTTATCCATATTGTTAATCAATTGCTCTTGATAACAATGTATTACTACAATGTATAGGTACAGCTCATTTATTGAGACACAAATCAGACAGAAGGGTTATAAACAGTATATTACTAGAGCTATTTTATGCAATGCACTTTTTTATGTCGATGCGCAAAGCAGCCATCTTCGACTTTGAGGCCGTGGTTGGTGAGATTCGTTCAACTTTTCGAGTCGGAAATCCTATTTCAGGGGGCGTTCCGGTTGAGATTTCCAACTGGGAACTTGGAAATTCCCACTTAACAGTTCAAATGGAGCGCAGCAGTAGTTCTCAAGCTGTGAGCAGTATATTCTAATGAGCTGCATGCGACATAATATGTGTTTTTACTGCATTGGCTTATTTTGATAGTATAAATTGTCTTGCTTTTGTTTGCATGTGATAAATCACCATTTAAGGTGGGTGGGCAGGGGGCTGACAAACCCTTCTCAACCTTTAATAACCCAAAGAGAGATAGCTGAGGGCAGCTATTCAGTAGTCAGGCACATGACCGTCGGCCTTTGTTTATGTGTGTGCGCGAGCGTGTTTGTTCGTGTGAAGCTACTGTCCCTTTTCCTGTGACTCCTCTCTGGATTCAGGGTTACACCGGGCTATGGAGGCATTGTTCCGCCCCGCTTCCTTGTACAAAGCGCGGTGTGTGTTCGAGACAGGGCTTGGCATCTCCCCCAAATATTTGTTCTTGCTGCTGGACGCCCACTGTTGCCAGACAGTGAAGTGTTGCATTGACCAACTCATGATGGACCACAGTAGATTTCAGTGCTTTACTGTCTCTGATTCAGGATTCTGGAGTGTCTTCTGTGGTCAGTAAGAAGTATAAAGCGTTGAATAATTAGAGGAACTCTGCTGCTTTGCTTTAATCGATGATGCAGCGCAACAACTGGGCTATTTGTTTATTATTTGAATTGGCAGGAGCCTCATAGCCTAATGAGCACTTTGACATGAATGCAGTTTCCTCCTCTCACTCCTCTCATTCTCACTGCAGTGTGAGGTTTCTTTAGTCCGACGAGGATCCTGAAATAACTCCTTCATGTTTACCGTCGCAGTTCTAAGTGGCAGCCTGCAAGGCTGAAATATGAAGCCAACACTGCAGTTCTTCAAGTGACCACTTGAGGCTGGCTCCGAGTCAATCCCCATTGCCTCCCATGTTAAAATGCCCAACTTTACAGCAGAATGAGATGTTTACTGCTTGGTGCAGAAACAGCTTTAGTCTCTATAGCTCCGTTCATAACAACTATAGACCTACAGGGGGTGAATTTTTCTACAACTCACCTGTTTAAATTATATCATGGCTTTTAAATGAGGAAAGGAATTTAAATCAGAGCAGCATCGAAGTGCAGCCTATGGCGAACTGCCATGCAGTGTCTATGAAAAACTGCACTGGCTGCTTTCAAGCTCAGTGTGCTGTAGCCGTTGGGAAAAAGTGGGAAACTTTAAAGTTTTAGCAGTAAAGTGCGGCCAGAGAGGATCCGCAGCCAGTCAGTAAACAGATCCTGGGACTACTGTGAGATGTTGACCTGTGTTACAAAGAACTTCGTCCCACCTGAATCTGCCTCACGACCATAGAAAAATTTAATTATTGCGGTGACTCATAATTTGCTGCTGCCTGGAGTGAATTTGGCCACTTTGAGTGACAGGTGGGTGCCATTTCAGGTCACTAGCTGCTAAACTGTCTGCTCTGCTGGATCACCCCCACACACCTCAGCTCCATCCATGATCCACCTCCATTTTTGGATTAGCTGTGACTTAGGCTGTGTCGTCACTGCCAAGACTGGGACAGCTGGAGCCACCCACTTTGAGCTTCACAACGGCTCTTCAGAAACCTAAGGGTGACGTCACCGAGACTACATCCATATTTTATACGGCCTATAATACAAAACCTCTTCAGACTGAATAGGGTGTATGTCATATAATCAGTACGTCCATCATAGTCTCTGATGCACCACTTTTTCTACAGTCTCAAGCACTAAATGAGTATGGCCTCCAGGTCAGTGTATGCTCTCTGTGGGACTGTGGGGACTGAAGACATAAGTCAGTCTCTGATGTTTTCAGTACGAGCTCATACCCACCAACCTAACCTACTGTCCTTGCTCTACACACTGAACCATTACAAAACAAGACAAAAGCATGTATAGGCCTCTTGTTCCATTGTCCTTCCAGCAGGACATCTGTCCCTCTCAGCCTACTCTGACTTGACATCTGCATTTCTTTGTCTCAACAGGTTTCCTGTCAGAGGCTATAGACCTCTTAGGGTTTTTTTCACAAGCCATAGTCTGTTTAGTCAGCCCAAGTCAGAGTTTATTACCTCCGCCAAGGAGGTTATGTTTTTGCCGGCATTTATCTGTCTGTTTGTCTGTTTGTCTGTTTGTTTGTTTGTCTGTGTTCAAGATAACTCAAAAACTTATGGACGGATTTTGATGAAATTTTCAGGCTGTGTTGAAAATGTGAAAAGGAAGAACTGATTTAATTTTGGGGGTGATCCGGAAGAAATCCTGGATTCTGGATCACTTTGAAATTTTCGTTAACATTGGGGTAAATGGGACCCAAAAAATTGTTTCTCAGTATCTCTGGTAATTGTTGCCCAAAGCTCATGAAATTTGATTCAAGGATTTACAATGTGTACTTCTATCAAATCCCAAAGGCTGATCCAGATCTGATCCAGATGGCGGATTTTATCGCAATTTATATAAAAAATGGGGGTACTCTTACATTTTGGCCTACTGTTCATTTAATATTAGAGGTAGAGATTTCTAACAAGCGGCATAGTGTAGCTGAGACAATTCTGCATCTGAAGTATGTCAACGAATTTGATCTAGCTTTAATACTTGAGGAGATAGATCCAGAAGAAACCGCCAGGGGGGAAATGATGGTGCTTGGCGGAGGTCTACGCTCTCCGAGTGCTTTTCTAGTTTAGTCTGGTTTGGTTTCACAATTCACAGTGCACAAATTAAATTGGACCAAATAAAAAACTAATAATTTACTGAGGGGTGTGCATGAAGGAGCAAATATATCCTTTACATCTCAAGAGCTGCCTCAAGGAATCAGACTTTTAAATATTGCTGTTGAACTGTTTCCACGTTAACTCGGCACTGATCTACTGTGCTCACAAATCCCGTCTCCTCCAGTTTGTCATCACTATATATGCAGACTTTATTTAGCACATTTTATAAGTTCTCATGCCAGCGCAGTCAGCTTGCGTTTTTGTGCACTTAGAAACTGTCCGCCTCTTGCAAGCAGTCTCGATGCGGTTGTTTTGGCCCGCACCAGAGTATGATTACTGCATTCACAACTGCCCCAAACGAACTGCACCAGCATTCGATTTAAATGGCTGTTTGTATGAGTGTGTGTCAGTCATCAGAGCTCCGGCACACGACTACATTTAAAGGAGAATGTGGAGTCAGGAGTCAACAAGCATCAGCTGTGTCAGTCAGCTCACCTGCTGGCCCTTCTCCAATGAGGCGTCCCTGAATGACCACCATGCTCACCTCCGCCTGTATGTTTGGGCTCACTCCGTATGTCAGTTTAGGCGATGGAGAAACTAATCAGGCTGTGAAATCCTCCATACTAACAGTCTTCTGAAGCCTTACACTATTACGTCACTAATTAAATGAATGAGAGATCTGTTTATTGAGACTTTTTCTCTATAGAATAAATAATTTTCTTCTTTTTTTGGGGTTTTTTCTTTTTTGTTTTTTATAAAAGCTAGTTTTGTTTCGTTGCAAGCATCTTTAAAGGGACATGTGGGGGGGTTTTATTTCAGACACAGTAGTGAGGTGAAGTCCTGCTCCACCACTTGAAAAAATATATAGTCAACGATGAGACTACAAATTTTTTTATGTTGTTTGACTTGTGGCATGAATCGTTATCTGACCTGGTGTGTCAATTTAAATTTTGCAAGTCAGTTTATCGTAGGATTGTCATAGTATCATCCATCCATCCAGCCATCCATCCATCGACTCCCCTGATCCTTTTATTCAGCCGAGATAGAGACAGGCAACATAAGACAGACAACCATTCACCTCACATCCACACCTACGGCAATTTAGAGTCATCAATAACCAAACAGCATGCTTGGATCGTGGGAGGAAGCCAGACCCAGAGAAAAACCCCCCCCTCCCCGGGGAAAAAGAAAAACCCAATGAAATTCAACTTCCCCCCACAAAATACTCCCCCAATTCTACCTCCCTAGCTAATTCCCCCCCCAAAAATTAAAAATTTTTTTTCCCTGTTTTTTTTTTTCCACCCCCCCCCCGTTTTTTTTTTACCCGAGAAGAGAAAGTAAGGATCAGATACCGTTGCTGGTGTGAGTTCACCCCAGCAGGAAACACACAGGCATCGTAGCTCTATTTCAGTGTGTCATCTTTCTAATTACGGTAAAGATTTTCAGAGTCTGATACACTACGTTTTACAACAAACTTTCTTGACTAGCAAAAATCATCTTTTAAATTGCCAAACATCATATTTGTGGTTCATGGAGCAATTCAACCGGGATCAAAACATATTTGTCTCGTTAACTACTGTGCATGTTTTTTTTTAAATAAGGTCCCATGGTGGTCTAAGTATATATTACTTATAATTAGTTATTATTAGTATTAGCAATTTCCTGTCTATTCATTCCCTCAGTCTACCAATGAAACAACTCCTTTTTTCCTCACTCTTGTGCTTTTAATGGTACATTGATTTTTGCTTTGTGATCATCAGCAGAGCAACCTCTGTAGAGGTGTTAAAACTGTAATAACGCTAGATGTGTTCCCAGGAATGTTCTTCAGAGGTTTAAAAAAAAAAAAAAAAAACAACAACCACTGTATCTGTTTTGAGCCATGATCTCATTATCTTTCCTTTTATCCTCTGTAAAAAGAGAGATGACATCCCAAGTCTCTTATTTCTTGTTTCCTTGCTCCTCGCTCGATCCAGAAGTTGTTCTGGTGCGCCATGGGTTCTGCAAGGAGGGCTCTCCAAGGAGCCATCAGCAAGGATACACGAGAGCAGCCTTTATGGAAGTCTTATACCGAACCCTAACCCTCATTGGATGTCAGTTATTGATCGGGCACTGCTGCTGATCGGACTGATCTGATAACGTTACCTCTCAAAATTAGCAACAGCTATTTAAGACATGACAAACAAATCTAAAATAACTTTCTGCATTCATTAGAAAGATTTTTCTTTCCAAGATCTGTAATTTCCCCCATTAATGTTTAATAAGAATACAGTTATAGGACTAAGATGCAAGTGTGAGGGAAATATGGATGCAATTAAAAGACTTGGGATGCACCCCATGTTGAATAGATCCTATTTAGTGTCTTGCCTCTGTGGCTGACAGGTGGCATTATAATCTAAATTGCAACCCATCGGCCTTTCCTTATGAAATTTGTGGCCAGGTCAGAGAACAGTTCTTCCACATGCTCCATTTGTTCCAGAGTAGCGGTAGTGGTGTTATTGCTTTCTACCGCCTTCAGTGTTTGAAAGGAGAAAGAACAGGAAGCCACATAGGAATTTACCTGCTTTTATTATGCATTTGGTGTCAAGCATCACTACATTTGTATGACAATAAAAATAAAAAGACTGGGAAGGGTACTGGTTTATGTAACGAAAGTTATAACCAGTATGTAAACATTCTGCGTGATCTCGTAACAGAAATGGAATATAATATTCATAACTATGTTGTCATAAGTGTACAATCATGAAACCCAGATTCATTGTGTTTTTGTTACCTTAGAATGACCCTTTCATATCTGCGAGCGTGTCTTCTTCACAGAGTCCACCATGTTGCTCCTCAGTGTTTCAACAGTAGCCCAGAATGGACAAACCAAACACATTTTTACGTTACCTGAAGGCCACCGCAGGTCTCCGACACACTTGTGTAACTGCAGTAACATGAGCCACAGAGTGCAAAACTGTGGTACCACTAGCTGCTTCCGTTACTCCTAAAGTAGTGTTATTATGGTGTGGATGGCCTCTGAGTGAGCCAAACACTCGGCGGCTCATATTACTGCTGTCTTGGAAAGGGAGGGGTGTTCAGTTGGTTGCACTCTGCAACCACACCACTAGACGTCACCCAACCTACACACTGCACCTTTAAGTAAAATATTTCCATGCATTTAGATTCCAAAAATTATGTATCCTGCAGCAGTTAACGTTCAGTGGTTCAAATTCAGTTGCATTAAAGATTCCAATCCTTTACTTCTATAGGAGAGGACCATGAAATGGGGTTAATATGAGACTGCGTCTGCCTGCAAAAGGCTCACCTCTGTTGTATTCTTGCTCGGTCTATGTTAAAGAGAGAGGAAGGAGAACCTCTGTGTTGTAGGGATGCAGGTCAATGCAGGCCATCGGTGTGGGTGAAGTCATGAATGGCTGCTAGATATTGTGCATTAGTTCAGATTAACTGGCAGTCTAATACATTAAACTGCACCATAATCCACATCACCCATTGGGAGGGGTTGGAGGTCATGAGGCTGATCCTTAAACAAGCATGTATTTGTTTTCTCACAGCACGTGGGCAACCTACATATTTGTAGTAACTGCTAAGTGTCTCCTTTGTTCTCTGTTTGAACCTGTTTCCCATTTCCTGGATAATAAAGAAATATTTAGCTGCTCTGTTCTATTTATTTTCCTTCATGTACTACCACAATAGTACATGCATCACAGCGAGTAGGACTGTGTCCTGAAATAACAAGCAGAATGAGGCTGGTTGGCTTCCTGAAGGGATCCCCACTTCTCCCCTCCTGCAGGAACGAGGTCAGGTGTCAGAGGCCACAGAATGGAAGTTGGAGCTGAAGCAGGAGTTATTAGTCTTTAGTTCGGGGGCCAGAGGAGGAGGTTTTACAAAAATTCCTTTGCAGGTTTGAGTCGAATAACTGCTCAGCCAGCTGTGCTAACCTGACACTGAATAATTTGCAAACAGTGCACAAACGCGAACTGAAGTAAGAGTGGATTCATTTTACGTGTTTGAATTCATCTTTTCTTACTGAAAGTTTTTCCACCCAAATAATATTCTTGGCATCCTGCTGCTTTTGTTTCTGCAGAGATAAAAGGAGGAAAATGATTTGCCCATCTTTGATTTTGAAATATTCATGTAATAGTCAAGATAATAGCATGAAAAACAGCTAAAATGTTGGAGCGCTACATCAGAGCATATGAATAGATTTGTATTTAATTTCTGTTAAAATATTTCTTCAGAAGGTTAAGGAGGCTTTATTGTCTGGAGACAGGAAAGTTGCTGTATCAAACATCACAATAAAACACCTGAAATAAGAACATCAGCCTGGGAAAAAGCTCCCATCATCACTTGTACCATTTTAACACTGTGGTTTGTCAGGGTTGCTAATGATTATTTCTTGATTAACAATTAATTGTTTAATCAATAAGATGTTAGAAAACAAACAAAACATAAGCTCAGACTGGATTAGTATACAGATTTTGTCTGACCAACAATCTAACGCCCAAAGATGCACAGTTTACAATCATAGAAGACTAAAAATGCTAAAATTATGCTTAAAATTATTAAACAATTTTCAAAATAGGTGCTTGTTACTTTATTGATTGACTATAATTCTCCCCCACTTCATATGTCTGCTTTCCTTTTCTTTGCTTTAGGGATGTCACAATACTTGGGTGCCAAGTCGATGCTAAAATTTTGAAAACGTGACGATACGGCAGGTACCGCAGGTACCGCAGGTAGTGGTGATCGGGGCTCAAGACTACTGCCGTCCTGTCGTCTCAGGGACCACTGAACATTTTTCTGATATATTCTGCATTGTGAACAACAAAATCATGTTGAATTTGGCAGGAAGAGAGCTAGTTAACATTAGCAGTTAGCAGGAGGATAGATTGAGTTGATGCGTTTAGTAAAAATGAGTATTGGGAGAAGGAAATGTATTCAAATGTAATCTTGTAAAATGACATTTTTGGCGAGAAACTTGAGGCTGATCATCAGGGATTAATAATAAATTCGCAAAACACAGTATACCAAATGATAATAAAGGAGAAGATGTTGAAGTTTTATCTTTGTTTATTGTTGTGGTATTGCATTGGGTGTCGAGAATCATGGAACTTCACTGTCAACTACTAAATTTCTGGTATTGTGACATTCCTACTTTGCTAAGAGACTCCTGTCTTTGGATCTGTTTTCTATGGCTGATGCCAAATCACTTACAAAATGTTCAATAAAATGTACAGGACTAGAGATTGTACAAGAAGCTTGGAGACTACAGGACGGCGTGCTCCTGTCTGACACACTTTCACATAATGTGTTGTTGTCTTTGATACTTGCCCCACTCAGATTCATCATTTATTAAGCAGCTCTTTCCCTTGGAGCTGCTCTGCTGATGACTTTTCCATTTTACTTGAGCTACTTCCATCTCGTCTGTCAAGATTCATGAGCTCAGAATGACTCATCATGTTGCAGATCATAGCCTTTATTATATTTTATTATATTTGAAATAAAGTGTATGAGATCCCAACAGCAGTAGGGTAGTCCTCCCCTAAATTTAATCCCCTCCCATGTAATCCCGCCTCTTCTGTCATTTCTACTCCTTTCAACCCCCCTCTCTCTGCTTTTCCGCTCTCTCTCACCATCCTCCTCTCCCATCCCACTTATTCCACCTTACGCCTGATGGAGCATTAAGCCCGAATGCTGTGGACAGCCCCGGCCTCAGATTCACAGTGTGTTTGTGTGAGGCTGCATCGGTTCCTCTCCAGCTCTCTGGGATTCTTGCTCCTTCCAGACAATCGGGAACTACTTGCTACAACCGTGCAGTTTCTTTGTTACTGTGTGGGAGTGTGGGGTCAGCGGACATTGTTCCAGACACTAATCTGCACTTGCTCTGCTTTGGATACCTTTGGAAATGCTCTGGTGGACGCCCTCTCTAACCTAACCTCAGTCTTTTGTTGTGCTGCTGCTTTGGAGGGCAAGTTGGATGGACATTTTCTGGGTTTGGATACTTCCAAAAGGGTACACATTCCACACGGAGACACGCTGGATAAGATGGTGCCCCTGCAAAAAAGGGTAATCTGAGTTATGTGTGGAGAGAAGGGAAGGTTTTATGTGCATGATGTGGCTGCAGTGACGTGTGCTGATTGTTTTCGTCCTAGAATGTGTGGTGCCTTTGAGTGATAATGAAGTAGATGCTGTTTGATGACTTTAATTGGCACATCGCTCTGAGACATGAACAAGCTCTTGGGCATTAAAGGGGATAGATAAAAGAAAATTAGGTGTCTCGAGGGCAGAGCGACTGAGGGAGAAAAACAAATACAAGTAAGGCTGAGGAGCTGCCTCATTATTTCAGTAAAATTGTTTGGTTTATCTCGTCATTCGTCTGTTGAGTGGCTCGTTGATGAGCGATTGCTCATTGAAACTGACTAACAAAGCAGACTGGAAAGCCCCTCTCATTCAAAGTGCTCTCTATTGTTGTCCTTGAGTGCTTTGATTAGGGGCAGTTTAATTTGTGAATGCTGCTTCAAAGGTGCTTGAGAGATTTCATCACACTTGACATGTGACATCGAAAAAGCTGTAATGGTATACCGTCTTGCATGTTCAACATGCTAACAATAAAGTGAGTTAAAGATACCTTAAAGTGCTACACGAATGTGGAGGCTGAACTTTTCATCTACACAACCGCTTCCTGTGTCATTGATATGAAAATGCATTTAGTGCAGATATGCACTCAGAGTACGCTGCGTGGTTTGCTCGGAGAATCGGATGAACCTTTCCGAGCCAACGCTTCACATGCTTTAGTTTGTGTTGTGCTAGAAGAACTAGAGGAAGACCTCCAGACATGGTAGAAGAGAGGATGGGAGACTGTTGGAGCTACACCAAGGTCATTTTTTTGGTTCATCTCTAAAATTACAGAAAAGATCTTTTGGTAGTAGCCATGCAATCATCTGTAAAGATTAGCCGTAGCATGTGTTTGTTCATTGGTGTCCCAGATGAAACGCTCTATTTTCTGAACTGACGAATTTTGAGACGTGACCTCAGCCAACTAGAGGCTCAGTTTTTCCTCACAAGTCGGGGACAAATCATGAATAATGAGTTCAGTCCCAACAGCTGTATTTGGTTATCAGTAGTGTAGACGGTTACTGCCTGTTTTTACTATGAACTACGCTACACCCTCTGTGACAGACCTCACTTTCAGATGATATAAAGCGGTGGTTCTCAACCCTTTTTGTGTCAAGGAAGCCAAAATTGATTCACATCATGTCACAGTGCCCAGTTTGATAAGACAAACATCAGGGACCTCCTTACTTATGATAAAGACCAGAATTTTATAGTTGTCAAATATACAGTTGAGGAGATAACCGTGGGGAAAGTGAAATCTGTGATCAGAATAGACACTGTTTTGCTTTTATTAGACTCGCTTAAGTTCTATAGTGAATTAAATAGTGAAAATAAAGTATTCCTCATGTTTCTGCCCCCCCCCCCTCCCTGGAACTCCATGGAGGATCCCTGGTTGAGAAACCACTGAGCTTAAGGATATCAAGGGAAAACTCGCTTGTCACATCTGCAACTTAAAATGGCAGTCAGTCAGTCATAGGCCAGGCAATGCTTCATTAGAAGGTGTTAAATGTATGAATTGTAGGTCAGATGCTTTTGTCTGATCAGTGGCTTGGAATAAACACATTGACTGACACATATATGCCTGATTGCCTTGGTTGAGTGGAGGCAGATGGACAATATTGCTCCAACAAATGAGTATAAATTGAATTTTTGGAAGATTACTAAGAATGTGTAGAGGCTGGTCTTGCGTTTGACGTGTCAGTTGTACACTATGTAGTCTGTACTGACTGCAATGCAAATATGCCACTCAGAGCTAGTGATGTTGTATAATCAAGAAAGTCTGCATATCACTTTTCAACCACAAGACCGAAGATGTTTGTGTCATGTTGTTAGTGATGTTTATGACGTGTTTTCCATACCTTTGTTACGTTGTTTCCGTACATATTTTACTTAGTTTCTGAACTTATTTAAGCCCAACCATGATGTTTTTCCTAATCCTAACCAAGTGGTCATGTTGCCTAAACCTAATTTTGGATATCACCCTTGTTTTGTTGTGTGGCATACAAATGACAAAAATACGTCCTCATCAAGTTGATTTAATCTTTTATTTTGCTTCTCTTCCTTTGTCCTGTATCCTTGATACTGTTAGATTGCTACAGTATCTCCCTTGTACGGTATTTGAGTGATTTAATCATCACGTCTTTTTCTCTTCTGCAGGATCAGTTTGACAACTTGGAGAAACATACACAGTGGGGGATCGAGTTTGTAGAGAAGTACACCAAATTTGTCAAGGAGAGATCAGAGATCGAAACCAACTATGCAAAACAAATTAGGTGAGTACTGGAGCTGATTTATGATTGATATTCTGGCTCGTAATAGTGTTTTCCACCCTGGTGGCTTAGATAAAGAAACCGACCTACTGAAGTGTCCTTGAAACAGGAGACTGAATCCTCAAAACCTCATTATATATCTGACCGTGATCTCTGACCTGCAGCTAGATGGGGAAACTGAAACATGGGAAGCAGTACATCAGCAGTGTTATATTAATAACTAAATAAACTGACATGAAGAACATGTCTGTTCCCTCTTCCATCGCTCTCTCTTTCTTTCTCTGTAATGACTCTTTCTGTCTGCCCCTCTTTTGCATGCACGTTGTCTGTTGTTGCTAGCTTCTGCTGCAGGCAAGAGGAAGTCAGGTTGTGGGGGGATGGGGTGGTGCTTGTGTTTCTATAGAGACTAGTAGGTATCAGCATTATCAACCCCAGGTCTGACCCAGATTTTTTTCCTCCAACCACAAGTGTCGGCCCGCCCCCTGCTGCTCTCCCCACACACTCTGTTTTGGTGCAGGCACTGATGGAAGCATGAGCAGTCCTGCACTGAGAGGATCCATCTCTTAAGTCCTTTTGCATCCCAACACAGTAGGAGATACTCCCCAAATCCACAATCCCCATCTTTAAAAGAGGCCTGGCAATATGGCTAATGCTCTAAGTACTGACCCCAGCCCCCCTCATTTCAGCGTGACGAGCCAATACCGATCCAGTATTCACATAGCAACAGATCCTCTGCAGGCCATACTGCTCCTCTTCTTGAGAATTAAGTCAGCTTGAGATAATAGGACTATCTGTCTGTGTTTACATGCACGCATTAACCGTACAGCATATCCCTGCACTTATAAACTTTTCACACTCAAAGACAGACACAGATTTATACATTTTCACCCAAATGGTGTTTTATATTTGTGGACTTTGTTCCATTTTTTTTCTTCCTACACATTGGCTGAAACATCAGAATTAAAAGAAACAATGCCAGACTTATTAAAAGCAAATGACTGATTAACAGAAAGTATTCAGGTGCATTCATACCTCTGTTACCATGGTGCTTAAATTAGCTTTTGCACATGTGTACAACTTCTTAATTCTAATTTGATCCAAAATATATTGCTAAAAAAGCCAAAATAAAGCTTTTAATGAATATTGCGCACTTGCATTTGAACACATGGGAGTCACCAGACAACCCACGATATGATATTATCATGATACTTAAGTCCTGAAACGATCTTATTGCGATTTGAAAAATTTTGCGATATGCTGACTATTTCGATATGATCTATTTTGATGTATTGTGATTTATTAACTATTATTCAACTCCAAAATTATGCAGTTTGTCAACATCTGTTTAATCTAAGATGATACTGTTTTCACTGTTCATCCCAGAGCTTTCATTCACATATCCGGAGGTCAGCGGTCAAAGAACCCCATTGAAATTGCTATGTCAGTTTTTCCTTTCCAAAAAATTACATAAATTTGGAGCATTACTTTGCATTCTTCTCAGTAACACAATACGACATGGTTGGTACCAATTGATTCCTCAGGTTTTCTAGGTTGACATGATACTAGTGTCTTAACTCTAGCTTTAAGACTGATGCCGCTACCACCTCTGAAAGACAGAATTGCACTGTAAAGATGTTAATAGATAGATACTATGTTTATCTATCTTTCCCCCACCCCTACAGATATCCCATAATTCAATTAATCTGCGTCTGTCTACAGTATGTTTGACAGGAGACCTGGAGGTAGACTCATCCCACCACGGCAGGTTGGCTTTTATTGAACTTCAGGCTCCACAGATGGTGCGGATGTTTTCAGTCAATATGCTTACACAGTGGACCCGCTGCCAAACTGTGTCTGTTATCTAGCAGACACACACACACACACTCACACAGGCACACTTGTCAGTAAAATGAGGAAATTAGGATGTACAGACAGGATAGCTTGAGTCATATGGTTTTCCTGTGTTCTCAACACTCTGTGCGTCTTTGTTGTGGTGCTACTAGGCCATATACCTCAGGACTAATTATCCCTTTTAATCAACTTAGCTCATGAAATCAGACTTAATCTATCTGGGACGCCCAAACCAAAAGAATCACAGGGCTGTTAGATCTAATAAAGTAATGGACTTGGCGCTGTGATCTGGTCCTTCTCTCATTGGGGACCTTCTGTTCTGATCTTTCAGAGGCATTTTCACCATGGTAGACAAAGTTTAACACGTCATAACACATAAGGCACCGGTGCTTTTAAAAACATTAATAATAGCAGCATTCCATATAACTGTGGAAAATGTTCACAGATCTGGTTTTGCCAATGCTGGCTTAGTGGGACATGAAATTATTCATTAGTTTAAGTCATTATGTCGTTCCAGTATTTCAGTTGATGCTTCATTAAGCCCCTCCCTAGAATGGACGCTCCCCTATCCTACGTCACCATCCGTTACTAGGCACAGGCTGTCTGTCAAGCTTTCAGCGGTGTGTAGTCCTTTCTGTAGATTTCTCACTGATATTTCAGAATGTTTATTCCTGAAATCTGCCATTATTTCCTTTCGCATACCATTGAAAACGCCATATTGACATGCCGGGTGCAAAAGGTTGGCAGGCCTAACAACAGTAACCAAGGGGGGAGTGGCTTAGCAAAGGGTGAATTGTGAGGATTTGCAGCTTTTCTTTGTCTTATGGGAAAATAAATGGAATATTTTGTAGTGCTGATTGGACAAAATTGCTAAGCTTGTCACGATTTTATAGTCGGCATGTCATTATGACGTTTCAATGTTTATGATGTGCTATATGTTATGTTTTAGGAACGCATCTCTCTTTTCAACCTCTCTGGGTTAGAGTGGGTCAAAAAATACTTTCGCTCTGTCTTGACCGTGGTCAGACAGATTGGCCAGTCTGCGTTAGAAAGGCGGGTCTTAGCAAAGGGTCAGTTTCAAATAAATTTTTTTAAAGTACATGAAATAGCCTACATTCCTCACCAGCTGCTCGCCACTTTGTACCATTTCTATCACCGCACCGTCCGCACACTGCACTGACTAATCCATGAATAATCCTCTTCCACTGCATTGGTGTAAACATGCACAATGCTTCAGTCTAGTCATTGCAGGGCAATGCATTAATGCCTCCTCCTCCTCCTCCCCCAAATTCCAGTCTGGCATAATCCATAACACAGTGGGAATAAAGTCCTACTAACAAAAGAGACGGGTGAGGGGGAAAACAGTGTCTGTCTTTACCAGCGCGGTTACAGTCGGTCTGTGTAGCAGCCGTGCAATCATGCAGCATCAACTCAGACACAGACACAAACATGCATTTAATTAAGTGCTAGCTGCTGCTCTTATTTTGACAGGTTTATATGATATGCTATTGAGCTGAGAGGACAAATACAACCTGGCACATGACATCTGGCTGTGAGTGACTGAATGGGTTAGTGGGAACTAGCACTATAATTAGAGATGGTGTGAGAAGGACAGGGACATAGATAGATAGATAGATAGATCTGCCTAGCAACAGCGCAAACACCACCGCGGAGGAGAGGCGTGGGGGATGTTTTGAGCACAGAGAGACACACTTTACATATAGTTTCTTTTTTTTTAACGTGTGCATTATTTATTTCTGCGGATTTTTGCACGTCCTTTTCACAACATTTCCAAGCTGAGGCATTTAGATTCCATCACTGAATGCAATCTCACAACAAGGGCAACTACCACAGACTGTTATCAGCTCTTTCTGAGCAATCGACATTGACTTCCACTAATTATTTATCTTGACTGTGATATGACAAGTGCAGAGGAGTGTTTTTATTAGGATTCTTAGTAGGTTAGTCAGTGGTTAATCAGTTGTTTTGGTCTTAATTTACACAGATTTCTTTAGTTGATTAGTCAAAAAAAGACATCAATCTGCATTGATATATTGATTCAATGGTCAGTGATACAGTATATTGATGTGAAGTGTAAACATCAATACATGTCATCTTTAAGGTATGCCTTTATTTTGAAATTATTAACTGATTAAAAATACATTTGCACTTAAACGTGAGAAATGTGGCACTTTATAGTGAATGCATTTTTTCATTGAAATTGATGTAAAATATTTCATTTCATTTTCATTAAATGTCTGGAAGAACCCAGTAATAAAATGATTAAATCATAATTTAGTTGCTTTTTGTGAGTTGATATTAGTACAACTGATTGTGCTAAATATATATGTCATATAATATTGATCGCAGGCCCCTGAATTGAAATCGTATCACAGTATACTTTGTGATATCAGCAAATATTGTATTGTTGTCCAAATAATTGAAATAATATTGTATTATGATGATGTTAGTACTCTTTTGTGTTTTTTTCATGCTGAATGACTTATTTACAAGAAACATCTCTGGTAAACGAGATTTGAAGCGGTGCTTTTATGTGATTTTTTTTTTTGTGTGGAGGAACTCAGTTTCACAGATCTATCGATTAAATCAACTAATTGATTAGCTGACAAAAATGTATTGTGTAGTCCACGAAGAATTTCTTTGGGAGAGGACAGCAATAGATTTTAATGATGTATTAATAATTGTTTTTAATTATCATGCTGTTTTAATAGAATTTGTCCCAACATAAATTTCTAATTAACAACAGCTTAACTTTTAGGACATAAAATAGGATTTGAAAATTCCATTATCTCCTTGTTATTTGCTCTGTTTTAGTCAAAATTTCAAAGCTTTTCTTGCTCTTGTTTTTAGTGTATGTGCACCACTTGGTTGTTCATTTTTAAATTGACAGTGCTCTGTAATTAGGCAAAAGACCCTGAAGGCATAAAGCACACAATGTGCACCCAAACTCATCAGAGCATAGTGCACGTTATTATATTCTGTTGATGGAGTAACCATCAAAATGGAGCATCAGCACAGCTGGGTAGTGAGTGTGCAACACTGTTATGATGAAATGAATGTGACATGATGTACTGTAACCTGTCAAACAGCACAATGGTTGCTAGGTTGAGAGAAGAACAGTGAAAGACTGTTATAACCAAAATAAAGGTTGTTATTTGGAGGGTGTTCCCAGCAATACCAACTCACCTACAGCTGCAGAGTGACATATTTTCTTTCATCCTTACACAATATCAAATTTTTCGTCTCCTTCACTCATCTCGTGTCACTTATATGCAGCCAGAGTCAAAACAAGGGCATTTGGCTGCATAAGAAAAGCATGCTTGTTTCTGGTGAGTGGTTCTGCATGCATACATCCTGGGGGGTTTGATTTATGACCTGGAGAGAGGGAAGGGGATGCTAGCAGAAAGCACTCTGCTGGATTGAATGGTGTACTGGATGATCCTTTGGCAGGTCCATAAGGGCAGTGTCAGGGAAATATAATGGGAATGGTGCACTAGCCATCTGCGGACGGAAAGATACTGTAAGAAATGTCTGACAAGGCTGAACTCTTTGTCCACACAGGAATTTATCAAAGAAGTATCAACCCAAGAAGAACTCACGAGAAGAGGAAGAGAGCAAGTAAGTTAACGGATCTTACACAAAGAGTAGATTACAGGAATATTTTGACATTTTGGAAAATACTCTTACAGGTGGTGGAGAATGGACACCTGTAAAACAGCAAATTTGTTTTTTTATTAGCATTTGTTATTGTTGGACATAGCCAGGCTAGCTGTTTTCCCCCATTTCCAGTCTTTATGCTAAGCTAAGCTAACCAGATGCTAGTTTTAGCCATGTATGTCACCTTACTCTCCACCAGAAAGTGTGAAAGTGTTATTTCCCAAATTGTAAAACTATGCCTTTAACATTTTTGAATTATAAATCTGCTCCAAATCAAATCCAAATATAGGGAGCTGCCATTTTGAGATTTCGATGTTATAACTACTTCACTCAGATTAGCTGTCAATCATGTGACATCAACATGTAGCATGTAGCAACAAATAACTAATTAAAACTAAACGTATCAGAAAAATAAACACTTGAATATACATCAGTGCGATTAGAGCTACTTAACGTATATTGCCAAGAAGTGAAAGCCAATTGTTCATTCCATTGCAACATCAGCATGCAGCAGCAAAGCTACGCTTCCGCCATTTTGGACTGAAAGCGACTACCAGATGCCAGTAAAACATCCATCTAAAAAGTGCAATACAAAAGTAAAGCAAAATCATTTCTATCCTATTGCCATATTTTACTGAAATGGCCTGTATTGAACAATAAAAAGTGTTTTCAGTCCAAAATGGCGGCAGCGACTGTTGTCAGAAATACAACTTTGCTTCTATACTCTTTGTTTATGTGCAGTCTGTGGTTCGCTCTTGTCTTTGCAACTATGCCATGCTTCCTCTGACATCACTTCCGGTGTTTCACCAGGTACACCTTCTGCCGAGCCTTCCTGACATCACTTAACGAGTTAAATGACTACGCGGGCCAACACGAGGTCATAGCGGAGAACCTGACGTCTCAAATCATCACTGAGCTTTCGCGCTACCTGCAGGAGCTAAAGGCCGAGAGAAAATCGGTGAGACAAATTTTTACATTCACACTTCTTGCTCCTCATCATCTTGTCATTCTCCCAACATCAGCGCTTTAAATCAAACATTTACTTCAGACAGAAGGACACAGATTGTGTAAGACACACTGGACTACAAGAAATTAAGTAGCCCATTCCCTCTACATACTCTGCTCTCCATGAACTGAGGTCATCGCTGAGTAAATATAGATACACCCGAAGGCTTGCCCAAAGCGACGAACGTGACTTACTGAGTCCTTTTATGGAACAAAATCATCGTCTCTCTATCATTACAGGCTTATTTCTCTCTTTTATAAACCATCTCACAAAAGATTGGTGCACCGCACACTATTCTTAAATGCTGAAGTCACATTTGTCCTCACCATTATAAAGTGATTTGGAAGAGCGGTGGAACAGCAGCGCTGTGATTCATAGATAACAGCGTGGTGCTCTTTAAATCTATAGAGTTGTTGGAGGAGCAAAGAGAAAGCTACCCAGCTGGGGAAAAAAAAGTACTTTCTGAAAAATCTGTCAAGTCCAGCTGAGGGAACTGGAGTGGAAAACCAAAACCAGAGGGCTGCTCAAAGGCACAATGACCTTTTTTAGAGTAGATGTTTGTGTGCACAACTTGTGACAAACGTGTTGCTGCAGCTGCTATTGAATACAGGAAGCCCTGGGTCACTTTATTAGTGATCAGTTTTGATTTTCTACTCGGGTTTTACTCTAAAGAGAAAGGGGATTTCCAGCGCTTCTGATGGGGAATCATCCACCTCCCCCCAGGCCTGTTTTGCTCTATTGGCTTTGGTTTAGCTTGGCTTGGTTTGGCTTGGCATAGCATCTGTATCTCTAGGGTCCAGATAGAGGGTTCATGGTCAGACCCCTGCTATCCTGAGGCTGCAGGATGTCACTCTGACACCCCTCACTTCTCTGAACTTTACCTCATCTTATTTATAAATATCTTTCTTTCCGCTCTGTCCTCCTAGTTTGTCATGTGTCTGCCTCTCTTGACTAAAAAAGCCTTCAGTTAGTCAGCGTTGGGGGGAGTTTCCTTTTGTAGCATGACCCCATAACTTACAGTGTCTTTTCTGAACAGAAGATGGTTTCATTGAAAAGGCAATGAGCAAATAATTCCTCAGTCTTATGTAGGTTAAATGTTCTCTTTTCGGTTTTCATTCAAATACACACTCACTGTACAAAGAAAAAACTTCATCAAAACTGGTCTTTGTTTTTTACAGAACAACATAGTAAATCCGTCTGTAACACAATTAGAGAAAGTAATACTGAAAGGTGTTTGTGAAACAGTCATTACTCACGATTTCCCCGGCTTCCTGTCATTCTTTTCTGTGGCTTCATTCATGAATTTTTAAGCACCACTCAGTTTAAAAAAATGTGTCAATACATGACTGGCAATAAGTGATCCAGAATAGGCTCTAATGACCACGTAATAACACTATACCCAAGAGGTGATGTGGAATTGGTTGCACCGAGAATAAATCCACTGATTTTCAGTTCGCTCCCTTGCTGTGTCCTAAAAATTATTTAATTGAGGGGCTATAGACCAGACCAGCATGGCGTCATCGCCAAGGCTGCCCTCCCTTTTGGGGGAAAGGAATTTGCTGAAAATATACCTTTGAAATGTGAATATTCACTGTCAGTGTGGTAAATTGCTAAATGCTGCTGGTGATAGTGACTAGCACGTTGCTGTTGGGAGGCTGCTGCAGTGATACAGTCATTCATTAACATTATGGCAGCATCAGACTGACGTGTCCAACTAAATCTCAGCCTATAAATCAAACAGTTGGCTATCAACATGTCGGTTATTTACAGTTAGCCTAACAGGATTCAATCAACATGTGTGACATGCATAAAAACAAACGTTTTTATAACAAGAGATGAATCGAGATCAGTTGTTTGATGTAGTTTTGCAAGCTGCCATTTTCAAAAATCTGGTTTGAGTGAATTAAAAATTGCGGTCGTCGTTATTAACGGTAGCTTGGCTATTTAAAAATTGTGGGTTTGTGCAGGGTTGTGCATGGTGGTGCAGTGGTTAGCGCTGTCGCCTCACAGCAAGAGGGTCACAGGTTCGAATCCAGCATGGGGCTCCTCTGTGTGGAGTTTGCATGTTCTCCCCATGTTATCGCAGGTTCTCAGGCTTCCTCCCACAGTCCAAGAGACATGCAGGTTAATTGATGACTCTAAATTGCCCGTAGGTGTGAATGTGAGCGCGAATTGTTGTCTGTCTATATGTTGTCTGTCTCTATGTGCCCTGCAATGGACTGGCGACCTGTCCAGGTACCCGCCTTCACCCAATGCTAGCTGGGATCGATTCCAGCCCCTCCGCGACCCCTAACGGGATACGCAGTTGAAGATGGATGGATGGATGGGTTTTGCAGGATGTTCTGTGTCACACTAGCCATGATTCTCTCTAACCAGACAGTGGTGTTTTAGCCCCACCATCTAGTATCGGCTCAGCTTTCTTGGATCCTGGACCAAGGTAGTACCTAGAATATAGTGGTTCTATTGGTACCATCCAGAATTTTTGCTAATGGAAAAGCAAAAATAACAGTTCTAATGTGTAATGAACTGAACTGGGCTGAACTGCTTGGTGGAAATATGCCGCATGTCAGACAACGCTGTGCAGGCGGAGCCAGACAGTGGGATTAGAGGAGGTTCCTGGGTATCTAGAGAGTTTAATGGACAGGTAAAGTCCCCACTACAAACCAGAAGGAGAAAAATAATATCTCCTCATTAGATTCTCATGTGGGGCTGTTTTGTAACCCCTCCCACCTCCCTTTGCTGTTTCCCTGAGTGAACCTCTCGCCAGGCTCAGCTTGGGGTGGCACAGGAGGTGAGGCCAAGAATGTTGTCTTAACGGATTTCATTTGAGAGCAGATAATACTTGTTTTTACAAAAGCGGAACCTTGTTTTATAGGTCAGAGTACTCGATTTTAAGTGTTACACAAACACATTTCTTTCATGAGATTTGAATTATAAAGGCACAGGAAGAAATCTCAAAATATGTCATGATCTCAGTAAGATGTAATTTGCTTGTTTATGGCCTAACGGTATAATAGGCAATGATGAGGAGCAGGCAGGGTTAATATGGGATGAAGAGCCTAAGTCTCACTGGACTGTGAATGTGCTGAGGAATCATAATAAGGTGTTCGGTCAGCGTACTGCTGTCCTGATCACAGGGCTTAGGTGTCCTCTCTAATGAGGACTGATGAAGACCCTTAAAGACTCAGCAAGACCTCCAGAGACGTCCTCAGCAAGATGTCTCATTTACTCTAACATTTATAAATGTCACTGCGCTGTATTTTCTATATGTGTTACTGTAGTCCAGTTAGTTCAGTATGTGCACTTACAGTACAGCACATCATTATATCTGTAGGTGTTGGGGAAAGTTTTATCTGTCTTATCCTACTGCTAGAAAATTGAAACAAAGAATACATCCCATTCAGCTGGCAGGGCCCGGAAAATATGCATTATGTTTAGCAAAAGTCAGCTGAAAACTATAATTCACTATAAAACATCTTTAGGTGGGTTTGGCAGAGGATAGTGTCCTCATTTATCTCTAAAGAGGCCAAGTGGGGAGCTTCAACCACAGAGGAAGAACAATGTGTGTCTATGCAGTGGTCTCACATGCCTTCTTGTGTTGAGAGGAAATAGGAAGCTGAAATGGAGAATTGATTGTTGTCTCTTCCCATAGACTTCAGTACTTCTACTCTGGGCTTAAGTACAATTTTGAGGCATGTGTACTTCTACTCCACTACATTTCAGAGGGAAATATTGTACTTTTTACCCCTCTACATTTTGCTGACAGATATAGCTACTATTTACTAAAAAAAAAGTACAATTTGTTAAAAACTAAACCAATGGCTGCTCTAAATTGCGCCCCCAAATTTTTCAAATTAAATAACTGTTTGAATCCCAGAGGTCAAATTCTCCAGCATATCAGTTAAAGATTAAAGAAACCTCCAAAATATTAAAAGAAATTTGTTTTTACTCGCGACCCCTCAGATTTATTACTTTATTTATTATTGTGATCCTGTGAAGTCTGACCCCAGGGTTGGGGAATTCACAAAACAAGTACTTTTACTTTTGATATTTTAAGTACATTTTATATATAATTCTTCCATACTTTTACTAATACTTCCATACTTTTACTTATACATTGTCGTATTGGTACTTAAGTAAAAGTTCTTCTTCCACCACTGATTAACTCTGCAATATCGCTATTTGAACTGCCACCTAGTGGTCTGAACATGAGAAGTTTTATCATTTCTCTAGTCTCTAGATCTTGTGGCTGTTTGTACAACCTAATGATTATATGTGTGTTGACAGCTGTACAGGACTGCAGGTGCACATTCCTATGAATCGAGTCACATCAGTGAATGGCTAACAGATCAGTTAGAGCTGGTGTGTGCGCACTGATGTTGTACACATGCACCTCTTCACACTAGCAAACTCAAAAGTGTAAAGCAGAGCTGGATTGGAGTTTTGGTTCCTTTCGTATTTGTCAGACAGCAGAAGATGTTTGTAAATCAGTCTAGTACACTAGTAGGGCTGGAACCGAATATTTAATTATTACCGTATTTTTCGCACTATAAGGCGCATTAAGCGAAAAAAATGGTCAAATACGTCAAACTTTATTGAATTCATTTAATAATAACTCTCAACATTTTTCAGTTGTAACACATGAACTACAAGACAATGCACTCACTTTTCAGTTCATTCCTCTTCCACAAATCCATCAAATCCTTCATCATCAGTGTCTGAGTTAAACAGTTGGGCGATTTCAAGTGCGCCTTATAGTGCGAAAAATACACTGTTTAACTACTAAATCAAAAATAACATCAACTTTGAGCTTTTAGAATAATGTCCACTGATTATTAGCAATTAACATATACTGTAGGTGTGTGACAGCACAGACTGCTTCTGCCTGTAACGTACATACTCACTCGTGTTGTTTTTAATACCGTAGATCAGCAAATGTACATGGTATACCTTGATACTGGTATCTACAATCCAAGGAGACACCATAAAACACACACCTGTAATAGTGGCAATGTTTGTGTGTGCTGTTTGTTAGAATTTTACTCATTCAAATTAAGAAGCTACCAAAACAAGAGTCCACAGATCGATGTCCTTTTCATTCTTACATGCCTGTTCTAGTGTTATGGTACCTGGAGGGTGTCTGTTGGTGTGTGTTGCACCAGGAGGGGCTAGCATGAAGAATTAATTTATAGTAATAGCATAGCAATTATTAAGTCAATATTAAATCTGCTGATCTAATGTGGCTGGGTGGATAATGATCATATTTTTCAGTCCCAATTTTATATATCGATGTGAAGTCCAGGTCAAGAATCTGTTAGCGTGTTAACTCCAGCTTTTATTCCCTGTCACTGTGTCTGGGTGACTGAGAGCGGCAGCTTCAGGTCAGCAACCTGTTGAAGTAGCCCAGATGTCCCTGACAGTGCCAGCAGTCACATGCTGTTACTGAGAAGGATGGGGTGTGTCTGTTCTTTCATGTGTTGAACAGAAGGCTTGATGGGCCAAGAAGGCCTAGTAGTGGATCTCTGCAATGTATCTCTGCAGATAGGCAGACAGGCCAACACTGCAGAACATCTGCAGCATTTATACCTGCATCATCCCAGATGGCTGTTTGTCGCTAACAATGATGCACTCTTTTTTTTTATCAAAGTGAATGAGCTCATCTTTCTCGGTTGCGGTCTGCAGATCTTCCAGCAGGATCTTGTAAATCTGATCGAACTGTTTGGGGGAGAATGTCAGCGTAGTTTGTTTATCTTGGTAGTGATGGAAGATTTGTTGATGCAGAAGGCATGAGACGCTGGATATTTTTCAGATATGTTGTTATGGAGACAAATATTTGGTCGAAAGAATGCGTCACGGTAACACTGATGTCACCCAGTCTGCTGCCGTGTGTTGTTCATAGTATCTTCACTGCATCGTATCACAAGACATAGTTTCATCACTGAATGAAATTGTTCTTATCAAACAGGCATTTGAAGGTCAGGGTCAGTTGGAAAAAAAAAACCAAAACGAAATGCTTGATTATAGATTGGTTCAACTTTAGAGGCAACGTCCCGTTTTCTGTTAGAGCTGAAATACTTCCTCTGAAACACTGGAGCACTTCCTTATTTTACTCAGCTTCCCTAAAACCTTTGGGAAATGAGAAGTGTGACTACATGAGGTAAACCAGAGAACATTCTCACTAACTGCTCTCATATCCAGTGGTATTCAGGTGAGATTAACCTTTAGGTCGCCTCCTACATCAGTCTTAATTTCACATCTCTTGCTTGTGTGTTTGAGTTAATGCACAGAATACTGAGGACGTCCTTGCCGGAGAAGTACAAGCAAAAGGTTTTTGCTCTTTAGAACGGCCTGGTTATTGAATAGCACCATCGATATTCAGCTCAGCTACTGACCCACAGTCTGCGTAACCAGGGGATACCTCATTGAAAGTCAACTCTCATTTTCATTTGATTCTTTTTGTATTTTTTTTTAGCAGATTAATGTGACCACAGGCAATGGAGGAATTATTTGTATGCTTTATAAGTAATCACAATCTAATTTCAAAAAGGTGGTTTAGAATTGGTACTACATGATTCCAGGGGATCTGGCTGTGATCCAAGCAGAGAGCTGTAGAGAGATGTGCTCTGCCTCTGGGCCAAGTGCTCTGGTCTCCTGGAGAGAGACTGACCAAGTGAGGCCCTTTACAAAAACACACAGTGTTATGTGCTGTGTGCTAGTTGAGACCAGCAGCTGGCCCCGGTCATGTGTAATATGCCACAGTCTGGCAGGCTGTCTCCCCATAGATTGCCATATCTGGCTCCCATGTTGTTATCTCATGGTATGTTCACTGTAAGCATGTCCAACCCTTGATCTTAGTCATAGACTGTATATGAGAAGTGGATGTAGTCACTATGACGTCACTTATTAGTTTGTGAACTGCCATGTTGAAGCCTCGAGTTCAGCATTTGGTATTGCCGTATAATACCATCTTGGTATTTGGCCGCTGCCACCTTGTATGTTTGCAACCAAAAGTGAGAAGGTGGTACTAGGTACTGTGGCTGTCCGGAAGATTGTTTTTTGGGCTTTGATGCTTTGGTGAGAAATGTTCAGAGGTATTTAAAGCTTTGCAGCGTGGCACGTTGACATGTTCAACTGGTTTCAGTGCGCACACACACACACACACATCTACACACAACGAACAGCGACATCTATTTGAGGATAATGAATAATGTTTAATGTTGAATGTGAATAATGTGAGATTTTTCTTTATTTCATGGGCTATTTTGGAATTTATTAAAAAAAACAATAACTGATTTGAAGGTTGATTACCATAGCAAAGGTCGAGGCTTCGAAGCTTCTAAGTCTTTGGGTCAACTCTACCAACCCTACAAATGCTGTGGTAACAGCCTGTCAATCACAAGGTAGCCACTCCCTAAAGCATCCCCTGCTTAATGGTCTATTTGACTATAGTTTACTAAATATCATGCTGTGAACATCATGAACATCATGCTGTATTGAAGAAGACTTGGAACTAGTGATTGAGACCATAAAATCAAGATATGTGATATATGTATTTTTTTACCTGTGAGGGACAATATTTGTCAGTGTTTTGTGTTGCTAATTGATTTCCAATAAGTAATATATACATACATTTGCATAAAGCTTATTTGCCCACTTCCATGTTGATAAGAGTAATAAATACTTGACAAATCTTCATTTAAGGTACATTTTGAACAGATCAAAAAATGTGTGATTAATTTGCAATTAATCATGATTAACAACCATGTGATTAATAACAATTAATGAATTAATTAATTCTAAGTAATCCTTTGACAGTCGTACTAAATATATATTTTCTTGCATCTTGCAAATCCCTACCGTTTAGAGATTCCCTGCTAAAGATTATATTCATGTTTCTTGTACCGAGTTCATGAAACTAGAGCACCTTTAATGTATGCACGAGGCCCTAGCACAAAGCACAGAGTACAGTTATTTTTTAACAACACAAACCTTGCTGTCGGCCCCGTTCCCTGCACATCACATGTGACTTTGCCGCTTCGGAAAAACAGCATCTGTTCGGCTTCGCCCGACTGTTATTGGTCCCCCGGTTGTCAGTGTTACTTGATCTACAGTGTGTTTGACCTTTTTATATCACTGGAATCTCTACTTAGTATAAAGCATTCATTCAATTGATTTTTAGTGTATTGAAATTGTACTTAACACTGTAATTTATGGCGCACCTGTGTTGAATGGTTCCTCTTCAATCAAATCGAGTTAAGCCTGTGGATTGTACGGTCATAATTTGTAATGTATCTACAGTATAGTGTCTATCTGAATCTGCCCTACTTTCTCAGCTTATATTAATACATCCCTGACACAGTGATTCTAATTTCTTATCCCTACTATGTCAAGGTCACCTCCTTTTAAATCCTTTAAGTTCGTGAATACTATGATAATATTTCTAATTTTTTTCCCCAACTCTTCTTACAGCATTTCCACGATGGGCGTAAGGCACAGCAACATATCGAGAGCTCCTGGAAACAGCTGGAATCGGTAAGTAACCCCATGCATGTCCAGTACCACAATACAGCTCACTAGTTAACCATTGATCCCAGTTGGTACAGTGACTCACAAAACTATAACATAATAAACAACATTTAACTTGTCTCATTACTTACTTACTGCAGTTACTCTATTACGAAAGCTCCCCTGCAACTTCATCGACAGTATTTGAAACACCAGACTTTAATTATGCAGGCTGCATATTTGAATAAATCAACATTAGCTACAGCTAATATATAGTAATCTGCTGCAGGTGACATTTTAGTGTCAGTGCCAGCTAGAAATGACAAGCTTGCTAACGTTACCATGAATGTTTTCTACAATCAGTGGTGGAATGTAACTAAGTACATTCACTTAAATACTATACTTAACTACATTTTTAGGTACTTTTTAGGTACACAATTTAAGTATTTGCATTTTCTGGTACTTTATACATCTACCTCACTACATCTCAGGGGAAGATATTATACTTTTTACTGCACAATTTTTATTTGATAACTTTTCCTTTCCGTTCCTTTGCAGATTTATAGTAATAACACTAAATATAATCAAGAAATACATGATGTGTTATTATGGATTAAACTACTCAGCATAAGCTGTTACCAGCTGCAACATAAACGTGATGAACACATTAGTGCATCAGTATTTATAATCCCATATTTAATAAATTGAAATAGGACATTCTGCATAATGAGTACTTTTGATACTTTACATGATGATGCTAATGCGCTTGAGTATTTTACACTGTGGTAGTGCTTCTTACATAAATAAAGGATGTGACTACTTCTTCCACCACTGTTGGTAATAATAAAGAAATACCCAGATACATTAGCTCCACTGGTAACAAATGCAAATCTGTATTGTATATTGTATATATTGGTTGTTAGAACCCAACCTTAAATATGACATAAAATGTAGTATTTGTCTGTATCATGGTCTATATACATGCATAAGACTACAGTAATTACACGTTAGCTATGCACTTTGGGTTGCTTATATATTCACTAAATCATATATTAAATACATCAAGGTCTACCATTGCAGAATAAAGGAATAAAGAAAACCTGTTTAAAACTGCGCAGAGATGCTCTGTTGACCTGAATCGCTCAAGGCCGTACAATCAGGCATCACTAGCCTTATGATCAATCAACATCGACGCCACATGATACTAAAGTACATGCTTCAACAAACACTGAAAGAGCAGCCACGTGATTATGAAGTACTGAGGGAGCACATACAGTGGCTGGCAAGTAGTCCGTTTCTAACTGAATACAAGAAAATATCAGCAGTGGGCCGTGCACAGCGCCCTGAGGGACCTCCTGTTCTGTCTTGACCATAAACCACATACAGTGTGCCATTTATTTAAGTGGAGACAATGGCGTGATTATTAGTATGGGATGATTATATAGGACAGTGTCTTACATCAAATGTGTCTGTTAAAAATCAGTGAGAAAATACAGAAGTCGAGCAGGGCTGTACCGAATAGTTGGAAGATTCGAAGCGTCATTCATCATGTTGACACTTTTTTTTTTTTTTTTCGAAATATACCAAGGCCCTGATCAGACAGTGCGTGTTTTGTAGTGTACACCGTCTTTTTTTTGTATAAAATGCTAATTTTAATATAATATGTATGCATTCTTTTTTCAATTCAGGGCGCTCCTGGTGCATGAGCCACTAAGGAGGAGGCACTCAGCAATGCAAAAGCAGCAAGCAAATTGCTTGACTACAAAAAGCCACACCAGGCAGCTAAAGTGCGCTCTGTCTGATTGGGGCTTAAATCAACCTTTTGCTTTTTTGTATGTGCATTAAGCCGGTATTTATGCACAGTTGCAGATAAAGATTATCAGGCTACACTAATAATAATATTATTAAGCTATTTGTAGAATTGCTGTAGATTCCAACGGTGGCTTCATATGGTTGTGATACAAACACAATAACTCCAGCAGGGCTGGAAAACGATTATTTTCTCGATGAACCGATTAGCTGTTCGGTTTATAAAATGTCAGATATGTTAATCAGTGTTTTCCAAAGCCCAAGATGACGTCCTCAAGTGTCTTGTTTTGTCCACAACTCAAAGATATTCAGTTTACTATTATAGAGAAGTAAAGAAACAAGAAAATATTCACATTTAAGAAGCTGGAATCAGAGAATATAGACTTGTTTTCTTAAAAAAATACTCTATTAATCAATCATCAAAATAGTTGATGAATAATTCAGTAATTTATAACTCATTCATTCAGTGTTGCAGCTCTAAACTCCAGAGCTCGATAAGCCAAAAAGTCAAAATTTATCAAAAATGTCTCTGTTCTATATTTGTCATCTTGTTGCTTTGTGTCATTGTTGATATTTGTCTGTTTACATCCACGCTGTCCACTCATTAATGTGTTTTTGTTGTTGTTTTTGTCTGCTTTTTGTTTTTTTAAGTAATATTGTCATCTTTATGACTTCATTATTTTTAGTATTATACTACTATTATACTATAATAATTTAAAAAATGCTAAAAACTAAGTAAATATAGTCCTAAAATATAAAAATAAAAAATGCATTGAAAAATGATAGATGTAATCATTCCAAAAATGTCACATTTTTACCCAACAAAATATTCTGCTAGCCTTCAGTGTGAAAAGATTTTGGTACAAATCTAAAGTAGTTTCACTTGTGTACGTATACTGTATATCAGCCCAGACTAACAATAATTTGGTATATAGTACTATATAATTCCAGTTTTTGTTAAAACACATCAGATCAGATCAGATCCAGGAGTGTCCATTTTATTTGTTTAAGTGAAAGAGCTGATGGAGAGATTAGACAGAGCACTTCTTATCTCTGCTTGGCCCCTCTGACGGGGGGGAGAAAGACAGAAATGCATAACTGCCTTGTCCTCCTCAAACTTCGCTGTGCGTTCAATGATCCCATTGTGAGCGCGGCAGATAGGCGTAGTTCAGAGTGCACGACGCTGGCCCAACAAACACTGATTGTTCCATTAGAGGGGTCGAAAGAGGGTTGAATGAATGGTTGTTTTTCTGTACACAAATGACCACTATGAACATTTGTTTAATCTGCAGGCTGCAGGCTGCAGACCCCAGCGCCGTGGCATAAACTGACCTCTGTCGCACACAATGCTGTGCCTGAAATTTATATGACGTACACATCATGACGTTCATTACCATGTAAAGGTCAAGTTATAGAGTGTTTCCTGCCGCAGCTCATTACTGATTTAATGTTTATCTTTTTTTTCCAGTGTAAAAGAAGGTTTGAGAGGGACTGTAAGGAGGCAGACAGAGCACAGCAATATTTTGAGAAGATGGATGCTGACATTAACGTGACTAAGGCTGACGTGGAAAAGGTATGTGTCATCTCACTCCCGTGCAGCAGCCACCGATCACGCAAGCTTGTCCTGTAACCTCCATGCTTGACACAATCGGCCTGGCCTTCCTCACCCTCCCACCTAGCACCCTCCCCCTTCTCTCGCCATTTTCTTTTACTTTTTTTTTTTGCTGCCCCCACAAAACCCTGACTCCTCCTTCCACTGAGCCCGAAAGACGGCAAACATTGAGTGACCATGTGTTTGATGCCAGGGAGTGTGTGTAAAAGCTGCCATTGTCTCAGCAGCACAGTGATCTGCTGCTAAACAAAGCTGATAGCAGCGCCGAGTCCTCATTATCACAGTACAGCAGATACCAAACACACTGCTGTGCTTCATGGGCCTTAGCAACAGAGAAGACCCTGTGTCCAGTGGTGGTGTGTTCATGTGTGGATTACACATATTAGTGAAGAATCTTAATATATAGTTTGGTCTTTCTGTGATTATACATCCTCTTCAGACCATCTGATTCTCAGGACTTGCAGACACACAGCCCCCTGGGCCTGTAGCCGATGTCATTTCCTGTTGTCATAACCAATTAAAAGAGCCCTCAAAATCTCAGCCTTTAACCCACACGGCTCCCACGCCCGCAAGGCATCATGGGTCAGCAGCGCGTGCTCTCTCTTGCTGCTTCATCAGATGTTGGAGCAGAGCTCTCAGGCTCAGAGTTGACACAGTTCAGACCCGATTATTATGCAAATATAGGCTGGAATAAAGAGCCTTTCTGCACTCTGGACATACAGCCAAAGAGCTACAATAGGCTTAGGCCAACACTGAACTCAGCTGGAAAGACCCGGCACAGCAGCTCAAGAAGCTAGTCTTCAAACAACAGCGGCGTTGTGTCTGATTACAGATATTTCATTTACTGAGCCATGAAAGACTCATACATTAAACAGCATTCAGTGCTGTATTATTGCTCTCATTTAGTTAGTACCACTGTTTGTGTAAAGTGATAGTGTAAACAGCCCTTTAATATGCCGCATTTTTCACAACCCTAAAGGATTGCATGTGTGTGTGATTTAGATTTCTGCTGACCATTTTCAGTCAAAGCCTCGGAAATTCAACTTCAGTTCAATCCCTGTTGGTGCTTTCACAGAACAGCTACTTTAGAAGAAGATAGAAGAAGAAGAAGATAGTCCTTTATTAGTCCCGCTAGGGCAGGGGTCGGCAACCTTTAACCCAAGAGTTTCCCCCCCTTCCCCCCGAAAAGACACCCCCGGGAGCCGCAAACACTTTTTGACATCTGAAGAGAGCAATATATCAATTTTTTTTCACTCTGTTAACTAATTTTTTTTTTTCCTTTTTTTTTTTTTTTTTTAAAATTTTTTTTTTTTTTTTTTTTTAATTTTTTTTTTTTTTTTTTAAAAATAAAAATTAAAAATTTTATGTTTTTTTTTTATTATTTTTAAAAATTATATTTTTTTTTTCCTTCTTTCAAAAAAAATTCCCTTGCCCCCTCTCCCTTTTTTTTTTTGTGGCGCTTGGGGACCCTTGCCTAATTTAAATATTCAATGAAAAACAACACACACATGCACAAAAAAATACAGGTTTCCATATACATGCTAATATTTATTTTACCTGGAGAATGGGACTTCTGCTCCTGAACCTCAGCGCACAGCGGCTGCAGATCAGGACTGTAGACGTCACTTTCATCTTTACGCAGGACTTAAGCTGCCCTCTGAGGCGTGAGCTGTGTTTGTTTTTAACATAGTTCATAATATCAAATCAATCACAATAATCTATTAAACATATAATTAAACAAACACAAATAAAATCTTTTTCAGATATTGGGCAGGTTTGGTGCCGCTGGGCTTTCCGCCTCCGCTGCCCTACAAATAAATCTTCAAACTCTCTGAAAAGGCGAACGCTGACACCAAATCACAAGGGCAAAAAGAAGAAAACTAAAAGCCCGCGTTACAAAAAAACCTCCGGCCCATTCCCACCCGCAACCCAACAGAAGAGCCGCATGCGGCTCCGGAGCCACGGGTTGCCCCCCCCCCCTGGGGAAATTTTATTTTTTTTCTCTCTTTTATATAAAACACACACACACAAAAAAACCTATATATATACAAAATTTTGAGAGGTTTGAATGAGGGGGGGGCCCCTTCCCACCCCCCCCAGCAGTTTGGGGTTTGGTGCCTTGCTCAGGGGCACCTCGGCAGTGCCCAAGAGGTAAACTGGCACCTCTCCAGCTACCAGTTCACACTCAGTTTTTGGCCCATGTCGGGACTTGAACCGGTAACCCTCCGGTTCCCAAGCCAACTCCCTACAGACTGAGCTACTGCCGCCCCCAGGGTTTAATAAAATACTTATACACTTCACTATCACAATATGATGGTTTGCGATTCAGTATTGATTCTCAAAAATAATAACAACTTTTAATTAATAGTTAATATGCAAAGATTTGTGGCGGACAGTGGCTCAAATTGTGTTACGTTGAAACCCTGACCACTAGAAAGTAGGGTATGAATCACAAGTCTCATCACGATACGATATTATATCAATTCTTAAGACAACGATGCAATATTTGCTGTTATCACAAAGTCTGCCATGATGGGGATTTGATTCAATTCAGGGGCCTCTGATCAATATGAGACAATATCATATGACCATTTAATACAGTAATGTATATTCATATCAACTCACAAAAAGCATCTAAAATATGATTTGAGGATTTTATTACTGGCCTCTGTAGGAAGGAGGTGAACTGGGATGGAAATGATGGCACAGATGTGTCATGGGAATTTTAAAATTCAAGAGTATGCTAAAGATGATATGTATCAATTTTTTAATTTTGTTTCGATGATATTGAATCATTGATCTGAATGTTTCTATAAACTACAACAGCGTGAGAATGAAGGTGAATACGATGGAGCCTCGTCTTTACACAATGACAGTTTTCCTATAATTAGATTAGGAAAAAAATCTCAAGATATCACAATTTCTGAGTCATAAGCCCTGTATCATGATACGTATCATATCTCCTGATTCTTGCCAATACACCATTGTAGGCTACTTCCCATTAATTAAACTATCACATCATTTTTTTTTATATATAAAGGAAAATTATTATGACACAATCAGTAAGAATGACCATAATTATTAGAATAAAGTACCAATTTTTTCCTTTCAGGTTTGATTTTCTGACAACTTAGCCGGTGAACGTGGTGCTTTTCAATATCTCGCTCTCAGATTGGCCTCTGATTTATTCTGGAACAAACTGAGTTTTGAAGCTTGTAGAAACTTTAAAGGCGACGAAATGTTTACCATATTGTGAGTGATTATATACATAATCTCAAGGAAGTCTCTGCAAGTTGATTGTCAAGGTGTGGTGGAATAGATGAAAGCTAATGTCTGCAAAGTAGGAAATCAATCTACAAGCCTTTGTTTTGCATTAGAAAATGTTAAGCAGCAGCAATGTAAACTATGTGAGGACTGTACTTAATGGGCTGACATTAGATCATCTCCTTTATTTCAGAAAAAGTCACTTGCTGAGGCAAACTTTACCACATACCGTGATACTCATAATGTATGCTTTTCAGTGTATTGCCCTGCTGGCCAGTGTATAGGTAACCACAAAAATAATGGCTTTCTCATCTGCTCTTCCTTTCAATGTGGGTTTTCAGCTCTCTTTTTTCACCTACTCACATTTCCATTGTTCAGAAATGTAACACTCATAATACAAAAATCAGTCACTCTGGAAGATGATTGGATTTTTTTCCCACATAATATATTTTTTGAAGTTCTACTTAACTGGTGTATTATATCTGTGGTATCAGTTATAACAGCTGGTTTCTAGAGTCTAGAAAGAAGTGCATGAAATGAAAAAAAGAGAAAGGAAGTGTGTGCTTAGTTTCCTATATTGTCCCTCATGTTTGTGGGTCTGTGGTGTAGACACTCGCGTTGCGATGCCTTGTGACTTTTAGCACCAAGCGGCGCTAAATGGTCTTAGCTCAGTTGCATACAGAGTATATCAGCACTTTTTTAGTTTGTTTTTTGGTAGTAAACAGATTTGTAGGCACAGAAAAGAACAGAGCATTTTGAGCATGTGTTATCTTCTTTGCAAGGAATGTTCCCTTCATTATTGAGAGTATTTATCACCAGATGGAATGACATGTCACAACCGCAGCCTAGTTTGTGTTTGGGTCTGAGTCATAGTTAAAGCCTTTGGGTGAAAGTAAGTCTGGGTTGGACCAAACAGATGCATGATAGGTGAAGAAGAGAAGAAGTAACAGAGGGTTTATACATCTTTGCTGTTGTATGTGTACCAGCAGGTGTATATACGGACAACCTGATAGTTCCCTAAAAGTGAAGCAAAAACATCTTGGTTGCCCCCTGGTGGATGGCTGCAGTATAGGTCATAAACCCCGCCCCCTCCGTGTTAGCAGATGGGACACAAAATAAAAAGTCAAAGTACAGGTCAAATCAGTTTTTCCCAAATATGGTTTCTGTCATTTTATGTAGTTCTTATCACACTGATGTGTGTTCAAGCGTTCATTTTTCTGATAAGTTTGGTTTTAATTAACTATTTGATGTTTTAAAAAGGGGGTGAGACGTCATGATTGACAGCTGCTCTGAGTGAAGTAGTCGTGGCTGGAAGCTCGGGAATTGTACAAGAGGAGATGTAACTTTAATTTTCCATAACTGTCATTTGATCGTAGATGTAGTTATGGAGATATTATGGTTAGCTGTTACACTGCTCGGGCGTGTGCATGACCTCGATACCGAGGATCCACCGCCCCAATCACCACTGTGCAGACTCCAATTAACGCAACCAGGAGTTGCTATGATCTATGATGCGACAGCCTCCTGTAAAGCTGCCGTTTGTTGAGCTGAGGTATTGTGGTTTTCTCAGCAGTTGGAGCAAACCTCGAACTGTTCCCTCTCCTCCTCTCTGGCACACAAAACCCTCTATTTGGGGTTTGGATTCACAGCCCAGATATCCACAAAGCCTGTTAGCAGCTCTTCGAGGGACCCCCAGCCCTCACACACACTCACAGACCTCCCTATCGTGGAGATCCCCTGTCATGAACTTCATAACAACACCATAAGAGTGCGGTTTACAATTCTAGTATTTTAGTCATGATTGTGTTTACCCTGATACAAAGTTCCCCTCTTTGAGTGATGACGCGCCTGGTGGTCCAGGAAGTGAATCTATGGCAACTTCTTGTTTAGCTGGAAACGGTTAACAATCCTTTTTTTTTATTGTTTGTGTGTGTTTGTATATCTATTTTATGCCATGCCTTGAAGCGAAGTTCCCACAAGGTAGGTCCGGCAGACAGAGAGCCTGTATATCTGTGGGGAACACACACTGTCTCGACTTGTCTCCACACACACACACACACACACACACACACTCTCCCATAGAGTCTGACACTCAGGCATCAACCAAGGTCACTGTTAACACGCCCTGTCCTGTCTGACTGTGACCTGCTCCCTGTACAGTGGCTTGTCTCGCTGTCTTCTGCTCAACACTTTATATATGTGATGTAAGAAAAATGACATGGGAGGAATACTGAAAATGCTTTCATAAGAACTTTTATTAAAATTTTCATTGATAGGTAGTTATACAGATACTGGAGATATATGTATAGATGGAAATTTGAATATAGTGGAGTTGTGAAAGTAAACACGCTAATTCCATGTTAATGCCAATTCGTTTTATCGCCACTAATTTCTTTACCGCAACTTGCACTTTTTAGGTTGTAACAGGCTCAGATCTAAGGAATCCATTCGTACCAACCATGTCATACGAGCTTGTCACGAAGGAGGCTGAATAATGCTCCAAACCTACATTAAATATTGGCAAGGACAAACTGTCATGGCCATTTTCAAAGGGGTGCCTTGACCTCTGACCTCAAGATATGTGATGAAAATAGGTTCAATGGATACCCACAAGTCTCACCTTTACAAACATGCCCACTTTATGATAATCACATGCAGTTTGGGGCGAATCATAGTCAAGTCAGCACACTGACACTGACAGCTGTTGCTGCCTGTTGGGCTGCAGTTTGCCATGTTATGATTTGAGCATATTTTTTATGCTAAATGCAGTACCTGTGAGGGTTTCTGGACAATATTTGCTCATTGCTTTGTGTTGTTGATTGATTTTCAGTAATAGATATATCCATACATTTGCATAAAGCAGCATATTTTCCCACTGTCGTGTTGCTAAGAGTATTAAATACCTGACAAATCATCCTTTAATGTACATTTGAACAGATAAAAAATGTGCAGTTAATTTGCGATTAAAGACAATTTAACAATGAACAAGCATGCTATTAACTGGGATTGAATATTGTAATTGATTGACAGTCCTAATATGCACAAGTGCATATGTACACAGTTTTGTAGTGTTTGCAACAGAAAAAAAGCAGGTGATTTTAGAAAATGAGAACAGGATGTGATGTTGCTGCAGGCACAGCAGCACGTTACAGTCTTGTTATCTGCCATGTTACCATGGCGATAATGTTTACCCTCAACATTTCTCACCACATTCGGCACCACTTTGTACGCACCGACACTAGCGTACACCGTAACACACACCCTTCAATGCATGCTCACGGGCCGGCACATAGACTTTAAACAGCTGGACTTTCACATGTGCTTTTTAGCTTTTCTCTGGATTTCACATTCTTTTTTTTTTGTGAAGGCTGTGACTATCATTTTCCACCCGAGGTATTAACTGCCATCCCTCCTGTGCTGGAAATAATGTACCTTTGTGTCTGACGAGCGTCTCTGCTCTGATGTCCTGCTTTTCTTTCGAGTATGTCATCTATTACTTACCCACATGTGTGTGAGTGTGAGAGACTCAGCCTCAGATTGTTGTGTGGGTGAAAACTGGATGAAGTCCTTGAAATGTTCCCTCAGGACTATGATAGATCAGGCTTATGTTCAATCTGCACAGTTATGTGGCTGCAGTTTTTTCCCATGCATCTGTGTTCAGCAAGTTGACCAAATACAATCACAGGTTCATAAGGTGACTCTGTTATAGTTGACCCAATGAAACCACTTCGTATGTGTGGACAGGCCTCAGATCTCATGGAAAGAAGAAACAGATACGAGTACTTACACACACAGCGCACACACACCCCACATGCTGTCTAGCTGAGATAATCTCATCTCCATCTGCTTGCCTTGGATCTGCAATAGGCTGCTCCTGCTGCATTTCTGACTGCCTGCCTCGCCTCCCTGAGACAGAACTAGCTTAAAATAATCAACATTATCGACAGCAGAGGTACACCAGACTGGGCGGGCAATCAAAATCCAAATCCCTCCATTCTGCCACCAGTGCAGGCTGTTGTTTCTCTTTTTAAATGTTTGTTCTGGCCTACATACGGTATGGTTGTTTGTTCTGGCCTACATACGGCCAATGGCTGCTGCTGCTGCCCGACTTGGATTCTTCACCTGTGACCGTGCGTCCACGAGCTCTATGTTTATGTGTGTGCATGCATGAACACGCTGCATACGTGTTGTGACCCATATGTCTGTATTAATGAGGAGACTATGAGGCTTATTGAGGAGAGCGTGGCTCTGATGTACATGTTTGTGTGTGTGTTTTTGTTTTCTCTTCAGGCACGACAGCAAGCTCAGATGAGGCACCAGATGGCTTCTGACAGTAAGAGCGATTACTCCTCCTACCTGCAAAAGTTCAACCAGGAGCAGAATGAACATTACTTTACAGTCATCCCCAATATATTCCAGGTAAATATACAAGCATCACAACAACAGCATATGGCCTATTTCATCTGATTTGTTTAACAAACCGGCAATTTTTTGTAGATTATATACTTATTTACTTGAGTAAAAACATTAATACTATATTCTAAATAGAGATATTAATAAGTAACTGTTAAACCAGTACCCAGCATTAAGAATTTTAATCGTTTAAACTAGGGGTGGGACGAATACAAGAATAGTACTGCATCATACTGTGGTAGATTACATGTATAATATTGCATCATACTACTTGATAGATTAGAACTGTAGTACTGCATCATTCTACTGGGTAGATTACATGTATAATATTGCATCATACTACTTGGTAGATTAGAAGAGTAGTACTGCATCATACTACTGGGTAGATTACATGTATAATATTGCATCATACTACTTGGTAGATTAGAACTGTAGTACTGCATCATACTACTGGGTAGATTACATGTATAATATTGCATCATACTACTTGGTAGATTAGAAGTGTAGTACTGCATCATACTACTGGGTAGATTACATGTATAATATTACATCATACTACTGGGTAGATTAGAAGTGTAGTACTGCGTCATACTACTAGGTAGATTACATGTATAATATTACATCATACTACTGGGTAGATTAGAAGTGTATACTGCATCATACTACTGGGTAGATTACATTATAATATTGCATCATACTACTTGGTAGATTAGAAGTGTAGTACTGCATCATACTATATATTAAAAATATAATTTTTTCTTATTTTTCTGTTTAGTTTTGAAGTATAGTAGTGTATTATTCTACTGGGTAGATTACAAGTATAATTTTGCATCATTCTACTTGGTAGATTAGAAGTGTAGTACTGCATCATACTACCGAGGTAGATTAGAAGTATAATACTGTCTCATACTACTGTGTAGATTTGAAGTATAGTAGTGCATCATACTACTGGGTAGATTACAAGTATAATATTGCATCATACTACTGGGTAGATTAGAAGTATAATACTGTCTCATACTACTGGGTAGATAAGAAGTTCAGTACTGCATAATACTACAGAGTAGAGTATAAGTATAGTACTCCGTCATGTTACGTAAACAGACCATTTTTTTATGTAAAATTAGTAACTAGATCTGTGAAATAAATGTAGTGGAGAAAAAAGTACCATTCCCTCTGAAATGTAGGGAAGCAGAAGTATAAAGTAGTATAAAATGGAAATACTCAAGTAATAAAAGTATATCAAAATTGTACTGAAGTACAGTACTTCATACACTGCTTCTCATACATCAGATTTATGTAGGGCACCCTCCCAAATATGTTTGCCTCCACCCAGACAAACATATTGTTTGTGTTTATCATTTCAAAAGTCTGTGTGAAAATGGAGCCGAATGTGCCGACTGATTGAAAAGTTGGCCAGAATGGTGCATTCATGTGCAATCATTAGTTAACTCGTGAATTCAATGGTTTGCAGCCCTCCACCCACACTCCCCTCTGGGTCGATGACTAAAAATAAATTCTTAACATGTGGGGAACACGGAGGGTAACAAGCCGTCATTATGAAGAGTGCAGGTATTTAACACAAGCTGTTTTGTGTCTTACGTCTTCACAGCTTGTGAACTTGGAATCACAGTGTTAGTAGTTTGAAATCTTTTTTTCACTGAAAATAGGGTCAAACGTTTAAGAAGATGTAAAGTGCATAAAAGATTTCCCAGACGGTATGTCACATCTCTGATGCTCAATATCAAAAGACAGCTCTCTGAGACAGTTTCCAAACTCACAGTGTATCATTTTCAAGCCTTCCCTACTCTAGTTACACTTGTATTTACCTATGAATATGCCTGCTTTTTTTACGTAGAAACTTCAAGACATGGAGGAGAAAAGAATTGACAGGATAGGAATGTGCATGAGGACATTTGCGGATGTGGACCGCCAAGTGCTGCCCATCGTGGGGAAATGTTTAGACGGCATGACGAAAGCTGCCGAGTCCATCGAGCCCAAGACTGTGAGTATACAGAAATGAGATATATGTGCACACACACACACACACACACACGCCACCATATGGGACATATTACTCACTCAGCCCGTGTCAGTCAGTCACAGCCCACACACTACCGATTAGGCTTTCATTTAAGCAACAAGTGTGCTTCTTGGGGGGGCTTTTGAAAATAAAAACAGCCCACCTGTTAACAGCAAAGGGTTTGCTAAGTGGTGGCAGAGGAAGTATGACTGCAGGTCATTCACTTTAAAGGAATAGTTTGACATTTTGGGGAAGAAAAAGGGAGTTACATGAGAAGATGAATTCCACTCTTACGGTAAAGGGTGGCTGTAGCTTGGTGGGTCAGTCCCCGGCTCCTCCTGTCTGCATGTCAGAGTGTCCCTTGAGTGAGACATTGGTCCAATCCCAATGTCCGCACTCACTCACAGACTCACAGACTTTGAGGCACATTCTCACCATGGGGGTTTTAGGGTTGTCCTACTTTCAAGTCGCAGACATTTTGAGCCGTTTATGAACACCTCATAAGTCCACATTTCTGCCATCCAGGCATATTTGAATTTACATGGAAACATGTTTTTTGAATCATGCCCTTGCAGCCTCGCATACTCAACCATTTACCAGATGATGTCAGTCAAGTCCCTGTTGGTTCAGGGCTGAGGGCCTCAGGGGGGACACTGGGACTGGGCCACTGAACCCCAAATTTCTCCCTGGGTGCTTCACAGCTGCCAACTGCTGACAAATATGCTAAAGTTTAGGTTTCACTTTTTTTTAAGGACCTGGTTAGCTTAGCTTAGTTTAATCAGGGGGAAACAGCCAGCCTGACTGTCCAAAGGTAACAAAATCAGCCTGTAGCCTTATATAATGGACAGACAGTTATTAATATTCATATCTAACTCTATATAAGGCAGATGAGGTTATTTCCCTGAACAGTTTCTTTAACACCTGTACATGTTCTGGAAATAGGAGGAAGTTGAGTCACTGTGCTTCCTGTAGTCTAAACTTGCTATTGATGAGCTCCTTTCTGTTTTTCTGTATGAAGCTACAGCTGTTAGCTTACATTCTCTCCCATGGCTTGTTATTATTCTGATATTGAAATAGAAGGCAGCATTTGCCTACGCTGACGAGAAAATAAGCAGTGTGATATAGTGAGATGTCACATGTTGGCAAGACAAGACTATCCTCAGGGATCGCACAGTATGTGTGTGTGTGTGTGTGTGCGTCTAGCTGTTTGCGTGGCCCAGCTCCAGGGAGATGACTTCAACAGTCTGTGACAGTAAACAACGATGGCGAATCACACATAACACGCTCCCTCCCCATCTTTGTCTCTCTTCCTTTCGTGGTCTTCTCTCATGTAGTGTGAGTGTACAATCGTTGACCTCTGATCCCGACCTCCAACCAGACCCTCTGCCCTTATCGGTTCATTTAGGCTGATGCACACACTGCATTTGATTAATGTCCTTCTTCCTGTTGTCTGATGAGCCTGGCTGTGTCCCCGACCTCGGTGTCTTTGTCATAACTCCTGCCTGACAGATTTAGGTCTTTTCCTCTTCCTTCTGTGGCCCACAAACTGGATCTCCACAGTCTCTTTCCATCTCCTTTCATGATTAACTGTGATAGACAAAAACTACAATAAACAAGAGAGTCACAGGCCCACTGTTGTGTTACATCTTATCTCCTTACTTGCTGATTAGCTGGACAATCTAAACAATCGGAGATCCCCTGGACCTATTTAGTCTTTGCTTTGCATTTTATGAGTTTTTATAAGCAAGTGTGTGCAATGCCAGATGAGAAACCCCAACATACTGACTGTATGTGGACAGAAACACATCGCACATCTGTACTTGATGTACAGAGAGGTATTTTTACTTTACATACATGCAAGTATAACAGAAATGCATCTGAAAATAATGATATTTCAGCACAAAAGCACCATTGCTGCCTTATAGAAACAGGGATTTTAGTGGTCTCTTTGGTATTCAAATAAAACTGCATCAAGGCTGTCGCTGTTTTCTCCCCCACTAGGACTCGAAGCAGGTGGTGGAGTCCTACAAGTCTGGGTTCGAGCCCCCGGGAGATGTGGAGTTTGAGGATTACGGCCAGGCCATGAAGAGGACGGCGTCTGACACCAGCCTGTCCAACTCCAGAGATGCCAAGGAGAAGCCCGCTGGCAAGAGCAAGGGCAAACTGTGGCCTTTCATTAAGAACAAGAACAAGGTAACACATGAATGCGCACTCAACACGGAGCCACATTTACACTCGAATGTACAGCAGAGTCTCACTGGTTTTAGGGCATTTCAAGATTTCCCTCACTTGGAGGTCACGTTGGAGAGATTTGTGTGGAGTGTGATTCTGTCTCATAATAGAAATATACGGTATGTGTTCAATGTCACATTTGTAGTATCTGTCTAGTGTTGGTATTTAATTTAGTTGAATTTTTTGTGTAGATTCTTTGACTTGCGTTGAAATGTGTTGCTAGTTCATGTTAGTATTGCCATTTTTGTTGTTATTATTTGCTGCCCGTTTCCTCCTCCCTGGCAATTCACCCACACCGATTTTGGAAAACTCCCTCCTGTAACACACACTAATGCATTTCTACTGGCATCCTGTGGTCGGACTCAACTGGCAGATATTAATTTGATCTGAAATAACAGTTTCCCTTCTTTAACTGGTGATCAGCTCTTGAGTCCTTCAGTTTCCTACTCCTGAACGGCATAACTGATCTCTGACCTGACTTATGGGCTGGTGGCACTGCCGGTATTGAGTTAGAGCAGAGCTCGAGTGAGTAACTGGGTGTGTGTGTGTGGGAGAGAAAGGCTGGAAGCAAGTGTGCGCAATGCCAGATGAGAAACTCCAACGTACTGACTGTATGTGGACAGAAACACATCGCTCATCTGTCCTTGATGTACTCAGGATTACAGACAGCCATACAGAGAGGTATTTCTACTTTACATGCATGCAAGCATAACAGAAATACATCTGCAAATAATGATATTTCAGTACAAAAGCACCTTTGCTGCCTTATATAAACAGGGTTTTTAGTGGTTTCTTTGTTTTTGAAAGAAGGGTTTCTGACTCACGTGCCCATGCATGCACACTATGCGGTAACTTCATCTCTGCTTTATTCTGAAACTCTATAACTACTTGATGCAGTTATGCAGTCAGATGGTTTGGGACAGCGATAAGCAATTAGATTTCACTTCAAATTCAGCTGCTGATATCCTTGGGGTGGGGATGTGGTGAATTCCTCATCCCAGCTGGCATGTGATGAGGTTTGGAAGGACAAAAAAATAAAATAAAAAGGATTTCTAAAACAGGAGCCTGCATGCGCTTTGACTGGAACTCTTTGCTTTGTTGCAGCCGCTTGCTTTAACACATTTTATGCTTCCTACTCACTCTGGTTGTTTTCTTCTCTTTAACTGTTTTTTATGTTTTATGTGTTTTACGTACATCGTAACTGATACACTTGGTTCGACGGTTGTCTTTTAATTTCTGTTCTGTTGTGTGTTTATTTTTTAATATTTGTAGGAGGCTTATTTATTTCGTTTTGTGTTCCCTCCTCCTTTTCCTCTTTTGTCTTTTTTCATTGGATTCTTGCCCCCTATCTTCTTCTTCTTCCACGTTTTTCCTCCTCTTCCTCTCCGTCACGGCTCCCTTCTCTTACTGGTAGCTTATGTCCCTGTTAACGTCCCCCCACCAGCCCCCACCTGCCCCCCCAGCCTCATCCCCGCCCTCACCCTCTGCTGTTCCCAACGACCCCCAGTCTCCCAAGCAGCACAAGGAGCCCCTCTCCCACCGCCTCAACGACTTCATGACCTCCAAACCCAAAATGCACTGCCTCCGGAGCCTGAGGCGAGGGGTAAGTGTGTGTGTCCAGCAAGCTCTGTGCATGTACGTCCTACACCTGTACCTGAGCTCCGTACCTGCTGCACTGTATGGGTGAAGGAATACAAAGGTACAATCATTTCCATCTGTTTAGAAGGTCATAATGCCTACATGGTATCATCATATAGCAGGTCACTGAACTGTTACCAATAACTGAGTGCATCTATATGTAGGCAATGTGACCCCAATCAGAAAACAGTGCTCACATTACAGCTTTCATGTTCACCTTTTTCTGGGCAGGCTTCAAAATTGGTGCTGTTGTTACAAAAGTGGTATAATGTGTGAAGGCTGTTAAACAGGCATTGTCAGTCAATATAAGCACCATAGGTGTGGGTCAGTAGGGGCCTACTATGCCCACTACATCATAAAATTGAAAGCAAAACCTAAAAACAACACATTCTAACGTAAAACTGAATGAAATATAACAGTTTGAAAACAAACTGAAAGGCTTTTTTAGGTTTAGGCAACACAAGCACTTAGTAAAGTTTAGGGAAAAACATTGTGTTTTGGCTGGGGCTGTCAATTGATTAAAATATTTCAGTGCAATTGATTGCACATGATTGTCCATAGGTAATCACGATTAATCGCAAACAATCTCACAAATGTATGGACACATAATAAATATGCTCAAATCATAACATGGCAAACTGCAACCCGAGAGGCAACAACAACTGTCAGTGTCAGTGTGCTGACTTGACTACGACTTGGCCCAAACTGCATGTGATTATCATAAAGTGGGCATGTCATTCATATCTTGAGGTCAGAGGTCAAGGTACCCCTTTGAAAATGTCCATGCTAGTGTTTCCTCACCAAACGTTTGGAGCATTATTCTTCTCGACAAGCTACTATGACATGGTACCAATGGACTCCTTGGATTTTCTAGTTTCATATGATGCCAGTATCTTCACTCTAGCTTTAAAACTGAGCTGCTACAACTTCGCGTGAAAGAAATTTGTGGTGTTAAAACAAATTTGCGTTATTTAGGTTATCACGTTAACTTGAGAGCCATAGCTTTGAACTTTGACCCTATTGCTCTTATATCCACTGCACAGAGGATTGTGGGTCAAAATAGCCAGAAAAGCGTACTGCTTTGCAATGCGATGTAGTAAGGCATCCTAGGATTTTTGGTATATAGTACTATATATAGGTACATAATAAATAGTAATATTTCAGTGACAGCCCATGTGAATAGATAACAAAACCTACTGACCTACATCTACGGGGCTTATAGTGACCGATAATGCCTATTTAATAGCCTGACAACAGTCTAATCGCCTAGAAAAGTAGCAGACAGCACAACAGGCCTTTCACCTTTACTCATACAGTGCTCAGCCTATTTGCTTCTCTAGCATGCTTCTGTAGCGCATAATGATGAATCCATGGTACTTGTCTGACTCACCGGCATTCTCTCCATCTTGTCCCTCTTCATATTAACTCACTTGTGCTCACAATTACAGTCTCTCCGTCCCCCCCCCCCCCCCCCCACTTTGACAGAAATGAGCAAGACATTTGAGCAGTCTTGGCTGTAGCATGGAGACTGCAGTAGCTCCCTGCACACTTCTCTGCAGTCTCTGCTGGAGGCAGATTGTTTTGCTTTTTTTTTTTTTTTTTGCATATAAAGGAAAAGAAGAGGGTTAAACCTCATAGTATGAACAAAGTGATGGGTCATGGGTATGGCAGCAGGCTGATTGAGTCACCCACCCTTTGAGGAGGGAGAGTAATTTTAGAAGGCTTCCTGGAGGGTGGCTTTATCAGCACCAGCTCGGTGGGTGCTGTTGGGTGTCATCACCAGTTCCCGATCTAAAGTCCAGTGTGTGCTGTAATGGAATCCCTGGGCCGGGGCAGGTCATAGCACGCCTTCCCGTAACGCTCTTCACCCTCCAGCTCTCCCTGACCTCAGGAACTGGGCGGCAACTCACACGTTCCTTCCGCACCCTTAACCATAAATATAGTTTTTGTTTACGCTCATATTTTGAAAGGGCAACAGTTGCTCAAAGTAAAAACATTCGTATGAATCGGTGCTAACGTGACGTCTGAAAAGAACAATACGGTGCAACGCTGCAGTGTGTGCAAGCATATCGTAGAGGAAACGACTGAAGGTCGGCAGAGAAAAAGGGAAGTGTGTATTTTTTCTAGCGGCAGGCAGATTTATCAGGAAGTGCACGTTTCTGAAAGCGGAAGTGCTGAAACAGCTCTCGAGAAGAGTGATAAAAAAGAATTCAATCAGATGCATTGTTTGTCGACTATACACAGATTAAAAAGATTGAAGATTGACCTTACTGTAACATTTTATAGCAAAGGGAAAAGGTCCATGAGAGGTTAGAAACTGTAACTGTATCAGAGTAGAAAGCCTTTTAGAGAAGTTAAATGAACCTCCTTTCCATATCTCATGACAACACATTTAATTAAGTTGTTCACCCTTTCATGTCTCATGGCAGCAACCTGTTTATGTTTTTCATGTATATAGATGTTTAATGTAGAGTACATTTTTACAGTATAATTTCTTTCTTTTTGTAATAAATCTACCATATGTTATAGGTAACTAAAAGGCAGCAGGCAGTGCATGGTTATTCCAACTCCTTCACAAACAGGGCTGCATCCGCCTGGCCATACCAGGCTGACTAGCAACACTTAATCACCAGTACTACATCTATCTAAGTATAATTTTGAGGTTATTTTTAACAGGGTATCTGCAGGTCTTAAAAAGCCTCGTGCCCCCTCCCCGCAAAAAAAAGGCCATAGAAGGTTTTAAAAAGTCTTAATTTTCATTTACCAGAGTGTTAAGTATGTTCTTTTACCTGCCATAGGCAGTAATGCTACTTAGAAAATGTTTCTGTATTTAATTGCATGCTGTCGGGAGACATTTCATCGCTCATCGTCTCATGATTTGACAATGTTAACAAAAACTTTAAAGGTGCAGTGTGTATTATCTGGCAGCATCTAATGGTGAAGTTGCAGATTGCCATGTGCCAGGCATGTAGGAGAAAATGCAAAAACTTGAAAATGAGAATGGCCCTATCTAGAGCCAACGTTTGGTTTGGCCATTCTCGGCTACTATAAAAACATGGCAGTCAGCTCAACAGCTCATTCTAAGGTAACAAAAACACAACAATTTTTATTTTCAGGTGATTATACACTAAAGAAAACATACTTGTTAATATCAGATTTCATTTCCGCCAATTGATCCCCCTAAATTTTACACACTGGCCTTTTAAATTAATTAAACTAATTAATCATTTCTAATTGGTTTATCAATTTTTTTTGTCACTTAGTGAGATCTAGGTCCTTTTTGATAAATTCATCATCAGGAGTTATTATGTCCTGCTGGGAAGTACTGAATATTGTAATGTAAATACACAACAATAAAAATTTGAGGCCACAACTGTGAAATGTTGTAGATTTGTGACATCACAAATGGACCGAAATCCTGACAGCTTGTTTCAGAGCAGCGGTTTCTGAATATGGGCTGTGTGTTTCTCTGTGGATTGAGCGTTTCATTACTTTCACAGTATTTATATAGCACTTAAACCTGCTTTATAATGCACGAAAAGACATGAAATTTAAATTTTACAATATGGAACCTTTAAACAAGCTTAATGACATCTGGTTGCAAATTCTGTTGCGGAGGATTGTGAAAAGTTAAAATAGTTTAACTTTGGACGGCAATACCATCTACCATTACCATTGGCGGTGGTCTCTGCTAGCTTCATCTTATTTTACCTTCCTGCGCTCGTCCACTAAAATGATATCCGGTTTACTTTCTGCCTGATTCCGTATGAATGTAGCATTAAACTTCACTTCCTGCAGAAACCCTGTTTAAAAATGTATATACTCTGTGGTTACAGTCGCACGTAAATCAAGAAAAAACATCTATTTTACTCCTCTCCCACCCTCTGCAAGGGGAACATAGTATTACATTAGAGATTAGCGTAGTTGTGCCAGTGGAGGTGGGGAGTTGTGCCTCTCTGCACAGTGGAGGGATGTCTATCCCTGCAGGACAGCCATTGTGTGTTGCATATTAGCTGCCTAATCCATCCACAGTAACAGAAGACAAAGACACAGCGGACATGTTTTGGGAGTTATTAAATTAATACGGTATACAGTATAAGATCTTTAAGACGTCAGTGCTGTTTTCTGAGCTCTCATTGACAAAGCTGTGTTCTCTCTGACGACCACCTCAGCAGCAATCCCCACGCTCGCTCATTTGTCACAAAGAACTTATGAAGAGGACTCTGGGTCGACCCACATATGCTTTCGAAGCCAGGCAATATGTTGTAAGTGTGTGATGGGCCTCAGGGAGTACCAGCGGTGTGTGTGTGTGTGTGTGTGTGTGTCAGGTAGTTGGAAGAAAGTGAGAATGAATATTGGATGTGTGTGTGATTAGTGGAAGCCATGTACAACACATGCTGTAGCCTCATTAATAATAATTTATTTTGTGACCCACTCGGTCGTCACAGTTAATGGGGTAAAAATATCCTCACAAAGGGAGGCTGGTGTCTGTGCTTGGCTCAGTATTCATCACATGGCTCTGAGGAGAGTAGAAAGATGATGACTTCATCCCACATCACATGGATCAGCTTGGGGTTTCTTGTCGCTCGCTGTTGTCCTGCAGCTGTTTCAGGGATTTCCCCTCCACTGAGCTTCTACAAGGGGTCAATTCACAAAGTGTCACAAGCACCAGAGGATGTGGGAGATTATGGGGCGGGAGGATGCTATTCCTCATCCCCTCCTCGCCATTTAAATCTCACTGTTAGACGGGTGTGACATTAGGCAAGGTGCTGGTCACACTTTGGATCTGGGTTCAGCCTACAGTACCCAGAATTCACCCCTCCAGAGCTTTCTTTGTGCTGGTGTGCCATACTGCAGCAGTGTTATCTGTGTATAAGGACATAATATACCTGTATATCTGTGTCTGTCTGGGTGGTTGGAAAGAGTTCAGGTAGATCTGTAGACTGTATTTATCAAACTTAAAATAAACCCACTTAAAAAAGAGCCAATTTAGGAGTAAAGTAAAGTGCAGCTCTCATGTGATTGCATGATTTATCACATGTATTTACCCACCCTGCATCTGCCCCAGTGTTCAAGCCTCAATCCTTTTACTCTGATAATTTCTTCCACAAAAGCATGTGATTTAAATTTTTAAAAATTTCTTTGTGTGAAGGTCCTTTGGTCCTCTGCTATTAAAACATGCAAAATAAACAACAATCTAATATATTTATAAGATTGAAATGGAAACAAAAAGAAAATCAAACTGGAGGATATTAAAATCAAATGCAAGTAATAATTTAAACTACCGTCATTTTATACATGTAGTGTTATTTTTTTTAGAGCTGCTACGAGTAATTGATTAGTTGTCAACTATTAAATTAATTAACTTTTTTGATAGCTGATTAATAGGTTTGAGTAACTTTCCATTCCAGCTGCTTAAATGTGAATATTTTCCAGTTTCTTTCATCCTCTATGACAGTTTACTGAATATCTTTGAGCTGTGGACAAAACATGACATTTGAGGATCTTAGGCTTTGAGAAACTCTGATCGGCATTTTTTTACCATTTCCTGACATTTTATAGCCCAAACAACCAATTGAATAGTCTAGAAATATAACCGACAGACTAACAGACCTGTAGTCATTATGACCAATGATATTTTTTCTTAGTCACTCAGAAATACATCTCAGAAGCTTGAGTCCGCCTCTTAAATTGAAGAGCATTTTTACATTGTAAGGAATATGATAATACAAATAAACATAGTTAAGTCCCAAATTTCCAGATTTTATGCCAAGACTTAAATTAAAGAGTGTGAATTTCTCTTATATCCAGGTTCAACAGTAATACAGTCCATATCTGGCCCACTAGAAACAGAAAGGCCCAACCTAGATGTTAACCTCGAGGTTATGAAGCATTTTTATTACTTCTTCTTCACCCTCAGTGATATAAATGTAGAAGTGTAAATTAGATGTTTTCTTTATATACTGTAAGTGCAGCTTCACACACAGCAAATGTAAGAATACCAAAGCGTTGGGGAGGCGAGAGGGAGGATCACAAGGCGTCATAGTGACGACCGTAACAGGTCATTCCAGGTGGATGACTTGATTAGTGGACTAAAGTGAGTAGTGCACCAGCCTGTGAGCCTCTAACAGGATTACAAGTCATCTGCTCCAGCTATACCAGCCAAGGGCTGTAAACCTGCTCTCTACTCTCTTCTTTGTATTCAAAACCAGAAATCACTCAGCAAATAAGCAGTTTTACAGCTGTTTCCCTTCCTTTATACTCTACTTGCCTTTTAGTTCATGATTACTGATATTTGTGTTTTCATCTGAGATTGATCTAGACCTGGATATGTGTAGATTTGCCTTCGTAACAAGTTAGTTTGTTTTTTAAAGTGACTCTCCAGCTTCTGTGTTCAGTATCTGCCTCCATGTCAACGTATGGATCTGCTGGTGTGTTTTTGCTTTTGGCGCCCTCTGCTGTCGAGTGTGTGTCATTGTAACAACAGCAGAGAGGGGGATCAAGAAGTAAAGGGTACATCCGTCCCTGTCGCTGTCACCATCCTTCTACTTCTTTCTCTCCATTTATTTTCATCTGTCTTCCCTTAACTTGTTCCCCACTCTTTACCTCATGCTTGTGCAGCGTAGGTTGGCCTTTTTGCCAACTTATTTCTCATTAATCCATTATATTAGAAATGCTAAACTTCACCACATTAGAAAAGAGTGGAGTGGTTTATAGCTGAAACTGTTGCTCTGAGAGCTTTTTTATGACACAACTAGCATATAAATCAGCCTTTAAGCGCTTTACCCTCTTTTCCTTAAATGGTGAAGTTTGGCAAAGCATTAAATACATGTAAACAATTTTTATTTAAAGCAAAATGAAACAAATGGCCGTAATATTCTCCTGATGTTGACTGTTGTCTTTTTCTCTCTCCTGCTCCTCGCCATTTTTCTCTCCTCTTCCCCCCATGAAGCTTTCTCTGAAGCTGGTAAGCATGACCGTGTAATCTCACGACCGTAGCGGCATGACCATAGCACGCATGTCACGTCCTCCCAATAACAAATTATTAATAACGATTTGTACGCCGTTACGTTTTTGTTGTGCTCTGTTCTATTTTATTTTTGGATTTAAGTTAATAATTTAATCTTTGCTGTGACTCAACGATGGCACCTCAGACTCATGTCGCTGTCTCATTTCTATGTTATTTTTTTGTTGTTTTTTTTTTTTTTTTTTTTTTTGGTGTTGTGGTTGTGTTCTCGTCATGTCTCTCCCAAACTGTGTCTGTGTGGTCTCTGTGGTGCAGATCACACTCAATTCCCACGTCCGGAATCTCATTGAGGTGATCAGATTTACTCTATGTTTACCTTCTGTCTCTTAGTCTGTCTGGTAGTCCTTCTTGTCTCGACAAATCGTATGTCCTTGTAACAAACGCTAATCTGATCCTATGTGGTAGTTGCTCACTCACGTCCTTACACTGCATGCTGATATCATTATGTTCATAGAGTGCTGTTCTGTAAAACTAACAATGTAAGAGAACTGTATGATGGCAGAATATCAACCATTCATTAATACTGTATTTTCCTCAGATATAAACTTATTCAATTTCCTGCTGACACTTAAATGAGAAGGTTGATGCCACTAGCTTAGCATTAAGACTGGAATCAGGTGGGAACCGCTAGCCTGGATCAATCCAAAAAGGTGTAAAAATGTTCCTCCCAGATCCTCTAAAACTCACAAAATAACATGGTTGTTACTATTCTATACTAATATGCTATTTAGTACCCTAAAACAGTATCAAGGTTTTTAGTGTCTGAAACCTTAGCACAGAACCGTCGCATATGAATTGCATACTATTTCTTGTGAAACATTACAGTATGCAAACACTGGACACTAGTGCAGCGTAAATATCCCACAATGCAATGCGGTAGCGACGACAATAAGAGACGTTACAAGGCGCTGTTAAACGAATGACGATTTCACTTTGCTAGGCGTAATACGGTTTTAAAATTTAATAAATCAAATTTAATATTTAAAATAATACGGTTTGTTCAGGCTTTGATTCTCACAAATCATCATTTGGTCACATGAGGTTGGTATAGGTTACTATGGTTACACGTCTCTCAGGACGCGATGAAGTAAATCACTGCTCAGTGCGTCTGAAAAGATACATACTACTCTTTATTCACACAAAAGTATGCTGAACGATCGAACACATACCGGGTATATACTGCATGGTATGCGATTTCGGGCATAGCCTGTGTTATATTTTGGTACCTTGTACAGAATGCTCCATTTATAGTAGAGCCCTATATTACAATGTGTAATATAATTTCAACAATGGAATGAAAAAGTAGTGTCCAAGGCATGTACACTAATTTCTTTTGTTAATTTAACAGTCCCATAAAGCAATGCGTCATGATTTCAAAGATGCAGAAAAAAAAGACCACTGTGTTACTCTACACCCGTCAGTGATGATGCCTGCGGTAGGGATGTAAATTAGGATTCTGGTTAATTTACACTCCCACAGCATCTTTGCATGTTTACATCTTGAATTTTTACACTGATGCTCATCAACATACTCTGCCCCTATCAAACAAGTGAACAAAAATTGTGATAAATAATAAGTGCACCTTCGGCCAGACCAAGGCTAGCTATTTCCCCCCACTTCCAGTCTTTATGCTAAGCTAAGCTAACCACCAGCTGACTTTATATTTAGCATACAGACATTAGATTGTGTCTCAGCAAGAAAACAATTAAGCATTTTTTTCCAAAATATTGATCTAATCTTTTATTTTTCTTGATTTTTTTGATTTCAGTATGTTTTATAAATTTATTCCTGGTTCCATACAGAACAATTAGTGATTTCTCATCCATCCTAAATATATCATACTAACAATAAATGATGTAATGTCTGCCCGTAGTTAGTGTCAGCTGTCTTGGGGCACATAGAGAATGTAAACACTAACACATGACTTGTGTAACCCAACGTATCACTCAGAGAGCAGCATGTCTCTGCATGACGACTGACATGATCTTTGTTGTGTTGCATGCCCGGGGTAAGTGTTGCGTGCCGATACAGGGAGAAAGGGTAAGGTTACCATGGTAACCTAGCTGCTTGTGTTTGACCTGGCTCATGTGACGGTGAAGTCTGTAGCTCCAGCAGTTCTATATCTTGTGGTGCCCTGCTGTGACCCATCTCAATGAGATCCAATCAGGCCCTGACCTATTCAGTCAGCGCATGTGTCTCTTCATTGACAGGACTGAAGCAGTAGTGCAACAACACAGTTTAATTTATTCACCCAAAAACTCAATAACAGACCCTATGGAGCCTATACACATTCAGTATTAAGTAGATAAATAAGACAAATTATTACAACTCAACAAATGATTATGTTAATGTCCTTGAACCATTATTACTTCTATTAAAGCAGAGTAAATTTTTATTTTTAGCAATTTTTTAGCAGCGATGGCAGTGTCGGTCAGTTGACTGCTTTGGTACAGACTGAAATTTATTTGTAAGATATAAATATGGAAAATAAATAATAGGAAATTGGCTGAAATGGAAACAAAGGGAAAGGATGTTCAAATCAAATGTAAGTAATAGGTTAAACTATCCTAATCTTATACATGTAGTGTTATTCATTTAGAGCTGCAAGAATTAATTGATTAGTTGTCAACTATTAAATTAATTGTTAACTATTTTTAGAATTGATTAATAGGTTTGAGTAATTAATAAGAAAAAAAAAGTCAAAATTCTCTGATTCCAGCTACTTAAATATGAATAATTTCCAGTTCATCTTCTATGGCAGTTTACTGAATATCTTATCAAAACAAGAGATTTGAGGATGTTATCTTGGGCTTTGGGAAACAAAATGATTTTTCACCATTTTCTGACATTTCATAGACAAATAGAATATTCTGGAAATATTATTATTATTATTATTATTATTATCATATAATAGGGCTGCAACTAATGCTATTTTTATTGTCGAGTAATCTGTTGATTATTTTATCAGTTAATACTTTTTTGGTTTGTAAAATGTCACAAAATGATGAAAAATGTCAATCAGTGATTCCCAAAGCCCACGATGACATCCTCAAATGTTTCAAAGATATTCAGTTTACTTTCATAACGGAGTAAAGAAAGCAGGAAATATTCACATTTAAGAAGCCGCAATTGGAGAATTTATTTTTTTATATTTATATTTTTAAATAATTATAGATTATTTGATTATCAAACTAGTTGGTTGCATGTAATTCACATAATAGTTGACAGCTAATTGATTAATCATTTCAGCTCTAAATAAAAGTAATACATTTTATTTGTATAGTGTTTTAAAAAGGTGCTCTGAGGCACTTTGAGCAGTAGTTGTGTCTGAATGTGATTGGTTGAAAGGGCTGAAAGTGACATTATGAAATAAAAGGTGACATTACATAAAGGGTCATTTTGAAAGAAAATGGAAAACAAAAAAATTATGAAACAAAAACAGACTTTTGAGAAAGGCCATTTTGAAATAATAAAATATATTATAAAATAAATTTAATATGATGAAATGCAAATGAACTCATTTGATGTAAGAAATACAGTTGATATTAATCAGTTGAATTTTCATTTTATATTTTACTGAATTTTTCCATATGATTATTTATTCATAATCCATACTGACCAGCTAAGTAAATCCAGTTTGAGAGCAATGCACTGATACAGTATGTCCACAGAAAGTTCTTCGAGGCTGCCGAGCAGGATGACTCACCAGTTCAGTGGACAGACTGGAAACCTTCTCATCAGGAAATATGACCTATTTCCAGCCAAAAAACCTCTCACTCACACAACCTCCTTTTAACAACACACAGTCCCGTCAGAGAGCAACCCCATTAGCCCGCTCACTCTGAAACACTATATGAGCAATAATAGGATGGGACTAATACTTCATTACATTTCCAATACATCTACAGAGAGACGTGGCGGCTGAATAGGTGAAAGGCCTCGAGTCTATACACAGACTGACAAGCAGTGAGTGTGTGTTAGAGAGCGGCTGCAGTATCTCCCTCAGGTGAATTATGTGATTACAACATAACAAGAGCTCCATTTGTGGAGCAGTTTTTATCCCTGTTTGGCTCACAGGGTTTACAGCAAAGGGAGGTACTGCAGCTAGCTAGAAAAGATCCTTGTCAAAACGGCAACACAACAAATAATGACATGTGAATGTTACTTTTCTTCATCTTATTTCTCTTTCCCATTTTTTTTTTCTGCTTTCTACTTTCTTCATCCCTTTTGTTCTCTCAGGGCTCTGGACCAGAGGACTTCAGCCACCTGCCACCAGAGCAGAGGAGGAAGAAGCTGCAGGGCAAGATAGATGAACTGAATAAAGACATTCAAAAAGAGATGGACCAGAGGTATCTTTAAATTTTGTATTAAGGAGCTTTTCCCTCCCATCTGTGCAACAAAGACTGACTTTAGTAATTTGCTCTCCCAGGGATGCGCTAACTAAGATGAAAGACGTTTACGTGAAGAACCCTCAGATGGGAGACCCAGCCAGCGTCGACCCGCGGCTATCAGAAATAGCCCAGAACATCGAGAAGCTCCAGTATGAAACGCAGAAATTTGAGGTTAGTTCGGTGCCAGTCTGAGCTCTCATGTCCGTGTGAGTTAGTGTTGGCGAAGCTATCTTGTTTGGTTTATCTGAGACAGTAAATAATGAGGAGTTCACACACACATCTCCGGCTGGGGTCCTTCCAAATAAAGTTTGCCGCTCGTCCATATTAGGAGAAGATGTGATGCAGCTGGAGGGGCTGGCTGCAGCTCTGTGCAGGGAGAGGGGAGTCCCAGAACAATGACCTGGTTTAACCTCGTAAATAAATGGCAAAGAGAGTGTAAGGCGGCGGTTTTGCTGCCAAATTTAAAGGCCATCTGATTCACGGATACAAAATATTTCCACACAACTGCTTGAAATAAAGTTCAAGTCATCGTGTAAGAAAAAAGCTGTAGCCAACGCATACATAATGATTGTGTGTGTTTCAGGGCTGGTTAGCAGAGGTGGAGGAGAGGATGCCATCCAAGAGTGATACACACCGGAGAAGTCTCTATGAGACCCAGAACAACACAACAGTGAGCAACAACTGTGCGCAGGACAGAGAGAGGTATGGTATACTCTGACTAACACCATTTCAGTGTGAAACCATCCCAGAGTTGTTGCACACCTTATTTCTTCGGAGGAAAACTATGAATGTTTTCACAGTATATTTACTGTGTGTGTGTTGGCCCTTGAGCAGCCCGGATGGCAGCTACACAGAGGAGCAGAATTCAGAGACTCAGGTCAAAGCCAACATCAACCCCGTCCCCCCGACCTCCACCACGCCGGAGTTTGACGACGAGTTTGACGATGAGGAGACCCTGCCCACCATCGGCACCTGCAAAGCCTTATACCCATTCGAAGGTAACAAGAAGAACTGAATACTAATATTTAAGAGTGCTTACTTTATTTCTATGGATGCAGGGTGGAGGAATATGCTTCCTCCCAAGGAGGAGGAGTAGGGGTGTGACCGTTATGGGGGGATGGTAAAGGAGGAAAGTGGATGGAAATTTAGTCATTTCCCTGGTACACTATTTTCAAAATGGGCTGCACGGTGGTGCAGTGGTTAGCACTCTCGCCTCACAGCAAGAGGGTTGCAGGTTCGAATCCGGCTTGGGACTCTTCTCTGTGGAGTTTGCATGTTCTCCCCTTGTAAGCGTGGGTTTTCGCCGGGTACTCCGGCTTCCTCCCACAGTCCAAAGACATGCAATTTAGGTTAATTGATGACTCTAAATTGCCCGTAGGTGTGGATGTGAGTGTGAATGGTTGTCTGACTATATGTTGTCTGTCTCTATGTGCCCTGCGATGGACTGGCGACCTGTCCAGGGTGAACCCCGCCTTCGCCCAATGCCAGTGGGTTGACGATGGATGGATGGATGAACTATTTTCAAAATCAAATTTGGCAAATTCTCAAAGGCTGTTGACTACAGCACTGTGTGCAAATCAGAGGTGGTAAAGAGCCCTGATCAATCTGAAAGATGATAAATACTGGTGGCTTTCCCCGGAAAGATGTGTTGACTTGAAAGTGTGGAACTCTCCAGAAAAAAATGGATCTGAATTAAAGTTGGAGATTCTCTCTCCTCTCTCTCTCTATGAGAAGATAAGGACATCATCATTATATTTATTCTTAGACTTATTTTATTGGTATATTTTCATTATAAAAAAGTCATCTTGACATGTAGATATACTGTATATAATCAATTTGTTATAATCAACCCCCTCCTTCAGCCTCGCACTTCTACATTTTGTCACACACATCACAATAATGTGTTAATTAGAAAAAATAAAAATAATAAGATACATAAAAAATACAAAATATAAATAATAATAATAAATAAATGGATTAAAAATATAAAGGTAATAATAAATAAATAAAATTAACACAATAAAAGGCAAAATATAAAAAATGATAATAGATAACAAAAATAAATAAAAAATGTAAAAAATAATTTTCATTCTCGATTACTCTGCTGATTATTCTCTTGATCAATCATTTAGTCCATAAAATGTCAGAAGACAATGAAATATGTCCATCAATATAAGACAGAGCAGGAAATATTCACATCTTAAAGGCTGAAAACAGCATCCTCTGATATTCATGCATGAAAAATTATTACGATCGTCACTCAACCATTCATTCATTCATTCATTCATCGTCAACCGCTTATCCCGTTAGGGGTCGCGGGTAGGCTGGAGCCGATCCCAGCTGCATAGGGCGAAGGCAGGGTACACCCTGGACAGGTCGCCAGTCCATCGCAGGGCACATAGAGACAGACAACCATTCACACTCACATCCACACCTACGGGCAATTTAGAGTAATCAATTAACCTAAGCAGCATGTCTTTGGACGGTGGGAGGAAGCCGGAGTACCCGGAGAAAACCCACGCTTACACGGGGAGAACATGCAAACTCCACACAGAAGAGCCGCAAGCTGGAATCGAACCTGCGACCCTCTTGCTGTGAGGCGACAGCGCTAACCACTACACCACCGTGCAGCCCCACTCAACCACCATTTTCTATTTTTGTAATCGACTAATCATTGCAGCTCTGTAAATAGTACCAATAAAATACAATTCCATATCCACAATAATGCAGCGCTAGATCATAACTATAAATCAACAAGACCAATGTTGTTTATATTGTTTGTTTTCTGAATGAGTTGATTTGGTGGCAAATAAGTTTCCCCATTGGGGATTAATACAGTTGTCTAATCTAATGACATCTATAAATAACAAAACAATGCTACGACGCAGTTTAATAGTGACACCCCCATAACCTTAATATGGTCCAGGGTTGTGAGCAATTCCATCTTTTTTGTCTCATTTGTAGGAATTTTTGAAGGCCTTACTGATTTTAAGGCTTCTTAGAGGCATAATGACAACTAGTATTTCATGCATTTGAAAGGTTTTTGGAGGAAAAAGTATCCAATATTTCACTTATTTTAAGGACATTTAGAGACTTAAGAGGTACAAATATCAAATGTTTAAAAGAAAAAAAAGATTTATATTGGAAACTGCCAGCCTAATATATTAAGTTTAAAGTTCTGTAGGGTTACAATTATGCAATCCTGCTGCTGCTAATTAAAACTTGTAAATATCCACAAATGGTTATACCCAATTTTGTTTTAGAAATCATTCTCTTTGCTGTTGTTGTACCCACATATAATACATTTTTGTTTTTTCAAATAATTGGGCATATTTGACAAAGATTTATCATTAAGTAGTGAGACTGTGAGCGTGAGGTACAGATTATGTTATGGTTTATGCACAGGTTAGTTTACTCTCTCTGTAGGCTATTATTGAAGCCAGTCTTGCTTCTTTGTTTTCAGGAAATCTGATTAACAAATTAAACTCTAATCTACATAGAGTTAATTCAAGGAAATACCTCTAAGTGTACAGGGTGGACAAACTCTTATTCGGTATATTCATGCTCTTCTCGCCTTCTTTTTTTTTGTTTCCCTCCTCTCGCAGGTCATAATGAGGGCACCATTTCCGTGGCAGAGGGCGAGCTGTTGTACGTCATAGAGGAAGACAAAGGAGACGGTTGGACACGAGTGCGCAGGAATGAGGACGAGGAGGGATACGTCCCCACGTCCTACGTCGAGGTCTTTTTGGAAACAAATGCCAAAGGTGCTATGACATACATTTAACTCAGCAAGTGTGTTGTTGTTACTGTGAGTCAGTAAGTTTCCATCCACTGCTGTATGAGCGGGGCGAGATATGGAGATTAAAGATTGTTACTGGTGGCTCAGATAAGAGAATGCACCCCTCCCCTCACACACACTTCCTGTCTCACCCAGTGGGAGGGACCAATCAGATTTGTCCATTGTGCCTCATGACAGTTGTGGATGATAGTGTGAGTGTGTGTCACTGTGCACTGAACAAAACATAGGAAATGGCACTGAATTTGAGCTGAGCCAGGCGGGTGTTGTGTGACGACAAGCTTGTAGTTCCTCACCTCCCACTGATTGCAGTGCCACCTAGTGGTCGTACAATATAAAATATGACACCTCCAGCAGTCAAACCTGAGCATGATGGGACGATCACCCGCTGACAATAATCACATGTACATTTCAAACCCACAGTACTTGATTTTATTTAATATATATTTTGTTTGTTTTTTTTTTTTTTTGTTAAGATTCCAGATAGTCCACTCAAATAGAGTGCAGCAGAGGCCAACCTGGAAGTTAGCATTGCCCTGGTTCCCTCAACAAAAACCAACGGAGCATTGAGTTTTGGATAGGGATGCGCCAAACCGACTTTTTAAGTCCTGATACCAATAACCTGGGCTTTGGATGTTGGCAAGGCCTATTGAAAGAGGGTGGGACAAGGGTCATGGGGTATGCAGTATAACACAGGTGCAGTGTAAATGGAATTGCGGTTGTGCATTCCAGTTGGCTCAGTTTCAGAAAGTGCAGACCAGATTTTGGTGTTGCACCCCAAAGATGTGATGCGTTGATGACGCGTGACCTCTCGTCTTTTGACCCTCATAGGGTAAGGACTGATGCTGAATATCGATCCGATACCAGTGTTTAATTAATATTCCTCCTAACTCTGTAAAACAAAATATAACAAATAAATACATATATACTGTACAATTACTGAATTATTTATTATTAAAATAATAAAACCTGTTTTAATGCAGCAAAAATTGGTCAAAACTTAAACATGAATTAAAATCCCAGTATATAACGTGTATAATATATGAACAGAAGTGAACTGAATAGATCGGCTTCATTGTCACCAATACCTGTTTGATTCAGCCCGATATCTGACCCATCCCTAGTTTTGGATTATTGCAGAAAATAAGCTCTGTGGCAAACAAACGTTTATGATACTCACAAGTTTCGTTCAGCAAGATAATCTCCACAAATGAACACCACTTGTATGATTTTTGAAGTGTAAATGCAATCGCCAGAAGTAAAAAGCTGGTGAACTACACACTACACGAGCATGAGGATGTTTTTGGTCACATAAAGCCTTCAAATATCACAAGTGGAATATTTATTGTATTTCATGTTGTAGAACCAAATGTTAAAAGCTCATAATCGTGTGTTTACCACAGACCTTATGTCAGGCATCTATATAAAAACCCATTCAAAAACCAAATTGACTTCCAGATGAGGGAACCGGAAGTGCGAAAATGCTAACTCATTTCCCGGTTATTGGACTCATTCCTGCACCACTCTAACATGCTTTCAATCTAGAGCCTGATCCACAACCTCGGTATAATATTTGAGCCAGTATGGTAATAAACCACTAAACTCAGCTGAGTGAATGTATGCGTCATCTGAAGTGGCAATGAGCATCAAGTGAAAGCTATCATGTTTTGGTCATTTGTACCCTAAAAGGAACGCATGCTCGATGTGCAATCATACAGATGTTATTTCAATCTGCTGTAAAATATGAATACATATTAAAAAAGATATTTTTGTAGGTTAAGCAGGAAAAAAAAATCTAAATAAAAATTGTGCCCCTCCTTCAAATGTTGCATGCAGTAGATTAATCATAGTGCTGTTACAACATGAGCAAGTTGTGAATTATTCTCCCCTAGGTAATTTTATAAAATTATTGAAGAGATTAGTTGATAATAGGCCCGTTAGAATGTGCTTTCTATCCTTTTTTAATCCACATTTTTTAATTGATAGTGTTGGGCTGTTCTGGTCCTTTTTTCCAGGCAAGTGGTAATAAAGGACTGAGAATTAGCTGTGCTAAGCTACAGTATATGGTGAGACTGGGCTGAGATAAGGAGCTGGTCATGACTTTGTGGTTTAATTGCATGGGTCTCTGAGCGGCACCTCCGTGAACGGTGCATTCACTGTCAAAGCATGGCGTGTATGGCCCCTGTGTCGTTTCACCGCACTGCTACAACAAGATGTTTTGTGCTTCTACCTTTCTAGAAATTATTCCTTCATAACTCATGACACAAGCCTTTGTTTAACTCCCTTTCACATGTTTTTAATCAGTGCCGATGGCTTGTTAACTGGCGCAGCATGGAGTTCTTATGGGCAGGATGTCATTTCACCTCAGAGCTGTAAATACACATCTCATGTCACCTGTAGTTTTTACCGAAGACCATTTGAAATGCGTTGCATGCTTGCAGCACTTGTGGGGATATTTGTCCTCGTCATGACCCGATTTCAGCATGTTGTGACAAAGCAAAGCGGCTGCATTCTGACACCCATTCAAGCCAAACTAAAGTGGAGGAAGCTGAACGGTTCTTAGTTAAACAGATGGTTTAATGGAGGTCTTTCATGCATACAGTATGTCCAGATTGTATTCATGCTGACACCACCATGTTGTCTGTCAGTTTTTAAGTAGTTTCATATATGCTATCTTTCTTCCTCCTCTCCGTATCTGAATATTTGGGTTGCTGTCAACTTTCCTTTAGCGTTATCTAACTTTTCTTTCTGTCATTTTTTTTTTGTTTGTTCGTATTTCCTTTTTTTTTTGAATTGCAGATTCCTAAAAGTGTGAGGCTGGCTGAGGAATGGCAGGGCAAGCAGCCTCGGAGAAACCACCATGTTCCTCACGCGCTCACAGAGTCAGAGAGAGAAAGTGAAAGATGACCTGAATCTAAAAAGAGACAGACGGCCGATTAGAACGCATCTCGGTTTCCGAAACATTACAAATACTTGTCGGCGTCACGCTTCTTCTGCAGAACTCTGCATTGTGAAGCGACGATAAGAGAAATCCATCGAAATTTTAGCCCTCATAACCTTTTCCATTCTTAACACCCATGCAGCAGTCACAACCACAGTGTACAATTTGCTTTTTATTGTTTCCAGCAAAGCTTTGCTTCTTAATGTGACTAACTCCGCTTGTGCCACGCGCAGACATCAACGTGGCTGTTGGCTTCCTCACTCTGAACGCCGCTCCCCCTGGCTCTCTTTTTCCTTACCTTTGGGCCCCCCCCCCCCGTTGCACACACACAGGAGGGTGTGGTCAGAGACAGGACAGAGACCAGCAGGAGCCTTACGGACAACAGACCAGCTGTCAAACACCTGGTGTGTATGTTTGTGAGTCAGAACAGAACCACCTCAGGCTCATCTACCTACATCTGGGGCTTTAAAATCTCATGATCACCCCTCTGGCTAACATATTCACAGGTTTCAGAAGAAGTGAAGGTGCTAATCATGTATCTGTATGTTATGTGCTTCTTGGTTATGTGCGTTTGTTGAAGCCGAATGCTTATTTTAAAGGTCTTATGTATTGTAATGTCTCCACACCACGATCACTCCCACATATCCAGGACCAGCTGGAGGGAAAGAGATGGACGACGGGGGTCATTCACCATCTTCCTCATCCTACAAATCTTGTCTTGTCACTGGTGTTTGTTCCCCTCTCTGACCATGCCCTCCCTCACCTCCACGGCCCTTCCCTCCTGAGGCGGCTCAGGCTATCCCTTGGCTGCTTTGAGCCCCCCTTTTTTGTTGCAACAGCCCAGTGGAAGGGGGCTTGTCAGCGTTGCGGTGTGCTGCATGCTTGCCCTGTCTTCCTCGCCCCTCTGCTGGCAACCTGGAGTAGGTGGTGGGGGTGTGATGCCCCCTTCGCCTCCAGCCTTTCTGTTCAGTTAACCCTCATTGCCTGGTTGTACTGTTTGAATTAACCTGGATGCTACTGTTTGGGTTCGGTGCCTGTGGTTCTTTTTTCTTTTTTATATCTCTTTTCTTTTTGGTTCAGAAAGCATGTTTTTAACAGCGAGTGAGTGATCACTACTCCCAGTGTTCCCCCGTTTAATCTCAACGTAAAGGACGATAAGGACCTGAAATGTTGTTTTCTGATTGATCTTATGCATACAGTAGATAGGTCATGGATGTCTTGTGCATTTGTTTTACTGTAAGTACACAGAACAGTATGTAAAAATGTTAGTATTGTATGTTTTGATCAGCGTGTCTAACGTTGTTAGTTTACAGTTAATCAGCATTGTGGGAATCATGTCTCCACTAAGTCCAAGCAACCCAAAAATATGACGATATGATTTACACCTGATGTTTTTAGGACGGTCTGCTTCAACTGTCTACTGTATATGGAAATATACTGTGATCCATATTTTCTGGTGCGTTTGTGACTGAAATGTGACCCAGAATCACCTGTTTTGGGCCTTAACTGGGTTTCCAGAGAGAAAGGATGATGAACGGATTAAGATGTGATTATCTCAAAACTTTTGGGGCAGAGTTTTTATAATCATACAAGAGAAATTATGTCCACTGATCCCCCCCTCCCCTCCTGCTCAACGGCACATAATGTATGTGATTTTAACATTTTTTTTGTTTGTTTTATATTATAAAAATGTTGAGTTGAGATTCAACTTTGTTATTTTTTTGTTTTTAAAGCTGGAAGTCTATGTTGTAGCTTATTCTGCCTGAATGGGACTAAAATCCCTTAACTGCAAATATGAGTAACAATGAAACTGTTTTGAATGATGCAATTCTTCAATATTCATCTGATGCAGCATGTTACGGACACTTCTGAAACGGAGGAGTGATGGACATATTGACCACTTGATGGAAGGAATGATCAAATCTCTGCTGAATCGAGCTTAAAAGTTTGCTTTTCACCACCCACCGATCCATGTCAAGATATCAACCTAGCCACTTTTGTTTGTTACATTTACTTTCAATGATAAATCGGATGAGGCTCAGATCACCGCTTTGAGGGCAGCAGTACCTTTATAGCAGCCGTCTGCCTGCAATGAAATCACCACAGACCTTTTAGTCGAGGCCCTGGAGTAACCTGCCTGTACAGTGGAAATGGCACGTTGGAATTAGAGAGAATATATATGAATATATAAATAAAGTTTAAAAAGGAAAACATCTATTTTAACTATTGAGAGTCTTACCATTACTTTATCTGCTTTGCAAAGTAAGACTTCTATTCCTTTGTAAGGTCTACCAAATGGTGTGTTTTTGCACTTTTTCGTTTGTGTTCCATTTGGTAGCCCATGCTTGTGTTTTGGAGCACTGAATACTTTGTATTGTGTTTACCGTGCCAATTAAATATGCCTGGAAAGTTTGTGGTGTGTCTTTGTTTTCCTTCTCTTGGGAATATAGACGCAGTCAAAACGTGTGACCCTACGGTGTCAATCATGTGAGCATAATCATCCCCGATTATTAAATCTATGAGAACACACTGTTGATGTTTGTAGACAGATCAAGTCCTATGATAAACATTGATTAAATGAAGTTTACTCTTAATGCAAATAGCCCACGTATCCCTTATCTTTTCTGTGCGACTAAAAAATATTTTCATTATCGGTTCATCTGTCAGTTAGTTTTAATTAATATATTTTTAATCTGACTTAGATATAAATGTAAGTTCTGAGAGCCCACAGCGACGTTAAGATGTCTTTTTTTATCTCCGACCAACAGTCCAAAAGTCGAGTTGAAATAACTTATAAAAGAAAAGCAGCAAATCTTCCTCTTTCAAAATTGCTGCCTATTAATTTTTTGTCGAATGATTCATTGACTAATTGACAAATTCATTCAGTTATAGTCAGAACCACACACTTAGTAAGAACACAGTCTTACTGCATTGTTGACAGGCAGAGGTGGAAAGTAACTAAGTACTTTTACTCAAGTACTGTACTTGAGTACAAAGTAGAGGTGTTTGTACTTACATATTTTCATTTTATGCTGCGTAAAACTCCTACTCCACTACATTTCAGCTGCAATTTTTGCACTTTTTACTCCACTACATTTGTGGGACAATTTTAGTTACTATGATTACAGTTTTGCAATACCCTCCCTGTCCAGTGAAAACCAAGTATCTCCAGATGTGTTGATGTGAATGAATGTTTGCGATAAACTGAAGGACAAAGTGATAAACTCTTTGGGGGCGGCAGTAGCTCAGTCTGTAGGGAGTTGGCTTGGGAATCGGAGGGTCACCGGTTCAAGTCCCAATAACTGAGTGTGAACTGGTAGCTGGAGAGGTGCCAGTTTACCTCTTGGGCACTGCCGAGGTGCCCCTGAGCAAGGCACCAAACCCCCAACTGCTTGGGGCGCTTGTCAGGAGCAGCCCCCTCACTCTGACATCTCTCCATTGATGCATGTATATGGGTCCTGGTTGTGCATGTGTGTGTTTCGGGTCTGCATGTACTGTGTATAAACTAAACAACAGAGTGTTTCCCTCGTGGGACAAAAAAGGGAAAAAGGTTTTCTTCTTCTTTAGAAAGCCTCTCGGATCACCCTCAGACATTCAGAGAATTTGCACAACCTGAAGCATCTACAGCAGTAAAAGACAACAATACACATTAATGCAGCAGTGAAATTAATCCAGAAACATCATATGCAATAGTGAAACACTGACAGGGTACATTATACTGCAAAATGACTACTTTTATTTAAGTTGTTGAATGCAGGACTTTTACTTGTAGTGGAGTATACTCACAGAGTGGTATTAGTAGTTTCATTTAAGTACAAGATCCAAATACTTCTTCCACCACTGTTGACAGGTTATATCAATGCATACATCTTCCATTATGATAATAGGGCAAATATTTGATCTATACAGTCAAAATAATTAATGTGCAAACTTGTTTTTTTCTAGTTAGTATTAACGAGTCATTAGCAGGCCGCACACTTTATTTATTAATAAAATATTTTTTAATTATACAAACTTCCTACCTTCCATCTAATATTGAATGATTTTTTTTTAATTTTTTTTTTTAAAACACCCTTTTTACTTGGTTTTTTGCTGGATAATTTAAAATTTTTTTTTTTTTTTCTTTTTAATTTAATTTAATATTTAATATTGCGGCTGCCCTTCGCATGCATTAAATGCAGTATGCATAAAATTGGGACACACTACTTTGCATCTTTAACTTTGACATATAGTCATATAGTATATCCACTGTGCAGAGGATTGTGGGTCAGAATAGTTAGAAAAGCATCCTGGCTTACACACTGAAAAATTTGACCGGACGTAGTGGGACATCCTGGGATTTTCGGCATACTGTATTTGACATGCTTTCAAGTAGGACTTTTTTTTCTGGCACACTAAAGAGTATGTGTATTGGAACACACATACTGTGTAGTTTGAGCAAAATGATTTGGATGCAGTTCTCCCTGTTGGCCATCAGATGGTAGTCATGTTCCACCAGATGCTCTCTCTTTTACAACTTCAAACTACTGTTTGACTGCTTTTCCTTTTTATTTTTCGGTGACAATGCAGCATCTCAGGATGAAAAAACTACCAGAGTTGATTGTTGAATTATGCAAACTGCACCTGGATTTACTTTTGTTTTAGTCTCCCTGTTGGCATCATTAATTCATCCAAGTCTCCCTCAAGGTTTCTTTTATACACACTGTCATTACTCTTACCAGCCGCTCTGCTGATTGACTGATTGTATTTGACCATGAGACAGCGCTGCAGTCACATGTATTGATCTGGCCCGTGGTCAGATCGGGATCGCCAATCGACCCACTGAGCTGCAGCTGCGTCCAGTCCTAGTTCAGAAATATGCAGGCGCATGCTGTGTAGCAGATGCAGGACTCACCTCCTCCAACACACTTTCAAAAACAGCCTAATTAGCCTTTGCTCCCTGGGACCCGACGAGCTGCATGTGCTGAGGCTCGAAATGGCTGGAGAAAATGATTTGCTTCAGTGAATCCTGTGGGGATGAGCGCGTCCCCCTTTCCAACACGATTCAGACCCATTTCCGCTTTGCTTTCTTAATTGGTTTATTTGGCAAAGACAGTCTACTCATCAATTTACATTATTCACAGGAGTTAGCCTAGAATGGCAAACTCTCGTTTGTAGTCCCCGGCCTGTTTTTAAAATAACAAGGGTAAAATGAATATTTAAACTTTTGCAGTATTAAACCTTTATGAAGACATTTGCAAGCATGTACCTCTTCTTTAAAGGCATCGAAGTGCAAAAATAGACACCAAAGAGATGAAACAGACAAGCTGAGATCAGTATTGTGGAATTAAAAAGTAGAAGAAAATGGAAAGTACAAATACCTCAAAGTTGTATAGTACTAAAGGAAGTTCTACAGTGGTTTGTATTTACATCATCTGTTGCAGCTCGCTCTCATTCCCAGGGCATCAAATATGCTGACACTTTGTCACAACTAATGTCGTTCGATACTGTCACAAAAAGCACCATTTCGCGGTGGCAGGTGACTCACCGGGCTTTCCATTAACTACAATGTGCGTAAACCCATCTGTGGCAACACTTAACGCACAGGGAATGTGCCGTGGTGACATATTATGAAGGGCAGGAGACACAAGCTGGGCAGGAGGAGAAGTGGATGGATCCAACAAACATAAGGCTTTCATCCGGTAGACCTCTGTTCGTGTCCAGCACATTTTGTTTCATGTTCTCTTTACAATCAGCTGTTTGCTCATGTGTTCACAATGTTAAGTCACATTTTCATTGTAAAAATGTAGTAGTTTTAACCCCAACCACGTTGTTTTTTTTTTTTTTTTCTAAATCCTAACTAAGTGGCTCTATTGCCTGAACCTGAGCAAGTGTTTTTGTTTAATTCGCAACATTCGGTTAATGCGACGGAAAAGTGACGCCGAGGTCTCGTTAAACACATACTCAGCGCAATGGAAAAAGTGACGCCCGGGATTCTGACAAAGCGTCAGAATATGACGCGATGGGATGAGAACGTGTTGCATCTGCTCGGTGTGAAGATGAGCAGGTCATCCCACAGCAACTCCACTAAAAGAGGAAGCTGAGTACCACTTCACTTTGAGGATTGATTAGACCTGCCACAGACTAATCTTCCATCTGTCTTTAGGCCCAATGAAGTCAGAGAACAATCTTTGCAGACTTACGAGTGAGTGTCATTCAGTTGCTGATGGATCGTTCACCCTTACAGAAGGTCTTTTACTGGACCCGTAGAGACACGCTCAGAATGATTAGTTTGTCACTTGAGGCAGGTATAATGCTCTTTTGCCTTTAGTCTGGGGAATGTGGCTGCACATAGAAGTATAGATAACACATAATTATTTTAAACTTCTCAGTAATTAATATAAAAGTCTAGTGTTCTGATGTATAAGATCATTATCTTAACATGTCTGTGGAAAGAGGGAAGCATTAAGGAAAAGGGTTTTAGGTAATCTGAACATGCAGTTTAAAAGGTGTGCAGTGTCTGATATAAAGTATTCTAAAAGTAATGCATATCAACAGCTGTGATGAGGTGCTGATCGCTGGAAACAGACTTGAAAATAGGGAAAAAGTGTGTCAAGATCTACAATAATCAGACACAGACTCTGTGGCCACACCCCAGTCACACATGTGATGGGAATTAAACAATCATGTTCCACCACAGGGGTGAGAAATTACAATCAAGAGGCCTACAGCCAAACAAAATGACCACTCTGGCCCTGTTCAGACCTGGTAATAGTGTGTCCTCGGTGATGGCATCACAGACAGACAGCTCTGAATATGGAGGCCTGTACTACAAAGCAGGATTTGTGGTTTGTGAGATAACTTCAGGGTTTTCAGTTCTATGACAGTGTTTCACTTCTCACCATGGTAGATTGCCATAGTAATTTATGCTGAGCACCTAACTTGCTCCTGAGCTGGTTATGCTCCAGATAAGAGATTGGCTCATGTAAAAGCACTGCCTACTGACAAATCAAGGCTTGGTCTGCAGATCATATGACAATATTACACAAACACAAAGAGGTTACAATCATAATCCAGGCTAAATACAACAGTTTAACCTGAAAAATACAGGAAGGACAGCTGGATTTATGATGTGGGTGCTTATCTCTGAGGAATGTTAGGTCTTGTTTCCTGTTTTATTTTGTATTCTAACATCCCTTCTTGTTTCAGACCACTTCACTTCATGCCTGCATGTTTCCCGCCCGCACATTTGAGCACCTCCTCCTGACCCAGTTTCTAACACCATTCACCTGTGTCGGATTGTCTTCTCCCCGCCCTGATTGTGTCCACCTGTGCATCGTCAATCACTCCCCTCACTAGTATTTAATGTGTGCTTCCCCTTCCCTCTGTGCCAGTTCGTCTTCTCCTTGTGAGTAGCGTACCAGCAATCTTCCCCGTGTTTTGATATTCCGTGCCCGTTTGAATGTCTGCTTGTTTTTGACGTTGACGATTATTGCTCTACCGTGTACCGACCTGTTTGTGATTTAAGACGCTGATTACTGAGACTGTCCCTGTTTATGAGTTTTGCATCTGAGTCCAAACCTGTTTCGTACCCAGTCGTGACACTTATCGCCTTAAATTATGTTCCTAAATTTATCTTTTTATTTTCTCTTAAGTCCATTTTACACCGCCAGAGTCGGGGATGCAGCTGGGAAAAGGCTGAAATACTCATACACACCACAATTTTGTCAAATGCCCATCTAGGCAACCATTTCTGACTTTTGAGACACATCAGGAGTTTTTTCTTTTGCCAGCTGTCCTGCCTGCATTTGGCAGCTTCAACTGTGGTGATTTTAGCCTTGATTATGCATTTAACATCTTCGTATTTGCCTAATATAGTTTGTTCTTCCTTTGTAAAATGTGCCTGTCTGTCTGAAAATCTGTAGACTTGTCCATATCTGTGATTGGTCGCATGCAGCAAAAAACGCCAGCCAGTGTTCATGTGAACGCGCTCGTAGTCAAATTGAGAAACCCTGAGTTGACTTAACGAGCTGATAACCACCACTCAATTCATATCTCAACCAGGAGATTTATGAAGAGATTTCCATGAAGATGGAGGGGAAAGGTTAAAGTGGAGCTCGGCAGCAATGCTAATGAAAAATAAAAAACCCGAAGAATGCTTTCAGTAAAGCAAAGGACATAAATGGCAAGTCCAATAGGGACAGGGTAACCCTGTCCTTTTTACTACAAACTGGACAGGGTCAAAGGAGACCGACTGCCCCGATTTCCCTGTAAAAGAGACCTGCTGAACTCAGAGGTGGACTGCACCAAAGAAGAGCCTCTTTTTAACTCGTAGATGGATGACATAACTGACAGACCAGCCATGTTGAGCAACACAACCCCTGCTGAAAACAGCCATAGTATGTCTCATATACAGATTTCAATTTTACACACATTTCTATGGTTATACATTTTTAAGAAATGTAAAAAAAACTAATAAATATGCTGTATAATAAGAGTCTGCACACAATGGGAGACACACTGGCCTCCATCGGAGACAACACATCACTTTCCACCTCCAGTAAAGCACAGAGTGTGCATGGAACTTGACAGTAGTAACAGCCATCACTTAATGCAATCTCAATGACCAAACAGAAACCAAAAAAATATATATGAGAGACATCCTGGAGAAGAGAGGAGCAAAGGGAGTTTTCCTACATGAACAACTTGACATGAATTGGACTGTGCATTCCTGGACTGTGAACTAAACGTGTATGTTTTTTTGGCTCTGGTGGTAACGGTAGCAATGTCAGTCGGTCTGTCCACCACTTAGCAACTATTCGATGGATCGCAATGAGGAACAATCATGTGCCCCTCAAGATGAATTCATCCCTTAACATTTAATCCATCATCAGGTCAAGTTTGCTGACATGCTGTTGACTATAGTGAGTTCACCATTTTGTGGGTCTATCTGAATGTATAGCGAGAATTCTATCCTATATAATGGGCTCAAAATACTGTATCCCACAATGCATCGTGAAAAGCAGTGGACAACCATTGTCACTAACTAACTAATTGGCAGACAGTCCATAAAATTGTCTTATATTCATTTTTACAACGAAAAATTTGTTTTAAAAAAAAGGAGAAAATCATTTATGTGTTTCAAAGGCAGTATTAACTCAATTCAACAATGGATGCTGTTTAATTGTTCGGCTTTTTCAGCGAAACAACAAAACTTAGGTGGTAAATTCGACGTCCTGTTTTAAGGTTGTAATATGTTTTTGGCTGGTCGTAGTGGTGTGTTTTACCTGCTGGTGTCAGTCCGTTCCATTACTGGTATGTTCCTGTCTGGCCTGGTGTGAGAGCAGCCGGTCTGATGGGGAAAGCACACCTCTGGAGACCGGCCCAGTCTGCCCCGTCACTAAGGGCTGGTGGGGGTTGGTGTCTGCCTGTGAAACACATTAAGGCCATCACCTCATCCTCTGTGTATGTGTGTTTAAAGGTACTATGTGAATTTACATATATTAATCGCTTTGTGTATCGCGGAGCTTAAACACTGAGACCATCGTGACCTTCTCAGTTGCCTATAACAGGAAAATCACAAGGATGCGACATCATGCACAGTACCGAATCCCTTGACTCTCTTCAGCTCACCTACAGCACCAGCAGTGTGTGGCTAACATGTATATCGCGTGGATAATGTCAGCTAATTCATGCAGACTCCTGAGCAACGGGAAGCTGACCAGTTCATTTAATAGCCAGTGACATCAAAGAATGTATATTGCCAAGAAGTAAAGTAAAAGTCAGTAGATCATTCTGCTGTGACATCAGCACACGACAGCAAAGCTACATTTCCGCCAAAAGTAAAAATAAATTATTTCTGTTCTATTGTAGTCTACTAAAATGGCTTGTGTTGAACAATAAATATAAATATAATACTCATTTTCAGTCCAAAATGGCAGCAAAGGACAAAAAACAGACTTTTCTTTTCGTTGCTTCAATAGCATACTCTTTGGTGACATGATTTCTTATCTAAGCAGCCGACTAAATAAATAAATAAATAATACAGAATAAGGACTGGGTGGTTTTATTCACAGTTTGTGGGTTGGTAGTCACTCCAGATTCCCAAATGCAGCACTGAAAAAGTGAATTTTCCATGATATTCCTCCTTTAAATGGTAGAACAGCATTAAGGTATGTATAGAACTTGTTTAAACTGGACTGAATGATTTAGTTTCACAGCGTCCCTGAATTTTTGATGCATGTTGGCATTTTATACCACAAATTCATCCAACTTCCCCAATGGAGCTGCCACTACATATGACCAAAACTTTATAACTGATTATGATTAATATGATTCCATGCTATTCATGTCCTTTCTGCAGCATTAGCCAGAGGACCCTGAGGGCCTCGTGGACCTCTTTTCTTCTAATGAAGAAACAGCAAAGATGCAGTACAGGTGTGCAGAACGAGGAAGGCTGTTATTCACAGTCTTTGTAACTGCAACGTCAAACCAAGCCTGGAATGAGTAAACATCTTTCAACACTGAACAGCACTCAGCTGCTGGCCTGTTGCAGCTCCGTCTCCTTCACTGGAAGAACTCTGGTGGATATTTTCAGAGCCAAAATATGTTGAATCCTTCTTCCAAAGTATGAGAAGTGTGGGAACGCAAACCACCAGTGAACAAAAGACACATGGCCACCTCCGACTGCCTGGACGATTGTCACAGACAGATATCCATTAATAGGAAATGCTTCAGTATTAGAGACAAACACAATCCACAATTACATTTCCAAAAATGAAAGCACACACGTGTTGCTAGTGTAACAAAGAAGGTCTATAAAAACCAAGAAAAACGTGAAAAGAGAGAAGCTGGTTACTCCATCTGGAATAGATATGCTGTCAGCAGGCTGTGTCCCGAGCCGAGCTGAGATAATACTTGGACTGTGGCTTTGGTTTTCTATAATATTCTGCACATTATGGTCCCAACTGACAGTGCAGGACCGTACAATCTACTCCCAACAACAATGTTGCGACCTTACTGGGCTGCCATCTGGCAACTAGTCCTCAATATCATCAGCAAATATATAAGGATAACAACTGCGCTCTTGAATTGATTCACGGCACGCACCAATGTCAGCAGTCTTAACTTTGTCGGCGCTGCAACAGCAGGGGGTGACTTAAGCCACCATTGATGTGTGCTATATGTTTACACTGCGCCTGGAGGCGTGTCAGCAGATACTTTTCACTTTCCCCTCAGCAAGCCCGCCTCATCTCTGCTCTTTAATTAACTGCCGCTAATTAGAGACGAAGGCATGCAGCCGAGGGTCAGGGACCATAAAACACTTCACAATCTAGCAGAAGATCTCTCCTGCTCTGTGGCCTCTGCCTCTCACGTTCCCTTTCCCTTTTCTCTCCAGGCATCAGCAAAATTATGATGGATCCCATTTATTTGGCGCAACAGTGGAAAATATATGCAGGGAAAACTTGAGCTAAAGCTCCTTACCAGAGTGGCAAGCTCAGCACTGCTGCAAGTATTTCTCTGAATGATCTGAATACACTATCGAAAGCTATAGAAAGTATGCCATCAATAGCAGGAAACAAAAGGGGACAAAAACTCTGACACCGTGATCCAAGCAACGCTCACATTACGGTATTTTTCTGGTGTTGATATATTTAAAAAATGCTTATTTTATGGGGTCAGTAGCCTAATTTTGCAGCATATTCTCACATGGTTTCCACCTGAGGCTTGTACGCCGTTAGCAAGGTAACTTCAGGGTTATCCCTGGGTTTTCAGTCCCATGGCGGTGGTTCACCTCTTACTGGGGTAGATCGCTATGGTAACGGACAGGGTTTCAACCAGGATACCGCTGTCTGTGTCTCATGTGAAACTAAAAGTAGCAACTTATTTAGTCATATCAATCTTTAGTCGCGTGACTTGTTGATATCGTCAGTCCCATGAGCCACATGAGTCAACCACAACTGTTTCCTCACCTGAACTACTTTAAGTGGTTGTGTTGTCTAAACCTAACTTCCTGTGAAAATGGAAGTTTATTTTGAAAGGACCCTATGCATGTAACAAGCGTACCGTATATTGACATGCTCTCCCTGGTCCGTCCCGAAGTAACACAAAAGGACTTCCCGGTGCGTTGGTCTCTGATGCCGAGAGCCGCTCACCAAGCGGCAGTATTTGACAAGTTGGGAGTGAGAATGTGTTGACAAAACATTATTCCTCATTTTTTGTTCATTTTCTTATGAATGCACGTGATGCACATGTCAACTTCTGCTTGTAACATACTTACAATCGTTTCAAGATAAATTCTGTCGTTACAGGACGCATCCTGGTTAGGTTTAGGCAACAAAAATACTTAGTTAGGTTTATAAAAAGACTGTGGTTTGGGTTAAAATGGCTCTGGTAATGGCGTAAATTATGTATGGACGTTATGTGATAAATAAATCAACACTGACTTTTGGTTTCACACAGAGTATGAACACCGGTCTCCTGGGCTCAAGTCTGATGTTTTTGACCCACCCATGTACCTAGACCTCCTCCCTATGCGGTGTTTGTTGCTCTTTATCAGTGGGCTACCACCACGCCTGAGAAGTGAAGCCAATGCAGAAGTGCCTTAAACTTCTCACTTGATTTATTACCTCAGTAAACACTGTAAACATGAGTTTATGGTCTCAATCGCTAATTTCAAGTCTTCTTCAATACAGCATTATGTTCATTTAGTAAATTATGGTCCCTTTTAGAGTCAAATGGACTATAAAGCAGCACTGTTTGTCCACTGTGGGAGCTGTCCGTGTTTTCGTCTCACAACTTTAACCCTTTCACAGTGTGTTTTCAGTTCAAGATAGTTAATTATAACATTTACGCTCAGTTGTACGTAGCTCCAATCTCTCATGTCACTTCTGGTTGAACAAGATGACGACGACCAAAAACCAAGATGGTTACGGCCAAAATACCGAACTTGAGGCTTCAAAATGGCAGTCTACAAATCAAAGGGTGACGTAACGGTGATTATGTCCACATCTTATATACAGTAAAGTCTATGCTCTTTATACTTTCTGGTTTACAATCTTGTGGGTTACATATAAATTGATTTTGTGGCATATACACAAATTATAGTGGATTACTTTTCATAGATATATCGTAGCTACAAATGGTGTATAAGAACAGCATGAACCCGGCCATCTCCATATTTTCCATTCACAGCTCACTAGATGTTTAAAGTCTTCTCTTTGTGTTTGGAAATGTGCGCTTGGGAGATCCTCTGAGATAGAAGGCAACAGTGAACTAGTTGTCACCCTTAAAGAAACCTCCACCATCTATAAAAAAAACAGGACCGACCAGCAATGAAATCCCTGCACTGACCTCTTCACCTTGAGTTGTAATTTGGATTCAACAGTGGCTCCGAACCACATGGTCGGATTGCAGTTGGACATTTTTACCAGGGGGTTCACATAGCGCTTTCACAGTGTCATCATCCTCCTTTGGATCCCACAATAAATCGCACACACACACACACACACACACACACACACACACACACACACACCACCGTGGAAAATGACATTTGGAAACAAACGTTAGTACGTATTCACAGTGAATACCACAGCGTATGAGTGTAACGAATGCCTTCACCGCAGGACAAAGGAACGTCTGTTGCTCCAGCCTCTCTTTGTAATCTTTGGACAATTTCATAAGGTCTTTTTCTACCCGGTGTGACTGCAGCTATGGCAAACCTCCAGACCATTTGACCACCTCTGACTCCAGGCAGCCGTACCACAGAGAACTCATCTCACAACCATGAGAGATGGTCCAACCACGCTCATAGGAAGCCAGAAATGAACCCAGGCTAATTAAGTGCACAGATCCTCCCCAACCCTTCGAAACCAAGGACATGAACAGGCATAACCCTATTGGAGATGAAGATTGAGCACAAAACTCTTCTCCTTTCCTACATTACCCCACATCAAACACTTCATAAACCACAAACTGAAATTTAAAAATACATTTATAGGCCTCACTGGATTGAATTAGACTCTAAGGTATTCACATTATTGTGTCCATTCATCGTAAATTGAAAAATAACTGACACAAAAAATGAAAGGTTATTTTAGAATTGCCATTTTCAACATGCTATTTTGCTGGACGTTGTCCCAATTATGTCTGTTTTTTTCCTGAGAAAGTAGTTAAGAAGCTTGCAGGGTGGATGGTGTCCTACATTCAGGACTCCTATGGGAAATTATACTGGTGTAACAAAATGCCAAAGAAGTCAACGTGATCAAATAGGTACCATTAGCGATGACTCAGGATTGCTGTTATGAATCAAACATGCACTAAAACCTGGATGCCGGTCCGGCTTCTGAGCGAGTTTCTGTCTCCTACTGAGAGATGGTCTCCACCCTGCATGACCTCAAAACATGCTTTAATTAAAAGGCTCTGTCACCAACGAAACCCCAGGGTGCCTGCAGGACAACAGATTTCTCCACCAGTTAATTCATGGGATGACACTTACCTCGGGTTTGTCTCATTTCTGAACTGATTACCAATCACAGAGCAGATTCCCTCAGCTCCACTAATGAAAATCTGGCTGGAAGCAAATGAGTACATGCATTTAAATGAGGAATTACTTCTTTTTTTAAATACTTTCTTTTGAGAGTTAAAGAGAGGAGAGGTTGGCTATATGATTTAGAGTAAACTTTATCCTTATATCTGACACCACATTTGGCTCATCCTCATTCTCTGTAAAAGACCACTTGGCCATTGTTACAATACAGCCTTCGATCTACAGTATAGTTTGGTTGAACAAACCAAGTACTGATAAAATGCTTTCATACTGTTACATAATGGTACTGTAGGTACAGAGGAAAGCAAGAGTACGGGGAACAAGGGAGTAGCAATAAGGCACTTTAGAAGAAAAGAGAAATAAATTATATTCACATTTATGTAAATATCAGATACCTTTGGGGATATATATTTATAGTCTTGTTTTGTTCCACGGTATTTAGAACCAGTACTGGTGAGTATTTTGATTCATACAGTGAAACGGCATTCAAAAATCAGACAGCAAATCACAGGCTGAATAATAAAGAGTTATTATTGTTTAATGTTTCAGCTATAGGTTAATATCCCAGGACCTATATTCAAGTGTGTTCTGTAATATTGTAAACAGTTGTATATCTACATGTCCAGCAGATGCACTGCACAGTATTTAGCAATAACAACTTCCCATGTCGTGAACACAAGTTTGTGAGTTTCACTTGAAGGCACTAATAAATGGAACAAAGTTATTATCAAGGTTATTGGTTGCATCTATGCTTTTCCTGCGAAGTTGTGATATCAGTGAGTGATATCACAAAATGGTCTTCACAGGAATCCTGTGAAAATATTAATGTAGTAACATCTTTATTAACACTTTTGAAAAATTAGCAATATTTTCAAATTCCCGTCCTTGTTAGTTAAATAGTTGTCTATTCAGAGGTCTACCTGAATTTTCCCTCTTACGTCTTCATCTCATGACTTATTTCTGAGTTATCTATAAAGTTGATCTCCTCCATTCTTATGCAGATGACACACACCTTTACACAGCAATAAAACCTGATAATATGACAGCTAAATGTCCCCAATCCTTTATTTTCAGTTTATCAAAACATAAATGAAGACTTCCTCACTAATGCATGTGATCTTTTGGAGGCTTGATCCATATTTCTTCTTTGACATTCATATAAAGGTAAAATCCAAAACAAGCACATATTTCTACATCTGGGAAGCGTCTCCAGGATTACATGTTTCCTCTTCTGTTGAAGAAAAAAAACTGATTGATATTGTTGTTTCTTCCAGAATGATCCAGTGCAGTGTCTCTGGCTGAGTAGCTTCCACTGGGTCAGAAATGTCAAATCTAGTAAAGATTTTACAGTACTGTGAGATTTCTCAACAGGGCAGGAAACATGAATGCATTTCTTTCCTGTCTCAGCTTCAGTGGGGTTACAATAAACATCCACCTCATCTTCCATTTCATCAGCCAGCAGCATTCCTGTGTCTGGTTCCCCTTTTCTTTTGTCTCCTACTGAGTGTTGTGGTGTTGTCTGTTCCATCATAACACCTCAGATGTGTGCACAACACCCAAATATTTGGGGGCAGCAGTAGCTCAGTCTGTAAGGACTTGGGTTAGGACGCGGAGGACGCCGGTTCAAGTCCCCCATGGACCAAGACCAACTGGAGAGGTGCCAGTTTACCTCTTGGGCACTGCCGAGGTGCCCCTGAGCAAGGCACCAAACCCCCAACTGCTCTGGGCGCTTGTCAGGAGCAGCCCCTCACTCTGACATCTCTCTGCATGTATATGTACTGTGTGAAATTACAGAGAGTAAACAGAGTGTAAAACTGAATTTCTAATTTCTAATTTGGGACTAATAAAGGAATATCTTCTTCTTCTTCTAAATGTGAGAGAAAATGCGGCAGTATGCGTGTGACTGTGGACAAGGTAACAAGCAAAATTGAACATAAGGTTAAAATGATGCTAACCATTACTTCATTCATGATTCATTCATGAAGGTTCAGCAAGAGTTCAGCTAACATGGCTTGTTTTCAATAAATTCTTCGTGCAAGTCTTATAATATAGTCTTATAATATATTCTCATTTGCCTTTTGTCTTTTTTCACCGGGGTTCAACATAGTAGTGCTGACCCAGAAAAACAAAAACAAAAAAGTCTCTGTGACTTCGTCCATGGAGGTTTAAAGGCACTCTGTGTACTTTTCTTGTCAACACATAAAGTTATATTTACATGCACTGCTTCGCACCAAAACACATTGTTTGTATTTTTGAGGTCTAACAAATGTGTTGAATGCATTTTTTTTTACCTCATAAAATTTTGCTAAGCCATTTTTGTGGATATTTTGGAACATATATTGCTTATTAGCTCGCAGCCTTCTTCTTTTTCACCCTTTGCTGGCACATTGCTATGCTGTTTATCACATTACCTTCACTAACAGTGCCATTGTGTAAAACCACTGGCAGAAATGCTCATTAATCAAGCGAGACAATCTACCATCTCCTCCCTCGGTGGACTTCCATGGACTATCACTACAAACGGATTTGTTATATGTCAAAAACATTTCCCTAAAAACATAATTCACTATGAAGTTTATTCTACAGGAACATCATTTTTATGTGATCAGGCTGAAATGAGCATTTATCAAAAACTAAAAACTGTGTATTGTTCAAATAATGTTAGATGTCTTGTTCACGTTTCTATGTTGTCCATTTATTCAGAGTTGATGAAAACATGTATTTTTGTATATATATTTTTGTAGTTTGCAGTATATCCATTTAGCCTAGATTATACAGGTTTTAGGGATAGGAAGCAACTGAAGGTACTCCAAGAAATAACACCACAATAAACGAAAATACCAATGTTGGGCACTGACAGACCATTTCTCCATCACAGCCTGGTCTCCTAAAAATATGTTCCTATACAAAAAAACTGCATTGTGAATTACAGTTCAAGACAAACATATTTTGTCACAATTTAAATTTGTTTTTGATGTATTAGAAATAGACCTAACTAAGTAGTGTTTTTGCCTAAACCTGACCGAATAGTTCAGTTGCATTTTTTTGTCTTGTATGTTAATGTAAAATGTTTAAAACTGTCTAGAAGTGTGACTGCATCTGCAAGAGAATGTGTTTCCCTCAAAATGTAATTGAGACTTCAGTTTAGTCATATGGGAACATAATTTAGCGGGACACAGGGATCTCTATTGTGAGTAGAAATGATAATATTAATACACTTTATTTGTACAGCACTTTCCAAGCCCAAAGCACAAAGTGATTTCCAAGTAAAAACACAACATAGACAGCATAATATAATGAAACATAAATAATTGAATAAAAACAATAGACTATGAAGAAACATGCATATACATATTCGTACAATTACACATGCACATACAGCACATGTATATACAGTATATCAGCACACAAACATACAAAAGACTCACATTCAGCTGATTGGAAAAGCCATTCTGTAAAAGTGTGTTTTAAGACTGGATTTAAAAGTTGAAACAGAGTCAGCTGATCTGATGCTCAGTGGGAGACTATTCCAGAGTCGGGGAGCCAGTACTGCAAAGGCACGATCACCCTTTGTTTTTAAGCTGGACTTTGGACCAGTTAAAAGACCCAGACTGGCAGACCTGAGGGTTATATACCTCCGGTGCCAGGTCATTCAGACCCTTATATGTGACTTAAAGCACTTTAAAATGAATGGCAAAAACTAAATCCACTAGGCGACTTTAACTGAACCATTCAATTATATTCCAGCTGTCGAACTCTGTTGCTCTATTCTTTGTTTTCTATAAAAAATATGGAGACAAATAGGTTTATTTCTTTCATGTGAGTATATAAGTACGTTATTATCTTAGCTTATGGTTTCCAGGTCTGTAAAATGATTCTAAATTACCTGAAAGCTACTGGATGACATGAAAACAACTACTAGAAGTTCTAACTATTCCCAGGATAAGAGTGAATCATTCATGAATGCTGCCATTGTATTACTATAATTATAATGTGTGGTGAATGTGATTCAAGTTGAATTTTAACAACACTGTAATTGAAAAGAGTGCAATGTGAGTAAAACAAATGTTTTTGATTGAAATGGCTTTTTAGAGAAGTACAAAAATATATTCCATCAGGTCCTGCCCTATTGGAAACAGTGACTGTGTGAACTACTTATATTGGCCCATGTCTTGCAACTGTCGGACCCAGAATGGCTTCTTATTTTACAAATAGTTTCTTTCTTTCTTTTAAAAATACAGACACATGTTATGAAAGGGAGCGAGACTACTTGAGAATGCTTGGAAAGATTTCAAATGATCTCAATAATCTGTCACTTATATGGAGCTCGCTGTGGTTGTGTTTGCTCAAAGGAAACATGGTGAAAGTGTCCCAGTGGTTCTCCAGCTCATACTTAATGCAGTGTAGTAATGATTTTCTCTCTATGAGGTTTGAAATTCAAAGGCATTTTTTTTATTCACTATCATAGGAAATTAAAACCAGGTGTGAGATTCTCCCTTTTTTCCATCTCTGAAACTCTGGATGATAAAGCAGCCGTTGTGTCAGAGGGATTCAGAGATTACATCTTAAATCAACTGAATACCAAAACAGAATATTCTTATGAGGATAACCAGCCCAGTCACACAGCTGTTTGTGAAATACTCATGAAATTTAAAGCATTCATTCATGAACATAGACTTGAATTTCACTTTTTTTCATGACGGTCAGCATGATATCAATTTGTATGTAATCCACGTAATTGTGAAGTGGTATGTAAAAACAGCGGTGAACCCTGCATAGGGAGGAGGTTGGAGTGGATGATGGGGTAAAAATGCTTTTTACCCTATCATGGACTTTATCCCAGTAAACCAGTGTACCATGTGAAGTTTATGTATTAAGTTTATGTATTTGTCACGTAACTTCTGTACTTAAGTTACAGCACTTCCGGTGTTATTTTAACCAAAATCACAATCTTTTTCTTAATCAAATTAGGTAGTTTGCTGCCTAAGCCTAACCAAATCAATCTATTCCTAAACCTAAGTAGTTTTATTTTGAAAAGAGTGGAGCAGAAATTGATGCGTGCGTCATATGACGTTGAAAGTCATGTTGAGCGTCACAATAAATAAAGGAAATTTGTGTCTATGTATATGAATCAAATATTAAAATTTTGGGACTATTTCAAGGACTGCCGTGAGACTGTGTTGGAATAACAGAGCACCCAAAGGTGCCACACAAATCAGGACAGATTAGCCTCAGCTGAGAGATCCGTCACACTGCCTTTGTAGTGAAACCACCCAGCAGGGAAAAGCAGAGAGGGGATTTGGATTTAGACGGGAATAAAGCCAAGATTTGGTCTTATTTTTAATAACAGCAGAGAATCAAAAGCAATTGTCTGTTGGCTGGTTGGATCATTTGCTTTGAGTTTTGCGTCCTCACGAGATCTTTTAATAAGAAGAAGAGGAGAGTGTCTGATACAGACTGAGACTGTGTTGTATGTGGGTGGGCTGGGGACCTAATCTTCATGGCTACAGTGAAGTAATCTGATTAAAGTCTGCGATTAGCTGTTAAATTGATCTACTCAGCTGTTTTAAAAACATTGGACGGATACAGAAAAGAGTCATGTGCCAATGCTGCATTGTAAACAGTGTGGGACTAAAGTGATACAGAATTAAATTATCCTCTGAAATTTGAAGATGGTTATTAAGAGATTCAACACTCAAGGTTATTTTTCATTACAGGGAGCTTGACTTGCGGTTGGAAAGACACAGGTTGAACTAATGACATTAATGATCCCTTTGTTCCATTAGGAGTCTCACACTAGTAACTTATCATGCACAAAACCAGAGCCCTGGAACCGGAAAACACCATGGTTAATGATATTAGCAACACCTGTGGCTGACAGGTCAAAATCTCCACCCTAACAGGTCTACTTATTTGGCTGTCCAGATTCCACACTGCATACTACTTGAATGGAGTTTGTATCTAATAGTCAAAGTATACCGCTATTGTGGTTAGAATACAAAAAAAAAAAACAAAAAAAAAACAACAACATACTTACTCAACATGCATATGGTGTGGTACTAACAGGAAATGATACAATGGCACTTTAGAGAGCTGCTGACATTTAGACTTCACAAAGAGAAACCAAAATGTTTTTCCAGTGATTTAATGATTTCAGAGGTGTTTCTGAGCTATCCCATCCACACTTTGGTTTTTAATATTTTGCAACTGTGAATAGCTCCTTCATCTTCTTGCAATGTGGGATACACAACCTACATAACAACAAGCTCACGCAACACTGACTTATTAATCATCTTCCCCTTTTTAGCTCATATAAGGAACATATCCTGGTCTTGGAACAGCGGACCAACTCTTTACCTTTGCAGGGCTGTTGGAAGGGTCATGGGAGTTTGCCCATCCAGTCTACATGTGTTTTGTGGACTTGGAGAAGGCTTACGACTGTGACCCTTTGGGAGTCCTGTGGGAATTGCTGTTATAAGCTATCCGGTCCTTGTACAGCCAAAGTGAAAGCTGCGTCTGTATACTTGGCACAAGGTCAAATACGTTTCCAGTGGGTGTTGGCCTACCCCAGGGTTTTCCCTTGTCACCGATCCTGTTTGTGATTTTCATGGACAGGATCTCCAGGCGCAGCCAGGGGGGAGGACAGTGTCTGGTTTGGGGACCTCAGAATTATGTCTCTGCTCTTTGCAGATGATGTAATTCTGTTGGCTTCAATGAACCGTGACCTGCAACACGCACTGGGGTGGTTTGCAACCGATTGTGTAGTGACCTGGATGATAGTCAGTACCTCATGGGGAGTGAGTCTTGCTCACGAGGAAAAATGGGGCGGGAGATGGACAGGCAGTTCAGTGCAGCATTGGCAGTTATGCAGGTGCTTATCGAACTGTGGTAGTGAAAAGGAGCCAGAAGGTAAAGCTCTCCATTTACTAGTCCAGCTGCAATCCAACCATCACCTGTGGTTGTGACTGAAAGAATGAGATTGTGGATACAAGCAGCCGGGTTATATGGTCTGGGATGCCTGGAATTCCCTGCTTAGCCTGCTGTCTCCGTGACCTGTCCTCGGATGAGCAGAAGAAAATGAATGGATGGATGGAAAATGTTTGTTGCCTATTTACACATCCAGCAGATATCCCATTTTCAGAATAAACACACTATATACTCAAAACTTTGACTCCTATAGTTTATATTAGTCATTTGTGGATTTACTGTACCAATAACCGTGGGCTGTACAATCTGTGTTATTTCGTAGAAACAAAAAAATTGACCCGCTTTTGAATGATGTGTCTAATGTAGATAACCATGTGTAGTTACTTGCAAAAAGTGTGTTTTAGTGTAAAGACAAGTGCTTATGGTTTAGCCAACCCAGTCTCACAGGATGTCGTATAAAAAGCACAACTTTACAATGATATTCTGTGTCATCAGGAGGGATTTTAGTCTTTTCTTGTGTAATTTCTTATGCCATGCAACAAAAGTAAGGTAACGGTCGCAATTAGGTTTAGGCAATAAAACAACTTAGTTGGGTTTAGGAAAAACATCATTGTTGGGCTTCATAGATAGGCTACATGCCACAAGTACCAGCTTTTGTGACTTGGCAATTGCAAAAAACTATTAAAAAAATCAACAATTACCTGAACAAAATCAGCGTCATCAGATAAAAATATCAAGTGGTAGTCTGTAATCAAAAGTCAAATCTGACGTCCTGTTGTAGTAACACAGAACATTTTTTGTTTCTGAAGTTCTTGCAAGTGTATGATGGGGTAATGGGTGAGTTTCTTCCTTCCAGCTGGTGTCTGAGGCCCAAACCCCAGTCCAGCTGGGGTGTGTAACAGGGTTAGGGACAGCTCACGTTATCCCTTACCAGTCATCTCCCCTTTTCATGATTCCCCTAGAGATCTCAGACTGGCCTCACACTGTGGACACAGTTTACATGGGCTTTTTTTTTTTTTTCTTCTCTTGCAATTTATTTACACTGCAGTCGTCTAGCAACCACCACAACACTCACCAGCTCCTCCTCCTCTTATACTCTCTGTGCCATTGGTAGTTAACCCCCTTTTGCACAAAGACACATCTGCTGAAGGCTAATGTACACATGTTTAGGGATGTTCAAATACCATTGGTGGTCCAGGGGAGTGATATGCAAAGAAATACACATGGAGACACACTTTCCAGGGGCTGCAGGGTCAGATGGAGGACTTCCCCAGTGGGAGTTCAATGACAAACAGGTTGTGACTCAGATAATCCTCCCCTTTTGACTAATCAGAGGGAGATATTAAGCATTGTACACTCACAGTGCTGTCTGGGAACTTATCAACACTTCGCTCTTCCGCCTTGTGCTCCCTCGTCTGCGATGAATGTTTTCTGGAGAAAAAAAGAGAAGGATCAGAGTCCAATGCCTCCGGTCTGCCATGACATCATCCCTGCACACATCTGGAAACGCTAGAGCGAGTGTGTGTGTACAGTATGTGTGTGTGTGTGTGTGTATGAGAAGAAGGAGCTGCAGAAGAATAGGGGAGCTGGTGACACATCAGCAGTATGGAGAAGAAAAAAAGGGGGGAAGAGCGAAGGAGAGGAAAAAGGCTGTTTATCTGAGGAACATAGACAAAGATGAGATGTATAACCAAATTATGTAAACCCATTATCTGCCAGAGCACTAATGAATCAAAAAACACCGCCGATGTACAGCAACTCGAAGGCAAACACCGGTTCATGGTTTTGTTGAAAAAAAAAAGACACATGAAGTTCTTCCTCAAGGGGGGTTTAAATTTGAATTTATTTCAATGCAGCTGATGTAGTATTTTTTTTTTTTTTTTTTTTTTTTTTAAGATTTACACTCAATTATCTGTCACCACCAGATTTATTGACCAATCTCATATTCATGTTGTTGTTTGTTGAAGCTCAGGCATTTTGCTTGTTATCTGTTTACATGTTTTGCTACTGGAAACTCTGCGATAGGGCCAGAGAACGAAAGGAGACCTGGCTCTGTCATGATTTTGCTTCTCATTCTCACCACTAGGGGGGGACATATTGCTTATTGTGTATTCCAGGTGATCTGGAATCATGTAACCGACTGCCTGTCAAATCATGAGAACTGAAGCCTTTTATAACTGTTGTTATACAAATGGCTAAAGAAGATGATACGAAAGCTGATATTAATCACTTCCTCAATCATGCTGTTCATGCTGTTTTTCATGAGAGTACACTTACTGGATCATAGATAAAGGCAAATACAAAAGGAGTAGCCCAAAGTACAGTACATGCACGGTTATACAATATCTCAACTTCCACTTCACATTCAGACAGATTTTTAGAGATGTGAAATGTCAAAAGAAGGAAAGACAAGAAAGAGGAGAGATGGTTGAAAGTATGTGGAGAAAGCTGTTTGCCAGATGTTTGTTTCAATACTGCAACATGCTCTGGCTTACAATTTTTTTTTTTCTTTTTTTTTTGCTGAATTTTCATGATTGACATGGTGGGAGGAGAAAGAAGAAAGAGAAAAAAGTCAAGTTGATGTTGGGGGGTTGCAGAGCAGCAAGTTGTAGAAGAGCGTCCAAATGTGTTGCGCAAGAGAGAACATGAAATGAAAGGTCAGAAAAAGAGAGTAGAAAGAGGAAGGAGGGAGTGAGAGCATGTCGGATACACAGCAGTCTCCAGAGCCCACGTGTACTGTAAGTTCAGGAGATGATGGAGGCGCTTTCTTTCTAAAAGTGAGTGTAGCGTGACCCACTAATCCAGCCACAAGAGCCTGTAATGTTTCTCCAGCGGGGCCTGCGGAGCACAGCGGACCACAGCAGAGCGGTGCTCTCCAGAACCCTGATCCTCAACTCTGCTGAGTTCAGGCGCGTTACCACCACAGACACTGCCCCGTCACTCTCTCCTGCTCCCTCCTCCTGCTTGCTGTCTCATTTGGGGAACCAGTACGACTGACCATCATGACCAAACTTGTCTACAATGTTCCTGTGCTCTCCAATATGTTTTTTTTCCATGGCCATCATCGGCCCCACTTGGTCATGGATGTCTCAGGGGGGAGTAGAGGAAAGAGGCTGAAGTCGCTTTAAGGGGGGGGGGGGGGGGGGGTGTTGTGGTGAGCTAACTTCCACCCCCCATTCCAGCAGTCAGAACAAGACTTCCACCCCCATGGGGTTATCCTTACTTCAGTCTGGAAAAGTGGGAAAAAGGTCTGACTCACAGGGTGATAAATTCCTTTCCTATGTTGAGGGATTCCCCAAGGAAACCATTATTAGCATGAGTTACCACAAGGTGCCAAAAATAAATAAATCCTGGCTTTAATGCTGCATTAGATTCAACTAAATAATCAGCAAATGCCAGCTAATAATATAATTTGCTTTGAGCGTGATTCCACTTTGAAGATGTAGTTCACAAAGGTGAAGAATGATGCCTGATTTGGTGCTCAGATGTGATATATCATGCTTTTTTTTCTATATATCATGTTTGAGATTTTATAACTGTCTCATATTTTCCATGTTATTGGATTTTATTCCAGTTGATTTATTACTTTTCAGTCAGTGTTGTAGGCTTTAAAACACTTGTGTCAGCGCTTGGCTTCTGCAGATGCTTTACACAGTTGTGTCATGCTACACCCGGGCAAGATTCTTCATGTTGCTTGGCTTGAACTTTCACTTGTAGGCGTGCAAGTTGTTGATGGCAGCTGACTGGCACTGATGGCTACACTGCGGATTATTTATGCGCAGCAAATGGGTTTCTTTTAGTAAATTACCTTTCTTAAATAATGTTTTTTTAAATAATATCTACAACATGATAGTGCTCTGTCCATCCAAAAAGAAATATGTCCAATGGCGAGCGAGTTATACACACAGCTGTGAGTTTATAAATCATCTCTGAGAATATCAGCAAAGACTGAGGAACAAAATAATTCCCAGCTGCAGTCTTAAGTCAGCCTTTCCTTCATCTGTCCTCAAAACATCATGGTAACGAAGACTAACAAGCTGCTTTCAATCATACAACACAGCCCGCACTTTGCCTCCGCCTTTGTGCTTTTCCCTGCTATTTTCCACTCCTCCATTCGTATGGGGGCATTGTGCATTGTAAAAACTGCTTTTCCTTGTTGATTGAGGGAGAAAATATGCAGAGACTGTCTGGTGTTGAAGGTTGAGTAATACCCAGATTCAGTATCAGGAGGTGGGGGGTCTGCTATGACTCAAGAGGTGACGCAATCAGGTTTTTGTAGAAGGGGCTCAAGGTGTTAAGGTCCGTCACTGGTGGTTGGACCAATAAAGGAAACCCTGAATCACTAAGAAGGATTATAGAATCTGTGAAGTTAGACGATTTAGTAGTTTTATAGTCTATGTTACTCCTCAAATGCTATCCTCAGATCTCTACAAAATCATGTTGCCACATGTCTTCGTTGAGATTAGCTACAATTGGTAATATTTTGGTCTTTTCATCTGCACTCATTTTCTAGATCGTATGCAAAATCTGTTCAATTCATGATGAAATGACAGAGGCCGTGTTACTGGTACAGTTACTACCTTATCACAGAGTTTAAATTTTAAGACTGGCTAGAATAGACATGTTAACAGCTTCAAAGAACCTCACAGAGGATCTTCGGCTCACCACAAATGAACAAAAAGTACATTAAACTACATAATAGGTGTGACGGAAGCAGAACGTTGATGGTAAAAAGTTAACTGGCTGACTCAGACTCTTCCCGAAATAGCTGCTATTTTCCACAGAGTTAATTAAACTTTCCCTTTAATCATCTAATTTAGACAAAAGCTGTTCTAAAAATCGCACGTTTCTTGTTCTCTCTACACTGCCATTGAACCTCCTACGGATTGTGAAGAACCTCCTACGGATTGAGTCGGTATCAATAGACCACAAACTGCAAGTACTCTGCCCAGGCCAGAGCCCTCATGATTTTCATTACAAACATCACATTGGGGACTGAGTAAACTTGGAGTATTTGTTAGGGTAGAAAACAACAGTATTCTTGGTTTCAATAAAAAGGCTTGAGCGCCAGGTTTTAAATTTTGATCTGGTGTCAAAGTTGATTGATTTGCAAAATGAGAATGAGAAATGAAAAGGAACTTGAATTTCATTTTATCCTGCCACTGTACTTGAGATTACAGTAGACAAAACCTGCATACTTGTCTTAGTTGTTTAATCAAAAGTCAAAATATAAGCACTCCTCAGTAGTGTTAATGTGTATGTAGATTTGGATGTCATCAGCATAGAAGTAAAACTGATGTCATACCTTTAAAAATCTCTTGATTTTTCAAGAGATGGCACATTTCTAGGAAGTATGAGAAGGGCCTTGCACTAAGCTCATTTCTGTCATGAAGCTCTTTACGTAAATGTGATGGCAATTTAACATGTCTAAATAAGCACCTGAGTCCAAAATGTTGTCAGATTAAAGGCTGCAAAGGCTGCAGTCGCACAAGATTATCACTGAAAGAGAGATTAAATGGGCATCATGATCTGCCTTCTAATATCACTGTAACACATTTACCCTCATCATTTATCTCCGGTGTCATCGTCTGTCATCGACAGTCAAGATAAAAAAGTGTTTCAGCAGGAGAAAAATAGAGTAAGCTTGCAAATTGTTAAGTCCATCGCAGGACACATAGAGACAACAACCATTCACGCTCACATTCACACCTACAGGCAATTTTAAGTCATCAAGTAACCGAACCTGCAAGTCTTTGGAGTGTGGGAGGAAGCTGGAGCACCTGGAGAAAACCCATGCAAACACAGGGAGAAGATGCAAACTCCACACAGAAGAGCCCCAAGCCGGATTCGAATCTGTGACCCTCTTGCTGTGAGATGACAGTGTTAACCACTTGACACCACCATGCAGCCCCGGTGTGAAACCAAGTCAACTTATTTTATCTTAGTTTGGTTACGTACCTTATATACTTTACTAACACCTGTTACGTAACAAGCATACTTTTTTTTTAACCCAAACCAGGACCTTTTCCTTAGCTTAACAAGTACTTTTGTTGCCTAGACCTAACCAAATAGTTTTATTGTGTGAAAAACTAAGTAAACCTATATTGGAAATTTATTTTGAAAAGGGACTGTATGCATGCATCCTTATCCAATGAGAAGGTCGTTCTGTAAAGGGCAGAGGGTGTCATATCCTGTACTGTACTGTAAAGCACCCTGAGGAAAAATTGAGATTTGTGATTTTGGGCTACACAAATAAAATTGTCTTGTCTTGACTTGACTTGACATGTAATGTGCAGAAACTGACACGCCATCCCTGTACTTCCAAAACTAATGCTAGAGGGGTACCAGGAATTTCATAGTTGGAAGCGCAGGGCCACTGATCAAGCTTCTGTATTTAACGAATTGGGATTGAAAATGTATTGGTGCAATACACAAAGGTATACCTGGAGTTTACTAAAGTGAATGTTCTGCGACATACGATCATACAGACTGCACTCCAACAAAGACTTTGATTGTTTGTACCTCATCAGGTAGAATATCAGTATAAGACAAGGACTTATTCATTTCCCATAGTTAAAACTGCAGTATCATTGCTATGGAAAGACCTGTAGCCAGATTGCGTCAGGTCAAACAGATCGTCTTCTTTCCAGGAGGAAATCTGCCCAAATTAAGGGAAAATTTGACATTGCAACTATAATTGTAAAAGATATCAGGATCAAGCTTAATTCTATTTGAACGATGGTTTAATCAGAGTTCCTTTATATGAAGGCCAGAGAAAAGGAAGTAGGGAGTTCTCCTAACAGATAATTTTATTGAATTTGGCAGAGACGGTATGTAAATCAATCTTGTGATTTCATCATTAAGGATCTGCCACTGCAACTGTACAGAGTTATTGGTGATAACAGATGGCGGTGTGCATTCATCAAGTGGACAGTGCACAGGTGCTTTAAAGGTACTGTCAGAAATACAAATGCTCTCGCTCTGATGAGGTTCATTTTGGGATTAAACAAAGTTTAAAAGTAGTTTGGATTAAATGGAAACCGAGTTCGATGGATGACGGATGATCGTTGTAATGCTCCGTGTAGTTGCGCACGCAGCACGATTTGGATACATATTTCTCAACCACCTCTGTCTAGTGCCCTCTTTGGCACAGAAAGACAGATGGCAACAATTATCATCAACAAATGTGTGGAGGGAACAGAATCCTGTAGGCAGCCAAAGTTTTATAAAATTACCCTTCTCCTGTGTTTCAGCGACTTTTGTTTTTCTTTTCTATACCTACTCCCCCGCAAATCTGTGGGACCTCTCAGCTCAGAGACATCTGACCCGATGTTTTGGGCCTTTCAAGGACCACTTTTGTTAAGGCTTTTCTGTTGGATTTGATTTCTTTTGAAAATAAACAAAAGCACAGTATACCTATACTCTTAAAGCAGGACTACCGTTTTAGTTGTCTCGTCGTCCTACAATCACAGGTCACTTGTGTAACTTTGTCATTCAACTTGTTATGTTACAGCAAATGATGAAGTGTGTGTTTGTTTGAGTGGGTTTATGTCTGTGTAGCTTATGAAGACATAAGAGAAAAGAGAGAAACCGCATGCTTGCTTTCTTGTGACTGAGATAAAAGGCAGAGACAGGAACTCAGCACTTTCTCATTACCTGCTGGTTTTGGTAAATACTTGTCATTCAACCCCTCCCTACTTAACCCCCAGCCATCCCCATTTCACTTGACAGCGCAGATCCCTGACCCCTCGCCATCCAGGCCCTCCGGCAAAAACAAATGAGCTCACCCTTTCCCCTCTTTCATACTTTTCTCAGGTTTAGACCATGTGTATAGAGGTTTAAGTTACCTCAGATATCAGCCAGGAGATCTGCACCACATACACTTCAAGTCCCACCCTGACCCTTTAACCCCCCAAAAGAGGCACCGTCTTCATCCTCCCACCCTCTGTACATTCATGCCCCACAGCTCTTCTTCTCGGCTCCTCAAAGTCTGCCAAACGAACTGTACATCGACTCAAATCATCTTGTTCTTGACAGAGGTGTGTGTGAGCGTTTGCTCTTCACAAACCTCCCCCGGGGACAACAAGCTCCTCCAGGTTGATGTATCAATTTTCCAAAAAGTTGTGTCACGACCTCACTGTGTTGCCACATCACAGATTCATGACCAGCTCGTCTTGTCCAAAAACTTAATCCAAACCATTTCATGAAAATGTAGAATGGACCGCAGAACAAGAGGCTAGCTTTTTGCCACTCCCATTGTATTTAGGGTCCAGATTTCTTCTAATTGTTGCAGCTGTTGGATCGCATCTCAGCAGGATTAGTCAGTGTCTGTGCTTGAGTCCATATTGGTGATTTCTGGAGGTGATTGACTGTTAAAAGCCACAATGAGGGAAATGTCTCCCTAAGTACCATATGAGTCACTCCTGTAGCACTTAACTTTAGTCAAGCTGTACAGTACTTCTCTATCCGCTGTCTCATGATGGCTTTAATTCTGCAGTTGTGTGTGTGCTGAAGGGAAACACAAGGACATCTCCTACTTCTAATAAAGTAAACAAACTGGCAGCACAGACTCCACAGATGTTTCAAGATGTTAACAACGGAGACGGTCAACACTCTCCAGATCTTGTCTTTAATGACGGCTCAGCTGTTTGAGGATTTGTAAGCTCATTTGCGACCATGTGTTGCTATTTGTGCATGTGTGTGTGGACGGCAAAAAAAGGAGACATGTTTTTGAATGGCCCACATTCATTGTGAGCGCTCTCCATCTTCCCCTGCGTCCTCAGTCTTTCCATTCCGACCACATCTATCTCTCCCACCCCCTCCTCTTTATCCTGTGTCTTGTGTTTTAGCTGGCAGACATAAATCAAGTGTCTGGAATGGAAACACTCACGTTACTGGTGTGCCACATATGTTTATATTTAAAGCCTTTTCCTCTTTTTTAACTCTTTCGCAAAATGAGCACCTGAAAAACACAGGAGGGGGGAAACCGCTGGAAAGTGTGATTCAACTGAAAATGTCAGCCCCCCCCACCACCACATCTGAGGCTCCCTCTGCAGCAGCTTAGCAGAGTCAAATCAGTGTATATTAACCAAGGGAGAAAGGGGGGGAGGATGGTTCTGCTTGACCCGCGAGGCCGACAGAGGTGGAAAGAATGTGCTGTCCAGCCGGTGAACACGTTAACATAGAGGGGGGGACTTCCTACAAGCAGCTTTCCCACCATCCCAAACCCCCTCACCCGCCATTTACACATGGAGGGAAGGAGGTACGGAGAGCGGAGGAGGAGTGAAGCGGATCGGGAGGAGGGGAATGAAAACTGCAGAGGGATGGAAAAGGTATTGAATGGCAAAAAAAAAGACAGAAATGGAGGAAGAAAGTGGGTGGCCAGTAAAAAGACAGAAAAATGCAACGTAAAAGATGCATTTTTAACCTTGAATTTTAGACGGAAGACACACAAAGAGACAAATTAGAACACAACAGTGGTTTCTGATCATACAGAGCAGTAGTATGAAAGAAGGGGAACAGTATCCAGATGGCCTAAGACTCAAGGAACGGAGTACAACTTTAAAGGAACAGGTCGACATTTTCAGAAAAATGTACTTATCCACTTCCTTGTGATCGATTTCATTTCTTTCCACCAGGAGACAGTTAAGCATAGCTTAGGATAAACACTAGAAATAGCTGGCCTGACTCTGTCTAAAGGTAAACAAGTGAATCATAAAATGTGCCCTGACACATACTGTATAAATAGGATGTTTTCTCACTTAAAGCAGCAGTGCATGAGATAGGTAATCTGAAAAAAGTCATGTACCACGGTGTCCTCCGGTGCTCCTAATGGCATCGGCAAGATTTCACAGTCAGAGCTGTTCTGGAGTCTGCTGTCCAGCTGCTGTCTAGGAGAGCCACGAGTCAATGACTTGTGAACTCAGACCAAATGGTCAAACTAGGCAGTGCTGATCAGATATGAATCAATATTCTGTTACTGTAATGCCCATTTCTCTCCTCAAATGTTTTCAGAATCGTTTTGTAATGTACTGTTTAGCTCTTAAATGCGAAAGTTTGTGATTCTGAGATCAGTTGAGAGAATACCAAGCACCGCCAAACAGCCAGAACCCAGCCAACAGGGACGCTCTCTCTCTGAAATGACCTGTGATTGGCCAAAGTCTCCCGTCAAGGACTAAATTTTTTGAAGCCTGAAAACAGCCATGAAGAGGTCACGTTTTCTCTTGGAAAACTTGAATTACAATATGTTGAAAGGTTATTAAGGAATTTTGCCCAAACATGCCAAAAAATGTTGCCTACTGAAGCTTTAATTTAATTTATTGGTGACACAAAATGTATTATCAGTGTTGCAGCAAGGCATCAGATCACTGTCAGGGGTGAGAATTAAAATAATTGGGCACTTCCAGTGTAATTGCATTCACTAATACTAATTGTATGACAATGCAGAAATGTAAACAACAGTGGAACTAGACTGTATATAAGAAGTGGAAGTAGTCACCAAGACATAAGCCGTTAGTTTGCCTGACGCCTTGAGTTTTACATTTTGGCTGGTTTTCTTCACCATGCTGTTTTTTTGCAACCAGAAGTGACACGAGAGGTTGGAGCTAAGTATAACCCAGTACTGAATAAGGCATTTTTCGGCATGCAAAATGTTACAACTGGAAAAGCACTCGGAGAGCACAGACCTCCACCAAGCACCATAGTTTCCCCCCATATCCAAAATACAAATCCTACATTTTTTAAAAAGAATTTTATATCAGTGGCAAACATAAAACATATATACAAGACACAACATAAAACTCACAATACATTATTTCTAAAACCATCATATGTACATTAACATTTTTCTACTGGATCTAGCTCTGGATAAGAAATAACAAACCTACATTCATTTTGTCTACGTTATTAGATTCATTGACCATGAAAACATACCCTTACCAAGTGGATTTAAGTTTATATCATTATTATTAGCTCAGAAGTTATTAATAAAAATCTCTTTTTCGGTAATGGCGGTTTCTTCTGGATCTATCTCCTCAAGTATTAAAGCTAGATCAAATTCGTTGACATACTTCAGATGCTGAATTGTCTCAGCTACACGATGCAGCTTGTTAGAAATCTCTACCTCTAATATTAAATGCACAGTAAATGTAAGAGTACCCCCATTTGTTTTATAGAAATTGCTATAAAATCCGCCATCTGGATCAGATCTGGATCAGCCTTTGGGATTTGATAGAAGTACACATTGTAAATCCCTGAGTCAAATTTCATGAGCTTTGGGCAACAATTACCAGAGATATTGAGAAACAATTTTTTGGGTCCCATTGACCCCAATGTTAACGAAAATTTCAAAGTGATTCAGAATCCAGGATTTCTTCCGGATCACCCCCAAAATTAAATCAGTTCTTCCTTTTCACATTTTCAACACACCCTGGAAATTTCATCAAAATCCGTCCATAAGTTTCTGAGTTATCTTGAACAAAGACAAACAAACAGATAAACGCCGGCAAAAACATAACCTCCTTGGCGGAGGTAATTATCTTTCATGAACCAAAAGCACACTGCGAAAGGGTTAAAATTGTGAGACGAAAACACAGACAACTCTAAAACCAGACAACGCCATGGTAGCGACCAGTCAATCTCTGTGACTCTGATCATCTGCTCCATATTTATTCCAAATGTATATATTACATATAGTTATATCATTACATATACATATGCTGTGCATATACAATACTCACCACCTGCTGCACTTTACTTATTACTGTTACTGTTATTTATTTTACTGTCAATTTTCTTCATTGCACCTTATTTCATTCACTGCACCTTCTCTTTTACTTTTTACTTTTTACTGTACTGTATTTATCTGTACTGTTGATGCTGCTAAGACACCCGAATTTCCCTCCGGGGATTAATAAAGGTTCATCTTATCTTATCTTATCTTATCTCATCTCAAGGTAGCCAAGCCTTAAAGCATCCCCTGCTTTATGGTCTGTTCAACTCTAAATGGGACCATAATTTACTAAATGAACACTAAAGTGAGAAGCAGGCTCATTTTCTCATAGCCTTCTATAAAATCAGATTTCTTTTTGCAACCACAGGAGTTGCCCCCTGCTGGATATTAGAAAGGATGCAAGTTTAAGGCAACTCATCATTGGCTTCACTTCTCAGACTCGTAGGTAGACCACTGGGTTTAGCTGGACCCAGTCTTAATCGCGGCAACGCTAGTCAGATGCTAAGTGACACGGCTACATAACCAGAGTGTTTGTTGAGGATTATTTTCAGCTGCAGATTTGGTGCGCTATGGCAGCAGGATTATGTTTGTGGGATAGACTCAAATAAACTTCAGTGCCTGTTCATTGTAATTAGGAACAGGTCATTCAGTGATGTGATTCACTGATGGGTTTATAATAGTTTTTGATATAGCGTAGATTTGTGGCAATGAGAAATAAACAGTATCAAGCTTTGGATGCACAGGCAGTATTTGTTAATAGGTTTATTACTGTTTTCAGTATCTTTGTGGGATTTGGCGACAATAAGAAAATGTAGAATAACACCACACTTTATAAAACAGTGACAACGGCCAGCAAACCGCTCGGTTTCATGTTACCAAGTATGACATTTATCTACAGAGACAGAACATAGAAGAAAGCAAACAATATTGTGGTTGACCAGAGGTCCTTGCCTCCTCATCTAGGCGATGGTATTGCCCCCCCCCCCCCCCCCCTTATTCACTGAAAATAGATCCAAATTTTCATTTGTCTCACAAACGATTAAGCTTTTAAACAGCTCATGCACTAGCACTTTATCCCGCGCACTTTGACCTCTCTTTCCTGGTCAAAAAGGGTCCATCCTCATTTTTTCTTTAGTATTTTAACTTACTATCTATCTCTCTATCTATCTATCTATCTATCTATCTATCTATCTCACATTGTTTTCATACATACTGTATACACGCAAGCACTTCTGCATGCAACGGGAAAATGCATTCTTTTAGATTTAAGATCTTATTCAAGAGTAAGTGAAAATCAAACTGAAAAGTGGTTGGAGAAAGCCTTCTGCATGGAGAACTTTAGGGGCCTCTTGGAGATGGAAAAATGTCTGCCTGCCAACACTTTAAAGGATCACTGAGACGTTAAAGGGTCAGTTCCAAGCAACGGGAACACTGTTGCTGGAAAGACACGTTGAATTTTTCAAATGCAATTTTGCAGTGCTTTGAGCAGCACAAACTTGAAACTTCTCTTCATTCTCGGGTATCACTTGGTAAGTGAGAAATATTTTTTGTGTGATTTGGAGTACTGTCTCTTTAACAGGGAGGCAAAAAGAAAAATAGAAAAGAAAAAGCAGAGAAACACAGAAACAAACAATGAGAATGCTGAAATGTTGACAGGCGTGATGTTTCCTGCTGTTTCTGTCAACAGCAGGCCCACCCATCCAGCCTTGGGTGCCTGTGTTATGTGTGTGTGCCTGCAGTTACACACATGTGTAGGTGTCAGACCTCCTCCGGGGGTCTCTGGCCCTGTTTGAGGCAGTTTATGGGGAACAGACCCACACCTGTCTGCCGTTTCCAGCACCAACCAATGGTCAGCTTCCATCTCCTGGAGAGGAGACCCTCTCGAGTTCCACGTGGAGCCAACTTCCCACTGGGGGGGTGGCAAGTCTTCGTCGCGATGAGGATGGGATGACCTCCCAGGAGGGATGGCATCCAGTTTATCAGCTAAGATTCCCTCTGGAAACATGGTCTAAATCAGAGGCAGAGAGGAGAACCAGGGAGGGGTCAGAGGGGCCCAGCCTGCCCAGGATATGGCTCGCTCTGCCTGGGATGACTCAACCGCAAAGCATCTCTTTCCAGGCAACACATCCACGTCAGCACTCTCCCACAAGCCCATTGGGTCTTTTAATTGCAGTCTGGACAGACTTTCCTTATCTGCAAGACCCATTTAATCCAAACCATATCGAGGAATTTTATTTCTAATAATTCACTGTGTGTGTATCTTTGTGAAACTGAACTCATTCTGCTAACGTGACTTTTTCTTGTCCGTGAGTGTCTGTAACAGCATTAATGGTTGTCGACATGACTGAGATTATGCATGAGCACTCCTGGAAGTGTTGATAGCTAAGGGGAGAGGGCTCTGATGTCTTTAGCAGACTATGGATTCTGTAAACAAGGCCTTTCGGCCCCCTAACTGACTCAGCCCTGCACCCCACTACCAGCTTCCTGTCCTCCTGTGGGACCCTCTATCATTACTCCTTTTCTTCTAATCCATCCTCTTTTTGACCCGCATATGCATTCCTTTGTGTCCAGTGTGCTGCTTTCCTGAGATGTAAGACACTTCTTCTGTTACAAACTCATCTCAACATTCAGCTGATGACTACTAAAGATGTCTGTACAGTGCATCCAGCAATCACATTGTTTCACATTGTAAAAAAAAATCATTCTGTGGTGTGAATGAGGAAAACTGCTCCTTAAAATGCTGACATGCAAACTTCTTAAAATTCTGTGTTAATTTGTACTGCAGTAAAGTCATTTTGTACAGCAATATACCCGATCACACAAAACAGTATCATGCAGTCATTTGACAACATAAACAGAAATATATGAATACACGTGTATGTTCTCAATAAAACACATAGACAGCCATACTCTGCAGAGACCACGCAGAGTTTTTGACAGTGTTTGCCAGGAGGATCGCCTCGATGTGTCTTTGTTACATGCTCCTCCCCCTTCTGATCATGCTGATCCTGATGCCTTGTTCCTGTTCTGTGTTTTTTCTCTCCAGGTGTGGCTGCTCAGGTGATTAAGAAGCAATAAAGAGGGGAAGGGGATGTGTGCTCTCTTCTCCACTCTGGCCTGGCAGTAGCTGCAGAAACATCAGTGGCAATGTGACCACTTGTAGTTTGTTGGGTTATGGTCCTTTATCTTTTTCTGGTGGGTCCGGTGGGCTACTTTTCAGGTTTGTTTCTCTTTGTTAGGGTTTAGTTGGGGAATATGTTGTATAGGGATAGAGGGAAGCGCCTGGTTCCGACAGCCCTATAAGGGCTGGGCTGAGGTGGCTTCCCCTCTTTTGTTTTTTTTTCAGCGGCTCACCACTTTGGTTGATATTGGGTAATTCTTGAGCGTTTTTATGGTAACCTTGGTCACATTTCAGATAGAAAATAAAAACTTGGGTTTTTTTTGTAAGCTCTTGAGTTGGGCAAACTTCCTTTTTCTACACTACGTTGATTCTAAGCCCATGTATGTAATGAGAAAAATATGCTAATGATGTTGTATTGTCTGGCTTTACAGCTTGCTGTAAAACAGGCAGCTGAAGTTGAGGCTCATTAAGTTGTGCTAAAGACCATGTCCTGGAGCTTGGGAGAACTTCAGAGTGATGGCAAAACATGCCTCCAACAACCCACATCACACAATTTAAATATGGAGGAAATGTAGCCAAGAGATGCCTATCACCTTACGTCAGAGGTAGCAAGTGGGGTAAATTGAGAACAAAACTGCACTACAGTTTTGGAACATTTGGAAAGATTTTAAATGATTGAAGTGAAAAGATTTTGACTGATAACTTCCAGTTGACTCATTTATTTTATTGGAAGATTGCATGTCACCACTGGATTATTCATGGAAATGAACCAGCTTGCTTAATCACGAAGGGAACTTTAAGAGGAGGGTCACCCCTCAGGATAGTTTTCCACAAAGTACAGGATGGTTTCCTGACACAACCTCAGTTTTCAAAAGCTTTAAAAAGTAATATGTGCTTTTGTCAGCACTGTAAGAAAAGGAACATTTTCTGCATTACGATGATTTCTGTGGATTTGGATGGGTTACCTGATACTTTTGGCTGAACTGTCTTATCAGAACTACACTTAAGATTTGGTGTACCTCAGGAGGAGTGGATGCAGAGGAAGGAGGGGACAGTAAGGCGAGGCTAATATGAAAACCTGACCCTTGCAGACCTGCTGTGCTCTGCCTTGACCTGAGGCTTTGCAGGGGCAGGACGAGATAGCGCAGGGGCAAGCTCAGGTATCCAAACATCCACCTCAGCGGAGGCGGAGTAGAGAAGCGGGAGAGTCTTTTAAAATCCATTTTCTCGACTTCTGCAGCAAGAGTGAAAAGACTTTCACATGATTTTTTTTTTTTTTTTTTTTTTTTTACAGCTGTGGTTAGACCAACTTAAAAATAAATGATCTTGGCAGGCCCAGCATTTCCATAAGTCAAGTTTAATTGGATATCACCTGACACCTAAATTGAGTGTCACCTACCAAAAGCTGTGGCTCAAAACAAAACAGGCATCCTGACCACATCCATCTATCCTGACCACAGCTCCAGAACAGTGTTAAAGATGAGCATCCACTAAAGCGTGATTTAGAGCGTTCCAGTGTTCCTCTGTCATTTGCTAAATTTGAAAACTGTCGCTAGATAGATGTAGGGTGGTTGTTCTTTTTGGTCAAAGGTGGCCAATACTTAAAGCCCCTGAAAACATTTTAAATCCGAAATATGAGTAAATATTGGTATCACAATTGAATCCATTAAATTCATAATCGGTCATTATGGTGCTTAAATCAGTTTTACCATGTGACAGGAAAATGGTACATGAATCATGTGACAGGCCATCATCAATCAGTTATATATTTTATTTGACTTAATTTCAGTATAATCTTGAATCACCATTAACTTTACCACTGACAAACTTTTTCTTTCTTTTAATAATAAACTGACAATAAATTTAAAAAGACTAATTTCTGACTGAAAAGGGGAATAACTAAATGTGACTTTAAATATCAATGACAGATTAACCACCACGCACATTGGGATATTGTTCAGACCCACAATCCCACTTCAGAAAAGAGCTCAAAGCTTGCCAGAGGACATCCGGCAACTAGTCTGCCATTTATTTGTATTTTTTTTTTTTTTTTTTTTTTAACTCATGGATTTTTCTTATTACCACAACATTAACTTCATTGAGGGGAAGTCTTGAGAAAATAATCGTCTTGTAAAATATGGCTGTTTACATTCCCCCTGGAATGAGAGGAGAGCATGTCTGTTTCTTATCCTGGAGAGAGTCATCCTCCCTTTTTTAGTAAACACCCACCCATGAGGATACATTCATGAAGATGAAAATCAGCCACCATCTAGTTATATCAGACATAACTGTGACAGTCACTACTCTAATTTGAAGATCTCTTAATTTCCCTCTGTATGTCTGACCCAACTGTCTATCCCGATTGTTGATGTCTGTTCCCATGTTTTTCCCTTAGAGTCACAGTCACACGACGCTTCACCCTGATTGGTTTAAACCATGCTGACAATAGGATATTGCACCACGGTCACAGTAAATGACAATCTTGTCATCCAAGACAGAAATGGAAGCAAAACCAACCATTGAGATGGGTTACAGAGCGATGTGAGGGAGGCAGATGTTACAGAAGAGGTGAGAGAAGTGGGGAGGAAGGATCTGTAAGGAAGGGGTCATAAAGTAAAGTAAAAGAAAGGAGGCAAGAGTTGAGAAGAGCTTTTGAGAGGAGAAAGAAGGAAGGGGGGAGTGGAAGAAGGAGGGGGAAAAAAGTGACGGAAAGAGAAAACGTGGGAGCTGTGAGAATGTGAGGCAGACGGAGCAGTGAGTGATGCAAAAGGGTGGGATGGAATTTGCTCAAAAGTAAGAGCCAAGGCAAACGTGCAGCTGTCAAGGACTTTTGTTCTCTTTAAAAACATATTTCGGTCTTTGTGCGACTTGTTTCAACACACAAAGAAACTGTTGAAAACCTAAGTCAGAGAGAAAACGTGAGAGGGGAGGACAAGGAGGACTGCTGACTAGAAAAAGGAAAATCACCAAACAGAATGAGACAGAGGAGAAGAAATGAAACCCAGAGAAGCAAAGTGGAGATCAGGAAGTTGGGCTACATATGGATCGAGCTAGAACTGGGGAGGGGAATGTGGGGGATATTTTGAACCAAATCAAATGTGAAAAGAACAGCACAGCAGAGGAGAAACGAAATGAAAACAGGAAGGAAAAAAGGAAAGGAGGAGAGGAATTAATAGTATTTTTTCAGTGCACCATGTATCCCTCACCCTCCCTGTGGACCCAGGGCCTGCGCACATGTCGGCACACTAGTGCGCATATGTTTCTACTATTACATGATAGGCTGTGGAGAAAATATAGGAAAACAGTATCTGTGTGTGCATTGGGAGGGGGCAAAGAGAGAAAGGGGGTGGAGTGATACCGACAAAGCTGCCGTTCCAACAATGAGCTCCACCTTCCTCTAGTGTATCTGTATGCCTGAAGTTTTCCAGTCCTGGCTCAGGAGCACCGCCCTGTCCCACCTCCTCCCTCCCTGTTGCTTTTTCTTTAACTGAACAATGGCCTCGGAGACATCAGCAGCATTATCTATCTGAGCGTTTAAGTGAAATGTGGTATTTTCACACATCACGGCACAAGTTCAAGTCAAACGTTACACATTAACAGTGCGGTCCTGAGGTAAAGACCGCACGGTGATGTCGAGACAGTGACGTGAAAGACTGTCTGGTATGTTGCCGTTGTGTCGTCTGCATGGTAGTCGCATGATGCTGATGTTTGGCAGAGCGCCGGTACAGCCGGGTTTGGTGAGGCATGTTGTGGAAGAGCTGAAATGAAAGGGGCTCACCAAGGTGCTGCTGTGATGTCACCCCATGAGTTCATCTATGAGGTTTAACAGCTGTGTTATGGGGTAGTCCTAGTTTAACAGTGGTTAAAATGCATGCATAACATACTCTGTAATCTCAAACTGGGGGGTTTGGTTCCAGTGGTGCATGTAATTCTCCTCACTCCTATTACTCACCTTTTTACTGTCTTTCAACCATCAAAGAAAAGACAAGTTATTAAAGCTTTACGGTACATTAAAGCGAGACTGTGTAACTTTTGCTCAACAGCGGTTACTGTGGCCACAGGTGGTAATTATAGCATAAATGATAAAATGTGTGCAACAGTAGCACAAGCAGATATGAGTCACACAGTCAGTTAACCTATTTAGTAATATGAGTTATACACAACTATCTTTCTAATGTTTTCTAACATTAGCCACCTAAATCTAGCTCATACCTTGCCTTTTAGAATCACATCGTCTCACATTTAAGTTAAGTTAAACCTGTGATCACTCTGGGACAGCAAAAACAAGCTGCCCTGACGTATCACCATTTAAGTTGACATGGAAATATATGAGGGGGGGGGGGGGGGGGTGGCCCCCCCCCCCCCCGCCAAGGGGGCGGTCGCTTTCTCCTCCCCTTCTTCTTTTTTTTTGTTGTTTTTCCTTTCCCTCCCCTCGTTTTCGTCTCTTTCCCCCCCCTCCCCCCCCCTCCCCCCACCCACATACTTTTTGTTTTTGTTTATTTATTTTTTTTCTTTTTTCCTCGGTGTTGGTGTTGTGCTGGTTTGTTGTTTTTTTTTTTTTTTTTTTTTTTTTTTTTCCCCCCTATGGGCTTCCGCCCTCCCCTCGGTGTTCCCTCCCCCCCCCCCCCCCCCCCCTGGGCTCCCCCCCCCCCCCCCCCCCCCTAACGGGATAAGCGGTTGACGATGGATGGATGGATGGATGGATGGAAATATATCATCATTTTAGCAAAGGATATTTACACATCCATTTGACAAGCGTCCATAGAAATAACAAAATATGTAGTTTCTATGTAAGCAACATTAGCATTCATATGGGGCTGTGTTTCTGGCTGGCTGGGCAGACAGTGTACCTACAGCAGGGTCTTGGAGCTTTTATTGACTGAAAATGGTTGCCTGCTGCTGAAAACACTGCTATAAGAGCTGTAAGAAACTTAAACAGTAAAGTTGTGGACCATTTAAACAAAACATAGTGCTGAAAGACACTAAAATGCTCCATAGAGAAGGGAATAACGGAATCGGGTGATAACTCTCTGCGTGCCACGTAATGTAAAAATATTGAGCAGCTGTAAAGTTTGTTTTAATTTATGCCGCCCTCTTATGCTATCTTATATTAATCTTGGTGGTTTGTATAAATTAAATCATTAGCGGCAGCTGAACTTTAAACTGGCAATGTACATCCTTTAATGTTTGAATACCCCAGAGCAAAAGAGAGGAAATACTTTGTCATGGCCGCTCGTGGCAGATGGGCCTGTCAAACAAACTGTGTGTGGGACTGAATGTATATGAGAGATAGAAACAAAAAAGACAGAAAGCAAGAGAGGGAGAAATTCCACAGCTAATGAGTTTATATTGTCACAATTTAGCATTAGTGTGCAAATGTACATGTTTATATGAATGCATAAAGAGCATTGTCTTTAGGTCTGTGCTTTCAAAATTCATGGGCATAAACATACCAAGCATTTCTGTGTGTGTGTGTGTGTGGAGGGGGTGGGTAAAGTGATAGACGGACAGTAAAAGGAGAGAGGGGTTATGTGTGTCCCATGTCAACAGACTTTAAATTTAGATAGTGCTTTGTATATATAGACAGACCATCCTAGATAAATCTGAGCTGACCCCTTTTCTCTCTCCATCTATCTCTGTCTGTCATCAGAGAACCAGTATGCACAGGTGGCTCTAGTATTACGCTTCAACTCGTACAATATACAGGGTACGATTGTTACCAGGGATGCTAAAGCAGTTGAGTCTTTGCATGGTGAATCTGGAATCTAGTTAGAATAATTGAAGCTATGTCATGGTTGGTACCAATTCCAGTATCTTCACCCTACCTTTAAAAACTGAGCCTGCTACAACCTAAAAATCGCAGATTGCATTAAAGTGAAATTAGTGGCATTAAAATGATCACATTAACTTTGACAACCTTAATATATGGTATATATTTACATATGTGTATTAGCATATTTACCTCGTTCACCATCTTAGTTTGGAGTGTTAGCATTGAAACATTTGTTAATTACCGTATTTTTCGCACTATAAGGCGCACTTAAAATCGCCTAACTGGGACACTGATGATGAAGGATTTGATGGATTTGTGAAAGAGGAATGAACTGAAACGTGAGTGTATTTTATGTGAGTTAAATGTTGAGTTATTGAGTTATTAAATGAATTGAATAAAGTTTGACTTATCTGACTGCTTTGTTTCGCTTCGTGCGCCCTATAATCCAGTGCACCTTATAGTGCGAAAAATATGGTACACAGTACAAGAAGAAGAAGAAGAAGATAGTCCTTTATTAGTCCCACGAGGGGAAATTCAATTTTTTCACTCTGTTGTTAACTTATACACGGTACATGCAGACCCGAACACACACATGCACAAACATGCAGCAATGGAGAGATGTCAGAGTGATGGGGCTGCTCCGTGGTACAAGCGCCCCGAGCAGTTGGGTCCGGTTTGGTGCCTTGCTCAGGGGCACCTTGGCAGTGCCCAAGAGGTAAACGTGGCACCGGTTCTCCAGCTACCCCCAGTTCACACTCAGTTCCTTTAGGTCCATGGCGGTGACTTGAACCGGTGACCCGGATGTGAGTGTGAATGGTTGTCTGTCTATATGTTGTCTGTCTCTTTGTGCCCTGCGATGGACTGGTGACCTGTCCAAGGTGTACCCCGCCTTCGCCCAATGCCAGCTGGGATCGGCTCTAGCCCCCCCCCCCCCCCCCCCCCCCGCAACCCCCAATGGGAAAAGCGGTTGACGATGGATGGATGGATGGATGCATCCTTGCGGAACCATGAACGTTTGTAGAAAATGTCAAGGCAATTCATCCAACAGCTCAATATTTCAGTCTGCGCCAAAGTGGTGGGCTGACTGATATTGTTATAGAGCCATTCTGCTAGCATGGAAAAAAACAAAAAACAAAACATGAATAAAGAAATTCAGACAGATTAGATCCTTCAGAGTGTTTTTTTTAGTCCTTGTTACCTTGTGTCATTGCAAATTAAAGATACAATGCTGTTGACTCAGTATGCCGTCAGAAAGGCAAAACTGTTCACTGGCCAACGAGCACTGTTAGTGCTTCAAGTCCTCAGTCTGAAAGCGGCAGTCATAAGTAGCAGACATAATCATGAGGTTATTTAAGTGGGAGAGAAGCAGACAGTGGACGGACCACAGCACTGACTCAGCCAAAAAGACAGCTGCATATATAATGAATACACACAGCTGCTTTTGACAATATACAAGAATTCATTCAAATAATATCCTTTCCTCTGTAGACGTTTTCGCCTACACAGGCCAATGTGATTCATTCTATTTGCTACTCATTATATATGATTCATATGAAACCATTCATTCATATAAATGGAGTAAAGACTGCAAACCTTGCTGACACTTGAGTTACATTGCTACACTCAATCAAGGTACACTTATCGTCTTTAAAGAGATAGTTTGTCATTTTGGGAAATGTGCATACTTTCTTGCCAAGATATAATGAGAAGATAGCACTCATATCAACACAGTCTCACAAAATTTAATCTATTTTTTTTTTTTTTTTTTACATAGACAAATTTCCCTTTTTTTTGTCATGTTCAGCACAACTTTGTGATGCAGAATGCCAATTTCAGCTCCAATCTTTAAATGAAACTACTTGGTTAGGTTTTGGAAAAGATGGTGGTTTTGGTTCAAATAACTTTAGAAGAGCAGTAGCTTTATTACAGATGTGACGTGACAAATAAATCAACTTTGACTTCTGGTTTCACACAGGACATGAACACTGGTCTCCTGGACAAAAGTCCTGTGTGTTTTATCCCATCACTTCCACCTCGACCTCCTCCATTTGCTGCTCTTTATACTTCCTGGTTCACAACTATATGGATTACATATGAACTGATCTCAGGGCTGCACGGTGGTGCAGTGGTTAGCACTCTCGCCTCACAGCAAGAGGGTTGCATGTTCGATTCCGGCTTGGGACTCTTCTGTGTGGAGTTTGCATGTTCTCCCCGTGTAAGCGTGGGTTTTCTCCGGGTACTCCAGCTTCCTCCCACAGTCCAAAGACATGCTGTTTAGGTTAATTGATGACTGTGGATGTGAGCGTGAATGGTTGTCTGTCTATATGTTGTCTGTCTCTATGTGCCCTGCGATGGACTGGCGACCTGTCCAGGGTGTACCCCGCCTTCGCGGGAGCCAATGCCAGCTGGGATCGAGCTACAGCCCCCCTGCGACCCCTAACGGGAAAATCAGTTGACGATGGATGGATGATGAACTGGTCTCATGCTGACCATCACAAAAAAACAATGAATGTCTATGTATGTACATGAATCAATACATTAAATTTTCAACTGTTTTCCAATACAAAACTTTATTGTGTTTGTCTTTATTGTGAATGTGTAAACTGACAGTTTACACATTCCTCAGTCTCTCTAAACATAAAAATGTTGGCTCTGTATTTGTCATTTAGGGACAACAGCGTACAAATAACCCAAGTAAACTGAACAATGGTGGATGCAATCAATGACATAGGAAGAAAATTTCATGGTCCTCCAGAACATTGCTGCGCTGGCTTTTGACATCATTTGCATGCTGCTATTAGCTTGTGATCTGTACAAGTGAAACCAGTATGACGTGGACTCCAACGAGGCTCTTGAGGAATAAAAATGCCAACTATTTCAAAAGAAAACGCCAAGCTTCTTCAGCTACAGCAATGAATATTTTGATCTTGTATTAATATATTCTTAAGAGTCACATTTCTGTTAAGAAACCCTTTCACTGAAAACCAGTCCAATTTAAAAAGTGAATGTTTCAGAGATCATTATGCCAGACATATGGTTTACTATATCAAAAATATCAGACCAAGTCCAAAAAATAAGCCAGTTGGCAACTGATTTGTAATTCCTTGCTGCTCTAAATGACACTATTTCGATGGCTTTATTGATTTACGCTTGCCCTATCTCCCGCTGCTTCCATCTGCCTCAGCTCAAGACTTTGGCTTTGCTTCTTTATTGCTTTCACATAAGTAGACACAATGCTGATGACTATTTTAGGGGCGTTTGTACAGCTCTTCAAATCAGCGCTATCGGAGTGGCAAATGACCCAGCATTTTGTGTTCCCATCAAGAGAACACCAAGTGATGCCATATCCTGTGGAAGAATTGGGTTGCATTCCTCCATTAGACGTCCAGATGGTCATGGAATCAATGCCAGTGTATGCTGCAGGTTTCTGGCAGTCATGGTGGCTCACAGTCTTATTAGCACACTTTCTTGTTCTGTGGCTCTATGTCCTTTGATGGCTAGACAATATGGTGGAGAAACACAGTTCGCTGAGTTCAAGCTAAGTTCAATATTGCTTCAACATTGTTGAATTTGGTTCCATGCAAAAATGTCCACACCACTTCACTGGCATCATGGGTTACACATGAGATCCTAATTTTAATTTCTCCAAAAATTTCAATACCATCCAGCCTGTAATATGATGCAGGCAGATGTCTGCAAAGCTGTGAAGTGGGTGGCGGGCACCACGGGAACACTTTCTATTCTTTCCCCTGTTTACCTGTTTAAAGCTTTTTTGTGTTCCTTGATAATCACTTACAGACGTTTTGGCTTCTGGGAGGTCAGGTGCAGAGCTTTTATTGTGCAAAGACCCAGCAAATTTATGGTTAATGTCTGATGGGACAAAGTTATTGGAATAGATTTATCATCCAAAAGGAAAGCTGCTAAGGTGGACCAATCCCACTTGCACATGTGTGTTGAACTGAACAATATATAAGGTTACAGGTTCACACAAATGACAAAATTTCCCACTAGAGCAGCATTTCTTTCCAGAAACAATGTCATGATTTCGCATGAAAATAAATAGAGCCCGGTCCGGACAGTTACACTACCTCTACTTTTGTCCAAAGAAAAAGTGAACCATTTACCTCCTTTGGATTGTGATGGCAGAAAAAGTTTCAGAGAAGAAAACGGAACCATAAACTATCATGCTTGTCTACGGGATCTGCATGTCAGATGACACTATTGCCAGACAAGAACCTCAATATTGGATAACGCTGCAAAAATGATTCCAAATCCTGTTCAGTGGGCTTGTTTTTCTACATCCAGCGGCAAAGATTTCTGAAATTCTCGCTTTCACAATATCTGTACATAGTTAGGCAGGAATCTTCAGTTCTGTCTCAATTCAAATACCTCCATTTGTACACTTCCATCTAGTACGCTGTGTACTCTATGTACTTACTTGTGTAGTGCAGGGTTGTGTTGTCTCAAATCACACACAGCTGTTGAGCCATCACCGGAAGTTCGGTACATCAGCTGGTGATAGTCAGCCACGGACATCACGCCGTACTGACAGTAATTCAATTCAGACAGATACATTAACCCAATAATGGCTTCTATTTGACTACAGTTTAGTGGTAAAAAACACATTTATACCTTAAATTTCTATAGTTTCCAGACCGTTAAATATTGAGGCCTCATCACACCGTCAGCATTTGGTATCGCCGCACACGGCACCCTTTAGTACCAGTATGAAATGCACTGGGCCTTCTTAACAACAATGTCAACCCCAGAAACTGTAAATACTCCAAGAAAGTGCTCTGGCAGTGTGGTGATGAAAGGGTGAAAAGACACGCACACCAGGTAAGTAGGTGAGGAGATGGATGGGTCCAACAAACACCAGGCTTTCATCCAGGAGACCCTTGTTTGTGTCCTGTGCATCATGATATAATCAAGTGTTCGTTTGTGTCCCGTGGTCACAACGTTCAGTGTCATTTACACCTTACAAACATAGAAGAAGAAGAAGAAGAAGATAGTCCTTTATTAGTCCCACAAGGGGAAATTCAATTTTTTTCACTCTGTTGTTAACTTATACACGGTACATGTAGACCCGAACACACACATGCACAAACATGCAACAATGGAGAGATGTCAGAGTGATGGGGCTGCTCCTGACAAGCGCCCCGAGCAGTTGGGGGTTTGGTGCCTTGCTCAGGGGCACCTCAGCAGTGCCCAAGAGGTAAACTGGCACCTCTCCAGCTACCAGTTCACACTCAGTTCTTGGTCCATGTTGGGACTTGAACCGGTGACCCTCCGATTCCCAAGCCAACTCCCTACAGACTGAGCTACTGCCGCCCCCCCAGTAGCTTTAAGCCCAAACCATGTAGTTCTTAAACCTAACAATAGTGTTTTTGTTGCCTAATCCTAAAGTAATGCCAAGAGTAACAGTAGTGGTTTTGATGAAAAATAAAGTGACACCGTGGGGCGTGACAAAACGGCAGTATGTGACGAGTTGGGATGACAATGTATTAATTTGGCGTTCGCCGTTTCAGTTGCAACAGCTGCAACTTCCTTGTCTGGCCCCTCCCCTTCCACTACGTGGCAAAGATGGCCCGTGTTGAGGGTGATAAGTGTCTAGAGTTACACACAGTACAAAATAAAATGTGTAAATATAAATGTATGTGAATTGAGACACAGCATTGGTTTATAAAATATGGTGAAGGTATGGTTAGAGTTAATGCAAATAAAAGATTTCGCACCATTAGGGGAAGGTTAGTTATAAGCCTGACTTGCTAAAATGTCCATCCAGTTAATGTTCTTTCCACATTGCTACATACTGTAAAGGGATCACTATTTCCTGTGTTTCTACTTAAATGTTGGCTCTGGAAGTAAATGTTGGCTCTAGAGGCTGCACTTGCACTGTAATACAGATGATTTATACATGAAATGAAAGATCAGTTTCTTCCTGAGTCTTAGATCTTTCAATATGCTCTCAGTCTACTGCAAAGCCATTTTTATGCTATTCAAATCTGGGTGTTTGGCATGCTGATGAAAATGATAGTGATGAAGGTTCCTTTTGCTGGGCTGAGCCTGGACCCACTGGAGGTACCGGTGCAGAAAAGGATGTCAGCAAAACTACGTGCCATAATAGACTCAATGACCTCCTCCCTTCATGCCATGCTGTCAATGTAATGAAGCTCATTCGGTTACCAGCTAATTCCACTGAGGTGTGCCAAGGAGCACTTGAGGCAAAGATTTGTGCCAGATCTGCCTGCCTGTCTGTCTATCAATCCCCAACCATGCTAAATCTGTGTGTTATTTCACTGTATTCCTAATGAGCAACTACTCGATGTTATTATTAGTTATCATTTTTAATTACTCACATTCTTTAATTCACCTGGCAGCCATGTTGAGATTATTTGAGGAAATACTAAGCACTTGAACATTGAATCAAAGTTTGCAAGTGACTGACAGCTGCTTCCGTTGAATGAACAGCCAATAGAACACTCCGTCTCTGACCTGTGATTGGCCAGAGTATCCCATCATGGTCTAGATTTTCTTTAAAGCCTGAATATAGAGCCGTGAGGAGGTGCCGAAGAGTTTTCTCTCAGAACACTTGAATTACAGTATGCTGAAAGGTTATTATGGAATTTTTGCCCAATGATGCCAAAAACATTCTGCCTGCTGCCACTTGAAGGCCATATATCCAGCGTGTTCTGACGTCACATCAAATCTCCTCATCTGTGGGACAAAATGCTGAGTGGAGACACCAAACTACAACAAAACTGACCACAGAAAATGTTTAGTCATCTTGTTTAATTCACTTAGCCCATGAGGCTATTTCTTCCCCTTTCTTTCTGAAAGTCAAAAAAAAGGCCTGCCATGGCCTTTTTAACGAGTTTCTGGGTGGACATTTTTCTCAGTGGGTTGTATAGCTTAATAACTGCCCGCAGCTCCCAGTTGGAAATACAGATCTCCATAGTCCCTTCCCTCTGGCCTCCCTCACTTCTTGTAATTTTCTGAAGATTCTGGAAAGCGCTACCTCACCCTCTCTATAAACCCCCCTTAAAACAGGGCAATACTTTATGTGTGACTCGCTGAAATATTCCCACCACTGCTAAAACTGGATTGTTTAAGACCCTGTACAGTATAATACTCTGAATTTCTTTTTCTGTGCATTGGTGGAGTCATTACCACCAGTCCCGTTTTATTTTGAGAGGAAGACTGACCTACCGGCCTCGGAGAGATCGGACAGAAAATGAATTAAAATGGTACAATCTGTGTCTCTCTTCCACACATGCGCGCATTTAACATCTGCTTAGAATGTGATGGGGCTGCTAAGAGGACGGAAAATGGCGTGAGGGGAGGGAAGGCGAGTGGGGGGGAGGACACGAAGCGGGAAGAGATCAGTGAGAGGAATATGAATGAAATGGGGAAAAGAAGAGAGAATGCATTTGTGATGGCCATAAAGACTATAAACCTAGAGATGATGGTCTAAAAACAGAAGATCTAGAATAAGCCTGATCAGAGCCCTGCACACATGCCCCGAGAGAGCAGCACGCATCACTAACCCACACTTCAAAGAGCAGAGCTCAGGCAGGCCAGGAACAGTCTAGACACGCTCTTCCCATCACACCATCCAGTTCCCCTCTGTTCATTTTGGCTCCCCTCCACCTCAAGTTTATTTATTTTTTCCATCTATGTCCCCCTTTTTGACTGTGTGACTGCTGTTTGACAACGGTGACTGATATTAATTATATTTATGTGCTCTTTTTGGGCTCACACGCCTGAACTGGTGAAGAAACAAAGCTCAACAGCGCCGTGTCCTCAGGAACACCCGTGTGAGGTGCCCCTGAGCAAGGCACCAAACCCCCAACTGCTCGGGGCGCTTGTCTGGAGCAGCCCCCTCACTCTGACACCTCTCCATTACTGCATGTGTGTGTGTTTGTCTGCATGTACCATGTATAAGTTAAACAGAGTGTAAATTGAATTTCCCCACTGTGGGACTAATAAAGGTTGATCTTCTCTTCTTCTCTTCTTCTCTTTGAGCTGAAAGTTAACATGCTAATTTTCAGCAGGAATAATGTTCAAATTTTCCTCCATTTTAGTTTATAGACTGTACAGAAGATTTCAAGATCATTTGGGGTCTACGCAGTCGGGATCAGGGGGAGGAGCCATGTTATCAAGGTCACCGCCCAAACCGACTGTGAGCAACCGCTTGTCAGCAAGAGACACTGATCCCCATTTTATAGCAGCAAATAATTAATTTAAACCAAATTATCAAAAAAAAATGAGCACCTAAACATACGTCAGTATGATAAGAACTACCTAAAATGACAGAAATTATCATTGTGAAAAATGTATTTGACATGTACTTTGACTTTTTATTTTGGTGCACGCCCCATATGGTAACGTGGAGGAGGCGGGATTTATAACCTATATGGCAACCAGCCACCAGGGGACGATTAAGATGTTTTGCTGTCATGTCATCCATCTTTATATACAGTCTATGGTGCAAAGTGTTACCATGCTAGCATTTGCTAATTACCACTAAATAAAAAGTAGACTACAGTCTATGAAAATGGGATTGTCATTAGTTTTGCAGATATTTGGTAACAATAATAACAAATTTAAGGAGGATGGCAGTACATGTTTCAGTTTCACGGAAGTTCATCAAATTGGATGAGGTATTCTACTCATATCTACCTCATAGCTGTGCTCCTGTAAAAGTCAGAGGATCACCATGGCCACTGGGGTTCATCCTCTGGAGAATATGGATGCCTGTACCAAATTAAATGCTAATTCAGAGTATAGTATATCTTGAGCTTTTTCAAAAGACAGAAGCTAGAAGTAAAGTCCATGGTCATTAGGTGTCACCCTCTGGGGACCATGATTAAAATTTGAGCCAATGTATTTTGTCCGTACAGTGGTACTGCAATAAATAATACCCTGTGGCACCAACATCAACAATGTTTGCGCAAAGTGGACACCACTGTGCCATCATCCATTGGTTTGTGGACTGCTGCTTTGAAGCCTTGCGTTCAACATTTTGCCCATTGTCATGTTGGTATTTCGTAACCAGAAGTGACACAAGAGGGTGGAGCTAAGTTCAACTGAATACTGAATAAAAGATTTTCAGGCAGCCGAAAAAACAGGGTTAAATTTGTGTAAATCACAAGGAAGCCACACCCTAAAGCATCCCCACTTTATGGTCTATTTGACTCTAAATGGGTCCATAATTTACTTCCTGAACATCATATTGTATTGAAGACTTGAAACTAGCTGAGACCATAATGTCATGTTTATAATGTTTACTGAGATAATGAATCCAGTGAGAAGTAGACTCGTTTTCTCAGACTTCTGTACAATCAAACTTGCAACCAGAGGAGTCGCCCCCTGCTGGCTATTAGAAAGAATGCAAGTTTAAGGCACGACAGCATTGGATTCACTTTTCAGACCCAGAGTTGCCAACTGGGCCCAAAAAAATGTGTAGAAATCCTCTATAAAACTGTTTACATGCCCATATTCAAACAGCTACAATTATTACTCTTGGTATTCTGACATTTGTAAAACTTGGGTACCGTAATTTTATGAAATCCATCCAATAGTTGTAGATATTGCAGTATGGACCAAAGTGACCAACATCATCCCTAGAGCCACGCTGCTAGCATGACTAAAGAATCTAGGTTAAAAAAAAGTGGAAAAGCATTGGAACAAGACAGGATAGGGTGTTAGAATTATAAAAGGAAAGAGAAAGCAGGGAAATGAATACAGAGCGGATGAGTAGCTCCCAGTGAGTTGTGGGAAAGTTTCCCCTCCCTCCCAACATCTCCTCCTCCAGTCCTGGTTCCAGTCCTCAGGGACAAGGTCTGAATGGGAGCTCTGGACTGAATCACTGAGCAGACAGTAGGCAGAATCTTCCACTGAGCACCACAGAAAGGCTTCAGGATGGCTTTGCGTCCATTATGTGTCCATCAGTATTTCAACATGTATTTAGTTTATGTCTCATTTATGGAGTAAATTACTTAATTCTGTGCCAACCTGTTGTAGTCTGAAGTTATATTAGAGGAAAATCCTCACAGACATTTCTTGTTCATTCAGAGTTTTGTGGTCGGGGCGTGTGAGTGTGTCATCAGCCACATGAAACAGCTGGCACACTGGGATCTCTGACGTATCCCCTGGTGCCACAATTTCTTCAGGCCATCATGACCTGTGGCTGTCTGCTTAATTTCCGACATCGTCTGTGCACATGTGTTTTAACAAAGACAGCAAAACAGTTTATGGGTTTTCCCACTGTACATCTTCCATCTAAACCAAATTCATCCCAGAGAGACCCCCCAAATGCTCTACCTCTTATCTTTTTCCAACTGTGTGCATTCACCAGTAGACATCTGGATCTCCACTGCAGACCATTACATGGTAACAGCTCCAGTTTTTATGATCTTACAGAGAAGAAGTGGCAAGTAGCAGCCATAAAATGACAGACATCCAAGGAGTTACTGTAACAGGCATGTAAATAATGAGCAAATTGTGCCCTTATGTTCCTTTCATTTGAGCTTTGATTAAAAACAAAAAAAATGTTGATTTTTCAAACATACTTCAGCATTAAATTCACAACAAGGAGTCACCGCTATTCTGCGAGTCCCCTTTCCAGACATTGTGTTTATCAAGACCAATGAGCACTTTGGCATGAGTTGCTGTGTTAAGATTTTCCACAGGAGAGCTGCCAAACCTCAATGAGATGCTTGTGATGAATCGCGTTAGATGGAAAGTGTATTAAACAGGGCTGAGCAGGAAGATTACCACTAAAATTATGAGCAATGGAACAGTTGTGTGCATGTATGCATTGTATGTGTGTGTGTGTCTGGTTGTGTGTGTGTGTGCTACAATTCACAAAGGTGTAGGGATGCTTGTATAAACATGCGTTATCCCCAGAAATCCATTTCTGTGAAAAGCCTTGAAGAAAAGCAGGGGGAGGGGATGACTGGTGGATTTAAATCAAGTGTATTTCAGGTCCCCCTGCACTGCTTGTAGCACCACCTGGCTGTTAATGCTTCTCTTTAATACGGCCATCCATGCATACAATAAACATGGGATTTTCTTAGCCAGCAGAAAGAAGGACTGAGGTGAAAAGGATTCATCCCTGAGGCTTAAAGCACCACAGGGAAATAGTTTGAATGTCTGAGTCGGGTGCTCCTGGAATTTAGAAAGGCCCATTAACTTCAGCAGTCGATAACCATATTGCATTGGGTGGGTCTTTTTTGAGTGTGAGAACATCTGCTGGGCAGATCTGGGATGGTGTTGAGACGACAGTAAGGCTGGAGTCCATCAGTCCTTGATCTCTGTGACCTTTGTACATTGGGGAGGAATTGTTTCTAAAGTTGAACCTTATGATAGAAAGACAAGTTCCAGCATTTGTTTTTTGGCGAGAAAGACTAGTCTCTTTTCGAAGAGGGGATTGTTTTGTTTCTAAGTGAGTTTGAATCCAAACCCTCAGATTGGCCTTCTTAGTTTGGGAGGTAACTGAGCCAATGGCATCATGACCACTTAAGGGAAAAAAAGATGACCACAGGCTGCTTGACTCAGCACATCTCACTGTTTCCATTTCCTGAATATCTCACAGTGCTTCATACATAGAATATCTAGTGAAACTCTGAGTAAAATTTTAAACTCTAAGATAGGTTTGGAATGACAAACCCACCTGGGATTAAAATGTGAACTGTATCTGGTTAGGGGGACAATGCAGTTGTAATATATGCTGAACACACTGGGATCAAAACTCAATCATATCAGCCAGACCAAATTTGGAGATGGTCGGGCTCTCTGTGTTATCAGATCACAGCCAGACGTCTGCAGCCATGCTAGCAGCTCTGTAAGACTGTACTTAGGCACACAGCAATGCTTTGAGCGAAATGCTACAGTTAGCATGCTTATATGCTCACAGTGACAATTCTAACATGTTGATGTTGCAGGTTTAAGGTTTAATATGTTTTCCATCTCAGTGCTTTTTAGCTCTAAACACAAAGTACAGCTGAGGCTGAAAGGGATGTCATTAGATTTGCACTTATTTGGACATAAACTAAAGTATTGGTCATGTCAAAATTTATCTGATGATGGTGCTAGATGAACAGTTAATGGATAACCAAATTTATTACAAATCACCCTGAGGTATTATCCATACCAACTTTTATGGTAAGCCATCATTTTGGAGACATTTCCCCAAATATCAACCTCATGGTGGCTCTAGAGAAAAAGTCAGGGATCAGAAAAGACAATATGGTACATCCTCATGGAACCATGAATGTATGTGCAAAATTTCGTGTCAACTCAACTAATGTGTTGAGAGATTTCTCCGGATAATTGACGATTTTAATTTGTTGCTGGTGCTGGAGGAAAAGTCAGGGGACACCAAAGTCAATATAGTACATCCTCATTGAACCATGAGGGTATGTAGATGACAAAGTCAATTCATGTTCAAATATTTCACTGGATAATTGATCATTTCAACAGAGGACAGAGGAAAAGTCAGGATTAGCAAAGGTAGGAGTGATCTTCTGAGGATAATGAATGTCTCTAATAAATTGGGTTGAATCCAATAGCTGCCAAGACATATCATTGAAAACCACATACAGTATGTCAACTTGCTGATGCTGCTAGGTGAAAGTCATCATCAACTTCATGGAGGATTCATCCTCTGGGGATCATGTTCTGTAAAAATTGCAACTAGTGTTTTGCATAAATGGAGGATTACAAGGTGTTTGAATTTAGAAATATACATGTTAAGAGTGTTAGATATTCATGTGTTGACTAAATGTCAAACTTAAAGGAACAGTGTGTAGCATCTGGCGGTATCCAGCGATGATGTTGTAGATTGCAACCAACTTCAACTTCTCTCATGTCAAGCATAAAGGAGAGCAACGGTGGTCGACACGAAATTGCGAATGGCCCTCTCTAGAGCCAGTTGTGGTCAGCCAGTTATATCTACATAGGGAGGCTACACTCCCTCTCTAGATCTAAGCTGCTCTGTCTAAGGTAATTAAAATACAGCAATTCTTATTTTGAGGTGGTTATTCACTAAAAATATGCTTGAAACGAATATTATATAAAAATCATTCTATTTCTGCTAATAAATCCCTGTAATTTTTACACACTGGTCCTGTAATTCAACAAATCAAGTTGTTTAGAAACATTGATAGTATACTGGCACATTTCCCAGCATGCATTCTCTGGCGATTAGAAATTCCACTTTTACTGCAAACTTTTTCCTTCGAATTGCACATTCATAATCTGGCAGGCCATCAGGGAGGAAGATTTCTCAGAACATTCAAAAATCATCAAAGCTATAATAAACCCAACAGAAACTCAGATACAATAAAAAAGATTTGATCCAGATTTGGGGACAGCCCCTTCCTACCCCAAGTGGCATTGCTAAAGTTCCATCCCAACCACTTCAGACATGTAGTGTGGGCATTTTGCTCTAAACTGAGCCACACCCACCCAGACTACAGCTGGCCTGCTCTCTATCTGTTCAAATCCACTTCTTTCTTAGAGTCTCTGATTAGCATATCCTGCTGGCTGTTAATTGCTACAGCCTGTATGTGATGTTTAATTTATGACATCAGCTCCACAAAGAGTACAAAAAATATAGTGTGGGACAAAGAACAGCAGGACCAATGTGAGCCAAGAACAGGGGCTGCATGCCACATGTGGGACCAAGGTGGTGTATTTGAGCGGTTGGCTGCCTGCTGAGTGGAGTGTACAGTCAGGCCAGGGGCAAGGAGCAGTCCAAGCAGTTTCTCAGCTGCTGACAGTCATTGGGGCTGTTCAAATCACATGCAAGCGATGCAAAACGCTTACCTCCAAGGCACCGTCGTTACAGGTGGCCACAAAACACATGACATCAACTCTACTGGCTTTATAACTTCCATGTAAGTGATTTTTTTTTTTTTTCTGTCTGGAACATTTAACACCACCACCACATATGGGCTTGCATGTGTAAAACACTAAATGTATAGCGGTGGCGAAACAAGACAGGAACACCGTTTCTTAAAATTTTACACTGCAACCAAAGAACATAAAGCTGTGCACATATCTTCTGCCACAAAATAGACTGAGCTTTACTCAGGTCTATAAGTAAACAACCAGAAGAAATCAGCAGATATGAAGGGTATTTTACTGAAAAGTTTTATCATCATAATGATTATAAAATACATGTTTCTTGTTTAAACAGTCTAAATCATTTTGCCTCCATAACATGTCTTCTTTCAGAAAGAAAGCATCCAAAATACACATTGTCTATCTATGTCTGTAGAGTGCTCCTAAATTAACCTAAAATTAGTATTAAATAATGCCTCATTTGCATATTAGGGTTAGATGTGAAATTTCAATGTAATACAAGAAATAATTGTCTTAATGCAAGAAATCAACTTGGGATGTTTTATGGTGATATCTATTAGTTAAAATGTTTTACATCCCGTTTACCTGTATTTTCTTGCAAAATGTATGGAATTTTATAATCCATATCTTTAAAGGCATTTTTCTTAATTTTTTTTCTCAGGCTCTGAGCCAAAAATCTCCAATTCAGTAGCCCACTGTGTTTTAACAGTGAGGTTTGTTTATATATCATTCTACCCTGATTTAATGAACGTTTTATTCCCCAAAACATGGCAAAAAATTATATTTGTTGGCAGTATTTTCTGGTTTGGAGTTTTTCAAAGAGATATCCAACGTCCCCTCCCTGAAAACTATAAACTATAATACGTTAATGAAACGAAACAAGAATTTTGAACTTGGTTTCGTCAAGTGTTCGCCTTTCTGTTCTGGAAAATTATGTAAATTAGCTCATCATTTGATAAAATAATGCCTCACTTGCACATGTAAACATACTATTTGTAATAAAAAAATTGTAATACAAAAATAATAATTAATTTAGAGAAGTAATCCAATGGGGAAGTTTCACAGTGATATCTCACAGTTACATTTTTACCATATTCACCTGGGATGTCTCCCCAACAATTCTGGCCTTTCCTAATGATACAGCTCACTCATAGAAACTTCTTATTGATCTTATAACTTAATAACTGTAATGTATAGGTAAATATCAGATTTGGAAAAAAAAAACACATCTGAAGAATAAATGTCATGCTGTGGTTTAACCAATTATAGTTTTTTTTTTTAAGTTATTTTTTTTCTCTTCACTTTGACTGGACACATTTTGTTAGTTGCCATCACTTCATTCGGCAGCAGGAAACAACATTTAAGGACAAGCAGCCACATGAAACTTTGGTGAAGATTCTACAACATCAAAACATGAAACGATAAGCCTTAACTATAGTTGCAGAGATAATGTGAGTTAGGTAATGATGGTGCATTTTGTAGGGAGTGCTCGGTTGTTCATAGTTGGTGTATCCAAGATTTTAAAGATGGCTGCCAGACTGGATCAAAGATAGAAGATAGGAAATCTTTGGGAAATAATCAACATGTTCCCCTTTTTTTTTTCTCCTAAATTAAAAATTTAAATTTTTTTTTCTATGTACATAAAAGGCCTATTTCTCTCAAATATCATTCACCAATCTGTCTAAGCTGTGTTAGTGACCACTTCTCCTTTGCCGAAATAATCCATCTACCTCACAGGTATGGCATATCAAGATGCTGATTAGATGGCATGATTATTGCACAGGTGTGTGCATTAGGCTGGTCACAATAAATCATCCATGAAGAGAACACCTCTCCAAAGTGCCAGACGCCACTGAAGGTGACCATTTGCCCACTCAAATCAGTTACGGTGACGAACTGCAGTTGGGTCAAGACCCTGGTGCGGGCGACGAGCATGCAGCTGAGCTTCCCTGAGACGGTTTCTGACAGTTTGTGCAGAAATTCTTTGGTTATGGAAGCCGATCGTTGCATCAGCCGTCACTGGTGGCTGCTCTCGGATGATCTTGCAGGTGACGATACCAGATGTGGAGGTCCTGGGCTGGTGTGGTTACATGTGGTTTGTGCTTCTGAGGCTGGTTGGATGTACTGCCAAATTCTTAGAAACCTGTGCAGCCTTTGGAGACGGCTTATGGAAGAGAAATGAACATTTAATTCACGGGCAGCAGCTCTGGTGGACATTCCTGCATACAGCATGCCAACTGTGCGCGCCCTTAAAACTTGTAACATCTGTGGCATTGTGCTGTGTGATAAAACTGCACATTTTAGAGTGGACTTCTATTGTGACCAGCCTAAGGTACACCTGTGCTATAATCATGCTGTTTAATCAGCATCTTCATATGCCAGACCTATGAGGTAGATTATTTCGGCAAAGGAGAAGTGTTCTTTAACACAGATTTAGACAAAATTTTGAACAAATTTGAGAAAAATAGGCCTTTTGTGTACATAGAAAAAAATGTCTTATCATTGTGTGTTCATATATTTGTTCAGTGTAGATTGCCTACCAACCTACAAACTTTTTTTTTTTTTTTTTTTTTTTTCGAGGGCTGCCTGGATCAGAAAACATGTGATTCAACAAGCCAATCAGTCTCCCCTTCCTATGTCACATGCAGGCTCTTTAGGATATACCTCCCATAGCTTGAGAACCATAGACATGTATAGATAGATAGATGCTGCATTGGACACTTCAGCCTGTTGCAGCGATGGGGCGCAATGTTGAACCAAGCAAGACTGGCCTGTAACCTTATACTAGTGAACAGGGGAGCCACCATTTTTTTTTTTTTCTGGATAAAAAGCACTATATTGGGAGCAGCAGTAGCTCAGTCCGTAGGGACTTGGTTTAGGAATCGGAGGGTCACCGGTTCAAGTCCCAACATGGACCAAGACCAACTGGTTGCTGGAGAGGTGCCAGTTTACCTCTTGGGCACTGTCGAGGTGCCCCTGAGCAAGGCACCAAACCCCCAACAGCTCGGGGCGCTTGTCAGGAGCAGCCCCCTCACTCTGACATCTCTCCATTAATGCATGTATGTGTACTGTGTGAAATTAACAACAGCGAGTAAAAACTGAATTTCCCTACAGGGATTAATAAAGGTTCATCTTATCTTATCTTATAACATCTACATTTCTCAACCGATTTCAATGTGCTGTTATTATATTACAGGGTTAATGATTTACATGGGATAGAAAAATAAGGTTTTGTCTCCAGTTACTTCGAATCTGGATCATTGAGCTATAATTGCTGCTAATGCTCAGGAAAGGAAGTGTGTAGTGTAGGATGACATTAACTGAATTACTTATGTGATAGAAAACTAATTTCTCAAAGAATTTAATAACTCACATTAGTCAAGTATATCCTTGTTTAAAATTAATACTTGTGGATAGGTCTCAGTGTAATATGATAATATAATGTACAATGAAATGTCTTCCTCCATTTTAGCGATCATCAGTCATTACCCCTAACAGTTCTGCTGCAATTACTATTGTACATTTTCAGACACTTATCAATATCATATTAATAAGAGCAATCAGAATAAGAGGCAAATAGTAGTACATTCATCTGGGTCTAAAGTTAACCTTACCCATGGCATAATGACTTTAACTATTGTAACATACATACTAATTGATGCCATTTAATTTGTGTAACGTGCTGCTAGTTAATCGCAACAACATGTCAGCGCACCTTATTTTCAAAAGCATTGAATCAAAAAGTTTGGTAAGATTGATATTGATGATAATGATCTAATAATTGATTGAATCCTACCACATTGAAGGACAGACTGCAAATCCATGAACCGGAAGCAGTGACGTTCACGTATTAAACAGTTTCACACCCAAATATTCGGGAAAAGAAAAGAAAAATCATAAATTAAACTTCAGTCTTGCCAGGTCCAATATGACGGCCACATTGATGTACACTCCAGGAGTCAATGCAGCGTCTATGTATATAAAAGTGGTTTATTAAGGTTTGTAAAGGTGCATCATATTTTTCTCGCAAGCCAATCATAGCAGACTGGTCTTTCGGTGGGGTCTTAAAGAGACGGGTGCTAAAACCGAGTATTTCAGAGGGGATACAAGGTGAATACAGATATATTCACACAGACAGGATGAGAAAAAAAAATGATTTTTGAACATTAAAGCATATAAACATGTTCTAGTAGAAACCCAAAATACAAGTATGAACCTAAAAAATGAGCATGATATGTCACCTTTTTAAGAATTTAATGATGAGGTAACATTTTTTCCAAGATTCTGCAAAAGTTCATAACATTTTTTATGTGCTTTCTCCGCATGGATTTACGCTCCAGGCTCAAGGGAGAGGTATTCCTCCAGAGTGCAAACATGCAGGCCACGGGATCCCTGCCAATTGGGAATTTGCACTCCATTGATAACTGGCAGCTGGTGTGTTCATGACAACGTGTCAAGTGTGTGTGTGTGTAGTGGAGATGTGTTCACGTCCACGAACGTGTGTGAGTTTGTGCGTATCCGTGCTTTTATGGTCTCATCTGATGTATTACTCTCCCGCAAGCAGCTGCTGAACACTTTTACATGTGCACAAGTATTATGCACTCATGATAATATTTATATGAGCTCAGATCCAACTACAGGCCAATGGAAACTTGCTGTGTCCGAAGCACTCACATCATCATCATCATCATCATCGAAACAAACACAAAAAGAAGGAGGCGTTCTGGGTGAGTTTATTTTTTTGTCTGTGTAGGTGCTTTTATACTCCTCCAATGATAAGAAGCCATCAACACTGTCTGTCTGCATGGAAACAGAAAAAACTGTTTTAGCTTCCTGCACAGATACTTGCTTGCTTGGTTTCCCCTCCCTTTATTTGATTAGAAAGTCAAAAATTTGAAAATATAATTACATCATGAAGCAGAAGCTTCCAATTTGAGACAACAATCTGAAATTGTCTTTTTGTTTTTAGCTGACTAAAGCGCAACATAGCCAAGCCCCCAGGAAGAGCACCACGCTTTGAAGCAAAGTTTCAGTTGCCAAACGATGGAATTACAACTTCTGTGTCTGTCATGGGAGGCTATTGGGCAGAAAAGGGCCTTACATTACATTGGATGTCTTGCCTAACTCGGCAGAGGATGTGGATGAGGCCTGGGCTGTAGTCGAATAGTCAAAAAATTACATCCCATTGTATTTTCCGAACCACTTTTCCTCGACCTCAATGGAAAACGTCATGAGGTCAAGGAAAGATGAGACAGAGAGTTCGGAAGGATTTAGGAAAAGACAACAGTGGGGTTAAGAGAATCAGACTGCACTTCACTAGGCTCCATAATTATGAAGCGCCGGCGGCGGGCGATATTGATATGGTACTGCTGTGGTGAAACTACATTGTTCTGTAAGTCTTAAATAGATTTTTCAGAGACAGGATGTTTCACCCGTGGTGTGTGAAAGAGAGATACTGCAGGTCCTTCTGCTGCTGGAACACTTCACATGAACATACTGTATTATAAATCATTATCTCACCTAACATGGATAAGCAGTGAAAAATATCATTACTAAGGCTGGAATTGAAATCAAAAAGGAATAACCTACAGGCTACTACGAAGTTTATAAGATTTGAGTTATTATTATTTTATTTTTTTTAGTTATGGTGAAAGAGTAGAACCATTAAAACCATTTCTCCTACCTCTTTAAGGACATAATATATATTTATATTGATAGATAGATAGATAGATAGATAGATATTTTATTGATCCCAAGTTGGGAAATTGTGGTGTTACAGTAGCAGGTTATCAGCACAATATACAAGAGAGAATATACACAACTATGTACACATAAAAAAGAGAATATAAGATAAGATAAGATAAGATAAGATGAACCTTTATTAATCCCCGGAGGGAAATTCGGGTGTCTTAGCAGCAGCAACAACAACAGTACAGATAAATACAGTACAGTAAAAAGTAAAAGAGAAGGTGCAGTGAATGAAATAAGGTGCAATGAAGAAAATTGACAGTAAAATAAATAACAGTAACAGTAATAAGTAAAGTGCAGCAGGTGGTGAGTATTGTATATGCACAGCATATGTATATGTAATGATATAACTATATGTAATATATACATTTGGAATAAATATGGAGCAGATGATCAGAGTCACATGGGGGTCAGGCCTTGGTTATGGAGCCTGATGGCCACCAAAAGAAAGGACTGACCCAGACGGTTTGTAGTGTGCCGAGGGGGGATCAGTCTCTGGCTGAATGTACTCCTCATCAGGACCAGTTGGTCATAGAGGGGGTGGGAGGGGTTCTTCAGAATAGACTCCAGCTTCCTCCTGGTCCTCCCCTCTGCCACCACCTCCAGACTGTCCAGCTCACATCCAACCACAGACCCAGCCCTCCTCACCAGTTTGTTCAGTTTGGTGGCATCTCTGGTGCTGATGCTGCCCCCCCAACATACCACGGCGAAGAACAGAAAGCTGGCAACTACAGACTGGTAGAACATCTGAAGTAGCCTGTTGCACACATTGAAGGTCCTCAGCCTTCTCAGGAAGAATAGTTTGCTCTGTCCCTTCCTGTAGAGGGCCTCGGAGTTGTTGGACCAGTCCAGTTTATTGTTTAAGTGAACTCCCAGGAACTTGTAGTTGTCCACTACCTCCACCTCCTCCCCACGGATGGTGATGGGAGTAGGGGAGCTCTTCCTCCTCTTCCGGAAGTCCACCACCAGCTCTTTGGTCTTACCAATATTGAGCTGTAGGTGGTTGATGTCGCACCACCTTACAAAGTTCTCCACAAGTGTCCTGTACTCCTCCTCGTTGTCATCTGTGATGCAGCCGACGATGGAGGAGTCATCGGAGAACTTCTGCAGGTGGCATGTTCCGGAGTTGAAGCAGAAGTCGGAGGTGTAGATGGTGAACAGGAACGGTGACAGCACAGTTCCCTGGGGAGCACCGGTGTTGCTCACCAGCACGTCAGACAGGCTGCCCTGCAGTCTGACATACTGTGGTCTGCTGGTGAGGTAGTCCGTAATCCAGTCCACCAGGTCGTGGTCCACCTGCATAGCTGAGAGCTTCTCAGCTAGCCGGTGTGGTTGGACTGTATTGAATGCACTGGAGAAGTCGAAGACGAAGATCTTCTATGCACATCTGTACGAAGTGGGAAGTATATACAGACAATCTTGTTATAAAACTAATCTAATTCTAAGAAATGTAAACATTATACACTATAATGATAATAAGATAATAAAATAATAAAATAAAATGATATGATATGATATGATGATATAGTATATAATGTAATGTTGTATAGCATAACATGATATATATGTATGTATGTATGTATGATACATGATATGTATGTATACATGATATGTATGTATGATACATATAATATATATATGTGGAATAGATATATAGAGCTGTGGTATAATAATATAATACAATATACACGGCAATACACAATATAACATAATCTAATATGTATAATGCTTTATAATACACCTAACCAACAGTAGCTGGGGGTCTATTAATCATACTAATATATAAAAAAATATAGAAGAAGTAAAGAATAACACTCTATATATACAGTCAGTAGTGCAGATGTTAAAGTGAAATTGTGCAATGTTAGGTGTCGTAGGGGGTGGTAGGGGGAGCAGAGAGCTCTCTGCCAGCCAGAGGTGACGTGTTGAACAGCTTGATAGCTGTTGGTAGGAAGGATTTCCTGTATCTGTCCTTGTGACAGCGGAGCTGAACCAGTCTGTTTGAGAAGCTGCTCCGCTGTCACTCCAGTACTGGGTGAAGTGGGTGGTCTGGATTGTCCAGAATAGACAACAGCTTGTTCATGGTTCTCCTTTCCACCACAGCCTCAAAAGTGTCCATTTTGCAGCCAATCACAGAGCCGGCCTTCCTGATCAGCTTGTTCAGTCTGTTGGTGTCGCCGGCTCTGATGCTGCTCCCCCAGCAGACCACAGCAGAGTACAGGGCGCTGGCTACAACGGACTGGTAGAAGATCTCCAGCATCTTGCTGCACACATTGAACGATCTGAGCTTCCTCAGGAAGTAGAGGCGGCTCATCCCCTTCTTGTAGACAGCATCAGCGTTGGTCCTCCAGTTCAGTCCGTTGTCGATGTAGACACCCAAGTATTTATACTCCTCCACAATATCAATGACCTCCCCGAGGATGCTACATTATTGCTATATGTTTACTGTTCATTTTATTTATTGTTGTTTCTTACCACTTCAAAATTAATAAGCAGATATAAAGTGAAACAAAATGGTTGCCACTGTCCACTCATATTCATCAACATGATCAGTATATAGTAGCAGTATGACTGTCTGAAAGTAAGAAGAAGAAGAAGAAGATCTACCTTTATTAGTCCCACAATGGGGGAATTCAATTTACACTCTGTTAAACTCATACATGGTACATGCAGACCTGAAACACACATACATGCATTAATGGAGATGTGTCAGAGTGAGGGGGCTGCTCCTGAGAAGCGCCCCGAGCAGTTGGGGGTTTGGTGCCTTGCTCAGGGGCACCTCGGCAGTGCCCAAGAGGTAAACTGGCACCTCTCCAGCAACCAGTTCACACTCAGTTTTGGTCCATGTCGGGACTTGAACCGGTGACCCTCCGGTTCCCAAGCCAACTCCCTACAGACTGAGTTACTGCCGCCCCCATATATATGCAATATGCAAGATAAGCTTATTGTTTTCATGAAGGGCAGAGTAGTGGGTCATTTTAAAAGTCGCGGCTACAACAAGTTGCTCTCTCTCTCTGCGTATATATATAATTTTTTCACATGGAAATAAATTTAAGTTTTGCTTAAAAAATGAATCTGGAAAAAGCAACGCTTAATATGAACACGAGAAATCAGATTTCAAATAAAATGTACATGTGCGGCATTTCTTATTTTTATTTTTCGTGAATAAAATAAGAGATCTTATGCCTCTCTCTATCTGGAACCTTTCAAGTAAATTTTCAAAGGAAACCTTTTTCACAGGCCTACAACAAAACAATCAAATTGATTTTGTTTAATTTAATTTAATGAAAATCAAGCCATTTAACTAATAACAGTCCGTGCCTTGGAGCAGCAGGAAAAAAATACGTTTCATATATTTATTTTTCGTTAGAGCCACGTTGGCTCCACACACAAGACAGACAGGTCTGTCTTTTACATTTGTGAACAAATATTCTGCCTCCCACCTGTCTTGAGTTTGCAAATGAATGTCAACAGATGTGGGCAGGGATGCACACACACCTTCATTGACACAACAATGCACAAACAGAGCATCCTGGGATTTGTAGTATTAGCAGTTAATGCACAATATACTGGCGGGCCAGCTCTAATAGACATTTGATATCATCTCGCTGGCCAAATATAATTACACCGTGGCCAGATTTGGCCCGCGGGCCTGAGTTTCATGCTTATAATTTAGAGAATTCAGCCGTCTCTTATCATGGCTGCTACTTAGATACTTATGGGTCATTTCAATCGATAAGGAACCTTCCTACGAGAAAAAGACATTTCGACTGTAGCCTCATATCGAGGCTGGAGCAGAGTTAAAGGAAACGCTACTGCGCCTGCTCAATGGATATGGAAGATCACCAGATGATCTGGGTACTTCATCACTTCGCAGTCGAGCATTTTTTGCTTCATACACCACTGAACAACTTTCTTTGGAATGAATGGGGCCGTGCCTCCAACACAGCTTAGCTCACTGATATATACAGTAATTTGCCAAATGTTGAAATATTCTAGTGGATCCACCGCAGTGTGTGACAGCCCTCTCTGAGCAGGCATCTCCTTCCATGGATGTATTAAGAGAACTGGATACAGCGTTGGATGCAGGGCTCACGTACACTCTTGTGAAAGTTGCTCAGTGGGGCATGATGCCAAAATGGCTCAACTTACGTCAGGAAAGTACCCCAAGCTTCCGGCAATCGTCCACATCCAGTGGGCCATCGAACATTGTTGCATCCGCTCGGTCACATGACCCAACGTCACACCATTGTCACAGTCTGGGTCTCATTCACATTAACGAAGGAAGGGATAATCCTGGATTCAACTATAGTGCATTTTACAACTTTTAGGACCTAATGATTTAAATAAGGGTTACTAGAGTGTATGAACTCGGGAGTTGATTTAACTCTAAAAAAAATTATCTGCTGAGTTAGAGATGACTCTTTTCTAATGTAAGTCTAGTCTAGGAAAAAGTAGGAAAAGGAAATGTGTATGCTTTATAATGTTGTAGACAGTTTCCTTTTTTTTTTCCCTTGTAAATTTTTTATATGACTTGCCAGAATGAGCAACCAAATCTCCACCCTCGGTGTTGCCTGCATCATGGTTAAATCTCCATGCTCCAAATATAGACTGCGTAGACTGAACCATGACATGACGGTTGTGGTGACAGGGTACTGTACTCGGGCCCTATTTGGTGAGGTTTAAAGTCTCTGATGTCAGTAAAAACTTCAATATGTTGTATTCATTAAGTCAGCTGGTGTGGCCAAGTTGTCCTCCTCATTCAACAAAAAGTTCAAATGCGGAACTGTACTTCCACAGCGAGGAGATCCCGAAACTGTGTGTGTTGCCCACACAATGGCTGCTAGCTTGGTCGAGAGGCAGCCGGCCCTCATAATAGATGACCCTGACCCAAAGCTGTTTCTCTTGAATGCAGACGCGATTTCTGCATCCTGCAAGCAGAGAATGTGGAAGGCTTGTGAACTAATGATATATTGGGATGCCATGTTATGTAACGCCACACAAGTTGGGAGCAGCTACTTTGTAATCATGCTTTTATAAGGAGCCACTGGAGAGAGGCCCTGGCAAGCGTTATATGAATTTTCATTAGCAGACCTCTGTACTTTTGTGGTAATAACTGGAAAAAAAAAGTGATTAAAGCTAGGGTTGGCAATCTTGAGAAACCAGCAAGATTACACTAGATTAAAAAAATATCCAACAGAAAAACCAAGCCCAGTGTTGTCAACTCTTTTGCAATGAAAGTAACTAGCAGCATAAGTTGAACATAAACAACAAACTGTTAGTGCTCACGACTGTGAAACTAGCAGACTGTGGAAAACTCCGGCGATGCGCAGTGCTGCACATGCTTGTGTTTCACAGGTGCAATGTTTAATATGGTCATCATCTTAGGTTAGCATGTTTATATTTGTAAATTAGCACTAACACACAATACAGCATGACTGAATGAATTCATGCATGTCATTAGTTTTGTAGGTACAGTAGAAGTCACTTAATGATCACGACTATCCGGTTCAACTTGATCATATAAGTGGATGTTTATTACAGTATAACCAAATTTTTGTTGTTGCTTCATCTCTCATGCGGATCGTCATCTAATTGACATTTGTATATTTACCTCATAAATACAAAGTAATGAAACGGACCACTTCGCTATTTACTTGCCTTGCTGCCAATTCCTTTGCTTTGCCGTTTTTGGCTGGATCTGCAGCATGAGCAGGGCATCTAGATGAATGCCGCTCCTTACTCGCTCACCTGGTAGCAGCATGGTCCTCGTGTACATGTACTGCTTTGACTTTGGGGGCATTACGTGACCAGACATTGTTAATCCGGTTGATGAGGCTGGGTTTTAAGGGCAGCACATTCGTTTTTCATTCAGAGAAAATTACTTTTCTTTGCCCATCATGATATCAATGTGCACACAACATCAGCCTCGAGTATCCAGCTGGAAAGCAGACGGTCTGTGAGGCAAAACATCTAGAGAGTAGGGTAAATAAATTAAGAAAAATGTCAGTCTAATGTACTTTTAACATGTTTAACCCCAACGTTGCCATGTATGAAAATACCGAAAATGATCATTGCATACATACTAATTGATTACTATATGCAAACAATTTATACAGCATTTGTATAGGCTTTTTTATCCCTACAAGTGTACCATAATCACTATAGGTGGTTTCCACTGTATTTGGTTGTAACCAAAGTATTGGACAAATTAGCATTGATATTGTTATTGTTATATTTGTTCCCTGTGTTGTTCCTTATCCTCCCCAATATCTCTGCCCAGGTGTGCTGCATTGTTCAATGAGGTGCACCTGGCCTGGAAAGGAAGTGCTTAAAAGCTCCTGTACAAACAGCAGAAAGGAGAGGCCTCTGATATGGGGACTGGCGGTCTGCTTCCAGTCAGTCTGATTTTGTATCGTCTTGTTTGTCTTTGTCAATAAATTCAATGGATTTGAGTATTTTAAAGGTGTCTTTTGTGGTCGATTTGGGTCTGTGGTGGAGAGCTACCAAAGGGTGGAGCATAACTGACAGACTAAAAGGGATGACCAAAGTTATTACTGTTCAACCTGGGAGGGAAATGAATGTTTACATCGAATTTCATGGTAATCCATCTAATAGTTGTTGAGATATTGCTGGTCTGGAGCAAAGTGGTGGACAGACCAACCAACATTCATCCCATAGTGTCATGCCGTAAGTAAGGCTTCAAATAAAATGTCATCTAGAGGATCATTGATCATGCAGTTAGCAGGTCAACTGCTGCTTTGATTTTTCTGCTCTGGTGCAAGATTACAGGTGGTCACAGATGAAAAAGGCTTTTGGTGATGGGCCAGTTCTTAACCTTTTAGAGTGGAACAAATGAAAAATGGTCTGAAGAAATGAGTGTAATATAAACTGCTCAGTTTCTCCCACACTTCTCTAGCAAAAATATGTGTATTTCCACTTTTTGAGATCTCAGTTTCATTAACAGTTTGAAGTCTGACTGGAGTCAACCACAATTTACTCTACCAAGAAAATACACATTTCAATCTTTTTTCTTAATCAGCTTTAAAAGGCCATTTGGCATTTTTTGTGCAGTTAATTGAATTAAAACTGCTGTTTTGTCATGAGTCCTTTAACACATGACCTGAATATTACGTACATATGTTATGTAGTAATTCTTTTAGGAACAAGTTTGATTTTCTTAGCTTTTGCTCTGTGAATGAAGGCGTCACCCAATCGTGTTGTGCGGAACAGGTTGAGTTGGGCATATATTATAGAATAATAGGCTCCGTAGTCTGAACCATTTATTACTCCTTCAACCTTCACAACCTTTCATAATAAAAGCCATGGACACATAATATACACTCCTGATCAAAATTTTAAGACCAGTTAAAAAATTGCAAGAATTTGCATTTTGCACTGTTTTATCTTAAGAAGGTTCTAAGTAGAGTTTCAAAATGCAAAAAGAAGAAATGGGAACAAGAGACCAAATGTTTTGAGCAGGCAATTTATTGAAAAGAACAATTTAACTGAAATAGGCTGTTCATCAGCTGATCAAAAGTTTAAGACCACATCCTTTAAAAGCCCAAATCTGTGCAAAAATTTGGATTCCATGTTATTTTCTGTCAAGTAATCACACTATCAAGACCTCTTGATGGGAAAAGCAAAAAAACTCACTGCCTTCGAACGTGGCAGGATTGTTGAGCTGCATAGACAAGGCCTCTCACAGCGTGCCATCGCTGCTGAGGTTGGACGCAGTAAGACAGTCATTTTGCATTTCTTAAAAGATCCTGAGGTTTATGGAACAAAAAAATCAAGTGGTAGACCCAAAAAAATCTCACCGGCACTGAGCCGGAGGATCCGAATGGCTGTCCGTCAAGACACGGGACGATCCTCATCCCAAATTAAGGCCATTACTGGTGCTGACTGCAGCCCAATAACCATCAGACGGCATCTGCAAAGGAACGGCTTCAAAAACAAAAAACGTCTTCAAAGGCCACGTCTCCTTCAACACCACAAAATTGCCCGTTTGGCCTTTGCACCAAACATGGGACGTTCAAAGTTGGAAGAAAGTTTTATTCTCTGATGAGAAAAAAATTTAACCTTGATGGTCCTGATGGCTTCCAACGCTACTGGCATGACAAGGAGATGCCACCTGAGATTTTTTCAACACGGCACAGTGGAGGGGGCGCCATCATGATCTGGGGTGCTTTTTCCTTCAATGGAACAATGGAGCTCCAGGTTGTGCAGGGGCGTCAAACAGCAGCTGGCTACGTGGAGATGTTGCAGCGGGCATCCCTCATGACTGAGGGCCCTCGTCTGTGTGGTGATGACTGGGTTTTTCAGCAGGACAATGCTGCAATTCACAATGCCCGTCTGACAAAGGATTTTTTTCAGGAGAATAACATCACTTTTTGGATCATCCTGCATGTTCCCCTGATCTAAATCCAATTGAGAACATTTGGGGATGGATGGCAAGGGAAGTTTACAAAAATGGACATCAGTTCCAGACAGTGGATGCCCTTCGTGAAGCCATCTTCACCACTTGGAGCAACATTCCTACAAGCCTTTTGGAAACACTCGCATCAAGCATGCCAACACGAATTTTTGAAGTGATCAACAATAATGGTGGAGCTACTCATTACTGAGTCTGTTTTTGAGACTTTAATTTCTGTTTTAGGGGTTTTTTTGAGCTATGGTCTTAAACTTTTGATCAGCTGATGAACAGCCTATTTTAGTTAAATTGTTCTTTTCAATAAATTGCCTGCTCAAAACATTTAGTCTCTTGCTCTCATTTCTTCTTTTTGCATTTTGAAACTCTACTTAGAACCTTCTTAAGATACAACAGTGCAAAACGTAAATTCTTGCAATTTTTTAACTGGTCTTAAGATTTTGATCAGGAGTGTATGAACACGAGTATTTTGCATTTTCTTGTTTTTTCATCGCACGTTCCCCCACCAAAACTCACTTTTCACAGTATATTAATGGTCAGTTTGAAAGTACTCATGACAAAACAGTTCAAAAATATTGTTAATCAACTGATGATAAAAATTAATGTTGAGACATTTTACACAAAACCCTTGCATCTAAGGTATTTAGTGCTAAAGACGCACAGCTTATACTCTTAATAAGCCACTTGTGGAGTGTCTTCTTGAGAAAACAGTCTGGAAACTTACAAAAGGATTAATTCATAAATCAGCTATTCTCATTTTTTTTCCTCTACATAAATACCATTCTATTGCACCTGTAATCAAGTGAAAACTTCAAACCTCAGTGGACGTACACTAGCAACTTGTTTACACAGTGTCACTCCTCAGACCTTTGCAATTATGTGACAAGCCGCCTTCAGCAGTGGGAGAAGAACATAAAGAATGGGCCTTGTTAAAACACATGGGCATGAACTGCCTTCCATAATTACAGTCACCACTACAAACAGCCGACAGGGCGGAGCTGGGCTGGCAGTGGGGAAGGAGACATGGTTAGTTAATTTCTTAGACGACAGGCGACAACTTCGCCACTTTTATTCTGGTTGCTTTGGTCGACAGATTTAATTTTAGATCTCTTTGCTGGAGAGGGGAACTGGCTATGAACCAGCAGACAATATGTGATACAGCAGTTTACAAATAGAAAAAAATGTCTGCCTAGAAAATGTAGTATATTTAATACTGATGTTTGTAATATGAAAGTTTTGAAATTTTTGCAGAGGGATTGCCCTCTATGTTGTAGCAAGTGTAAGTTAGTCGGCCAAGAAATTATGCACTTCACAGCAGTACATTCATGATGCTAGACAACTAATTAACATCTCCATCAAAGCCAGTGTAATAACTCAAAGTGTAATTTGCTCAAGTGTACTCCTCGGAAAACATGTATAAGCTTGCTCTTTTTTCTCATTATCTTCCTTAGCTTGTTTCTTGCTTTGGCATCTCTGTTACTTCTTGTTCCTTGGTCCTTATGCACATCATGTATCAGTGCTAGAGGCTTTATCCGTCTAGTTGAACTGTAATAGATTTAAACTGTCACTATTAAATAAACAGATTGTTCCAATTTAAATAAAACGTGGTGGAGATGGGACATCACTTGACATTTTAGGGTCACATCTTTGACAATGCTTAGGAAAACTTTAAGAACTACATACTCTATAGTGATAGTGGCTTCATTTGAATTTGACACCTGTATATCTAGGTATTTATATTAAAAAAAAAAAAAAACTGAAATACTTTGTGGTAGAGAGGTGAAATGAATGTAAGGCTTAAAATAAAATGTGATCATAGTAACTAACAATACAGTGTGGGTTTCTAACCAAGTTCCTTCTTTACCAAGAACATCGATGTAACACCAGTTTTATAAAACATCAACATGCCAAAATATGATGCAAGGAAAAAAATTAATTCAAGCAACGCTTTTATCAACAATTGATTTTGGTGATATTTTACATATGCATGCAGATTCACCTTCTTTGAAAATGGTAGATTCAAGTTATCATGCTTCACACATCATTGCAGTTTTGTATGAGAAGGCTGGCTTGTCTTCCTTCTACAACTGTAACATGGAACCACAGACTGTATACAAGAAGTCAACGTACAGTCAACATGATGTCCCCATTGGTTTGCTGACTGAATACTTGAGTCTGGCATTTTGGCGTTGCCGTCTTAGTTTTTTGCAACCAAAACACGACACGAGAGAGTGGCACTAAGTACAACAGAACGCTGAATAAGACATTTTTAGGCAACCAAAATGTTACTTTGTTAACTTTCATGAACTGAAAGTTAGTCATGAAAGTTTGTTAACTTTCATGAACTGAAAACACACTGTGAAAGGATTAAAGTTGTAAGACGAAAACACGGACAACACCAAGACTGCACAACGCCATGGTAGCGACCGGTCAATCACAAGGTAGCCACGCCCTAAAGCATCACCTGCTTTATGGTCTATTTGACTCGAAATGCGACCGTAATTTACTAAATGAACATCATGCTGTATTGCAATGACTTGAAACAAGTGACTGAGACCACAAACTCATGTTTACAATGTTTACTAAGGTAATAAATCAAGTAACAAGTAGGATTATTTTCTCATAGACTTCTATAATTATATAGATAGATAGATATAGATTATATATATTGGGGCGGCAGTAGCTCAGTCCGTAAGGACTTGGGTTAGGATTCGGAGTACTCCGGTTCAAGTCCCCCATGGACCAAGACCAACTGGTTGCTGGAGAGGTGCCAGTTTACCTCTTGGGCACTGCCGAGGTGCCCCTGAGCAAGGCACCGAACCCCCAACTGCTCTGGGCGCTTGTCAGGAGCAGCCCCCTCACTCTGACATCTCTCCATTGACGCATGTATATGTACTGTGTGAACAACAGAGTGTAAAACTGAATTTCCCCACTGTGGGACTAATAAAGGAATATCTTCTTCTTCTTCTTCTTCTTCTTCTTCTTCTTCTATACAATCAGACTTATTTTTGCAACCAGAGGAGTCGCCCCCTGCTGGGTATTAGAAATAATGCAAGTTTAATGCACTTCAGCATTGACTTCACTTCTCAGACCCGGAGGGTGGCAACTATGAGAACAATGAGAAATAACTGTGACAATTGCATCAGTGTTTTCTCAGAAGCTAATACTTTCCAAGAGTGTAAGCAGATGTTCTGCATTTCTTGAATAGCACAAGTTGGATCAAGCTCTGTATTGTTAAAACAGGAAGAGGGTCACGGCCCCAGTGAACTCACGAAGGATCATGGAGAACATAAGAGTTTGCCACAAGGGTTATAAACCAAACTCATTGTTGCTGTCTAACAAAATCCTGTTGTCTTTGCAACCCTTTGAGGATCAGAGCAACAGTTCACTGTTGAACTGCTGCAAATAATAATGCTCTGATCCTTCATGTTTCACGCATATTTTTTGCAGGACATACAATACAAGGCCATACATGCATGGTTGTCTTATTATTTAACACTCATTGATTGATTAATGCCTGGCATCAATATTTTTGGCCTGCATGTTTGCACAAGAGGAAATCTGTACTTGCACATCTTTTCCAATCCAACTTGTCAATGAGCTGCAGCTGGGAGCATGAGCAGACAGGTGAGACTGACTCTCGAAACACCGGTGTGTTTTTCCTCTCTGATGACAGACATTACTTTGTCTCAACTCCAAGTGTATGTACTCTTAAGATTTGTCTTTCTTTCTAGACTTAACGGTTAAGCCTGTTAACGCTCCAAAGTATCCCCACAGTGTGTTTAGGGAGGTTTGCCATGACAAAATCTAGCACAGGACAGAGTCGCACACAGTTTGGAAGTGGAAAATATGGTGTTCTGCCATCATGGTGCATCATGCCAAACAGGCTTTAGCAATGTATAACTTCACCAGTGTGCATTCGACAGAGGAGGCATTAGGTTAATTATCTGTCCAAAGATTCTACTGCTTCTTCAAGGTTAGAAACACTCTATCTTTAAACACATTTTAAATATATTCTTACAACAGTTTGTTCTGCAAAGTCTTGATAATCGAATAAATAATGCACTGCCACAAATTGAAAAAAGATCTGCAATTTAACCAGGAAACACTGCACATTTGCGTGTCAGATGGCTGTCTAATTTAATTACCTTTTGATTGTGGTGCTTGACTCATACCGTCTTTTTCTCTCTTTTTTTTTTTTTTTTTTTTGTTGAACAGAAAGTCAGCTCCTGGGGTTCCCCACTTGCTTCCTTTGTATCCAGTTTCTGTGCCAGAAAGCAAACATAGCAAAAGCAACAAAACAAGCAAACTCACACTGCAAAACTGTATTTCAAATGCACATTCTTTTTGTTACTCCTGCAGCACAACATCCTACATTGTGTAAAAATCGAATCTGTGTTTGGATCTGCCAGGAACCATTCAGTGCCAGGATCCATGATTTATCTGGTCATTTGGTGCGCTGTATTTGAGTTTCCTCCTCCTGGCTCCTCAATAATCTATCATTGAAGTGAAACCACAGAATCAACTCTATTCTGTGATTTATATCTCTATCACAACACTGGAAAGCAATGTTTTGATGTAGGCTCTGTGAAAAAGTATTGGCTGTGCGAGTCTGAAAGGCAGGTTTAAATATGTGTAATTCAACTTGTCCAAAGTTTACGAGTTCTTGACAAATGCTTCAGTTTACAGGGAACCTGAGGAGGAAGAAGACGTGCAGATGCAAGCTCCTGGTTGTGTCTCTTCTTTACAGTTGTCCCAGATGTCCCACTAAAATCCTTCATATATTGTAAGATACAAATGTCTGATTAAAACCTTGTGTATCTGTAAAAATTAAAATATTACGTTTTAAATTCTGACAAAAACAGATTTCTTTTTCAGTCATGAAATTTGTGTTCAAAGTCTGTCCTTAGGTCTCAGTCCTTAGGTAGTGCCAACCATAACTTCCACAAATAACAGGCCAAACAATATATTAAACTTAACTGGCGACTGTGCCGCTGACTGATCACCCTCCACCCCCTGGACACATTAAATTGTTAGTGCAGGTTTTCAACTATGAACCCTACTGATTGGACATTCTGAGCCTCAGTAACATCAAAATAATGTATTGAATGGTAAACGGACTTGCATTTATATAACAGTTTTCTAGTCTTCTGACCACTCAGGATCTAATCTAAATACTCATTCACACACCATTGGCCATGCCTTCGGAAGTATTTTGGGGTTGAGTGTCTTGCTCAAGGACACATCAACATGTGACCGGAGCCGCCGAGGGTTGAATCCCCAACCTTCCATTTGATGGATGACCTGCTCTACCCTAGTTGATAGAGCAACATGGAAAATATACACTTATTATCTTTTGTCTAACTGATTGTTAAGGACAAGGTTTTAGAACTACAGCTCCCATAATTTGGAGGCTTTTGGAGTGAGATACAGGAAATACAATGATACATGGAATATTTGTTTACATTTTGGCAAATTGGCACTATTAAGTATTTAGTAAATAATTAGCTAGCAGCAGGTTAGCACTCTCGCCTTACAGCAAGAGGATTGCAGGTTCGAATCCGGCTTGGGGCTCTCCTGTGTGGAGTTTGTATGTGCTCCCCGTGTAAGCGTGGGTTTTCTCCGGGTACTCCGGCTTCCTCCCACAGTTCAAAGACATGCAGTTTAGGTTACTTAATTACTCTAAATTGCCCGTAGGTGTGAATGTGAGCATGAATGGCTGTGTGTCTCTATGGTGATCTCTACTGGTGACCGGGATCTACTCCGCCTTCGCCCAGTGCCAGTTAAAGATGATGTTGACAATGTACCCATGCATGTACAGATAGCGGTCACTGGATTACTTTGACACTGAAGAAATCTATAAATGCAACGATCCTCGAGTCGTACTAAGTCTTTTTCAACATGGATTTGTGAAAACTTGCGAAAACTATAACCAATCCTAACCTTAACCATTCAAGGTCAATGCCTGACCTCAGCCATCCCGCAAATCAAGGTTTACCATCTAGGTGTGACAAATTAACCATACAATGGGCAGTTACTGGGCGTAACTATTCATCAAAATCTCTAAGTAAGCACAAGAAAGTGTGTGTGTGGTGCAACAAATTTAGTGACCTCCACTCAGTAAACAGTTACATCATAACAAGGCTAAGTTTGAATATGGAAACAGGTGTTTCAACCTGCTCCTGGCTATCCTGAGGAAACTGGAATTTCTCAGCTGGAAGAAGTCTCATCATCCGTAGATGTTGCTTTAACAGTGGAGGACAATAATAAAGATGGATCGAGGTCCTCTCTGGCTTTCACATCCAGCCTGACACCTGGCGAAAGTGAATGTGGGGAAAATAGGATAAAGAGAGGGGACCGAAGAATGAATGAACAGAAAACTAGAGCACTAAATCACTATTTTTTTTTGTTTTGTTTTCTCACAGGGACTTATTTTGTGAAAAATTATTCTGTCTGGAAGTAGTCAAATGAGGCATAACCGCCAGTGGTCCAGCTTCAGATAAAACACCATGTTTCTGGTTAGACAGTTTAAGGGAGCACGTGGATGCCTTGTACAGGAGTAGTTAGAGAGCTTTAAGATTAGTGTGGTGTAGGTATAAAGCCACCCTAAATACAGGGCTCAGGCCATGATTTAAACCATATATCTGACCAAGTAACCATTATATGGCTGAGTGGTCAGTTTAGAAGTGCGAGTGTAGTTTTGATGTAAATATCCTCTCTCCTTTATGAGGACAAGCTTTTCATGTGATACAACTGAATCAAACATTTAACACCTTTAAAACCCCAGATACTCTAAACATGGTGAAAGGGGTGACCTGAGGTAAAACTGCTGTGAAGGCAGAAGGCAAAAGGTGCTTTGACATGATTATACAGCTCAAATAGTTACAGCCTGTAGTGATGACATTTGACAGGGGATACTTGTCCTTTTGCTAAATGCCTCTGGTTGTCAATATAGCCCCAGTCTTAGCGTTACATAAGGGCCTTTTGAAATATGAGTCTGGATATGGACTAGTCATGTTGGTCTTTAACGTTATAGCATCATTTTTTTTTTTTTTTTAACAATTTCACAAACTATCCAGCGGGATGTTTAGGTGGCTCTAATATTATTTCATGTTGCTGGACAAACACCTAACCTCACAATGAGACGGTGTCAGATGTGGCTATGATTTTGAGCTGCTTGTTTACTGTGCTTACAGCCAACTTTTACTGGGCAGTTAATGGAAGTCTGCCCCCCACTGGAACAGCCATATGACAGCTTATAAAAGACAGCTGCCATTTTTGGCCGTTCTCGAGACAACGTCAACGGAAGCCTGTATCTGAATCTCACCATTGCTCAGGAGAAGTTCATAGATGTAATGTGTTCAACGTGGGTAAATGTAGCATAGCGTGTATCTCCTGTGATTCGGAGCTGCTTTTTTACAGTTGTGACTGTACAGTACAACAGTGACATGTTTACTTGAAATGTTTGGTTCAAAAACTGTCTTTAAATGTTATATTACAAGAGAGAAAGTACAATGTTTCACGCTCAGATTGGATCTCTGTAAGATACGAAAGATATAGGAGTTGTACTTTCTTCAATGTAATAAAATATAAATTTTGAAGGGAGCATTTCATGTCCATGCGACGCAAAATCCCCACTTGCTTTGTTTCCTGCACTGATCAGTTTGGCGATGAAGCCAACTGATACATCCTGAATTTTGATTAATCAAAAATAACTGCTGTTTTTATTTAGTATCGCTTTTTTTTTTTACTCTTATCTTAAATCGGGCCTGTCCAAAGACAAAAGCTGTACCACAACCAGAGGGTGAGCATCTCTTGTGTGTCCATCATGCTTGTAATTGCTGGTGCGTCCATTTGAAGTCAAGGTTATTCATCCTCCAGCTTATTGTATAGGCTACCTGGCAGAGTACCAAAAACCAATTGACATGCAGTGAATGGTGGGGTTTGGGGGCCTCTGTGGGTCTGCCATTTACCACTTTGGTATTTTTACAATAAATAAACTTAAATAGTAATGTTAATTATTGAATAAGGTCATAACTATTGTCATAACAGTAATTCATTGCTTTCTGGCATCAGCAAAATCCATGTCCTGCCTAAAGCTCATCCAAAACTCTGCAGCTAGGATTTTGACTTGGACCAGGAAAGAGCACCACATTTCATCAGCCCTTGCTGCCTTACACTGACTACATGGTGCTTGTAGCACTGATTTTAAAATATTAAGTGTACTCACAAAGCCCCAAGATGTTGTTTACCACATTTCTTATTGCCTTGTGTCCCTTCCTGTGCCCTGAGATCCTCAGGTGAATTGTTCCTTGTTGTTCCAAGGTCCAGATTCATATACAAAGGAGATAGAGCCGTTGCAGTCAGTGCTCCTAGACTGTGGAATGACCTGCCGGAGGAGATCAGGGCTGCAAACTCTGTCTCCTATAAAGTCGCTTTTATAAAGCCACTTTTAAAAATTGTGATTTTATTTATTTTTCATGACAGTGTAGGGGTGGCTGTGCCTCAGGGGTTTAGAGCGGGTTGTCCTTTAATCACAAGAATGATCAATCCCTGACTTCTCCTGTCTGCATGTTGAAGGGTCCTTAAGCAAGACGCCGAACCCCAAGTTGCTCCCCGGGGGCATCACAGCAGCACTGGCTGAGTTAATTTAAGGTCATTTATGAACATGTATGTATATGCTGATTGTAATAAAGTTTTTTGTTTTGTTTTGAAAGGCGCTATACAAATAGTCTTATCATTCTTATTATTATATAAGTAAAACAATGTTGTTCAGCCTTGTGCAAAACAACAACCATGGCTACATGTTATAAAGACATAACTTAAATAACGTTTCATTATTCTTAATGGGCCATCAAAATAATGCTGAATATGATTCATGGACGGTTTTAAGTGGTGCCCACCTGTTGATAAAACGGAATGTCACCATGGCTCTCTGACTATTAGATGAGGAATCACAGCTATGCAAAACAAAGTCATGCATATTAAATAGCATGCCTTTTCTTCATGATTTCCTTTTCCCGCTCTGGCTCTCTCCTCTGGAAATAGTGGACTCCATGTAAAAGAATTCCGAGCGCAAGATTTGTAGGCGTGAAACTTTCCCCTCAACTTTGCCTCCCACCCCCAGCCAATAACAGGGCAGGCTCTAATGTATGGACTCTTCTGATTTGTCTGAGCCTGCTGTCCGCTGAGTAACTGACAGCCTGGAGGAAAGACCTTTTTTTTGTGCGTTGCCCCGTTGGACTTGAAGGGGGCTCTACGTGACGACTCAAAGAGTGGGCAGCACTTCTGAACGGAGGCGCAGCGGTGCAGGACAGTTCAGAAACGCAGAGAGGAGAGGAGCCGGAGACGGGCGCCCATCCGTCAACTAGCTGGAGGAACGCACACCAACAAACCCCTATGGCTGCTTGAGAAATAACGATACACCCCCCCTCCCCCTTTTTTCTCTTCTCTGGGACTTTTGGCTTTTAGTATTGTCCTGACCAGAAGCTGTTTCAAGTCTAATTAGTTGCTCCAAGTTGAAAAGTGAATCCACTTGCCGTGGACGTCTCTGGCGGTCATGGATACCCATATAAGATGGAAAGTTAAACGGAGGATAAGGGACGCCCAAATCACTTTAGCGGTGATTCTGCTTTTTGTCACATCGCAAGCAAGTTCAGGTAAGAGGATGCAGCTGGGAGGTTTGTGGATACAGTTTGGAGCTGCGCTCAGAAACTTTTCCTCTTTGGTTAAAGTGGATCACTAGCTGCGATCAGCGCCCCTCCTCCTAAACTCAGCTTTGTGCCTTTTATTGGCGCATTAATGTATTCAGCTTGGTCTGTGTGAAAGCTGTGGGACTTGTCAAAGTAGCAAAAGGCTGCAAGTGTTTGAGAGAGCGCGTTTTTCATATAGCACTGGCCACTCTTGTGTCCGAGGACACCGCAGTGCTGCAGTGAAGTTGTGCAAAAGTTTTGCGCACTGCAAGAAAAACATCCAATAGCTGGTAAATACAACCTTGGTTGTGACAAAGTTTACATGCAGTAGATAGTGAAATGATATACTGTACAAGATATCCCTGAATTACAAATATAACGTATTTTTTAAGATGCCAATAAAATTTATTTATTTATTTATTTTTTTAAATTTTGCAGACATTGGGTTTTAAAATAGTTTTTCCTGTGCAGTTGAAGAGAGTTTAAAAATACCTTTTTTTATAACTTTTTTTCCCTTGTCTTTTTTTTTTTTTTTTTTAAAGTGATGAGAGGGATGAGCATAATTTCATCAGAGGGAGGGGCTGCAGCTCATCTGAAGTGGTAGGGTGGAGCCGTCTTAACGCCTGACATCAGAACTCTTAAAGCATAGGGCTCTTTGTAAAGGCTCAAACTCCCCATATATATTTCATTAATTGCATTCTGCAACATCTCCACATACTTCTAAGTAACAGTTCAGAATGTTCAGAAAGAGTTTGGCATCAGTTAAACCCAGTCAGGCTGGAAGGAAGATGTGACTTAAAAAAAAAATCATTACACTGTATAGTGTGGCACTGCTGTGTCCCATGGGTGTTCAGGGGTCATGCAGTGCTGTAGTAGTGGGCTTGGGGTCTGGCCTGCATGTATTATTAGCACCCAGGCATGGTTGGTGGTCTGCTGTCTGCCGTGAGGCTCTGACGCAGGACTTTGAGGTGAACAGGTGGTTTCTTCTGTCTGCTTCATGGACAGCTAGATTGTGCTGATTGTGCGAATGTGATGCTGTGCCTGACCGTGACAGACTCTCAGTTCGAAGCTCAGTCAGTCCATGCTGGTGAAAATGATTGTCGAATCATCAGCCGAAGTGGCTTTGCAAGCTCATCTGCTGTTAAACATACGGAGGAATTACTGCAGCCTGTTTATTTCCATGTTGCCCGTAAACACTGGTTGTTAACTGAACACCACTTAGGTCACTGTGTAATGGTCGGATCCAGATCTGGGTCGCTACTGATGACAGAGGAGGATTTGAAGTTAGAGAAATTGGGACTGAATCCATTTTGATGCTGGAAGCTGGATCCAATCAGCTCTTAATACCAATAGAGAGCAACCAGAGTCTTGTAAGTGATTCTGAAGGGGTTCTGGTACTATTCCTGAGACTTGACACATGCCAAATAGGTAATACTTGATGACTAGCAACATGCCAACTACATACAGGTTCTATGTAAACTGTGTGTATTCTTAAAGTTGAATTATGTCATTTTTATTAATCTTTTTGCTTATTTAAGTTCAGTAAGGTATTGGATTAAAGTTTAATAGTGACACTAATATCAAATTCTGGTAAAATATGACATTTTTGCATGTATCTTATAACAGTAATGCAGACAATTAGACAATTTGTCAGCAGTAAAATAATTCATCTTGACCCAAACCACATGACCTCTCATAGCCTCAGGGAGGACCTGAATATACATTCATTTGAAAGCCTGCAGAGGCCTGCCCAGACACACCAGCACTGCTTATCTTGGACCTGTCAACTCTGTACACAGTAGTATACTTGCATTACAATGCATGCATAACAGAAGTCTTTATATGGACTAAACTGTAAAATCCAATAAAAAAAGTCATTGTCTATTTTGTATTTATTTCATAATCATATGATATTGAATATCATATTAATAATTTATTTAATTAATGATTTAATTAATTGATTATAGAGTAGGTCGATTTCCATACATGGTGGGGCTTTTACAAAAATGAATGGGCAATTATAATAACACACAGTTTAGAGCTGATGTTACATATTTGTACATATTTGTGATATGTGTTAATTCTGTTAATTAATATATTGTTTGAAAACTGTTTAATTTAGTGATGCTTTCAGAGTCCAATAACTCGTCCCACAATTTCCAAATATGTAGATATAAGCTCAATAATGTTATCATTTCTAATCAATAATAATAATAATAATAATAATAATAATAATAATAATAAAAGTAAGGTTGTTATTTAGCCAAATAACAGTGTAAGCTACGCAAAATTTAAATCAGTCATTAAAATGTAATATTTAGTTTTTAAAGTTGCTTTCACTTTGGTGGCGTTTGTTTTCACCACCTGGAGGCAGCAGATCAAGCTGGAAACACAACACTGACAGTCACTTTATAAAGTGATTTAATGTGTGAGTAAACAGTTAGGCTATATTTATACACCCAGCAGACACAGAGCAACACTAGCATTCATTTGGAGTTGTTTCTGTCCACTTGGCAAATGTAAGTTGAATATTCACTTTCTCTTTAGCTCTGTTTTGGTACTGAGGAAATTATCTGGGTCTTTAGCTTGCTAAAGCTGTGCTAACCGGCTAGCTAGCTAGTTGTTAACTGGTCTGTGTATTGTTTGGTGCTAGACAGGCAGTGCAGAGTTGATTCACATGAGCATTTTCACTGAAAACAGCTGCCTGCTGCTGGTTGAATCAAGGTTGAGAACAGTGACAGTGAACAAAAGCGATAAAATTGTGGGCTGTTAACCAAAACCATAAGCAGAAAGATGCTAAATGCTACCTAGAGCTGAGGCAAACTGCAGAGTCTGTCTGTGGGTTTGTCACACAGAAGAATCCCTTTCACATTACAACTGTTTGTAGAAAAATATAACTGAAAATATTAATGTAGCTTTAAGGTTGTAGGTAATGTTTCCGGTGCAATGAAAAAGTCTGCAGTCAATTGTAGCTTAGCTTGTTAGCCTAAGGTGATATACTCGAATAGCATATGCATAAACCTAATTGTAAAGAGAAAAAAATATTGAGATCTACTGCTTATTTTTGAAGTGTATGTAAATAGTTTTGTTTTTTTTGCACGGTAATGTTACCAAATTAATGTTAGCAGCATCCTGAGGGCATAGAGGATCAGCACACTGAATGCAAGCTCTACAGAAATAGAGCAACTGAGTGACGTCACAGTTTTTCACGGTCATCTCCTCTCGGCATTAATGAGTAAACCCTCCTTTTAACCTAGGTGAAAAGCGGTAATAACAGAAGGCCTATAAGATGTAGAGGTTAAGAATGAGGGGTCAGAGTTCAAAGGTGAAGGTCAGGACGTCCAGATTGCCACTGCTATCAGGTGTACAGTTTCATTGCCTGAAGAAAGGAATTCTTGCTGTTAAAGCTCCACTTCACTATGTTTGAGTAAATCCTCCTGTCTCTTGGAGGTCAAAGACAAAGACGGTGTAATTATATATTTTAGGTCTGTGTTAAATGCTTTATTATACCTCCACGGTGGTGACAGCCGTGGCCAGAGGCGTCCATCTGTCCATCCCATTCTCATGAATGTGACACCTCAGGAACTACTAGAGGGAATGTCTTCAAATTTGTCACAAATTTAGTGGTCAGAGGTCAAAGCCACTGTGACTGTGATTGTAACTCAATAATTCATATGTTAATTATGACAGTTTTGACATTTTGGACAGATTACTGCTACTTGACTGGTTGGTGGTTAACAAAAGAATTTCTGCAACAATGTACAGTTTGTTAAACTTAGTATTAAACTGGCATCTTTAGCCTGAGTCTGATTTAAAGGTGTTTTGTCTGTCTCGTTTATAACTAGTTTCCAGATGTCTGACTGAAAACGTCTATTCAAGGGCCTCCTTTTGTGGGACCTCAGTCGTTTTTTAGTTTTATGATCAGCATATTTGCTGTAGACCAAATCTACCTTCTTCTCCAAATGGTTTGTGTTTCTGCCGAGTTGCTTTTTAGTGTCCTCAATCAATGAACTCTTTTCACAGTTCTTAGAAAAATCTGTTTTGACTCTTTTCACTGTGGTTTGTTATCATTAATTAACCTAAAGTTTTTTTTGTCTGTAACAAACATTCACACAGGACCAGAACCTACTTGTGCAGAGTATTTAAGTCATCAAAAATACTGAAATAACATTCTTTGAATACCTTGTGCAAATGAAAACAAGGATGGATTTTGGCCAAAGTTACTGATGCTAATAGATGACAGTACTGAAAGGAGCAGCGGTTATGCTAAGGAAAAAAGAATATGGTCATGATTCAAGAATTAAGCTAAATATATTAAGAGCTGGTATTTGTTTTATCCTTACGTACATTTTAAAGGGATAAACAGAAGAAGGCCTTGCTGTTTCACTGAGCGCCTTCACATCTGGATTCGATAAGTTCCATTGTGCTGTCTGCTAAGCCCTCCAAAAACCCCGAAAAAATGTCTTCCAGATGTTTTCTTCCCATTCTTGGTGGAACAGGGGAGCACGAAAAAAATATACTGTTGCATTTTTCAAAAGAAAATACAGCACTCTGCGATGGTTTTCGAGAAAATTCCTAATCGAATAACATCTGCCGCCTTATAGCTGAGTTTGTAAAAATACGAGCCGTGGCATTTCAGCCAGGTTTGCACACACACACATCCAGGGTCATTAAAAGGTTCTTTTTGTTTAAGCCAGCCAACTTTATGACAGGGTTAAAGGTCGAATACAGCTGGTCTGCAGCTGTTTTTCATTTACAGTCTCTATATCTGGACAGCTCCTCTTTCTAAAGGAATTTATAAGGCTAAGTAAATTTTGCCATTTTGTCACTGTGTATAAAGCTCTTCATGAGGAGAACAGAGGTGATTGAATCATCAATGCATAACTTCCGGTGTGCTTTTGTAAATTTTACAGGATGCTAACAGCTGGGTGCCCTGAATGAAGCCATACAACTACGGTCCTTTTCATTTTGTTAATGTCATACACATTTATATGACTTAATGAAAGGACAGAGATACAGTCGTACGCTTAGTTTTCATTTCGAACATTTAGTTTTTGTTGAGACCTATCAAAATCAAACTTAAATCCAAAAGGAACTTTTGTCCTCCCCTTCTGGCACTGAGAGAAATTACACAAACTGTCAATGCTGTTCATGACGTACGCCTGCATGCGAGCTTGGTGTCGGGCTTTGAAGCAAATTTTTTTAGTGGCCAAATGATGGAATTACAACTTTCGTGACCGTCACGTGATGCTAGTGGACCCAAAAAGACTTTTTCCCATGGACTTACGTCAGGAATGAGATGTCTCTAAATCAGTGGATAACTTTTTTGAGGTTAATCAACATCTAAGTACGAACACTTTAATAGCCCTTATTTAAATCATTAGGTCCTAAAAGTTGTAAAATGCACTTATAGAGCTATTTGCCTTCCTCTGTTCATGTGAATGAGACCCAGGAGGAGTTAAAGGAAACACTACTGATGGTGCGGGTGCTCTATCTCTCGAAAGGTGAGCTATTGCCACTGGGCAACTCATAGGAATGAACGGGAGCCTCCGACGCTGCACCCAGTTCTTGTTATACATCCATGATTGCTCCCAGGAGCTCTTTCTTCAAGTTATCCCGTGCAAATAAGGGCACGTTTTGAATGGGCACTGCACTAGTAATTTACAAATACCGACCTGTCCAAGAGCAGGAACGCAGCATTTGTCCTCCCTTATGGTGGGTTTACAGTTGCTGTAGTGAAGTCGGTGTGAGGTCCGCGTGCCAGAAAATTGCGTCATTAAGGCTTTCACGTTGTGTGTGAAGGCTCCACAACTTGTTGTGTTGCTTGATCATGCACCTCTAACTGCACTGCGCCTTTCATTTCAACATGGATGCCTTCGAGGGAAGACTGGCCGAGTACGTTGGCCTGTGCAGATGTCTTTACAACTGTTCATTGAGGGACCACAGGGACAGTCACAACACACTGGACAAAGAAGAGGATTTCTGCTGCAGCCTGTGGAAGAATATGAGAGATCGTGATTTGCGGTAAAGTTCTTCGTGTAACATTCGTTGACTTCTTGTGTTTAGCCGTAAACTATTTTGTTTGTAATGTAGCATTGAGCATACTGCAATGAACAACACGCTAAGCATAAATGCCAAACGCCATCTGTGGAGGCCCGTGCCACAGAGTTTCATCAGCGTATAAACTTAGCTTTAGGCCCTTCTTTCAGCGCTCTCAAACAAGGAAAAGCTTGTGTCCTTTTGAGTTGTTTTTTAAAATCTGGAGCATCCACTCGCTGCTTACTAGCTGCTGCTCCGCCACTATTGTCTCTCCCCCTCCTGCCTGCTTTAGCGCTGGCTGATTGACGTAAAACGCATCACTTCTGGTGCATCAGCGCAGGAAACACCAAATGCAACAACTCCGATATACTGCGAAATAAAGACAGCTTTCCCCAGCAGCGATAGGCTTAATCACCCTTTGGCAAGGGCTTGAATTTTAACAGACATTCAGGCCTCTGAACTGTCACCAAGCTACATGGCAGCCATGATGCCTTTGGAGTCAATGACTTCCCTCGCTCCCATCAGTAGTCCTCCCCGTGGCGTTTTAGTAAGTTGTGTCTTCCTCACCTTTAAGTGGCAATCTTGAGGTCACGTCCGACTCAATCAGATAAGTGGCGGCGAGGAAAAAGTGGCTTTTTGTGTGTGTCTATTGCCGTGGCGCTGAGGCAGGAATCTGAGTTAGCTGGACTGTGGGGAAAAGCAGTGACCCTGCAATTGCATGTGTGCCACTTCAGCCTGTAAATGCAGGCTTTGTGGAAAGGACCCTGTAAATCAGCTCTAATGCCTGATAACAACATGGGAGATAAAACAAAATATGCGGGGCACGTTTTTGACCCCGTGTCAGAGTTAAGGAGACCCTTTGTGCTGCACAAATAGCGCATTATTTGCCATATCCTGGACAGTATATCGTCTATTCCTTTCCAGACTAATTAAGGGTCAAATAATTGTTTTAAACTGCTCAATGGTCCTCTGTGCTCATGGCCCAGCAGGCTTGATTTGAAGCCAGATACAGATGGGTTTCTCTTTAGGTGTTGCTTGCCCAAAGCTAAAAACACAAAGATGGATCATTTGTTCCCTACTCCCTGACAGAGAGAAAAGGACAAAATGGAGGCACTTTGGAAAGTCAACATGAACACATCAGTGATGTCAAAGTTGGATGTGCTACCTCATGATGCAACTCCCACTCCTGTGTTTGATTTTTAACAGCATGCTCTGTTGCAGCATGTAGTGCATGGCAGAGTGAAAAAGTGAAGTCTGGTCCAGGCTCACAAGCCGAGTATTCACTTGAGCTGGGAAACAGTGCTTTTCTCTGTAATGGGGTATTATAATCATTGAGCATGGAAAGCAATGTATGACTCATCCTTTCCAACCCTATTCGCCCCTTCCTTCCCCAGCCCGAGCTTAGCCACAGCCTAGGCCGGAGGAATACTGACTGTAAGCATTTCTTTCCTACTAGGGGAGATGCAATGGCTTCTGGTCACTCCAGAAACTTTGCTGTCGTCAGATGTACTCTATTTTTACTTTATTAGGCGATGACGTGAGTAGGAGTTGGAATGGAAAGGCGACATTAAATCAAGACTTAAAGTTTCTGCTTACTCAGCAGTATTTTGTAATTAAGTCTTGATTAATTTGTTGTAACAAGGGACCAAGTCTGACCGCAACACAATAGTGTAGGAGGCAACCTGAAGGAAATGTGTCAGACAAATAAAGAAGGATGAAATAAGTGTTTGAGCTATGCTGTCGCCTAGAAATTACATTTACATAGTTCTAATTTGCAACAGTAAATTAATTTAATCAAAAATGTAATGCTGTCTGGATTATGTTTTCTACCAACATAATTAGGAAAAGCTGTTAATTAACGTGTCTCTTTACAATATACACACTTGCAATACAATATCATAGCAGTTAAAGGACCAGTGTTTGGTGAATCTATTGGCAGAAATGGAATATAATATTAATACATATCTTTTCATCAGTATATACTCACCTGGTAATAAGAATCGTAGGGCTTTCATTACGTTAGAATGATTATATCTACGTAGGGAGCAGGTCCTCTCTATGGATTCGGTCATGTTGCTTTGTCATGTTTCAGCTGTAGCCCAGAATGGACAAACCAAATCTCTGTTAATGTTTCCTGCCTGGGCCGGCAGGAAACAGGAATCGCTCCCGTCGCTGCTGCTCTCACTCTCTTGCTTCACCACTCACTTCCCTCATACACACTGGCTCTAGAGAGGGCCTTTTGCGTCATCGCGTCGGCCATCGTAGCTCTCCAAAACGCTTGGCACATGGCAGAGGTTTCAGTTGGTTGCAGCCTCCTCACCTCAACGCAAGATACCAGATCCTACACACTGGACCTTTAGAGCATGATAAAACTTCACTGTGGTTATGTTTACACACTCACAGCATTTGGTTAAGTTTAGGGAAACACTGGTTTTGTTTACATATTGAAAAAGTCAACACTGTATTAACATGTAACCGAAAACCACAATGTTTCCCTAACTTTAGCCAAAATCCTTTTGTTGTGCAAACCTAACCACATGCGGCACTCAGGATGTGTCAAAGTCCTACACCCAAAAATGCAAGGGAACAGTATTACAGCATGATTCCTCATGAAAAGTAAATGGTAAAGCAAAGCTTCCAGTAGTGATAGTATGTAAATGTAATTTCTAGGAGACAACAAGACAAGATGGAGAGTTGGAGATATTTAAAGATCCGACATTGTCAATTTTAAAAATATTATTTATAAACTAAGGTTTAAATGCTATATAAATACTGTGAAAGTATTGAAATGCTCAATCCACAGAGAAATGCACACAGCCGGTGTTCAGAAACTGCTGTTAGAATTTCTCCTCATTTGTGAGGTCACAAATATACAACATATAGACAATTTCATGTTCCTTTTTAAGGACTTTTAACCAGGGACATGAGGTCAGAACCACTTTTGATGAATCATAATTGATTTAAAATAGCCGACTGTCAGCCAAGCAATTGATAACACAGTAACTTGTGTTCATCCACAGGGTTGATGTTGCTCAGTCTGACTCTGGTTAAAGTGTCAGTAAGAGACTATCGCTGCAACTCTGGCGGATTATTTGGCACTACACAATAGCAAGCTTTCCTTTCCTCAGGCTGCAATTACACAGTGTGTTATTACCACTATCACAAGTACAGTGATTGATAACCTGTTAATGTTCTCTTTATTTTTCCATTTTCATGTCGTGTCACACCTTTCCACACCTCAGTGAAGCTACTTCTTTTTTTTTAAAATCTGCCCATCCCACCTCTGGGATTTCCTTTCCCTTTGTTGACATGATTGCTTGTGCATCAGGAAATGACTGCTTGTGATGTATTACCTACAATGTCCTTCCCTTTTGTCAGTATTCAGTGATAATGAAACATTACTAGTCTATAAACATTTCTGGATTCTAATTAGGGATTTTGATGCATTTATTTGCAGGAAATTATCCTTGTAAATCATTTTTAATGTTGTGTTTTCATCCACTCTTTTTGGTGTCCATATACTGATTATGGGGACTGGAAAAAAATACATTTCACCAGCGATGATGAAACTCTTCCTTTGTGAGACAACACTGCATATTTTGATTGATTCCCATCATTATTTGTGAGGCAAAGCACCTCAGTGAAGTGTTGGAGAATGTGCCACTTAGGTTTGATAGGTCTCGCTTGTGTGTCAGCGCTGGGTACAAGGGAAAAGCTTCATTATTGTGGAGAATCGTATATTTATTAGATTCAGTTAGTGTCAGTGTGTTTGGTGCTGGGATAATGGTTATCTGTGAGGCTGGGTGAGAGGAAATGGTTCTCTAATGTCAGCGCTGCAGGGACTTCTTTTATCATAAACTTCTCAGCAGACAGCCATCAAAACCATATCTGCTGTGGGAGAAACAGAATGAGGAACGATAAAGTAGGCACAGGGAAATAAAGTTGTGAATGGAGGTTAGAAAATAAAACTGAACGAAGCTGGTGCCAAATGAGGCAAAAGAAGAGATAAAAAGACAGAGATAAAGGCCATCGCACATGCACCTCAAATGGACGATTCCTGCAGTTTCTTGCTGTAAAATGAGCATTCAGAGGTGCTCTGTGGAATCTTGACTCAGTTTTTCCATCTTAGTCTGTGGTGGACGGCAGACAGTGATTTATCCTCACTGCTGCGAGCTGCAGCTTGGAGACAGTGAAGTAAACCATCTGGTATTCCCCCTGTTAAAGCAATAAGAGTCTGGCTAAAGCACTGAGCCTAAGAGTACACAAGAGAAGCTCTGGTCAGAAAAACTCTCTGTTCTGTGGATCATCTTTCAGGTCTGTGTGCTCGTGTCTTTTTGAGTCTGTATGTCTGTGGGTGTAGGGGTGAATGTGCAAGACTATTCTCTGCAGATTCTGGGTGGACTCTTCTGTCGGTCTTTGCATGCGTTTCTGTCAGCAGACTGCTTATCATTTATTTCTAAATTAGCTTGGTGTTTCCTGTAATTTTGCAATTACAGGCTTTGACTATCTAAGTTTCAAAGAGTCAGAGTGAGTTGATCGTGAACAGGGAAATGAAGGCACTGGGTGTATGAACAACAAAAAAAAATGATCTCACTTTCCTCATTTCCTCCTTTGTCTCTTCCTCCCTGCCGCTGCTTTCACGTGCAGCTCTCAGCCTCGGTCACTGGGTCAGCATCCGGAAGATGTTCAGATTAAAGCTGTCCGATAACATGAACTGATACTGGTATGTGAAGACATTTACAGACTTAATCATGCTGGTGAAATCACCGTCCCCAGTTGCCTTTGAGGTGCAGTCCCACACTTTCACCTGGCTGGCATTCTTTCTTCATCTGTTCAGAACAAAGCAGCTAACAATGATTGCTAATTCACATGATTTAGGAGTTAAGTGAGCAGTTGTAGCTTTTGCAGAACAGCACCTACTGTGGCCACAAGTGGTGATAGGCCAGCAAAAGTAGGATGTAAAGTCAATGAAGTGGCTCATTACTGTCTGTTACACAGCAATATCTAACGTTTGCTAACATTAGGTCATACCAGACCAAGTAGCAGCAAAACCCCTGAGTCTATTGAATTAAGAATGTGTGTTTTATTGGTTATAAATTAGAATTTTCATTTTTAAGAGCAAGAATATGCTAATTCTTCAATTAAAAATAATCTCAAAGTACACCATATTCTCAGGGACCTCTGATTGCAAATACACATTTTTCTATCGAATATATTTGTTGAATTTTTGATACATACACCTCGCATTGCACACGAATGGTACGCCAAAAAAGGCAAACTTAAACACAACACATAAAGACACTTTCAAAATAATGTAAGCATGACACAATCTGCTGCTGCCAGAATCACAACTTGGTGGAAAAAAAAATCCTACTTTTATTCATAACAAAGCTGCTCAGAATTTAAAAAGAAAAATAGTAATGATAAAATTTAAAAAAATAACAGTAGTTCACTACAAGGTCCTCACTTTACTATAGATGTAAGTTTCTTTATAGTCAGAAAATATTAGTATTTTTTTTTTTTTTACTTTTCTTTTATTTATTGTCACTTTAGCAATATTAACATAAATGTATAGCCTATTTTCTCAATTATTGTTATTATTAATTGATTTTCGGTCATACCCAGCCCTGGATTGGACTGTAGCTGTTTACTGAAGTACAAAAGAAACTAACAGCCATTAGCATGTCACATTTGTACGCCATTCGAGGCGTGATCTACCTCTTCAGACCTGTGTCTGTTTGAGTACAGTATGCTGCACATGTTGGTGCAACTTCAGAACCTCAGTTTGAACGTCGCTGCAAAGCTCACGTGCAGGGAAGTTGTGATTAGTTAAGCAGAGGTGTGTGTGATTGCTCGCCATCTTGCTAACTGACATCCCGTTCAGGTTTGTGCTGGCATTGGTTTCCTCGTGTTGTATGCCTGCTCTGCTCCAGTGTGTGTGTTCACTACAGGATGTCCATGCAGTCAGTGTACGTAATGCGTTCAATCTAGCAAGCGTAATACTTGCAGTATGGTTTCCAGGTCTGGTCACATGAAGCCCAAAAGCAGAAGGTCAGTGTGTTGATGGAAGTGTGTCTTGGACCTGATATCTTGATGCTTTAGTATTTTGCAGTAGCTGTGTTTTAAAGGTTTCACACTGTGTTTTATAGCTGTAGCTGAGGGCTGTACTTCCGCAAACTTAATTAATGTTAATACACTTTTATAAGATGAAACATTAACCTTTTAAGGGGAAATGATCAGAGGCGGTATTTCACACAGCAAATGCCATATCCTATTTAATGAGTGTTACTATTGATTAGGCCCCATCTCTGGTACATGGTCATGCTAGACCAGGTAAGGTTATAGCTGCAAACCCCTGAGTGTGTTAAATTGAGTTACAGCTTTGTATTGTAGATTCCAATTTTAATTTGAAAGAGGATGAAAGTGTTTTAATTACACAGTCTTGCTTTAAGTAATTAAAGTCGGGGCCTTAATTGTAACCTGCTGCATTCACAGTTAGGCTCCAGCTTCACTACAGCTGGGTTCTATTAAAGTTTTATAACAAAATCAGGTGAAGTTAAAAAAAAAAACAAAAAAACCTCTAACACCCTCCCTGTCTGTGATGCACTCTAGGAGGGGGAAGTCTCTCATTGGGCGTTCTTGTTTTGGGCTGCGCTGCTCTCCAAGTGAGGCAGGGTCCTCTTTATGGCTGCTAATTACTCCTTGTCCTCAGCGCCAGGTCAAGCATGTGCCTGGAGAGTCAGGCCTCACTTCAGGAAGGGCTGGAGGAGGATGGGGGGCAGGGAAAGAGGGAAGAATGTTAATCTCCCCCCTCCATGAAAAAAATCCTATTTCACTGGTCCGGCACCCCTCCTCCTGTCAAATGAAATGGTGCTGTCTGAAGTCACTAAGTGTTGTTAGTGTGTGTGTGTGTGTGTGTGTGTGTGTGTGTGTGTGTGAAGATCAAGGGTAGATGGATAGGTTAGGGGAATGGGATCCACCACAGTCTTGGCACAGAGCCGAGAATGGGATTTTGAATCCGGCACTCAAAAGCTACTGTTCAGACGTCGGGGAGGGGAGGGGAATATTTGCAAAACCACACAATGTCCACTTTTCTCTGGCTGTAATGGAGTAAGGTTTTACCACACGTTTTAAAATAATTCACACTGAAACTATATACTTTTATGAATTCATTACCCTTTACTCTGCTGAAACCCATGTCTGACAAACAAACCCATAAAAGGCTGACGACGAAGTTAACCGCTCCTCTTTTATCACATCAAGATGCAGCGCTTTTGATTTGTACATTACATTTACAAGTTCCCACTGTGCAGATGGCTCAGGAAGACCTAACTGTGGGAGTAGAAGTGGACGCTTTACACCATCTAAGAGTTTATCTTTCAGGAAGAAGACAGAGTTGTGAAGCATTGAAGATGAGGGACTCATAGCAAGAAACAAGTTTGGGTTGTAGTGAGTTTGGATGCATTAATCCTTTGAGTTGTTAACCATATTTTACACTTAAAGAACAGCCCAGATCTCCTACTTTTAATGCCTCTTTAACATGTCCTTGCCTTGTAATAGTGTTGTAAATGCATTTACTTGTGTACAGCAGAGGCCCTGTGGCTCATCGGAGCATTACAAACATCTGAAATAGTGCCAGGCAATCTATAGATACCATGATAGGCAAAGGCAAGAAAATGTGTTTATTTCCACATTTAAAAAGCCTCCAAAGAGCGTCAAGCTTTAAAAGATGCACTGTACTTACAGTGTGCACTGCTCCGTTCCATGAAAGAGGGACGGTGGCCTGGCAGAGAGCAAAATGTACACAAGACCGTGTCGTATAAACAGTTTGTGTGTGACCTGCCTCTTGGATGTGAGGGTCTGTGGTCAGAGGGGGAAGTATTTTTAGCATCTAGTGCCAGAGGTGTTGGTCTCTAGAGAGATCTGCCATACTCAGTGGGTAAACATCTCAGCTTAACAAGGTGGGACTGAAACCCATACCTGCGGCTTAGGATGTGGTCGGGACGGCTTCCGCTGGAAGGTCGACCGGCGGTGACAGAAATCCATGAATGAAGGTGTGTAAATACGTCAAAGAGAGAAATAGAGCTGATGATGTTTGTGCCTGTCTGAATCCATCAAGCGAGTCATCGCTATATTGGAAAAGACATTTGCTGTCCTCAGACGGCTTTTCTATAGGTCTGTTATTTTGCAGTCGGCGTCTGGACAGAGATATATTTTGCTATCTTTTCACCGTCCTCCTCTTTTCCTGTGAGCTGCAAATTGGCCCTCTCCACCTGGCTCACCTTCAGATGACCCAAGGGAGGTCCTGTGGTCCCTTTGAGGTCCATGAAGGGGTCTGAAAACTTGAATGAAAAAATGAATTGAGGAAAAACAGAAATTTGGAAAGGGAAATGAGAAAGTGGAACAGTGTGAGGTTGATTGTAAGGAAAGGAGTGGTTATCAGGTATGGGATGAGGGGCCATCCCCATGACAATTGTTTCCTTCCCAAAAAGCGGCTGATCTTCATGACATTAGTTTGTGTCAGCATGGATTAGCAAAAGCAACACTCCTCAGCAGGGGTTGTGACACAGTTAGCATTGACTGGATGCGCTTTACAGACTTCTGCCCTTTCCTTCTTCCCTCGTGGTGTTGGGCTGGCTGTTATTATGATGTTTTTGTTATTATGACAGCAATATTGGTATGATGCTGAGTGTTTGGCTGCTGTTACCCAAAGGAACTTATTTGAATCATTCATCACTGTATGTTGTCATTTATAAAGTAATAAAATGCTTGTGGCTTATTGGAAACATCTGATTAGTGGACATAGTTTACCATCGGCCTCTGCTGGTGTTTATCAGTTTGTGTTTAGATACTCAAGTGTGAAGTGATACTAAATTGATGGCTAATTGCCTTGCCGTGTTGACAGGATGATCATGAAGTACTCTTACATCTTTGTGAATATTATATGAGGTAAGCTATGAAGTGAGTGTTTGTACCTGTCACCAAGAGAGTCTGTAGCAGCAGGGCTAATGCACGGTTGTGTCCATATAAGGGGAGGCTGTTACTGCAAGATGAGTCAAGAGGACATGGAAGGGAGGTTATGGCTGGTTGGTTATAACTGTCTGAGAATCACAGACTAACCCCACAAACACGATCAACCGTTGGCAGATTTTAATACTGTAGCTTGGGTTTAATGTGACATGTAAGCACGGTCGGAGCATCGTTTGGACAGTGGTCACCGTGTTTAATCGCAGGACAGCTATTTCCATGCCTTGTATGGACTCCTTCTGTGCAGCCGTCAGTGATCGATTAATTTTTTTCCCCAGGGAATAATGTGCTGTTGGTTGTTGGCAGGTCAGAGGGAATTACAGTTGTGTCAGAGCAGACTGTTGTGGCTTTTAAGGGGAACAATTGTGGCTGTCTCAGAAACGACTCTTTGGTCAACCATGGTCCCTGTTAAACTGTATTAAATGAAAGCGCTTTATGTGCCAGTTCATGCGTCACTTACTTCTCATATATTAGTTGCAGAGAAACTGTAACTCCCTGTGCCTGTCTCTGTAACTGGTTTTGAATTCAAGGAAGTTCGAGCAGGATCTTTTGATTGTTATGCTGAATTTATGCAAGTTTTAGAGTGTGGTCAAGAGAAGATTTTGCTGTTTTTTTTTTTTCATTAATTCAGCACTATATTATTCTAAACATGTAGTGATTGTTGTCTTATAATAGTACTGTATCTCTTAGTCAGCATCAGCCATCTAGACTAAATTATTGCCACAGTTTGCCCCTGCTTTAGCAGTTGTCTACAGTCAGGTTAAAATGTCCAATAAAGGTTAATATGTTTATTATTTAATATGTTTATTCAAATACAGGTGCTGCATTTAAATAGTATGTATGCTGTCCTGGCACCTTACTCAACTTTTCATTTATTGGAGGCATTCTGGTCCCTGAATGCCTCAGTTGCTAAGCGACCTGTGAGATTTGCATCATGTGTATCCCATTTTTTTTTTTCATATCACATGATCGGCTCCCACAATCTCCCATTTACAAACCATTAAGTGGTAACAATGTGGAACGTATTGTTTTTTTAATTAATGACTCAATCAGAGCATTTGTAACAGAACTACATTTCCCAGCACTTGGACATTCTGGTGCAGAGCGGTGAGCTCATTTAATGAACCTCCTTCATCACGTCATGGTGAGTGAGGGACACTTTGGGGCTGGTGGGGGAGTTTCTGTCCATCGCTTCATTATCTGTTGATGACAGACAAAGCTGTCCTCTTGTTTGGACCCCTCACCTGCTAAGAGGCCCTGTCACGTCCAAGAATATGAATCCCTCTGACATGTTGACTAGGTGGGCTTGGAAACTGATGGGTGTGGTGCTTGGATTAATATATTTCTCTATTACAGATCTTTGCATATCCCCAAAGCAAACATTCACATGTTCACAAATAGAATTACAGCATTTGGGATTGGATTATAGACTTCCTCAGAGACAGGAAGAGTGGGCTGGCTTAGGAGAGAGATAGGGATGAGATGAGAACATCCTGATTAGGAAATCACCACAAATCACATTTATCTGACTCAAATCCCACATTTTCCCCTTGAAATGGTCTGCAAAGATTTGACGGTGTATAAACAGGTATAACCTGTTAAAGTGTGTTTATATCGTATTTCGTTTATTGAGTAATCGAAACGTGAAAGTACTCTCAGTAAGCTTTATTTCATTGAGTCTTTGTCTTGTTGGTGATAGGATAATGTACTCAACATGCAATCAGACTAAGCTGTTGAGGTGGAAGTTCACCGTCACTGCACAGCTGTGGACGAACACGTGCAGCCAGAGAGTTTTTAAATGGAGACCTCTGTTTAAGAATGCATAGTTATATTTTTTAAATTGATGTGAGCTGCACGTGAGTCATGCATAATGACATCCAGCTGGAGGTTGTTGCAGGGTAACGCAGAATGTACAAACACTCTCGCTCTGCCCATTCGCCTCTCCACCTTTCCCAGCATCCCTTTCACTCTCAGATGGATGGGGCTATTGAAAGTTTTTTCCTCTGAACGGTATGTGTGGTCTTTGTAGCCTGACACTGGGACTTCTGTACCTGTGTGTGTGTGTGTGTGTGTGTGTGTGTGTGTGTGTGTGTGTGTGTGTGTGTGTGTTTTTAGACATGTCCAAAGGGTTGCCCTTACAACACAAAAATGCATCCCGCAGAATACCACAGCATGCTTTTGTCTTTTATTCTTAAACTCCTGTGCCATAAAATCCTTCTGTTGTCCACTGTTTAGTTTGCTTCCGGCCTTTAGTGTTTGCCCTCCTCTAAAACACCCTGACTGCCCCCGTTTCTTACGTGACAGCCCTTGTAGACATGACCCTTTTTTGTCCAGACGACTGGATGCAAGAGGGTGTCACTGTATAGCTTGTTGTGTGTGCATCTGGCTGCAGGAACAGCTGTTTGTCCTGGGTGGTTTTGGCATGCGAGGGTGCGGTCCAGGGTCAAACCCTGTGTCACATTGTTCTGACCCAGTGTACTTCTGCGGTGGCCTGGTTACAGCTGGGACGACCGGCCTGAAAGTGTGCTAATTGCATGGTAGTGGCCAAGGGGAGGCAGTGGTAGATTTAGCATCGCAGGGAAATGGATGGGAAGATGACTTTAGCTAGAGCGGTAACCCATGATCATAGTGATCTATAAATGGGCACCTCTCTGTTTAGCGCCTAAATTGACAACTGAACTCTTCTCTGAACCACAACAGTGAGATCTCCTGCTGAGTAGCTTGAGCTTTTGAGTCAGCAAAAGACAGGAAATAGAGGGAATGGTCATAATTAAGGCAGAAATTCTCTCCTTTCAGTGAGTTGTATCTATATATGCATTGTATAAACAGTATGATATATGGGCTGTAAATTTAGTAATGTGCATTATGGAATTTGGGCAAATGTCAAGACAGTCTAAGTGCTATTTAAATCTAACATCCTTTATTCTTTATGTGTCTCTTTCTCCTCCCTGCAGTGGAACCAGCAGACCTCTTGAAGATTTTAGATTTTCACAGTTTACCTGAGGGTGTTAAAAAAACGACGGGTTTCTGCTCACATCGGAGGTCAACACAAGGACCCGATGTGGCTTACAGAGTATCCAAAGATGCCCAACTCAGCGCCCCCACCAAACAGCTGTATCCAGGTGAGTATCCAATGTGACACACTCAGTGTCTCTCTACCTAGATTGTTCACATACACCTTTCGTAGCTATATCTGTAGCTGTATCTATTTGTACGTAATCAACGTAATCATGAACTAGGACTATATAGAGCAACAAATGCTGCGCAGAGAGAAGATTGGGGTGGATGGGTGGGTCAAAACAAAAGACTTTCACCCAGGTGTTCGTACCCTGTGTGAAAGCAGCGATTTATTTTTGACGCAACTTCCGTAAGTTAGGCTACTTCCTGAGTTATTTTAACTCAAACCACCATCTTTTTCTAAAGTAGTTTCCTGTGAAGACGGAAGTTTATTTTGAAAAGACTGTACGCATGTAATAAGCAGAACTTGACACGTGTTGCTGCATATTCATAGGAAAATACACAAAAAATGAGGAACAACTTTTTGCAAGATATCATAGGAACCGTTGAGGATTAGGGCTGTCTGTTGATTAAAATAGTTTTAATCTCGCTTAATCGCAAAGGAATTTTTTTTTTTAATCTGATCAGAATGTACCTTCTAAAGGGAGAGTTTTCAAATATTTAACACTCTTATCAACATGGGAGTGGGCAAATATATGCAAATGTATGTGTTAATTGATTTCCAACAATAAATAAACAACACAATACAATGACAAATATTGTCTAGAAACCCTCAGGTACTTCATTTAGCAAAAAAAATCTACTCATATCATAACATGTCAAACTGCAGCCCAACAGACAACAACAGCTGTCAGTGTGCTGACTTGACTTGACTTGCCCCAAACTACATGTGATTATCATAAAGTGGGCATGTCTGTAAAGGAGAGACCCGTGGGTACCCATAGAACCCATTTTAATTCACATATCTGGAGGTCAAAGGTCGAGGTACCCCATTAAAAATGGCCCAGTTTTTCCTCACCTAAGGAAATATAACATAGTTGTACCAATGGATTCGTTACCATGGAGTGGCGTTAGTTAGTGGAATTAACAAATTTGCGTTAACGCGTTATCACATTATCTTTAACAGCCCTAATGAGGACACTTTGCACTGCCATAACCTCTTTTAGTTTCTCAAAGCATTTCTTTTTAAATTTTCTCTCGACACTTCAACCAAACCAGCTCAAAGCTATTTCAAAGCCAAGTCATTTTTCAATTCTCCAGGTTAATCACTACAGATGTTCTCCCAACATTTTTAACTTATCTTTCAAGTTGTCTCTCCTACGCAGTCTTGCCATCTGTTCAGCTTCATGACCTTTCACCCTGTAGTAAACTGGGATTACAACATTTAAACATAGCTGGAAAGCAATTTGTATTTGCTGCCACCTAGCCTGCTCATGTCCTTCCCCTCAAGGCAGCTCTTTTATTGGCCACTGTAACTTGATTATTTATGTCAACTCTATCTTTGTTTTATGGGATTTAAGACAAGATACTGTATGCCTGCTGGTGTTTCATTTTTCACTCTCCCTGTAAACTTGTTTACCCCTCACTAAAACACATATTGCCTTTACTGTAAGCCTTGTATGTGTAAATAAATAAGAGAGCACATCTTTTTTTTACACAATTCTTAGCTAGCATTCAAATGCTGAAGATAATTTGGGGATAGATAAAGATAATTTGTGCTAATTTCCCCATTGCAAACACACACCAGATGAGACATCCAGCTCTGTAGTTGTAGGAGGAGCCGGATGATGGAAAAGCAGTGAAAATAGGGGTGGTAGAGGGGAGGGAAGTCTGGGGTTCCACTTTTGCCGTGTTCTATTGTGCTGACGTGGCTTTGGGTTACTGCTTTATGGTGCGCTGCAGTAGTACTTTCCTCTCTCCTCCCTCTCCTCCTGCTTTTTTCCTCCGTCGCTCTTTATTTTCCCTCAAGCGCCATCATTTTTCCCTCTATCATTTCTGCTAGGCTGCTGCTGCCTCACAGAGTTTTCTCCCTTTGTGTTTTCATTTAGACTTGGTGAGACTTGCTAGTTTTTTTTTTTAACAGTGCTGAAATTCAAAACCATAATTCTCTGACAAGCGAAAACCTCTGAAATGATTGCGATTGGTTTTTCAATAAAGCGCAAAAAAAATAGCAGTAATGTGGTCTTGATGCAGAAAAGAGGGAGACATAATAACCCTTCCTGTGAGCTAATCTTCCACAAAGCTCAGATTGCATGACAGCCCTGTTGCACTGGCCTTACTGGACCTTTCATCCATGTCATGGCTCTTCTTTGGGGCTTAACGTAGAGCCACGGAGCTCATGTGGCCTGCATGCCCCATCATGTTCTCCAATCAAACAAATACTGCTCACTTTGAAGCTCTATGACAGCAGCAGAGCCCATACGAGTCTCTGTTTAGATACACATGCCATAATTACACACATGCTCCTCTGGATCATCCGAAATAACAGTCTACATAAAACAAACCAACTTGGAGAGGTTCACGACAGGCACCACATAGTCTTTAGGTGCAAACAGAATAACTAGCCATCTGTGGCCTGAAGGCCTTAAGCTGTAGTCTGTGTGTCTTTAATGTGGTCCTTCTCTCGCCTCGACATTGAGAGTATGTACAGCTAATATGTTCCAGAGAGTGTGAGATCATTTTATCCATCATCTCTTTTTTTTTTTCTCCTTTAAAGTAAGTTTGCTACAGAGTTATGGCCCAAATCCTGGATGTACAGTTTGCCTTAATTATCATAGAAAAATGCCACATACAGAAAAAAAAATCCATGCAAACGTGCTCATTTTTTTATGACTATAATATTGGTTATAAAAACCACAGTAGCTCTGATTTAGAACACACTAGCCCGTGACCCCACAACCACAGACAGTCTGTGATGATGTGTTGGAAAAGAGCGAGTGCAGACATGCAATCATTAGGCAAACATGTGGAAGGGATGATTCATTTGAGACTACTGAGGTACTGAGAACAGAAGACTCCTTTCTTACCTTTATGATGTGAATGAGAAGTGAGGAAACGGGGCAATGAGGCCACTGGCCCTCTTTAATTTTTATACTGCACACTTCCTATGTCTCAATAGTCTGTCTAGTAACTCTCTCTGTATCCAGATGAGAAATAACATGTACGAGTAGAAATGAAAATTGCCATAAATTTCTGGCTGTAGCTTTGACATTTTGTGACTTTTCTCCTATGTTGTTTGCCATAATTATCACAAACAGCAAAGAGAGAATGATGCAGTGGCTCTTACATTGCTTCGGAATGGGCTTAGCTGTTACTTGGCATTCAAACTTGTGGTCTGGACTGCTGTGGCTGGATGGCACCGGCCACTAAGTGCGGGTCCTCTGTTGCCACCTAGATTCAAATGGTTAAGCTAACATCACAAGCTGTCAAAGCAAGCATGGTGCCTGTATTTATTATCTGAAAAAAATATAAAATGCCAGCTCAGTCGCTTGGCAGTTTACAAAATTTAATGTACTGATTTGTATACATAGACACAAATTTCACTTTTTTTTGTGATGGTCATCACGAAATCAGTTTGTATGTGACCCACATAGTTGTGAACCAGGAAGTCAGTGTGGATGGGTAAGTCAAAAAAAAAAAAAATACTAATTTTGCCCAGGAGACTGCTGTTCGTGTCTCGTATGAAATCGAGCTAAAGTTGATATATTTGTCACGTAGCCTCCGGCACTTCCAGAGTTACTTTAATCTAAATCATGACCTTTTCCTAAACTTAACTATTCAGTTTTATTTTGAAAAAAACTGGAATGGATATGACACGTTTATCACATGAAAGTGGTGTTGAGTGTCATGAAAAAAAGTGGAAATTTGTATCTTTATACACAAATTAAATAGATTAAATTTCCTGACTATTTTACAAACTGTCGTGAGACTGTGTTGGAGACCACGAAAAAACACATTAAAATAAGACATTAGAAATTGTGTTTTTTATTTAAATAAAAAAAAAGATAAGTAAAAAGATAAGGATGCATGTAGGGTTATTTTCTTGATTAACTGATTGGAAGTTTGGTCTTTTTCCTAAAGCCTAAGTTGATGTTGTCAAATGTCTTGTTTTGTCTACATCTCAAAGATATTCAGTTTATTGTCATAGAGGAGTAAAGAAACCAGAAAATCTTCACATTTAAGAAGCTGGAATCAGAGAAAAAATTAAACTTCAATCGGTTTATCGATTATCAAAATAGTTGGCGATTAATTTAATAGCTGACAACCAATTGATTAATCGTTACAACTGTAGATGCATGATAGAGAACATTTTGCCAAAAACCAATTGGTTTTATTGGCATTATAGCTGATGCAGATGATACTACTAATAGTTTGTTCTACTTGTGTTTGTTTTATCCATTGAATGATTAGAGTCTGCACTGGTTCTCTCACTTCATTGCCATTTACAGAATACCTCATGATTCATATCCTATTCGCCTCCGGCAGTGCCAGGTGAGGACATTGCCAGAAGCAGAAGTAATCAGAGGTGGATCAGAGAGTTGCTTCTCCTATTGATCCAACAAAAAGACATATGAGTGAATGTAGCTCAGTCTCTCTATTTTTGAACAGCAAAAAAAAAAAAAAAAAAAAATCCCAGATCTTTCTTAAACTACAGAGCTTTAGATGTTATTTGGGCTTGAGCTTGACCCACTTGTATCCCGAGTCCTACCTTATTCATTTAGAGCCATGTACATGCAGGACAAGCACATCCATCTTCCTCTCTTTGTCTGTGTTTTTCTCCTTTTTTTTGCTCGCCAGCAACAGACAGGCACACTTGTTGTCTCTGCAGCAATGTGCAATCCCACTGGAATGCTGCTGGCCTCATACAGAAGGAGGGATTTGGACACAGTGATGACTGAATGACCAATTACAGGACACAAGGCTTTCTAGCCCATTTACCTGTGTGTATGCACACTGACAGATGGTGGAGGGGATCAGTCAAAGTGCTGGCATACCCCCTGCTCCTCCCTGACTTTTGAGGTGTTCGTAGAGAGTTTGGTAGATGAAGAATAATAATTTAGTTGTGGATGTCAAATGTCTCCAGCGTAAAATTGGAGACGGGGTGGCAAACCATTCTCTCCATCTCTTTTAACCTATAAATAAGAGCTCTCTCCATCAGCTCAATAGTTCTCCCAGAGAATAGTCCAAGGTAAAACAAAAGCTAGCTAGATATTCTATCAAAATAAAAAGCACAGTTATTTAATCTCAAGGAAATTCCCAGACCTCTTTAGTCTGATGATGGTGCTGCCAGTGTAAACTCCCAGGACTTCTGGCACCACAGCCTCTCCATTCCCACCATGTCTACACACACTAAATGAGGAATGAGGAATCTCTCATCTGGTGGCCTGAAGTAGCGTTTTGAGAAACACATTCCAGACTAGAAACCTGAGCTTTTCTGACCGATCCCCCCCCCATACACACACACACACACACACACACACACACACACACACACACACTCTTTGCTATGAGGTCCTGAGGAGAGACTAAGGAGGAAGGGTCACAGGCACAAGAGTGCTCTTTTTCCTCTTCTTGTCCTCAGTTTTCTATGTTTGTTAACCTCATTTGTTCACCCTCCTCTTCTCCTCCTTCTGATGCTCTCTCAGGCACCCAATTAGACTGTTATCAGGCCATTAAACTGGCATTATCAGCCACTGTAAGCACGGGAGATGTGGGTCATTAGGGGACTATTACGTTGTAAAAGTAAAAGCAAAAAAGCAACACGCTCTAAAACATTTTGAAACTGCATGAAACATTACATTGTGAACACAAACAAAAAGGCTTCTTTAGGTTTAGGCAACAAAACTACAACTTAGCGAAACTTAACGCTTGTTGATTTTGAATAGCCACTGCACAGCATTTTGTGAAATTGAATGCATGGATTTGAAATTTTCGAAATTTCCCATTTTTTTCATGATGGTCAGCACAAAATCTGTATGTAATATGTAATCTATATATTGTGAACCCAGAATTATAAAGAGCAGCGAATGCCGAATATGGAGGAGGTGGGGGGGATGGCTGGGTCAATAAACACAGGACTTTCGTCAAGGAGACTACTGTTTGTGTCCCGTGTGAAACCAGAAGTCAACGTTGATTTATAACAGTCACGTAACTTCCATACGGCACTTCTGGAGTTATTTTAACCCAAACCACAATCTTTTCCTAAATCTAACTAAGTAGTTTTATTTTGAAAAGACTGGAATGGAAATTGACGCACTCATCACATCTTGCTGGACATTCATAGAAAAAAGTGACAAATAAGTTGTTGGAAGTTGTGCTGAGCGTCAGGATAATAAAAGGGAAATTTGTGTCTATGTACACAAACAAAAGAGATTAAATTTCGTGAGTATTTCACAAACTGCCGTGAGACAGTGTTGTGGTTTCACACGGAATGCAAAACTTGGTCTTCCAGGTAAAAACTGAAATGCCTGACTTCTACTTCTGTCACAATCACCATGATCGCTAGAGGTTGCTGTTGTGTTTTTTTATACCTTCTTGATCATGTGCACAGATGATATAACTTAATATTTGGTGTAGAAGGCTCCTACAGTAGGCCCCTACTGACACACATATGGTGCTTATACAGTAGCGATTGGTAACTTCTATTTAATAGTCTGACAATAGTCTAATCGGCTACCTCAGGACATCTCAGTCCTTGTAGTGATGGCAGGATGGACAGGATACACTGCATATACAGTACATGAGTCCATAAACGAGACCTTCCTGTGTGAATACTACTGCAATTCAATTCAGAGACAATTCTCAATTTCTGGCCTGCAAAAAGAGCACTTTGAATTTGAAAAAGAGTAATTTCTTTCCTCCCCCACATTCCCTCTCCTTCAGTGCCATGGTGTCCCTTTCGGCCCTTAGCTGACCCTTGACCTCTACACAAACAGCCTGTCCTGAGCCAGCTCTGAGTCATTGTCTTTGCCACAGACATGGCTCATGCAACAGGCTGTAGTGACAAACTGGTTTCTTTTCTCTGATATTTCCCACCGTCCTGTTTTGCATCATAACACTTCATGACATTCTGTCCAAGTCTTTCTGTCACCAAACTCTGTTTTTTCAAGGGTAGTCTGTCTCCTCCTTCTTTCTTGTGCTCGCCCTGTCTTTTTGTCTGCCTTACACCATCTTGTCGAAGCATCTGTCAATTAAAGCAATCTTTCTCATATGATGCCAAGCTGAATTCCTGAGGGAGCACACTGCCAAGGCATGTGCTCGCTCCGCATGATACCATTTGATGCCTGGCATTAATGCAGGAGGAATCATAGGAAAAGGCAGGAAGACAAGACAGCAGTGCAAACAGACACCCAGATGCTGAAAGACAATGAAAAGAGATAGTGAATGGATGACGATGCCAAAATTTGGTCACAAAGCGTCCCTTTTCTTACTTCTTTCCACTATTTCTTCCTAAATCTTCGGTTTCCACACTGCATTCCCTCAGGGACGTCTTCCTCTCCACAGCCTCTGACTAGTTAGTCACACCAATTTAGCTTTTTCCAGCCTGTGTCCTATTATTCTGAGAAAATGGTGGCAGAGTAAGGGGGTTTGATGGCTGCGCGAGGTGCTACAAAACCACTGCAGCCACAAACCCTGCCTCTCTTTTCCAGCCGTCTGGCTCTGCACTTACAGTACTGAGCAGCAAAGATGCGCTACTGCTGGAATTCAAACGGTTTCTTTGCTTATGTTAAGTGTAATCCAGATAGCTGGTTTCTCTTAACAATAGTGGTTTCAATATGGTCAGATTGCCCCTTTCCTTTTTTCCCCCAAACAAGAGGATCAGAAAGCTCTGTTTGCTTCAAGTGTAGTCTGACCTCGACATTAGCTCGCATCAGTCTCATTGGGTGGTTAGAGAGGCCGCCCTCTTTCAGGGGTCCTGAGAACACCCCACTAAAAGAATCTGTCTGGCAGATGTGCCCCACACTTCAGCAAAATGGTGGAAGTAGTTGAGGCTGCGCAGTGGAAGCATGCAGATGGAGGCAAACACGTCTTTTTTTGTGTCTGTTTCTGCACTTTTTATGTGTTTGAATACCAAAGTATTATTGGTATTTCCATTTCCATACTTATGTGTCTTTCTCCTGTTCATTTTTTACTCCCATTTCCTCATCTCCAATCCTCTGCTGGAGCGTCTCAGCGTCTGTTAGATCAATCAGCTGTGGGAGAAGAGAGAGGCGGAAAGGAGGGGTTTAGGATAGTTCGACAAAGTCTCTCAGGATCACATGCTTTTGTCATTATGTGTCTCATCCTGTGCTGCGCTGGAAATGCTCCACTTTGCACTTCTAAGTTTTTGTTTTTTGTCCTCTGACCGGCCTCTAGTCTTCCAGCCATCCCTTTCAGATTAATCCTATCCTGTTACATTTTGAGCACTCCACAAATCGCTGGTGTTTCCTTTCACTGCTCAAAGCCCATCTTCCCAATTCTTCCAATCCAAATTGTCTGTTTTTGTAACATTTCTTTCCATTAGAAGTCTGAATAATAATTTTCACATTCCCTCTTGACACTGAAGAGCCCAGTCTGTTGCCTAAAATAATAAGGTTACAACATCCTGAACACAAACATTTCATTCCTCTTATGATGATGATGAATGGTTACCGCTACTTATAACTCTCCAAAACGTTTCTCTTGCTATCCAACCCGCCATCCGTCCTGCCAGGTGATGTGTTCCCAGAGGACTTTTCCATCTTGGCCACAGTGAAGCCCAAGAAGGGCAGCCAGTCCTTCCTGTTGTCTGTGTACAATGAGCAGGGCATCCAGCAGCTCGGACTGGAAGTGGGCCGCTCTCCAGTGTTCCTGTATGAGGACCACACAGGCAAACCCAGCCCCGAGGACTACCCCCTCTTCAGAGGAGTCAACCTAGCTGACGGAAAGTAGGTGCACTCGAACATCTAACACTTAAATAAAGATCCTGCATTTGGTTTACGCATCTTCCCCTCTAATCAAAGTTCAGGTGGTTGTATTCCACTTTGATGCTGGTTTAGATTGTTAAGCAGCCTTTTGACATGCAGCCTTGTCAGTGTTCATTTGTAATGTTGTATATTTGATCCGTCACACTCAGTGTGGATTGCAGTGTCTTCAAATGCAGATCTTCTGCTTTCAGGCACAGTGTAGGATTTTGTTTGTAACACCAAAAAACCCCAGAATTGGATATATTTGAATCTGAACAAAAGGTCTAACACAAAAGGGGCTCTTGATAGTGCCTTAGTCGTGTGTAAGTGGGCTGTATGTAACCCAGTAAGTGTGTGAATTAACTTCACTTTCTCCTTCTAGGTGGCATCGAGTAGCCATCAGTGTGCACAAGCAGACCATCACCCTCATTCTGGACTGTAAAAAGAAGGCCACCCAGAAGCTGCTTCGAAGCCCCCACCCCATCATCGATACCAAGGGAATTGTAGTATTTGGAACTAGAATACTTGATGAAGAAGTCTTTGAGGTAGGCATTATACTTCGACTCCTAATCTGCATGTTTTTAATGGTATTACTTTGTCATCTGTTCTATTATTGCACCATTTGGGACTGTTTGCATGTTGAGTCAGTGGCACACTAGTTTTCCACTAAACTGTGTCCATGTGTGTGAATTGATTTATAGGTTATGCAATTTTGCTATTTTCAAGGCTGTACTAAACAACTCTAGTAAGTACACAACAGTCCTTTTTGTGGACGATACTCAGGCCAACTTGACTTTGATTTAAAGCCCTTAAGCATATGAGATAAAAGCAAATGAGATACTCCATTCTATGGCATTAGAGACACATGTGGCTGTGGTGCAAACGATGGTCATCCCCAGTCACCACTCTGCGTGTCACAGCACATGGAATGGGGATTGTGGTAGCGTCCACATTCTCTATAGATATGTGGATTTAGCTCATGGAACCCCCAGCGTCTGATCCCCCAACCTCTCTGCCACACACATGCACAGCAGTCGCAAATCAAATTTTAATTTAAGGTGCCACATATTCCACATCTTCCACACAAAAAAACATCAGGTCCCTGTTCTGTTTTCAGCTGTGCCGCATTTGTTTGCTGTTCAACTCTACATCTGTTGTTGCTGTTTTGAAGTTTCGCCTCATTGTGGCTACTAAGTAGTTAACACCTACAAGTTATATTTCTGTTTGTGGTTTCATGCTTGAATTCTTTCTCTGAATTGGTTGCAACATATTTGTTTACAGAGGATTTTAACAGGTGGTGACAGGTTTTCGTTATTAGAATGAGGGCTTCACTTCTTCCTTTCTCTTCTTGTTATGTGTATAAACGCTTTGTGGCTGGAGACGAAACATGAATGTTTTTCTCATTTTCGGGTGCATACTTGTATTTTGGGATTCTACTAGATGTTGAATGTTATACATATTTACATGCTTTATTGTTCAAAAAACATGTTTTCTTGTACTGGCTGCACTAAAGCCCATTCTGCTCTGATTGGTCAGCTGTCCCACGCTGTTGTGATTGGTTAACCAAACCAAACGCTTCGGACTCTAACTAGCTTTGTGGATAGGGCTGTGTATCTGGCGATACAATGCATATCATGATACTGAGGATCCAATACATTGTGATATTTTGCAATACTGTTAGCAAGTCGATATATAGATTTTTTTTTTTTTTGAAATTGAATTTTAAAGAAACTAGTATACTGTAAAAAACACATTTTAGGATAAGCACAAATATCACATTTAAATTGCCCCAAACTGTATGGGATTATCTTAAAGTGGGCAGGTCTGTAAAGAGGAGACTCGTGGCTACCCATAGAACCCATTCTCATTCATATATCTTGAGGTCAGAGGACAAGGGATCCCTGTGAAAAATTTGCCAAAATTTTGCATGAATTTGGAGCATTATTTAGCCTCCTTCATGACAAGCTAGTATGACATGGTTGATACCAAGGGATTCTCTAGGTTTTCTGGTTTCATATGATGCCAGTACACTATCTAGCTTAAAAACTGAGCCTAATAGAACGGTGGGCCTTCTGATTTTTAAGAGGGCAATTAAAAATGAATACAGTGGTTTGGAAAATGGATACAATGTTGCACAACATAATATCAGCATACTTGTGTGTATCTATATTATCTTACACCCCTATTTTAGTGCATGCTAAACTAGCCATTTGGCAGGTATTATGTAAATATATTACTTGGTGACATCACTATGTTACGGAAGGCAAGAGGCAAGATTTCAAGTAAGGCATTTCAGGCAGTTGAAGAGCGACTTTTGGTGTGGACTTTGGGCTTTGCAACTTTTACATGCACAGAAAAACTACATGACACACTAAAGGAAAAGGAAAAGAGCATAAAAACTTAGGTCCCCTTTAATCTGACAGGAAGCCTTTGGGGTATATAATACCCGGAGATACCTGATGTGTGTCATAACATGAAATGCTTTTGGCTTTCTCCCAGTGTGAAGAATTGGAGTAAGTTTGGATAGCGCCTTAAATGAGCTTTTGTGAGGATATTTGTGGCTCTTAAACATGACCCCTGTGAGGGACACACACACACCAAAATGCACACAGAGAGGCACAACGCACAAGGAATAGTGTTGTCTTTGTCCCGTCAGAGTTGTGCTTGTTTAAAGGGGGATTAGTCTGTGAGGCTGAGGCCCTCAATAATAATTAGTAACAGAGGCTGACTGATGTGACTGATGCTGAGCCAGCCGACCTTTAACCTCACTGCTGCTCAGCGAGAGCAGACAAAAAGAATGAAATATGACATCACTCCCCCTCCATACAATCCCTTATGTTGGTCTGCCAAGCCATAGGGGAGATAGATATATGATGAGATATAAAACCAAAACTACTTGCCCTCAGTCAAAACCATTAATCACAGCCTCACAACTAAAGCCAGATTTCATGTACTGGACTGTATATATATGCATTTATTTCCACAACAGTGTTAGATGTGGTTCGTGCATGAAGTATAACACTGTTTTACATTGCCCAGATTAAGTTGACATTCCGGTGGAACTGTTGACTTGAACTATTTAATGAGGTATAAATACAGATGTTTTCAGTGTATGTGTGTTATAACTGCAGTATTATTTAACCTAAACTTAATGGCCACCAGTAAATTCATCCAGTTGCCAACAGGATGACTGCATTTACCTGACACAGTTGCAGTTCTGCTGTAATTTTATTATTGCCCGCAGCATACTCATCACAAGATGGAGGTGATACTGGAGCAATTTAAATCTTAACCCAGCTATCTGAGCTGCGGTAACGGTCCAATGGTTACCGTGGGAACAGACAGATATTTTGTGTGAGATGTTTAAAGCCCTCCTGCTGTGCGTCTGCCAGTTGGGAGACAGGACAGGCTCCAGTGCGTGCAGAAAATGGAAAATATGCCACATAGTTTCCAAATTATGCTCAGGCTGCGTTCCTCTGCTCCTCTTACTCCCTTCTCCCCTCTGTAGTAGTTGATTCTGATCCTGTGTTGACTTTTGCCAGAGTCAGTTACCACCAAGAGGTGGTGAGCATGAAAACACAAGAAAATGTATGTGATTTCACCAGGAGGCCAATTAGTTCAGCTGACTCAAGAGACTACGATTTCCAGTCAATCTCTTTAGAAAAACAGCATGGGAAGGGGGAAATAATAAGAAGGAGCATGTTGAGGAGGATTAAAACGTCATAAAACACATTTATATACAGACATGAGGAGGATTATCACTTCTTTAAAGGGGCTATTATTAACATTCAGCCACTAGATGTTGCATTTACTTCACAAGAAGTTGTTGCCAGTACCTTACTGTCAAACTTTGCCATTTATCCATTTTTTTGTGGGAACCAGAAGTCTGATATCTTCCACAGATAATAATTTTTTTTCAGGAAAAAAAAAACAGTTTTATTTGGCACCTTTCTAAAAGCTCTGTAGATGTACTATTTTTTTTTTTTAATCATCCACATAAAAATGTTAGCAATAACACCTTTAAATTACAGTGAGTGGTGTGTTTCTTTTCCCTGTAAAGTTCCTTAGAGGAGACTTTTCTTTACGTACAGAAGTCCGGAGGCAAGCAGTACTTACTGTATGCTGAGGTGGTTTGTGGTTTGGTGTCTGACATGGTTATTGTGGTCACAGAGAAAGCGTCTACCCTCTATAAGTAGCGTAAATGTTATTTTTTTTTCTTAGTAGCTTACATAAGAGTACTGTAGTTTGTGCCAATACAAACTATGATGGAGTTAAGGTGATTATTATGTAAGAAGACAGGTATTTTACCTGGTAATTAATGCTCATCTGTTGCAAATGAAATAATAATTACTCCTTCATAATGACTGTAATGTTCATGTTAAAGTCAGTCATTAAAGCTGCATTAACTAACTTCAGTATTAAGTAACTTTGAGCAAATATGATTAAAAAGTTATGTTTATGAAACTGTCACTACTGTATATCCTGACAGTAGGGCATGAGACAAATAATCTGAAAAAAAAAAAAAAGCCATGTAGCTCGCTGTGAGCCAACTCCTTGGTTCTGATTTGCTGTTTGAAAGTTACCAATGGCAGCTTTAATGACCAGCTAATGACCTTTTTTGTTTTTAATCACGGCTGTAAGGTCATGGATGTGAAAGCATGTGTGTCTTTCCAGTGTATTTTAATTTCTGTTCAGAATAAGGGCCTACATGACAAAGCCCATCTGCAGAGTGTGTCCCGTGTTCACTGTTGTTTCCCTGCGAGTGTGCCAAGAAAAACCATAGATAATTTAAAGCCCATCCCTTGGTTCTAAGTAGCGCTGAGTGGAATAAACGGCTGCGGTTGGTTTGATGGAACGCAAACAGGACAGATGGACCACTTGGCCTCACTCAGAGGGGACCACAGGGGACCTGGAGTGAATCGAAGTAGCCGAGGTGGAGCTGTGCAAACACAGCACTTCTTGTCTGGCCTCCATTGTTGCAGTCAGAGGCAGAGCGAAAGTCCAGCATGAATGTGGGCGATCATATAGCGTGTCACAGAAAGACATCAGTTTGGCATATTGGAGAGCAGGAGCAGAGCAGATCAGAAGAACAAGATGTTCAGGATTGAGAGGAGCAGTAGGTTCGGGTAGTGGAGCCAAAGATTTTGGGTCACACTCTGGAAAGAATGAGGAGCTCTCTCCCCACTGATGTCAGGCTTGGAACAGCGACCATACCACATGACATCATCCAGAGGTTTCCTTGGTATCCGCTGATAGGCTGTCTCAGGCTGATCGTCTGAACAAGGGGGAAGGTGGGAGGTGGATGTTCATGTGTGTGGGTGAGTTGGAGAGGATAGGTAGGAAAGCGTGATGTGCTTCAGAAGAGGAGGATTGAGGTTGAGATATATTGAAGTGAAGGATTAGAGATGGAATGAGTGAAGGAGTTAAGGGCAGTATGATAAGAGTAAGGGGAGCAGTGCGAAGGGCTGGGAGGCCTTTAATGGGGCTGGGATGAAGCGAGTTGTTTGGCTCCCATGGTGCAACTATGCAGAGCCAGGAAAAAGTAGTAAAAACATGTGTGTGATGCTCGTTAAGAGCTTTATAATGTTGTGAGGGCATGATGAGCGGTACACATCTTGTTTCCTCATCTTTACCTCACAGCTTTTCCTCCTTTCATTCACTCAGCACACCTTATTCACAGTTCACATGTTTCAGTCATCTAAGATAAAGATGTGTTCATTTGTAGAGGCTCTCCTGATTTACAGAGAAGTTGACACCACTTTCCATATTTACAGTGGATTTTCCAAATTCTGAATCTGATTTAATCCCATTTTGGCCCAGTGTCTGAGGTAGTAGTAAAGTTGGCTGTTTCCAGGCCATGACTGGGCTTCTGTTTTATTATTTGTTATTAGCTGCACTCTGTAGCTCTGGTAAAGCTTTTGAATCAGTCAACCTGGCCTTGCTGATTTTGGTTTTAAAAAGAAAAGGAGTCAAAAAGCAGTAACAAGTCAACTTTGGATGGTAAATGATGGTTAATGACTTCTCTCATGGAGCCCTGTTAGAGGGGACAAGGACAGTTGATGCCCTGCTTTCTTCTGATCATGGAAATATGAAATAATAATAAAATGTATCTTGGTACAGTAGATCTGATCTCAAGTGGACAGTTTCAATTACAATATATACACACACACACACACACACACACATTGATATGGACAAAATAATAGAAATATGTGTCATACCTGTATAATACAATGCAATTCAATAGCACCACAAACTGTCGCCTCTAAAATTATCGTAAAGATTGATCAACACTTTTCTAAAACGGTTTCAATACAAACCTTCGTGAAAGTAGCATCTGTTACAGGACTGTTGTACTCCATTAGGTTTAGCTAGCCATACCTAATAAACTGACAAGTAATTGTATATCATTATCAATGTACTGTATGTTATGGCCTATACCGGGATAGAAGACTGTGGCCATATCACCAAGCTCTAGACAAACAACATACAAATCATATACTGTAGCAACATACAGTATATCACAGTATAACATGTTTTATGGTAGGTCAGTAAATAAACATTCCACATGAATTAGTGTATTTTCACTTATAATTACAAATTTAAGTGGAAAATTATCAGATTTTCCTAGGAATTTGTTGATCTTCTCAATTTAGATGACGTAATTGTGTATCATGATATCTCAGTATAGATTTTCATCATAGGATTCCACTGAAACACAATAAATTATTATGCTGAATTATCACCCAGCCCCAATGTTTTTCTGTTGAACTGCATTTTACCCACAGACAAAATCAAGTCAGTGAGCTGGGAACTGCAATCTGCCCCAGCTGGATTAATCCAGATGTTGTGTTCCAGACGATAATGGATTATTGCAGATTCAAATACAGAATTTATAGCTGACATATTTCACTGTGTTAATGATGTAGCTACAATGTAACTTCTGAATGGTATATTGTGGCGTCGTGTTGTAGTCAACTATAAACAACCAAAAAAGTTTTCCCAGAGTATACAATATTAAATCCCTATACATTGCTGTCATCACATTTGTCTGCATTATCTTGTCCAAGGTATACAAGTATGTCATGCTTCACTGTCAGAACACACTGCCACTGTACATTTCAGGCTGAGGAATGGGACGTAGACTTCAGTAGCCCCAGGGAAGATGGAGTTTCCACCATGGATAATTAAGAGAATTTCCCTAACTCATGTCAGATGTTTGTCTTTCGCCCCCTTATTCCCTCTGTTATTCCTCTACTGTGTCAGCAAGCCCTGAAGTGTGCCCTCAGCACTTTTTTATGTAGATTTCAGCAAATGGCCAAGCCAAACACTCCGAATCTACGTCTGTCAGACGAGGCGAGCCCACTCTGGTTTCCACCACCCCAAATGAACAGGAAATGTGAATATGGCTGCCCATCGTCCTCAGAGACGTGGAATTAAAATCATATACAGAAGGGAGTGTGAAGGGGGCTGGGAAAAGATGGGGAGGCCTAGATGGGATCCAGAAAAACAGGGAAGAGGTGAGGGAATGGTTAAGGTGTTGTGGGGTGGATAAGTGCGGTGTCAGATGGTCCTGTTGGTCTTGGCAGCTGCTTTGAGTGTTGGGATTGAGCTGCAGTCTGGAGGGGAAAGTGTATGTGGGTGAAAATGTACTGCATGTCTAGAAAAGGTTTGATTCTGTGAATCTGGAGTGGAATTTCTCTGTAAGGAACATGTCTGTTTTTAAACATGTATGTACTTACACAGCTATGTGTGTTTGTTTATGTGTCCATGTGCATTTTTGTGTGTGCGTCCAATCCATGCTGATTTATGGCCTCTGTGCGGCGAGCCGACCTCTGTAGTGTTTTGTTTGGTTTTTGCGGTCAGGTTGGAGTATGCCCAGGCGCTGGGACTGCAAGTGCGCCGGTGTGGGCTGGCAGAGGGACCAAGGCCTGACTCTGAGCTCAGGGGTGACTGTGTAAATATGTTGTGAAAGTAGCTCGCCTTAACATGCAGCCAGAGCTTGGACCTCCCAGGGTCTTATCCTCCTATGCGGGGGCCTTCCTATCCATTTTTACTTTGCTGAAAATGATGAGAAACTAGAATAGAGTTTTTCTTCTTTAAGCTGTGTGATGCATTGAGGGTAAACAGAGCCATTATCAGGTGTCCCTGGGGATATGAAGAAGTAATGAGCATTGGCTTGTGCTGTTTATTTCATGGTATGCTGCTCTAAGCCAAGAAAGTGCAAAGCCCCCTAAATTGATCAGCGGGGGGTTGCCTGACATCAACTCAAGACCTACTCAAAATAAGCCCTAGTTGGACTCCCTTCACCTCATGCTCAAAGTATGTGTGTGCATCAGAAATAGAGGAAGCGAGCATACTATATATGTGTGCAGTTAATTGTGTTTTAGCCACTCATGTTGCGGTAATTAATCCCACTCATTAGTCGTGATGGTTTCGAAGATACTGCTTTCAAACCCATGCATCATACTGTAAGAGGGAACACAATGAACTCAGTCCCCCTGCATGATTGTAGGTCAGGTTCAGACGGAGACAAATGTTGGCTTCATGCTCACTAGAGCACTCTCCTGCCCCCACCTGGACACAACCAGAACATCCAGCTGGGATTTGTGTGTGGGCCGAAACAGGGTGAGGTTTGGGAGCGACAGCCAAAAAAAGTTTGTGTGACATTTAAGTATAATAAAATACAGAGAGAAGAATAGATGAATCTGAACATTTCTAAGTGTTATCGATCAGTCTGTGGTCTGCCGCTGTAATCTAATCTTGTAAACTGCAGCCCTGTAATCACGTATGGATCCATGTGTTCTGTGTGCGAGTGTCTAACAATTTCTTTAAGTATGTGAAGTGAGCTCTACCATGGCTCACAGCCACAGGCAATGGCTTTTCCACTAGAACGTTGGCCCAGAGAAGAGTCATATTTCAGTGGAGTCAAGGGAGATGCTGACAGCAGCAACCCTGTTATTGTCTGAAATTTCTGCCTTAAGCACCACTCTGATGTGCCACATGATGCTCCAGAGTGAAAAATGTCACTGTCCCCTCTCAAATATGAAAGCTGATTGCATGTCTTTTATGGTTCCTCCAGGGGTTTGGGTGTGATTTCTTTTTTTCTCTGTTTGGTGTGCTCTGTTTGGGTGTGGGATCAGCGGTTCTTGTGTGTCTGTTTTGCATGCGTTGCCGTATATTCAACATTTTACATACATGTCAGTCTGCGTTCGTGTCAGGGTTTATTGTGAGAAAGTGAGGAATAAGCTATAATTTCTTGTTCTTTTTAAGTGCTGGCTTTAACCAATCTGTGTTATCAAACTCTGAATCCCTGGCTCTGCACATGCAGTAGTTACAGTGCGGTTTCCTGTCATCAAAATATACAGAAGTAGCCCCCATATGCAGTAATGGAGTAAATATCTCTTGCTTAAATGGGCTGCTGGGCTGAGTTGACCACTCAGCACCAGAATGTTAAATGAAGAGCTTGGCATTAGCATAGAGCTGGAGTACAGTATAGGAATATTTATGGCTTCCATACATCTGTAAAACAGCAGCTTATATAAGGTTTGGCACCACAATCTGTCGAGCGACGTGTGGTTGAAGAGAGCAGCATTGGCTCAAAGAGAGGAAATCAGAAGCAGATTTAGTGGATCAAGAGTTTGACAATAGTTTTACTGTGAAGGTGTGCCGTTTCATTGGAACACATGTACTGTATGCCTTTTTATGTCAATGCAGAAATCATCTTTGTGTGAATGAAAAGAAAATAAGCTAGCATCCTTTTATGATGCAGCTGATCAAATGCAGACTTTTTACATATAGTCGCTGTTTAGTTTCCCATCATCGTTTTATATCTGATCAAAATCAAATCAATCGGTGGCTTACAAATAAAGGGGCCCTCCACAGAATTTATTTGTTGGTCCATTTACTACTCATGGAAAGCAGTAAACAGCCTGGGAAAAGATTTGTATTAAGCTTTCTGTGACACTTATCTCATCGCTGATGTCATTGTGATGTTGCTTTATAAACTGGTGTTAAAGTTGATGTCTGCATATACAAAGCAGGGAGTGTCTAATGAAGAGATGCTATGAAATTAGGGAAAGGGAAATGTAGGATATAGGAGTTTTTGGAGCTTCGCCCATACTAATGACTAGAAGACAGAATATCTCAGTCGACTGCATTGATTTTGACCATTCTGTGTTCTTTTTCTCCAGACTTGATCTAAGGGCAATTTCAAGTTGCTCAAATGTCCCTCTAAGTGAAAAAGTGTTTGTTTCTAACTTTTTTTGCCTCCCCATCTGCATTGGGTTATGTGCGTCGCTCAGTGCCTAACCTCCCTTTTTATAACCCAGAACTCTGAACAGAATAAAACTTCAGACAACTGGAACTGTTCGTGCTGAATGGTCCAACACGAATAAGCACAGCTCAGGTCCACATTCCCTGTCCAGCTTCTACTCATTTTTTTCCCCTCTCTTATGCCTCTGGCTATAGAGTTAGCACAATCAAAAGCAGCCATCAGCTTTTTCAGCCTCAATAAGATCCTTATAACAGCGGCACACTTTTCTCTATAGGCATGCAGATGCCTCTTTCTCTCTCTGTGTACATGTCACACATCATTAAACACATTCTGCCACAGTGCTCTCAGTGCTAGGAGGATGTTCTCATTAATGCCTAGGTGTATGATTAATTATCTCGTCTTGGTACAATTACGATCACACCATTTTGTGGTCAGGATCTACCCTGACATCCCTCTGACTGCTTTGGGAGATGGAGAGAAAGAATGTGGAAGAAAAGCAGAAAGGAAAACAGAATGGCATATGAATAGGAAAGCAGTTCTCTAGACGGCAGGGCTGTTTTGTTGAACAGAGGGCTTATTCCTTATTGAATGTGACCTCATTTCAAACACTGAATTCCCATCATCCCCTTTCAGCGCAGCTGTTACACACAGTCTTGCCAGGATAAGGGAGAAACAGCCTGTCAAACTGATACCAAGCAAAGGCTCGTTACAAATCCCGACTTCGGAAAAAAGACGTAGCCATTTGAAAGTTTCCTGGGAGCTCAAAGTTGTGTAATGGCTACTCCAGCCTTTCTGTCTTGGAGGAAGTTTTGGGATTTGTTTTCCTGCATCTACCATGAACCCCACTGATAGTATAAGCCAAGGACAGCGCGGAGAGGAAACAAAATCTTGTAGAGCAAGAGTTATTAAAGGATCTCAGACGGGGTGTGCTGTGTGGTGTATTCCAGTGTAGCTGCTCAATGAACTGTCACTGCGTAGACCACAAATGCAATCCATTTATGTTAGTCAGAAAAGATGGCAATCCGTGGAGAATTTCAGCTGGAAAGACATGTTGAGGGGTTTCAGATTTTTAGCAATTGGACATAATTAAAAACACGTCATGCTCTGTGGCGGTCCGTTCCCATAGTTGCGTCATTTCATGATCCTCAAACCCCCCTGAAAATATATTTGTTTCAGCTAAGTTTGTGTTTTATTGAGGGTGGAATGATGTTATTGCATTTGGAAGGGTGATTAGGACATCTTTGGATAGATACAATACAGCGTTTTGGTGCCATATATGCAGAAACATGTGGCAAACACACACACCCAGCTCCCTATGTAGCCTGGGGATCCTTCTGAGCCTTTTCCCCTCTTTTTCTCTCTTGCTCATTTCCTATCAATCTCTGTTTCTTCCTCTTTCCCTCTTATTTTAAATCTCTCACTTCTGCTACTGTTCCACCCCACTTCACCTCAACTCAGCATATGCACACACTCCTTTAAGTCAAAAGTCTCAGGTCAGCTATCTGTAGCTGCAGGTCTGTTCATGTTTTCCATGTCGCACATGCTAAGTTGATCCATTCATCTTACACAATCGGCTTAAAGGCAAAATCACTCAGATCTGGGGCAGGGTGCTGTTCAAAATCCATCATCTTGTTAAAGACTGTTTGTTTGTATCATCGTCCACATGCTACATGAAGTCAGTTGTTCCATGTTCTCTGTAACTCCACTCTGTTTGCCGTAAGTGTTTTTTGTCTCACACTCTGATGCAGAACGACACTCTTGGACCGCGGACAAAGTTCTTCATCATTTAGTCATCCTCAGATTCCCTCTGGCTTGACCTAGTTTCAGGACTGCCTGTTCTGCATGTGATAATGCTGCTTGCAGATGTTCGCCCTCATCTTTATTTGTTTATGCGCCTTCATTTTTTTCCCCAGGGGTTACCGAGTGTGGGACCGCCGTCTCCGTCGCTGACGATTGTTTTACTTGTTTATTTACATGCATGACTTGTAACTATGTCCAGTGGGCCTCATGACTTCCTGTTTCTTGCGGTTTCCAGGGAGACATCCAGCAGCTAATGATTGTAGCAGACCATCGTGCTGCCTATGACTACTGTGAGCACTACAGCCCTGATTGTGAAGTGCCTGTGCCCGACCAGCCTCAGAACCAGGACCCCAACACAGATGAATATGTAAGTAAAGATCTTTAACTTTTTAGCATTCTAATGTGTTCATTTTAGCTCGGAGCCCACAGTGCAGCTTTGCAAACACAAGACCATTACATTGCCCATTACTCGAGGTTTTGGTGGATTTTTGCACACACATTGTAGTATCCAGCAAGAGAAGTGTTCTCATGGCTGACCTTACCTAAGGAAGTTCATTTCCCTTCATCCATAATTGTCTGTAATACTCAAATCACATCTTGGTCGGATCCTGTGCTGAAAAGAGCTTCTTGGCTTATACAAGAGAACTGCACTCTGCCAGAGAAAAGTGCTGACTGGGAAGAACGGCGTTATCAGGCTATGCAGTTAGTTAATAATGTTCAGGAATGATGTGGTGCCTGCCTAAGCCTGCATCCCTCTGAATACCAGTACACTGTATGTTCATTAAAGGTGTGTCAGAGTAAGTGTTAAAAGATGGACAGGAAGTCCTTGCTGTTGACCTTTCCTTTGCCCTAGGGCCTGTCAGTATGCCTGCAAGCTACACAACAACCTGACCTGTATTTTCTGTGAAGATGTGTGACAGATTCATTAAGAAAGCAGTGGAAAACTAATTTGTCATTCAGTTGTAACAAGTTGCAACAGGGAGATGCAGCGTGAGGTTTCCGCGAGTGGAAGGCATTCCTGTGTGCTTCTGATCGATGGCCAGTCTGCCACACATACATCAGCCAGGCCCAACAGCAACAGAGCAGTGGATCATGTTTGAAAGTCATGTTTTTAATAATTGAAGGTTATTTTTTTTCTCTCAGTCACACTCCCTCTCATGTTTCTCTCCTATAGAACACAGAGGAGGACAGCTACTATTATGAATACCCTTACTATGAGGATGTGGATGGCAAGCCTTTTGATTCAACAACTGGTACTGAGACAACCGCAAAAGAAGTCAAGGTAACCACAAAACTGACTTCCTGTATTAATGCAAATGCAATTATATAGTGTTAAATGCACCAGAGTAACCATATCCTCTGTGCCTTACAGGTGACAGATGGAGACAGCGTGGCGACCACAGCGGAGGAGGTTTTGAGGGGTTCTGGTGCCACTGGCGACAAAGTGTTGACCTCCATCTCCACCAGCTCGTCCTCTGGCTCATCCGGCACCTCCTCCAGCTCATCCAGCAGCTCTTCATCGAGCTCGTCGGCCACCGCCACTGGTGGAGGAGATGCCTACGGAGAGGAGACCAGCCCTTACGACAGCTACGATGGCTACGGTAACTACGAAACCTACTACGATGAGTCCACGGCGTCGCCCGACAGGGACACCTCACGACGTGTCACCATCACCAGCACCAGCACCGGGGGTGAGCTGGATCTGGGAGTAGGGGGAAAGGTTGACCTGGGTACAGGGACCGGAATTGAAAGGAGTGTCATCACCAGTGGAGGAGGAGGAGGATCTTCAGTAACCATCTCCAACAATAAGACATCAGTATGTTGACATTAATGATACTAACATCCTCAATCAATTGTTGTTGATGTGACCTATAGGTCTAACAGGTGTACTGATGAGCTGTTAAACACATTTTTAGTCCCACTCTTTACTTTGTTACACACTCTAGGTAACTAAGGCCTACCTGCATTTACATGTGGAATACATAAGCAGGGGCTTCTTTGGGCCTGTCCTCATGTTATAATCCACCAATCCACATGGGGGAAGCAAAGCCAATGCAGATGTTTTCAAAAATGCCACCATGAGGGAATAAATGCTTTTATAGTAATTCATCATTGCGGCTTTACCGCAAAACATTACATGATGGAGCTGAATAGATTGACAGAAAATAAATCTAGCAAGTAATTTTTCAAATTCTGTTTTCTAAAACTGTGACAAATGTAGTACCTTTTGGTTTTGGAGAGTTAGTGTGGGCAAAACAAGGCATTTAACGTCGTCACTTGGGCTTAAGGGATTTAAGAAACAACATATTCCAGTATTTTCTGACATTTTAGAGAGCAAACCATCCATCCATTATCTATAATCATTTATCCCATTTGGGTTCGAGTGGCTGGAGCCAATCCCAGTTGATATTGGGCAAAGTTGGGGTACATGGCTGACACATAGAGACAGACAACCATTCACAGTCACATTCACACCTATGGGTAATTTAAAGCCAACAATGATTAACCTGAATGTGTTTGGACTCTGGGAGGAAACTAGAGAACCTGGAGAAAACCCACATTCTCCAATATGTGGAGAACATGCAAACCAGAATCCCTCCTGCTGTGAGGGCTAACCACTGCACCACAGTGCCGACCGAATAATAATCCATTTATTTACCGTAAATGTAATGAAAATACTCTAATCCTGGGTTGCAGCCCTAGTACACTACATGTATGTCCCAAATGCAACAACACTGAAACAAGTAACACTGACGACACTTTATTAACCAAATCTGTATTTTTATAGGCTGGTGCCTATGATGACTACACCGATGGATATGATTATGATGTGGACGGCTCTTACACCACTGGTGGAGGCGGTGGCAGCAGCAGTAGTACAGTTCACATTGGTGGAGGTGACAGCAGCAGCACAGTTCATATCAGTGGTGGAGGAGGCGGCAGCAGCAGCACAATCCACCTTGGTGGTGGAGACGGCAGCAGCAGCAGCAGCAGCAGCACGATCCACCTTGGTGGTGGAGACGGCAGCAGCAGCAGCAGTACGATCCACCTTGGTGGTGGAGACGGCAGCAGCAGCAGCAGTACGATCCACCTTGGAGGTGGAGGCAGCAGCAGCAGCTCTACCATCACTGTCGGGGGCGGGTCTGCTGGAGGTGGTTCCGTCTCTGTGGGAGGATCTTCCACCACTGGAGGGGGATCCGCCAGCGCCGGCACTGGAGCGGGGGGATCCATCGCAACCGGAACAGGCCTGGGCATCGAAGGTGACTACACAGATCTGGAGGATGGCTTCAAGGAGGAGTCCCTCAGCAACTACAGCGATTTAGATGTCTATGACGCCTATGAAGACCTGGATTATAACGACAAAGTGGACAAACTGCTGCCTGCTGAGACTGATGAGTATACTCAGGTGAAAAATAATGAGAGGACATACTTGGCAAAGTCATGATATAGGAGATGAGGAGGATGAAGAGGAGCTAATTGTGTTTGTGTCTGTGTGTTTGGTGTGTAGTTTGACGGAGCCCGTGGCGAGAAGGGACAGAAGGGAGAGCCTGCTGTTATTGAGCCTGTGAGTATCACTGTTTGAACAACATACTTGAGCAGCAGATGCAGGCTGCATGCTCTTGTGTGTGCATACTTGTATGCGTGGATGTTTATATCTGCGGGTACATATGTATGATCCACATCTAAACACAATTCGGGCCCTCACCTCTGAGAATCCTAAGGCCACACACACTAATTAGGGACCTTTCTCGTTGTATCCTTGGGCACGGCCTCACTCCTGCTGGTCATCAGAACTACAGCATAAACATTTGTACAAGGGACATGCAGGGATTGTCAATAATCTCTAAATACAGTGTGGGTAGTGTATAAACACAGGGGGAGATGGAGGGAGGGAAGGAATACAAGGAGAACTAAAACTAAGCTTGTTTTAAATGCAAACAGGTGGAATACATCCAACCCTGATTCAAATATTCATACAGTATACAGGTAAGGACAACACCTTTGGGATGTTTGCAAAGGTACATAAGACCCAGAAGGGATTTATATCTCTAATACAGCTACAGCTGTTTCACTTCAAACAAATGTCACAGAGCTCCAGTAAGTATACATCCGTCTTCATGTTTATACATGAGAGTAGAAAGGAGAGTGTGGCCACTTCCTAGATGACCAGTTATGTGTGTGTGAACATGTCTGAGGACCAAATTTGTCTACACATCACTACCCAGTGTGTCTTTTCTCTGGTAAACATGCAAAATGCTGAGTATCACACAAACATTTTTCCCCCAAGGTCTAGCCCTTTTCCCATCTCACGAACACTGCAGGCGAGACATAGGCATAACCCGGGGAGTGTCAAAGATCAATTGCAGTCATTTTTAGGATGAAAATGCTCAGAGAGCACAGCTTGGAGGTTAATGGAAAAAAACATCACATAATTCGAATAACTTATGATAATGTGTTGGTGTCTGTCCTTATAACAAAAAAACAGGAAGCCAAAATGTTACCGCAAGAGCAAACAAACATAGCAATATGTCTGTAGTCACAGAGCTGCAACAATGCAAGTCAGATGTAAGTGGTGTTTTAAGCTATGGGGATATATGGTAGAAATACACTTGTCAGTCAAATAATTCACACATTTTTATCTGTTCAAAATATACCTTAAGAGGAGATTTGTAGTATTTGATACAGTTATCAATATGAAAATAGGGAAATACGCTAGCTTTATGGAAATGTGTGCATATATTTAGTATTGAGAATCAATTAACACAAAACAATGACAAATAATGTCCAGAAACCCTCACAGGTACTGCATTTAGCATAAAAATATGCTGAAATCATAACAAGGCAAACTGCAGCCCAACAGGCAACAGCAACTGTCAGTGTGCTGACTTTAAAAAAAAAAAAAAAAAAAAATATTGCAACTGACTCTTATACATCCACAATATGTGCAGTATATATTTGCAATGAATAAAAAAAATCTATATTTTTTTCTTGTGTTTTATACACCCAGTGGAACATACAGAACAGAAGAGTAAGATATAAGAAAAATTAGTAAATAGATAACAGTTTGTTGACTTGACTATGACTTTCCTATAGATAGAACCCATTTCCATTCTCATATCTTGAGGTCAAAGGTCAAGGGACCCCTTTGAATATATCCATGCCAGTTTCTTGCGCTAAAATTTAGCAGAAGTTTGGAGCATTATTTTTCCTTCGCTAAAAGCTAGTAGAACATGGGTGATATCAATGGATTCCTTAGGTTTTTCTAGTTTTATAGGGTGCCATTTTTGTGCCAATGCGTTTGGTTTTATATCGCATACATTATCAAATATTTCATCTGACAGCCTGAACAAATTAATTATCTTCCATTTCATTAGTTCTTCCCTCGGCTTGCCCAGGTAGGAGAGCACCTTGGGGTGGCTTTTTCTTTCTGACTCTGCAGCCATTTACCCTCCTTTCCTCCATGGATTGATTGCAAGCAAAACTGAAATGACAGGCAGGAATGTACATTGAGTTAAATTTGAGATCAGAACTTGATAGGCAGGTATGTTTGGACATGTATTCATGTACACTTACCTCGTTTAACCAAAGCACTGTCTTAATGAACAGAATACGCTGGCGGGTGCATCTGTGCACTTTGAGATGGTTGTACACAGTTGAATGAGGGCATGAGACAGTTGTGGGGACTCTTGTGGTGTAACTGATGATTTCTGGGCCTGTGTGTGTTTCAGGGAATGCTAGTGGAGGGTCCGCCTGGGCCTGAAGGGCCAACAGTAAGTCAAACTGTCTCTTTTCTTCTCTTTTTCTTCTTCTTGTCCGCATCTTGTCATTTTTCTATGTAATCTTTGTTTATATATTACAGCTTATGTCACCCAGTCTTCTAGTCTGTGCATGCTATGTCCTCAGGAAAAGTCAAGTTTTAACACTTTGCTGTGAAAATCCCCAGCAAAGGAAGTGGCCAAAACAGTTCCACTCGAAGAGATATGGACTTGCCCAGATGTTGAACTTAATTATTTATCTAGGATGAGTTTTTCAGACACAGTTGCTCTTGACACCCTGCAGATGGAGTCCCACAGAGGCCAGCCATTCAAGCGTTGAGCTATAGACAAATAAAGAGCTCCTCGCAAAGGATTTACAACTCAACAAGCTATCCCATATTGCCTCATGCATTCCTTTCCCCCATGTGTGACCAGTTTGCAAGATAAAGGCGAGAAGTTTTAGTGGCTGCTCCTTTGTGATGCATTATGGATGTATGATGTGTGTAAAATGAGATCTTTTGCTTAACATAGGGTCTCCCCGGACCCCCAGGTGCCTCTGGCCCACCAGGCAGCCCTGGAGATTCTGGAGAGAGGGTGTGTATTAAGTGTCGAGGCTCCAAAAATACAGACACATTTATGGTTGTGTGCATGTACTCATGTTTGTGTTATTTTCCATCTCAGGGTCCTCCGGGTCGTGCTGGTCTTCCTGGTGCTGATGGTCTGCCAGGACCCCCTGGAACTGTCTTGATGTTGCCTGTAAGTAATTGACAGTTGTTAAAAAAATAATAGGAAGCGCTGTGCGTTTTCATGTTGACCCCCACTTGAAGCACTTTTCCATGTAAGCTTTATATCCTTGCTTGAAGCCAAGGATGATGTATCTCTCTCTCTGTTATCAGTAATGCTGACATGTGGTTTACAGTGCAGTGGAATGAAGGGGGTTTCCTTTGAAACCATTTTTGATTGGCCTATAGCTTACAAATATTTAGTAATGAAAATCTGTGCTTTAGCAACCCCTTGTGGTATGTGTAGTAAGTGAGATACCCCCCTGTCTATCAGCTGCACCCTCAGCTGTTTTGACTCCATGAACTCAAATCTACATATTCAAGGAATTTACGTAGTTTTAAGTTTTTCCACATTCTTTCACCAAAAATTGACTATCGTGTGTCCCTTCCAGGAAGTCGTCCAGCTCTAGACAGGAATCAAAGCAACGCTGTTGGTTCTCTCTGTAGCTTCAGCTGCATCCAATGACTCGACTGCGACAGTTTCACAGCCGTGCTAACAACTTCCTTTGCCGTCTGCCTTTTTAAAGTTTTCTTTTCCTTGTGCTTGGGAGATGTCTGATGCTGCTGCTGTTGGATCTGATTAGTTGTACAGATGTGAAGTTGTGGTTTCGGGGGTCTACAGAGTTGTCTGGGTGAGCCATGAGGCAAAGCTCCGTCTGGACAGGAACTCAAGTCATTCTGGTGTATCCAAAGCACAGCTTGAAATCTGATCCTTGAGTTCCGAGGCTAATGGGAAACATGCATTGTTGTTTCACCCCTCTTTCACCAGAGGACTCTTTGCCTTTGGGTTAAAACTGTGGAACATAACAGGGTTAAAGTGTGAATCTTAGCACTGTGTTAAGAGTTTGCATAAATGGTCCAGTGGCTAGGGATGCATCCTCTTTATTTGCTGTGGACAGTCAGATTTATCATGAGTTGGTGCTATGTGAAATTGTAGTTGATGTTTTCTCTTTCCTCGGCTTTGCTAGTCAACAATTTGATGTAGCAGAACATTTTGTTCAAGGTTCGATGATGCATAGGAATATCGGTCAAGAAACGCATATTGTAGAAGGAATAATGCAAAGCCTAAAAGTGAGACTCAAAGACAGACCAAAAGGCTCACAGATGGCAGGCAGAAAAAAAAATAGCTGCATGCATTTGATTGCAACTAAGTTAGCAAAGGGAGGGGCCAACATGTAATCAAACTCAGCAGAAATGTAGTCAGAAGAAGAAGAAACTGGAATATGCACAATACTTGAAATTTGGTTTGTGATGTGTGAGCTGCAGTAGATCTGACTCAGCCCTGATGTTCTAAACCAACTGTTTGTATCTTGCTTCTTGGTAACAGCGTTTCTGTGATGGTGAAATCCTGCACAGTGTTTCACTGTTGTGTTGCTGTAAACCAACCGACAGGCAGCCTCCTGAGGACTGAGCTATGTAACCCAAACCACAATGCTTTGACCAAACAAACCTGTGTTGCACCACAGACCTGGCTATCCACCTATGGTGCAATGCCAGCATATCACCACCAGATGTCAGTAAAATTTGAAGCCTGTGGCCTGCAGAGGCAGCTTTTGATGGTCGTGGTTTGACAGCTGGAGGCTGATGCATCAGGTCCACATCTGTTGCATAGCTTCAAGATGGGGACACCAAATTAAAGAAATGTTGAAGTTGTTGGGAATGTATTAAATTAAAATCTTTATTTTGCTGAAATGGTTAGTCCACATTTTTATCAACTATTACCTTTGCCTCATGTGTGCTGGTATCGTCTTTGCTGCAGTGAAGCCTCACCAGTCTGTGATTCCCTCCATAGTTCAGATTCAGTGCTGGAGGTGATTCTGGACAGAAGGGACCTGCTGTGTCAGCGCAGGAGGCCCAGATGCAAGCCATCATGCAGCAGGCTAGGGTAAGAGTTTATACATAAACAGACTGCAGTAGTCAGTATTATATTGTATATCATAATATATTGCTTTTTCTTCATGTACCAAACTTGCTTCTCCTGTTGAAATATGTCTTTTTATAGTTTGTTTTATTTGTCTTTTATTTTTTTAAGTCTTTTATGTCTTTTATTTATTGCTTGTTGGTACTCCTCGATTATGATATATATTTTTTAATTTTATTGTTCCATTTTATTACCCTGCGCTTGCTCACAAGCATGCATAATTCACATATTTTCACACACAGAACACATGAACAGACACAAATACAATTACAGCACACACATGCAAATGGATGAATCCATGTTATAAATATATATATATATATTTATGGCTAATCTTTTCCTTCCTGTGTTCAGCTGGCTATGCGCGGCCCTACAGGTCCAATGGGTTTGACTGGCAGATCTGGCCCCCTGGTGTGTATTTCAAAGCACCTCATGACAAACACAATCAAAATCAGTAGGAAATTTGTCAGACATTTTATCAACAGTTATTATACGAACAGTTGAGAACTTGCATTGGTTTAGTGTCCATTAAATCTTATATTGTTTTTCCTGCTCAGGGTCCTCCCGGTGTAGCAGGACTGAAGGGAGAGTCTGGAGAGGCAGGTCCTCAGGTATGAGAGAATCCAAAAGTACATTTTTAAAATATATTTCTGAAAAACAGAAATAATTCAATTAAAGCAAATGCCATCTGAAAACTTGCCCACCTAAACTAATTCATTGTTAAACTATTATAGTATTGCAATAGTTCAAACAAATTATTTTTGTAAGCTGTTAATGCAGCATAATGTGCAACTTTTTTTGTTTTAGTATGATATTTCCAAGATGGAACTATAAAGAAAAATAAATAGATATATAGATCAATAAAAGTGCTTCTGAGTTTACTGTGTTTTTGTTTCAGGGACCACGTGGACCTTTGGGATCCCCTGGACCCTCCGGAAAGCCTGGTAGAAGGGTAAGCGTGACACAGGCAGTGTTGAGAGCAGCAAAGCGTGAAAGATATTACTTTCTGATATACGTTTCATAATGCTGATTTAAAAGCCAGTCATATTCTAGTCTTCACAGTATATTCACAGGGATGTCTGTTATGTAACTATTGTTATTTTTATAGGGTCGTTCTGGAGCTGACGGTGCTAGGGGCATGCCGGGACAGTCTGGACCCAAGGTACCACATTCATAATGCATTTTAATGTGACATATTTCATAACACCTGTTTAAAAGTGTGTTTCTGGCTCCTGTACTAGAAGCATGCAACCTGATTTTCCTTTGCTCTTCAGGGAGACAGAGGGTTTGATGGTTTGGCCGGACTTCCTGGTGAAAAAGGACACAGAGTAAGTTCCATAATGGTGCTCTGAAAAATGTGTTTTTGTGTGATGTGCTAGTGTGTGTATTTGCGTTGCCGTGTGCCACTGTTAAATGTAAATGTTTGTTGTTTTAGGGTGAACCTGGCCCGTCTGGACCTCCTGGTAGTACTGGAGAGGATGGAGAAAGGGTAAAATTATAATTTCACACTTCTCTTTTTCTGCATTTTTTTTCCTTTATTTTCAAAGAAGGTGCATGCTTGTGTCTGATGTATCTTGTCCCTTAACTGTTATTGTTATGCTGCAGAAAGACAGAAATTAGTTCAACTTCTTCCTCTTACCAAACTCACCTTTTTCATCCCTCAGATTTTTCACTTCCATTTGCTCTCCTCGTCTCTGTACTCTCACTCAATTTTCTCCTGAATATTTTTTTGATCTCTGTACACCTTCATCTGCTTCTAATCTCCCTCGCCATCCTCATTACCCACAGCTGATGCAACCTGATCCCCTCTTTCCCGGCTTTTTCTTTGTGCCTTCCCCATTATCTCTCGATCCTCGTAACACACCATTGCTCTCTGTCTGTTCCACATTCTGACCCGTTCTCTTTCCCAGGGAGATGATGGAGAGATCGGACCCAGGGGACTTCCTGGTGAACCAGTGAGTGATCACATGTATTACCATTTGATTACTTGAGCTGAGAGATGGTGTGATAGTATTTAGAGGGCCTGCTCTCATCATTTCATTGTGCTAGTGGACAATCAAATGATCTGATCATTCAGGATGTAATACACTAGTTTAATGATGGTACAGTAGTATATTTGGACAACAATACATTTATATAGTAATATAAGTCTGCTGCGGCATGATTTCCTAAAGCAGCTAAAATATGATTTGATAATTGCATTACTGGGTTCCTCCATATTTTTTTTAACAGAATGAATAAAAATAGACCTCCTGTTGTTGGAGTGCGGGTTGCTTCACCTTCACATTTGGTTCACCTTAAAGGTTGGTCCACCTTAAAGGACCAGTACATAACATTTAGGGGGATCTATTGGTAGAAATGAAATATAATATTAATAAGTGTGTTTTTGTTAGTGTATAATCATATGAAAATGTGAATCATTCGTTACCTTAGAATAAGCCATTTATATCTACATAGGGAGGGGGTCCACTTCATGAAGCCGGTCGCCATGTTTCTACAGTAGCCCAGAACGGACAAATCTGGTTCTATGGGACCATTTGTGTTTTTGCCTCCATACTTCTCCTACATGCTTGGCACACAGGGGAAGTTCAACCTGGTTGCAGCATGCAAAGTCACTGCTAGATGCTGCCAAATCCTACACATTGTTCCTTTAAGTGAGATTAGGCGAAATGCTAACTTTGGGGCTAACCCTGTTCACTTTAATCAGCAAGTGGCAATCAAGACACAGGAACTTGTCTTGGGTCTTGAGGCATTGTCGCATTTATTTACCAACAAATAAACTGTACACACACTGCATTGTTATGTTCACAGCTGCAACATTACTGCTGACTTCATACTAATTGTCACACACACGCATACATTGACTTCAGATAATGATATTAATTGAGGTTTTGACTTTGCATCAGTGGCATGACATGGATCATTGCTGGATCATTGCTACTGATCATATCATATATCATCTGCAGACTGCAGCTACTGTTCATAGTCATATAAATTGAGCTTTTTCTGAGCATTATATTGCTGAAAAGTGCATGTTGATGAGGCTTTGCTACTGTAGTGCTTCATCTGTACAACCTTTGGAGGTGAGAAATGCAGGCAACTCACATCAAGCTTGTTATAATAGCCTCCCACTCTCAGGCAGGATATTCCCCACAGATGAGGAGAAAGGCAGGGAAAGAGAAACCACCAGAAAGCCTGTGCTATCTACTGTTATGACTTATTTCATCCACCAGGGTGTGCTATATTGGTTTGCATTCACCCTGACAGGACAATAGGTCTTGTTAGGTAACTGTAGCTATGAGGCAAAGCACAGAAATTCAAAGCAATGTTTGACAGGCGTAGCTGTGGGGAATTAATGTGTAGTAAAAGAAGGGGTTTCTGCTTCCCTCACAATCTGACTCGGTAGAATATCCTCAAGGACATTTTGGAAGTCAGGTTGTATAATTTTCAAACCTGATTTAGCTGAACGTCTTTAATAATTCATCAGTCTTCACATGTGTGATATTCTCAATCTCATTTCCCCTCTTTTTTTTTCCCCTAGGGGCCCCGTGGTTTGCTGGGACCTAAAGGACCTCAGGGACCTCCTGGACCCCCTGTGAGTCCCTCTACCCTCCTCTCACCTTTTCATATCCATGCTGTTACAATAGATTTACTGAGAGAGCAGAACAACTGCAAACAGCACCCACAGGGAAATATAAGTCAATATATTTCCGACAGCATACACAAAGAGTTGCATTATGTTATTGAGTTTAACTTCAGTTTTTCAGACAAAAGTCTACAGCAGAATAAAGCTTAAACTTGATGTTTATATTGTTTCATCAGATTTCATTTAATGTGGACAGTGCACATCAATCAAGTGGCTTATTTTGAACTGATATCCCTCTGCAGGATGTAGAGATATCACAAACAATAAATCATCCGCTTAAATTCACATGGTGCAGATGCAAATGCCATGGTTCTATTATGCTTATTTTCAGGTGAATGCTTGTATTTTCTGTGTTAGCTAGAACATGTTTACATGCTTTAATGTTCAAAACACACATTATTTTTCCAATCGGGGCTGTGCTACCGCTTTTCACCCTCTGTCTGAAATGCTCTGTTTGAGCTCCGAAAAGCCAGGTCTGCTCTGATTGGTCAGCTGGCCCACTCTGTTGTGATTGGTCAACCAAACCATCCTCTTTGGACTCTGCTCCAGTTCTGCTCTAACTAGCTCTGTTTGAGGGTGCCCCAACCTAGCCGTATGCATGTTATATGCAAATGTGTTACTTGGTGACATCACCACATTACATAAGAAAAGGGCGGGACTTCAACTCAAGCAAAGCATCTAACTAAAGGAAAGGGGAAAAGGGGAAAAGCATCAAAGGTCCTCTTTAAATTTGTCTACAACTAAAGGCATTTACACACCGTTTTTTTTTTTTTCCAAGCGATTAATTTGCACATCAATTTCTTCTTTCTTTTTGTCATGTATATTTTCACACAGAATGCAAATATTATGTGGCAAAAAAGCTGTATATTTTTTTTTTAGGAACAAGGTCAATTTTCTGAGCTTTCGCTCTGCGAATAAAGGCATTATCCTATTATGTTGTGCGGAACTAGTTGAGTTATATATTTATAAAACAACTGCGTCGATGCTCCGCAGTCCGAACCAGGACGGCAAATTTTAATACACTTTTCAGCCTTTACATAGACAGCGCAGACCAGATCCTCTCTTTCCGTTCTTACCTTTCACAACATTTAATATTCGCATGTGAGCATTTCGCATTTTTGTGTCATTTGCTCGTCACGCCCTATCTTAAGGTCTCAATAGGGAGATTTAATGGCTAAGTGCACCCATAACTTTTTCCATGTATTGCAGATGTAAGGCCTTCCGTTAAGTGAGTTAAATGTTGTGTTCATCTCATTTGCTGTAGGGTGTTACTGGGATGGATGGCCACCCTGGACCCAAAGGAAACATTGTAAGTGAAGCTGGAATTTACTCAGTTGCTAATATCAGTATCAGACATTCTCCATTCCCCAGATAAAACCTAAAAACACATACACACAATTTCCATGTCTTTCTCTTTATTTTATTCTCAAATCCACTGTATTCCTATGAGCTCTTTTTCTCTCTTACTCACACACACACACACACACACACACACACACATACCAGCACAATCAGTAGATACTTAGGAGATAATGAAGAATAGACCGGCTGTGTTTGGATCCATTTGAGCAGTCCACCGCTGCCAGTTGTATCATTCCAGGTCAATTTCTTGCAGCGCCTGACCGTAATGAGAGAATACCTGGCTGGAGCAGCTTGTCTGTTCTGTTGGGAACGTTCCAACTAGGTAGAGATGGAAAATCAACAGCTTTCCTACTCTCCTGGACCAGGGCAACATAATTGATTGCCAGTTATCTGAGAGGGAATGTGTTTTGTGTTTGAGGTTCAGCAGTTTCTGTCATTAGGGAAGTAGGTTTGAAAATGTGTGCACTGCATAGGTGTATGTGTGTGTGTGTGTGTGTGTGTGTGTGTGTGTGTGTGTGTGTGTGTGTGTGTGTGTGTGTGTGTGTGTTTGTGTGTGTTCTACCTTGAGCCACATATTGGGCTATTTGCCTGATAGGTATAAGAAGGTAATAATGCACTGATGCACTGTTGGACAGCTTCTGATTTATATCTGTTTAGAGCAGCATTTCACTTTTAATGGACCATATGGAGCAACAAATCACTCTTACCTTCACATGGAAGGTTTTACTCAAGTAAATAATTCAAAGTAATCAATCTTTGTTTTTGTGATGAGGTTTCTAAATTTTTTTTTTCTGTCAGGGACCTCAAGGAGAGCCAGGACCTCCTGGACAGCAAGGCAATCCAGGTGCCCAGGTTAGTGATGAGCAGATTGTCTGAAATTAGATTGTTTTCTCACCCATCAAATATCAAACTAAATGTTCTGGGCATTTTGTCTCTTCTCCACAGGGACTTGCAGGGCCACAAGGAGCCATCGGACCTCCAGGAGAGAAGGTAAGATATCACCTGATCACCCAATAACAGTAACCATTATGAAACATGCTGTTTCTGCAACTCCACAGGAACAAAAAAACAGAACTGCCAGCTGGATAAAATGTTAATAAACACCATCCCAAAATCTACAAAATTGCAGGAAATTGTCTCATTCATTTGCATGAGCTGAAAGCCAAGTTGCTATCTTATTCAGCTCCAAATGCTTATCGCACTATTATGCAAACACATACCCAACGCAGGACCAAATAGTGCCTAGTAGACAGTGCAGACAGATTCTAATCCTGATACATTTTAATTCAATTCCAGCTAAATCACATTTGCCAGTTTATATGGAGGGCAATCAGTTTATTATTGAACCGTTTTAGAATGAATAATGCCAGTATTGTGTTTCTCCTGATTATAAATGAAATACAAGAAGGCTGTGGTATTTGGTGAAGAAAATATAAAGAACAGATTATTTGAAGAGGAGTAATTGGTGTGTTAGCATGCTGATGTTAGCATTTAGTACAAAAATGACACTGTGTCAGCATCGGAGAGCTGCTAGCATGGCTATGGACTCTTGTTTTTCCAGACTTTTGTGATTCCTTTAACCTTTGATTGCTACATGCTATTTTACTCTGTGATGTATTTTCCCTAACATGTTATTTTGTCTTCAATCTAGGGTCCTACTGGGAAGCCAGGCTTGCCAGGAATGCCAGGAGCTGATGGTCCCCCGGTAAGTTTATACACCACACAGCCAAAGAAATGTTCATTTCATTTCATTTCATTTTGATAATTTTCAAATTATAATAACCATAACTGTGAGAAATGACACTTTCAAAGCACTGAGCACACTCAAAACACACTGAGATAAGTATTTGAAACATATGTATCATACAACAGATTAACACATCTGTGTTAAGAGTGGAACAACCCACTCACACTCAATGCACTCCCTTTCCCATCTTCGCACAGACAGCACAGAAGACATCTGTGCTAATGGCAGGTGTGTCTTAGAAGGCACCAGGTGGCACCTAAGAGACTGTGAAATATGAATAACTGTGAGAGAAGAAGAGGATTTGGTGAAAGAGAGGAATAAGAGATGAAGGAGAGTAGACACAATGTCCCCTGGTCCTTTAATGGCTGTCAGAGTCTTTTTTGCAGTAGAAATAGCTCTCTACCATTGACATACTCAGCTTTTTTTTTGTATTTATCCATCTGTTGCATCTTCCATCAACCACTGTATTGTCTCTCTCTCGTTCTCAATGCTCCCTCCTTGCCTCCTCGTTACTATCATTTCCTTCTTCACTCTCTCTCACTCTACTAGAAACCCATCAGAGGCTTCACATAGCTCCTTTGTCTCATGAGAATGAAATCAATTTCCTTCTGTTTTTTCTCTTCTTTTTACCGGACATCCATATTACATATGCATCTTCTGCATTGTGTGTTCATGCACACGCATGTACAGTACGTGCGTAATGTATTGTGAAGTCCCGGAATGGCAGTCTTGGCTTTCAGAGCCCAGTAATAGCCAGTAGTGCCTCTGTAATACTTGTGCATTAAAGTTAAAAATCTCAAATGAGATTGAACTGTGAAGGCTCTTATTCTACTTGTCCAGATTTATACATCCTCCCATAGTTTTACAATGTAATCCCACTGTCATAGGGGGGTGTTGTATTTATGATGGTAATTATTCTTAGATGAGATTTAATATTATTTCTCTTAATAATTCACAGGGTCACCCTGGAAAGGAGGGGCCCTCTGGGGAGAAAGGACACTTGGTAAGTTTTATTTCTTCCTCTTACTTTTGGAGCTCACATTCTTTTTTTTTCCAAATTTATTTAAGCTTTTCTTTCCTCTCCCTTTGTCCTAGTTCAGACACATTTGCATAAAACATTTTGCATTAATGTAGATAACATTAGCACTGTGTGTGGACTGTAATTGTGTGTGTTACAAGCTCTCACTAAACATCTATCTCCCCAGGGCCCTGCTGGTCCTCAAGGACCCATTGGTTATCCCGGGCCCCGCGGCGTGAAGGTGAGATGATTATCAACCACTAATAAATCCAGTTATGATATCATTAAGTTATAGTACACTGTAATTAACAACTGTTATGCGCTAATAGTTATCCATTATTTTAATTAAATTCCTCTGAAAAAAAAAATTAATATTTCCAAGGTTTTTCCAAGAACTGTTATTTTCTAAAAAGCTGAAGTTTAATGGATTAAAAGCCCAAATTTACATCTTAGGAACTTTCTAGGTTGGTCTGCTTTTGTCACAGAAATGTGAAAACAATCTTAGCGATGCAACGATTAAGAGAGGAAAGTCATCGTTGTCGTCGCTTTGCTCACATAAGATGGTGCTGAGGTTAGTCACAAGGGATGATGGCGGCTCAAGGTGCACAGCCCTTCACCAGTAGCTGGTAAAACGAGACGCAAGAAATCCCATCAAATACAATATCGGCAAGAGGGTATGACTGATCCAATCATTAAAGCTTCCACTGAGAGTGAGGATCACACAACTGGCTTGACTTCTAGCTGAAAGTGCCTCAGTAACATGACTGGAGTCTGAAGTGTCCGTTCTCTCTGGGAAGATGAGACGATAACGCGATAATAACACATTAACACAAATTAGTTTTTTGTTTTTAACCACTAATTTCTTTAACGCATTAACACAACTTGCAATTTTTATTTTACCTTAACCGGAGGCTGTAATTGGCTCAGTTTTGAAGTTAGTGAAGATACTGGCATCTTATGAAAGTAGAAAACCCTAAGGAATGCGCTGGTACCAACCATATCATACAAACGTGTCCCAAAGAAGGTAATACTTGATAAATTAAGGTACATTTTGAACAGATAAACCGTCTGAAATTAATTTGTGATTAATCATGATTAAATATTTCATTTGAAAGACAGCCCTAATTTATTTGCACAATCATCTCAACAAGCACCCTGTCGGCCTGTAACATCTGTCTGTTCTTGCATCACAGGGAGCGGATGGCGTTCGCGGTCTTAAAGGAAATAAGGGTGAAAAGGTAAGACAGCTCAGACTCGTTGGCTGAGAAAGTGTCTGTGCGAAAGGAAGAGACTGTAAACTTCAGAGAAATTGCAGGAATTATGCTGAACATTTGTGGTGGTCTTGCATGAAATGTTTCATGTGAATGATAATCTCAATGAAATCCTCTGAAACTGATGCTGGTAAAGAAGGAAAAAAAAAAAGGCGATCAAGAGTTTCTATGGCAACAGAGGGATCTTGCCAAGACTCTGCATCTGTGTGTGTGTGCTCCTCTTTGAGTTTCCTTATGAATTCCACACAAACGGTTTCAACATCTGTACTATCCAATTCGTTCTCCTTCATTACATACTCACCTCTTTGTCTCCTTTACTCTCTTGCCAGGGAGAAGACGGCTTCCCCGGCTTCAAGGGAGACATGGGTATCAAGGGCGACAGGGTAAGGCTTCTTTGTATATAAAGTACTCCTAAGCATGTGTCAGTCACATTGTGAGCATTGCAAACATTCACGAATTAAACTAATGAGACACCAGTAACTTCTGCAGATTATTTTTTGGGCTCAGTTAGCTTTGTTGGGGGGTGACCTTTACCTGAACTACATGGAAGCACCAACCACTACCTTGATGTTTGCCCCTCATGGCCTAAGCCTCTGTGACCTTGTGGGTAATGAGCAAACATAAGGTGTTGCTCCTGTTGCCAGCTGTTACCGTGTGTGCGTGCGTATGTGTTTAGCAGTTTCAAGTTCCTTTTCTATCCCAGTCAGTCCTAACCTCGACAGCTTAAAGAGAAAAGCACAAGTTTGACGGGTGTACCCGGGAACAGCCTCCTTCTCCAAACTGCATTAGGGATTTACAATGTCAAGTAGAAAGAAAACAGTCTTTTACAGTGAGAAACATAACTCGCTCCGACCCGTACTTCAAACATCAATCCCCCAATCCCTGACCAGGCTGTCTATAGCTGAGTATAGAAAAGAAGGAGAAATCAATGGCACTCTAAACCCCTTCAAACCCGAGAGAGATACATGTTCTCCAGCCTGTTTTCCTCTGGAGATGCAGCAGATCCAGATGAAAGCAAGAATTTGAGGAGGCCCTCTGCTCTGGAGGAGACTCACATGGACTAGAATCTAAATGACTAATTTTAAGCATGCCTCTGAAAAGTGTGTGTCTGTGTGTGTGTGTGTGTGAGTGCTCAATTTAAAGTGCTCTCTTTGATGAGCTTGCAAATGTGAGTCAAGTACAGTTTGCTTGATGCCGTTTAATGTGTACTTGAGTGTGGGTGTGCGCGCGCACTTGCCTGCATGCATGTGCAACTCCACACAGGGCTTTAACTAGATACCTTTCACACACCGCTGGGTCTCTGCAACAGCGGCTGGTTGTCAGAGCGAGTTTGTACTCTGTCATTTAGTGGGTCCCTCGCTAGAAGGGGAGCCCGCTTACAGAGAGAAGCAATAATAAGATTGCTAACTGCTTTGAGGGGCAGGTGGCTAGGGATCATAGCTTTACCTGAGTCTTTATACAACTTTACCTCAGCTTTAAAAGGGTTCCAAGTTCCCCAGGATGGATGGACTTGTGTGCTTTACCAGAAAAAGTTGCACTTGTGACATAAACAACCCCATAACTATCATGACATTTTGATTCAAATATTGCTAAATCCTGATTGGTGCATGGAAATACTTGACATCACCTTTTTCCAACTGAGGCCCACCCACTTCAAACCTGTAAGAGAGAGCACAGACAAAAAACAAGTACAGAAATCTCTCATGTGAAATTGCTAAGTTGTTGTAACATTGGCAGAAGATGTTGTGTTCACTGCTCTTAATAAGAAGCTGAAAAATATCTTTAAAAGTAGATTACCATTACCAAATGTGTAGTATACTGTAGCGTTTCACACTGTTCTATTAATCGACAGTTGTTGGCAGTAGGGTTACGTTGGTACGAACCAAAACAACTGGTCCGAGACCACTTGCAACACGTCTGCCTGTGCGGGCATTTGTTGAGATAAAAGATAGGTCAACATGAGTGGGAGAGGACTGACTTGGACTTCTGAAGAAGGCTAGTGTTTGCTTGACATCTGGGCCAAATATAACATATAGAATATGCTAAATGAAGGACACAAAAAAAGTGATGTTTATAAGCTCATAAACTGAAGGAGAAGGGATTCTTGTGCAGTGGATCAGTGCCTAGTCTGTGATTTTCCGTATAGAAGTGGTAGCTCTCGAGATGAAAAAAATTAATTTGCCCCTTTGCACACGCCCCTCAGCAACTTATTTTTTAATTTGGTTTGTTTTAATTTGTGCACTTTGAAACCAAATCAGACTGAATAGAAAACAATCCAAAAATATCAATTAAAACGCCCTTACAGGAAAACTCCACAGCGTAGCTTTAAATAAAACAATTAATTGTAAGTGTTTACAACTCTATGTGTTCAGCCCTTGTGCTGACAGTGCTTATGTTGAAGTATAAGGCGTGTTTATATTGGTGCTTTGCACTTCCTGTGGTTTCCAGGGAGAGCTCGGACCAGCAGGACCCAGAGGAGAAGATGGCCCCGAGGGGCCAAAGGGTCGCTCAGGTCTACCAGGAGATGCTGGTCCTATTGGCGGAAGTGGTGAGAAGGTAAGCTCCTTTAGCCAGTTTGGCCTCCACAACCAAAACACTCACAGAAACTTTTACACTGATTGATAAAATAGGAACAAAAACAAGTAATAGTTTTATATCATCGCTCTCATTTGATCTAGGATGATATCTCAGCAGGGCTTGACAAGGAAAATAGTTTTTCCGATAGTTCTCTTCTGAACAGCAATCCGATTTTTCATTGCTGCTGCTCCTGAACCAGCTGGGAGCATAAAATGGATTCAGCTCTCACTGTAACATTCTTTATTGTTAAATTGCATACTGGATAAGCTGTTTCTGAATACCTCAACGTTTTTGTGGTTCTTTTCTAAAGGATACAGCGTTTTAGTGGTCTTTCTCTAAAGGGCTTAAACATTTGCTTGGACAGCTGTTGAGTATCAGTGAGATGGTGATAAAATGCTCATTCTGATTTGACAAGTCATTAGCCAAAGTTGGAGGAAAACTGTGGTTATGTTCCACAGTAACCCCAGCGTATGTGTTTATTATCCTTAAGGATTAAAGATTAAGTGTTCTTAATCTGAATTTGCATTATAGCGGTAACACTGCATTACAGATGTAGACACTGGTCTGTATCTGTAACACAACAGCTGAATCATTTTCATATTCAATTAACACCTGCACAGCAGCCAACATTTCAACATTCAAACGCTAGAGCTGTGTTCAGCAGGTGTATTTTTACTACTAGAATACCACCACTCTTCTGTCACAGCTGTGCGAATGTAGTATAATGCAGTGTTTGCACTCACAAGGTGATCGACATTCTATAGACATTATTTTTTCATTACTGATTAGACATAAAAATGCAAAAATATTTGCGATACTGTGCACTTGATTGTCCAAATACGGTCTTGAACTCACATGCTGCATACATGATATGACATATAGTCTTATCATATAACTGCTTTCATGATAATAAAAACAGACAACATAAAAAAAGCAACATGAACTTCAGTCACACCTACACATATTGCACATATTACACAACCAGTGATAAGAACAACTAACATATTGCACAGCCCTTCATCATACTGTGAAGCTATTGCACAACCGCTGCAGCCTCAAGCAACATTATTTCAAATTTCTGTTGAGGTAGGGGCAAATGAGTTTTTAAAACGTAAGTTTACATCGGGGTGCTCTATATCGCCAGCCAGAGGGTAAAAGCTCCTACTCGGCATGGAGAAAATGGGATGGATCAGACAGTATTCTCTGTGCTAACCTGGGAACAGGCAACATGCATAGTGTTGTGCAGGAATGAGTCCTAAAACCAAGAAAGGAGTTTGCATTTTAGCACTTCCTGATCCGTCGTCTAAAAGTCAATGGGTTTTTGGTTAGATGCCAGAAATAAGGTCTGTGAACACAAGCTGAACAAAACGTTTTGTTATACAACATAAAATACATCAATAAATGCCCCAATCATGAATTTTGAAGACTTTTTGAAGACTTTTACTTTTTCTATTAAAAAAGTGACTAAACGAGACTACTAGATGTCATCAAGCTGACTCATCCTCCTTTAAAACTGAATTTCCCCACTGTGGGACTAATAAAGGAATATCTTTCTTTTTCTTTCTTTCTTTCTTACAGCCTTGTTGTGCGTACCGTACTCACATACGTTTACAGTCTAACGTTAGCATTTTAATTCTGCCAATTACATTCATGCTTCAAAAATCATAAAAGTGGTATTCATTGAAATTATCTTATGTGACAAAAAGTATCATACATGTTTGTTTGCAACAGAGCTTATTCTCTGCAATAAACTAAAATGTATTGGCTTTTTAAGGAGGGTGATGCTGACCTCCTGGTTGGCCTACAAAAATACTATTGACTGGAGGGACTGGTGCTCCTTTTTCCCCATAACACCAGTCATTTACAAATAACAGGTACCTCATATATTTAATGTATGGATCACAAGCATCAGGTATATAATGTAGGAACTGACCAAAATAAAAGACTGAATAATACCTTCTTTGGCTTTGGTGGGAGCTCTGTTGTGTTAATCTGTCTCCAATTTGGCTTTTCTCATTTACAGGGTAAACTTGGAGTTCCCGGATTGCCAGGATACCCAGGAAGACAAGGACCAAAGGTAATTGTGAACATGTATTGCTTAACAATATTGAGTATAAAGAAATTCATAAAACCCTATTATAGGGCTTTCAAAGTTAGCGTGATAATAACATGTTAACAGAAATTGTTTTTCACACCACCATATTCTTTGATGCATTAACGCAACTTGCGATTTTTAGGTTTTAGCAGGCGGGTTTTAGCTAGAGTGAAGATAGTGAGATTATATGAAACTAGGAAAACCTAAGGAATCCATCGGTACCAACCATGTCATGCTAGCTTGTTGTGAAGGAGGCTAAATAATGCTTCAAACTGTCATGACCGTTTAAAAGGGGTCCCTTGACCTCTGACCTCAAAGTATCTGAATGAAAATGGGTTCTATGGGTAGTCACGAGTCTCCCCTTTACAGACATGCCCACTTTATGATAATCACATGCAGTTTGGGGCAAGTCATAGTCAAGTCAGCACACCGACACAGTCACAGCTGTTGGGCTGCAGTTTGCCATGTTATGATTTGAGCCTATTTTTTTTGCTGAATGCAGTACCTGTGAGGGTTTGTTTTTGTGCTTAATTGATTTCCAGTAATAAATATATACATACATTTGCATAAAGCAAACACATTTGCCCACTTCCATGTTGATAAGAGTATTAAATACTTGACATATCTCTGTTGATTTTGAACAAATAAAAATGCCATAAACTATGGACAATCATGTGATTAATCCCAATTAAATACTTTAATCGACTGACAGGCCTAACTCTATTGATAAGGGAGACAATTTATTTGGCCCAAAATGTCACCACCCACTTGTGATTCTGTGTGTATTTGAAAGAGTGTGCTTTGCTGAACTCATCCTTTAGCCTCTTTAGCAAAGCCGCAGCCTGACATGTGGACATGCTTGAAGCTCCCTGATCAAAGAGGGGATTTTGAATATGCCTTTTGGTGTCAGCTCTCAGCTCCTGATATGACAACAATAAAACAATGCTTTTATCTACGGTGCATCTTATCTCCTGTTGCATTTAATGTGCTGGGGATATCTCAGCGGATTGAACAAGGGGATATAATATTTAAGGTTTGTCTTTCAAATGATTAATTACTCTCTTTTTCTCACACAGGGATCTCAAGGTTTCCAAGGTTTCCCTGGCGCCAATGGAGAGAAAGGAGCTCGGGTATGTCAGATAGGCTTCTTATTATTCTTCTCATTCCAACAAGGGTTGGATCGATACTGGCGTAGAGCTGGATACAGGATGCTGTCCTCCTGTCCCAGCTCCAAATTTATCAACCTAGAGGAAGTTGCATGGCTCTAAAATAAAGTTTTTTTTTTTTATTATTATTATTATTTTTTAACCAAAGGATGGAAAAACAATTGCATTCCTTCTTCTTTACCACTTACACAACTCATTTCGTACCACCAAAAGCACTTACCACTTTGCGGCACTTGAGCAATGTTTCATTTTATTTGTCAAGGGACGGGCTATTAGCGTACCTGCAAGAGTAATGGTTTGCCACCATGAGAGGAGCAAAGGTGCATAAAGCTTTTCATCTTCACAAAACATTTGTGACGTTTATGAGAGCAAGCTCCCGGACAGAAAAGAGATAATAGTCCCATTAACATAGTTCCACAGCACTTTTTAAAACTTAAAAAGCCACACAAAAAATGTAATTGTTTTTCTCATTAAAGTTTCATGCAGCCGCTGTAATTGCAATATTGCCTTAAAAAGCATTATATTGTGTTTTTCTGAGGTAGTAATAAATCTGATATAAGTCATGATAAGTATAAATGCCAGGTGATTTCTAATTAATGATAAAAGATGATCTCAGAGCTCCTAAATTCTGTTGAAATCTGTTTGCAAATGTTACCGTCAGCTGGCATTAGATTCATTCCTGGAGAGGATGCAGCCTCTCAGTGATGTGACTCCTTTGATCATTGTGTGTGTCCTTCGTGTCCACAGGGAACAGCAGGAAAGCCTGGCCCACGCGGACAGAGAGGACCAACGGTTAGTCTTACTCAGCAGACTCGTGCTTGTATACAGATGGCGAGCTTGGCACTTGAGCGGAAATGGAAGTTCAACCTGGGCATAGGGCTTGAGGGGGAACCCACACTGATTGAACCTCACACATTTTCAGATCAGAAATTTGTCTAAGGACTCGTTCTAAGATTTTATTCACATTGTCTTTTTTTCTCAAGGGGCCTCGAGGAGAGAGAGGACCAAGAGGACCAACAGGAAAAGCTGGACCAAAGGTGCGTCAAATATTTCACCGCCACTTTCTTGCAAAAATGTGATGCAAGTTCACCACTTACTTCTTTATTTTGTCTCTTAAGGGTAACTCAGGAAATGATGGCCCACCAGGACCTCCCGGTGAGAGGGTATGTACCATCACACTGCCATCAAGAGACATTTTTTTATTCTTATAACAATGGTAGAGATGTTCCGTTACCATTTTTTGCTTCCCGATACTGATACCTGAGCTTGTGGTATTCGAAACCAATTTCTGATCCGATACCGCCGTGATAAAAAACATAATTATCATTGTTATTACTATTATTTAGTTATATGGCGTGGCACAGGTTAAACATGATTTTTTTTCTGTGTTAATACATTATGGTATCGGATTGGTGCATAAACTGGTACATTCGCCAATACCCAATCCTGAATTCTAGGCAGTATTGGATGCATTTCTGATACTGGTATCTCTTCTAACTAGCTAGTTCTGGAAGAAAATCTTGAAAATATTAAGCATCGCGATATGTTTTATGATATTGTATCAATTCTCAAAAGCTTTTTTTAATTAATGGTTTGCATGCAAAGATTAACAAACAACTTATTTAATTTCCAAAGAGAGGCACCCACTCAATATATGCCCTCTTGAAGTAGTGCTAAGATATTGGATGATAAATGCAGCTGCAGATCCCACTGTTCTGAATAAGTTAACTTCGTTTTACTCAGAGTTTATGCATATGGTGGTGCGCTCTTCGTACCATGACAGTTTTCTAAAATTTGATTTTTTAAAAACCCTGTATCATGATACACATCGTATTGCGAGTCTTGCCAATGCACAGCTTTTCTCATGACATATACTGTAGAGTCAACTTGATTATTGAGCATTTGTCATTCGTTTTAGGGTCTACCAGGACCTCAGGGACCAACAGGTTTCCCAGGACCAAAGGGCCCTCCCGTGAGTCCAATATACCTCATGCACCACATACAACTGTGTATATAAACCCATCCTGCCTTTTCCACTGTCTCTTTATTCTTATATTTGTTATGTATTTCTCAGGGACCTTCAGGGAAAGATGGACTGCCTGGACATCCTGGACAGAGAGGAGAGACTGTGAGTAATCTAGTTTGATTACTCAGCTCTTCATCTGTACTCAACAGTCAGTTATATGTAATGTGTTTTCTTTTCTCTTCTATAATAAACAGGGATTCCAAGGCAAGACTGGCCCTCCTGGCCCTCCAGGTGTGGTTGGACCTCAGGTGAGTCACTGATCATCTTACTGTGTCGCTCCCTTACATGTACTGTAACATCAGTATTGATTGGATTCTCTTGTGCTGAGAGAAATCCCCACGAGTTGCTGCAAAATAACAAATAAGTATTTGTATTCATCTCGAAGTGTTTTAAAAGTTACACTCTGTGTTGTAGAGGTACCTGTAAGTCATTGTTACCAGAGCGCTCTCAGCATTTTATCTTTCTGACAATAAATATTTATCCTTGTAACTATATATCTTATGATCCATGACTTAAGTGTTGTTTATCCTCTTTCATATTAGCAGTGGGCTCTTTATCCATTATGCATAAGCGCTTAACAGACTTTCCCTCCCAGCCGCTTTGCTAATGCCAGCTGAGAACATTGATGATAACAGAGCTGTATGTGGCCTTAATGACTAGTAGGCCTCCCACGCAGCAAATGCTCAGCTTCTCCACGCTGTGTTTTGTAAGAGATAGAGAAATTGTAACATCTTTTTTTTTTTGTATTGAATTTTCCTCTTGCTGTAGTTCACACCTCCTCTGCAACTGGGTTTGTTTGTTTTTTTTTTTTTTTCATTTGTAGGGACCAACAGGTGAGACTGGACCAATGGGAGATCGCGGCCATCCTGGACCCCCAGGCCCACCTGGTGAGCAGGGTCTACCTGGAGCTGCAGGGAAAGAAGGAGCCAAGGTGAATCCTGAAGCTCTATTTAACATTGTATCATTTTGAAGCACCTATCTGCATCATACCTGTAATAATCTAGATTTTTTTTGTTCTATAAGATGATGTAACTACACTCATTTAAGTGTAATTTGCAGAACACTGCATTTACAGAATTAATGGCATTGTGCTTTGACCTACAGGGTGACCCCGGTCCTGCTGGTCCAGCAGGTAAAGATGGCCCTCCTGGACCAAGAGGTTTCCCCGGAGAGAGAGGTCTGCCTGGCCCTGTGGTTAGTATTCCCCTCTGCTCAGTACAAAAACGTCTCAAAAATTCAGTATCTCTCACAGCTTGCTCATTGCATAATAGTTCTGGGCTATTAAATCACTGTTAGACTGTGTTTAACTTGAAAAATCAGACATGATATCACATCTCTGAGTGGGCTTCAGAAGAGGAACAGTGTACTTACGGCTGTTTATTTTTTATTTTTTTTTATTCATTCTAACTTGACAAAGTCATGCCGATGCTAGTTATGCAATTCACACTATTTTCTTTCTGCAAACTTGTTAGAAAGAAATCATGGTAGGAGCAGTTTTTCATTTAAATCTAGGATGCAGAAATGATGCGATGCACCTGTTCCTCTGTAACATAAAGGATGGTCGCAGCATCTTTAGTAAATAACGGTACTCCCCGGCTGCTCTCAGCCTCCACTTTGGGGGCTATAGGAGGTTTTCCGCCTCACGCTGAGCCTATTTGAAGGAGTCCAGTGTAAGGCAGGATGTGTGCTTCCCCAACAGATTTGTTTGTTTTCTCAAGCTTCATTTTATTTTGTTCTGCAGGGGGCTCATGGCCTGAAAGGGAATGAAGGACCCCATGGCCCACCTGGCCCTGCTGTGAGTACAATTTACTGCATCCGCATCCTCAGTTTGTCAACCTCATGCTCTCGGTCTTGCTCTCACCTTCCATATCCTGTCTACATCTCTGGGAATTGTCTTCATAGTAAAGTTCCCACCCTCAGTTGTTCCAGGCTCTTATATAATATAATGATATGCACAGTTTGCTACTTACATAAGAGAGGTCTGACCTATTTGGTAGATGTGTTTGATGTTATGATTTTGTTTCAGTGTTTGATGTCTTTCATTCAGTTATTCTTGATTATTGACGTTACTCTGCGGCGGTGCTATAGGGTTCTCCTGGTGAGCGCGGTCCTGCTGGTCCAGCCGGACCTACAGGTCTCCCCGGACGTCCTGGCCCCCAGGGACCTCCAGGCCCTGCCGGAGAGAAAGGTGGACCGGTAAGAACTTCACATGATAAAGACATTGCAGCAATGGCAAATTTCACGGATTAAGCATGGCTGACAACATTCTGAAAAATAGGGAGAGAAAGGACCTCAAGGCCCAGCTGGAAGAGATGGTATTCAGGGACCTGTGGGTCTGCCAGGACCTGGAGGACCTCCTGGACCACCAGGAGAGGACGGAGACAAGGTGGGTTGCTTTTCATGTCTCGTTTTGCTGTAAGATAAACATGCTGAAATTCAGAAAAGCTGCATTGAAGTATTCAATTTCAGTCACACAAGCACACTTACACCTTACAAAGAAGAGTTGAGATCTAAGCCAGATATATGTCTGCTTCCCAGTGACCTTAAACGCTCTAAGGGGAATTTGTCTGACAGAGTTTGCATTGATTAACAGATCTTTAAAAGGCGAACCTGCCTTGTTGCGGCTTTGTACTCCTCTCTACAAACAGACAGAGGAGACGGAGGAATTTTTGTGGCAATGACAGAATGTGTGAAAGTGACCCTTTAGTATTCAGAAACGAGAGCAACTTCTCACCCCCTCTAAAAACATTTGTAGGAGATCAGCCGCAGAGATACTCAGAGGATAATCTCCTATCCTTTGAAGAAGCCCTTAGTTCTTAACTGGCCTTGTGCTGGTCCCCATGGTGCGGCCGGACACAGAGAATACAGAGGGTATTTGCCATGCAGATAAAAAGGATCTCGCAAGCTAATGTTTACACACATTCAGACGCTTTCTCATTTTAAGTCCTGTCTATGGGGAATGAACCACTCCAAGGCTTTTATTTTAAGACTAATGCTGCCTCACAAAGAGCATTGTCTGACTCAAACCCAAAAGTAGATGCCTTTGGCTTCTGCAGATATTAACATTATTTCTCCAAACACCCACAGCCTGTGGAGGCTTTGAAAGAATGGTGCAAGGTTGTTCACTCTGGGATGCTGGCGCAAACAGGTTGAGATGGGACTAATTATCTATTCTGTTTTGGCTGCTAGTAGCACCATCAGGATAAGCCCCCCTCAGATGGGAACTATATTTGTCATCATTTGATGTAATTGAAATATCCATAGACAGATCTCTAAATAAAGATTCATAGTTGAGTGTAGGTTTTCATTGCACTTTGATATGTCTGTGTTTGATGATAATTTAACATCAGTCAATGTCACATTTTTATCTCCCTGTCCCACTTGTGTATTACTTTTGAGCTGAGAGTTTTATCTGTTTAGTTTCACGCTGTGATCATGTCGTTTCACAGGGAGAGCTCGGAGAGCCAGGCCAGAAAGGAGGCAAGGGTGACAAAGGAGAGCATGTAAGTTGTTGTTTATGTGCAACAGTCATTAATACATTATTTATTTGTCATTTTACTGCCTGAGATTGCAAGGCTGATCTATTTATTTTCTGTGAATTCATGGGTTTTGAAAGTTTTGAGTTGATTGTTTCTTCTCTTCTGCAGGGTCCACCTGGTCCCACAGGCCCTCAAGGACCCGTCGGAGCACCCGGTCCTGCTGTAAGTGTCTAGTTTGCATTGGATGTTCAGATCATTCAGCGCCTCATCTGCCAACAGTACCACCAACCATTGTATTTCCTGATTGTGACCGCTTTCATCTGTTGCCTTGTGCAGGGTGCTGATGGTGAGCCTGGTCCCAGAGGTCAGCAGGGTCTGTTTGGCCAGAAGGGAGATGAAGGCTCAAGAGGATTCCCCGGACCTCCGGGTCCAGTTGGGCTGCAGGTGCGGACTGCAATGAAACACATAAACTATCGTCAAATAATATCATTAAGAAAGGCTAAGGCAATATGATTAAACCCTTCACACACTCCTCAGGGCTTGCCTGGTCCACCTGGTGAGAAAGGTGAAACTGGAGACGTCGGTCAAATGGTAAGTGACTGTGTTATCATTCAATCATAACATGAAAAGAAGTTTGCATGTGAAGTGTCTGTACTCATTAGACTGTATCCTCTCTTCTGTGTAGGGTCCACCCGGCCCCCCTGGTCCCAGAGGCCCCTCAGGACCCCCAGGAGCCGATGGTCCTCAGGGACCTCCTGGTGGCATTGGAAACCCTGGTGCTGTTGGAGAAAAGGTAAACCTCTCCTCTGTGTCTGGTTTGTGAGTGCAGCTGAGGTTTTTTTTTTTTAGCAGTTCAAGTGACATAAATCCATTTTGATGTTTGTTTTTTAATTACACCTGCTACTTCTTTAGTTGGTGCAAACACAGACATCTCTAAAGTCATAAAAACTCCTCTGTTGTGTTGTTTTGTACAGCTTTTCATTTTTCATACTAATTATATCTGTCCTGTAGGCAATTAAGTAAATGGACAATATAATCTCTTCAGTAAACAAAAAGTTAGTAAAAACACACTAACCTCACACATAAAAAAATGTTGTGCACATAATTACACAGAAATTCTGATTCAAAGCTAGAGTTGGTAATCTTCTTCAAAAGTATTTTTGTTATATTTGTTGAACATCTTTTGTTTATTACATCCCGACAGCAATCAATAAATGAAATGCTCTAACAAAAAAAGAGCAGGACTGTAATAAACTCATCCAGTCATTTCATTCGGACCAAATGTAATGGTTGGGCGAACTACCTGCGTGCAATTTATCTGTGCACTCATTGCCATCGAAAAGCTGCCAGCCTGACAGCTGTGAGTTTTAACAACAGCCATGTTCGCTGTTCACGTTCATAATGATAATTTAGGGGAAGTAGCTTCAGAGGGAGACCTGAAGGGACGGACAGTCAGTGTTGCCGACTTGGCAACTTTCACACTAGATTTAGTGACCTCTGGAGCTAGTACTGCTAGCTACTTTCATTGGAAAAGAATCAGTGACACAGGGCCGGCATTTTTATTTGGATAATTTTTTAAATCTAGCGTACTCTTACTAGTTTCTTAAGATTACCAACCCTAGCTTTAATTATTTCTTGGAACGCCATTTCAACTGAAAAAAGAAAATGCACTGATGTTAATACTGTATTTGGACTGCTCTGCAGTCATGTTGTGTGGTGTATCTTCATTTTGTGACTCACCTCCCAGAGAAGCCAGCCTGGACTAAAACTGTCTATTTGCTTTTAAAGTGGATGATAGTAGCTGTTGTGATTGTCCATCATGGATGTCCACTCAACCTGCTGAAATGTTTTTCTATCAGACTGACAGCGTATTCATCATGCTGCAGCCTTTTTTGTTCCAGATGGCACCTCTAGTCCTGTTCCAAATAAACAGTGCATGTCTCTCTAAATGTGAATTTTTAAAGTAAAGATAATTTTTCCTCAGAGTTAGACAATACAACAAAGGTCCCCAAGTGTTATGTATTCCAAACCACTATGGCATCTGACAGTGTGCACATTTTTCAATATAACCTCCCTATAAGATATGTGATTTATTTTTTTTTTTTGTCCAGTTTTTATGACACTTTGAAAGTGACAGATTCAGTGTGCTAGCAGTTTGTTTGAGAGCTCTATGGTAAACTGACTTTGCATGATACCTCTTTAAAAAATATTTCCCATGCCTATTTATATGATACCCTTTTAAATGAGACAGTTTTTCTGCCGCAGAGTGACAGATGCACAGCAAATCTAGTTGATGTGCTGTCATCCCCAACAGTATTATCCCTGGGTGTAGAGAGAATGAATTAATACCCAAAGGCACTGTATGATGAATGCATTATTTAAAGGCGTATCTCATAAAATCAGGTCCTGTTCTTATTTGTTACTGCCGTTTCATTATGAAAGGCCTGCTTTGGCAGCTTTTGCAGCAGCTGGACTGCAGCGTTGTGCACTTTCTCATCACTTTCTCTCTGCAGTGATGGTGTGATTTGTTTTATCCAGTTCAGTCAATAGAATCACCTTTTGCTCCTTTATAATCTCCCTGAGGATAGCCTGTCCTTCTCCTGTGCAAACAAACACAGCGCTCTTTTGGCTAATCGCTCTTTAGCTGATCTGGCATTTTATTGGCCTCGGAACCCTGGCAAGCGACTGAGCTCAGGCTTTTTTTTTTTTGTAAACAGATCCCATATATATCTGTGATGAGCAGCTGTCTTTCATGCTCTCGGTTTCCCTGTTGTCAGCAGATTTACAGGCAGCCCCCGTGGTGAACATGAGCAGATTGTTGTCAGGATGGAGTTAAGGGCTTCTCAGATGGCAACACTGCATAAAGACCTGCCCCTAATACAGGAGGATCAGTCATGCTTTTAAACAGGCATACCAACTGCTTAGAGTGGATTTCTTGACAGCAACAAGAGAGGGATGGGAAGACAGCCAGACACTAATTGAGAGTATCAGCTGATGTTCACAATACAGGGCTGTTCATGCTAGAGAGAACCTGAACATGCTTATCGCAACACATCACCGCACAGCTTGGCATCGGCTCTGCGGAGCTATCGATTGGCTCCCCGTCTCCAAAATATGACGTTTGTCCCTTAAGCAGGTGTGGCATCTGCAGTAAACCCCAGCAGGGAGGATGGTAGGCTTATGTGACAGTGAATAACGATAGTGGCCGCCGTGTAGGTGAGTCAACAGAGCAACTATCCAAAAAGGCAGGGGAACAGGACAAGATATATGGGCTGGTTCCAGAGAGAACGGTGGGGTCAGCGCCCTCCTGCGTTCCAGCCACCCAATCTGCCCACACTTGATGGATTGAAATGTCTTATGTCATCTCTTTCTCTCCCCATTTGGGTGACAAGGGCGCCGGGACAGTGAGTGCTGCTGTAAATGATGGGATTTTAAGAACCATGTTGGATCAACAAATCACCTTTCTGATAATGGATGTCTCTCTCGCTCTCTCTCTTTCTTTCTTATCAGGGAGATGCTGGTGAAACAGGAGAGCCAGGTCTTCAGGGAGAAATCGGCCCACCTGTGAGTTATCCTATTTTCTTTCCTCCACATTTACATGAATAGCAAAGAATGAAATGACCAACTGTAATTTCACCAGCAACTGAATCAATAACTAGACTACAAATCATTTTATCTACAATGATTATCCAGTATAATGGCTTAATCTTAGTCATTTTCTACTTTTCTGCTAGCACCTCTGAATTAGACTTACTGACATATTGCATATTATACCAGGGTCCAAGAGGAGAGCGTGGAGAAAAGGGAGAGTCTGGTCCGGCTGGTACAGCTGGACCTCCCGGCCCTAAGGGTCCCCCTGGAGATGACGGTCCCAAAGGCAGCCCAGTAAGTCTTTTTCCACATTCAGAAAATACATTTTATTTTACAAATCATGTAACACCGATTTTACCCCACATAAAGCACAAAGATTGTAACTTTAAACTAAATATCATCTCTCAATAAAAAGTAATGCAAGTTTTATTGATTTTCAGGGTCCGAGTGGTTTCCCCGGTGACCCTGGCCCCCCTGGAGAGCCTGGTCCAGCTGTACGTATGGCATGAGTGAATGAATTGTGCAAACTTTGGTCTTTACAGTTTGTTTTTGATGCAGTGCAGCAGGACTGAGGCTCTGTTCATTTCTCATGCAGGGGTTAGACGGTCCCCCTGGTGACAAGGGAGATGATGGAGAGGCTGGTCAAGCTGTGAGTGTTGTACCACAACTCTATGTGCTGACAAGGAATTATTTCATGATACATGCAATTTGAATCACAAAATGAACACTGTTTGATTTTTATTTTGTTAAAATTCAAACTAGGGTTCTCCTGGACCCACTGGAGAGTCTGGTCCCTCCGGACCACCTGGAAAGAGAGTAAGTAATGTCCTGTGCTCTCACGTCATTGCAAAATGTTATCAGCGTCAAGATGCTAAAATGCTCTGTTTGTATTCCACAATATTATAATCTGCAATCTATTTTTTTTTTTTTTAATAGGGCCCCCCTGGAGCAGCAGGACCTGAGGGAAGACAAGGAGAGAAGGGAGCTAAGGTAACACATCCAGCAAACACAGATCTTATGTTCACTTTGTCCACCAGAGATGTCACATCACCAACAAATGAGTAACAATGGTTTGCATACATCCTGTTTTTGTGTGAAAGGGAGAGGCTGGTTTGGAAGGTCCCCAAGGAAAGACGGGTCCTGTTGGTCCTCAAGGATCACCTGGCAAGCCTGGTTCTGAAGGTCTCCGGGGTATCCCTGGCCCAGTTGTAAGTAAAGTGTTTTTTAGCTTCACACCAATTTATCACTGGATGTTGTGTGGTTCTAAAAGAGCTTACAGAGCAGATAAATGTTTTCAATAAACTGCTGAACATAAAGGAGCCATGCTATTTATAGAAACAGGTTTTCCTATGAGTCGAGCAGAGGGTAAAACACTGCTTTATTGATATTTCTATGCAGGGAGAGCAAGGTCTTCCTGGTTCTCCAGGCCCAGATGGACCTCCTGGACCTATGGTGAGTAGAAGTGACTTGTGGCATTTGAACTGTAATGTGTTCCATCTCAGGCTGTCAAAGTTGACATGATAACAATGCATTAATGCAAATTTGTTTTAAAGCCACTAATCTCTTTAGTGCAACTTGGAATCTTTAGGTTGTAATGTGTTGTTTTAAAGCTAGAGTGAAGATACTGGCATCATATGAAACTAGAAAAGATAAAGAATCCATTAGTACCAACCATGTCATACTAGCTTGTCGGGAAGGAAGCTAAATAATGCTCCAAACCTGGAGAGGAAAAAATGTCTTGGCCATTTTCAAAGGTGACCTCTGACCCCATGATATTTAAATGAAAATGACTTCTATGGGCACTCACGAGTCTCCCCTTTACAGACATGCTCACTTTATGATAATTGCATGCAGTTTGGGGCAAGTCATAATCAAGTCAGCAAAGACACACTGACCGTTGTTGTTGCCTGTTGGGTTACAGTTTGTCATGTGGCAATTTGAGCATATTTTTTATCCTAAATTCTGTAACGGTGAGGGTTTCTGGACAATATTTATCATTGTTTTGTGTTGTTAATTGATTTCCAATAATAAATTCATGCATTTACATAAAACAGCATATTTGTCCACTCCCATTAAAGACATTTTGAACAGATAAAAAAAATGTGATTAATTTGTTATTTCACAACATTATCACAATTGCATATTTTAATCAATTGACAGTCATCTAACAGTTGATTGACCTCTCACAGGGTCCTCCTGGTTTACCCGGTTTGAAAGGAGACTCTGGTGTCAAAGGAGAAAAGGTGAGCTGAATGTTTTGATGTAGAGCATTAACACTAATGGAGCTTTTCCACTAACAGGTTGATTGAATATGTTGCTTGCCTCCAGCCATCAAATCATTACCCTAATGATTAGAGGGCATGCCAGATAGATGTATTATAGGGCTAATGTTTGTGATGGTGTAATATTGACTGTCATATTGATGTAATGTTTGTGTTGTTCTCTACCCTCAGGGCCATCCAGGTCTTATTGGTCTCATTGGACCCCCTGGTGAACAGGGAGAAAAGGGTGACAGAGGCCTTCCTGGTCCTCCAGGACCACATGGTGCCAAAGGAGACAATGTAAGGAAACAAAACTGTGCAAATCACGTTAAAAGGCCCAAACATTCTACTCTAGTCAATACTGTTGCATCAGGATTGAACTTCTTCTGTTGTCACACAAGAGTTATGGATTCTCTCTCTTTTTCTTTAGGGTATTGCTGGTCCCTCAGGCCCACTTGGTCCTCTTGGTCCTCCTGGATTACCTGTAAGATCCATCATATGTGTTGTACCACTGCATGTGTGTAATTGAATAGCATGTAATGTCTGAGCTGATATTGATTACTTGGCCATTTTTGTGTCTTTAGGGTCCTCCTGGTCCCAAAGGAGCTAAAGGGTCATCTGTAAGTGTTTTATTGAAAGCTGCATTCTATCAGAAACAGTAACAAGCATTCAACTTATAAAAACTTAAAAATTAACTTCTAAAATCATTTGTCATATCAGATCAAGCATTGCTTAATTTCTCCTGTTCAGGGTCAAACTGGACCAAAGGGAGAGACTGGTATAACTGGACCTCCTGGCCCTCCTGTAAGTCAAAGACTTTTTGTATCTTATCCTCACTATGAGTCATCATCTCCAGACATTTAGATAATGTCCATCCTTATTTATCTCTGGCTGGCATTTGTCTCTCTCCATAACAGGGCCCTCCCGGCGATGTCATCCACCCACTCCCCATCCAGTCGTCCATGAAGGGTAGAACTCGTAGAAGCATTGACGCCAGCCAGATGCTGGACGAGACGGCCACGGATGCCAACTATAAGGACTACGACGACGGCATGGAGGAAATCTTTGGCTCGCTCAACTCGCTCAAGCTGGAGATCGAGCAGATGAAGCACCCGCTGGGCACACAGACCAATCCCGCTCGTACCTGCAAAGACCTGCAGCTCTGCCACCCTGATTTCCCCGATGGTTCGTATTACACTCTGTCTAAAATGAGGCATGAGGTCTATTGTCTAATCCTTGCTCTCCACACAGTTTTTAATTACAGCACTGAAATAGCCATTATCACACAGCAGCTCACTAGAAATGTTGAAGAGAAAAAATGGGCCCTGTCCACATGCTATGCAAATTTGAGCAGTGTGGCTGCAGCCTCACTGAGAGAGACACATCTTATTTCCAGGCACACCTATGTCACACACATGCACTGCAAAAAGTATACTATGAACATCACTTCAAAGTCAAGGTTAGGTAAATGGCGCTTGTGGAAATGAATACACAGGGTGAGAAGGTCAGAGAAACTGACCTGTCGATCAGTCGATGAGTAGGGACTGATATTGTAATTGCGATATGATTTGTGATATTAGAGAGAATGATGTTTTCTTAAGTCTGTAGAATATGAGTATGTGTAGGCCAGGACATCTCTGCAGCACCACAATATTTAATTTAAGATGGTACTTTGACACATATTTCACCTTTAACAAATATTGTGCCTCCTGGGACTTGAAAATAGCAATAAATGTATTTTTTTTTAATATTATTATTATTTTTTATATTTTATTTTTGCAACACAATAATTTCTTCTATCTTCAACTGTGCAATACTGACTTAACAGTGCAAAACATTTTTGTAATAATCTGGTTTACTCAAGCATTGCAGCAACACTGCATTTATTTATAAATACATACAGTTATATTATTTGCATAGATGCTATTTTCCAGGATTTAATTTTGCACTGTTGTTAGGCAGTATATACTGTATTTGTTGTTTATATTTTCTCATGATTTCTCTATTTTTATATATTTATATGCATATTCATTGAGCTGTGAGTGTGACTACAAAATGAGTTCAGAGGGTGTAGGAGCTGGATTGGAATTGGGCCCTGGTCTGCTCTGATTTGCTCTGCCATCTTTTGTGATTGACCAAACTTTTCCGACAACGCTCCAGCTTCGCTCAAACTAACTTTGTGTACGGGCATGCCAATTTAGCCACTAGGCAGGTATTATTCAAATGCTTTACTTGGTGACATCACTACATCACAGAAGAAAAGGTTTCCAAAAAAAACTATATAACACACTAAAGGAAAGGGAAAAATCACAAAAACATAATAGTTCCTCTTTAATAATGTGTTGTACTGTATATTGTGTTTCACAAGATATTTAATGTTTGCCTTAAGGTAGGCAATATTAAACAGTATGGTGAGTTATTCTCAGCACATCTCTGAATAGATACAGGGACAATACAGACTGATAGTGTAGACCTAGAGGCATGTGAGATACTTTTAGCCAGGCCATATAATGGCCAAACATCACCTTGACCTGATGGAGTACAGTATAGGCTTCAGATCATATATACCACTCTATAATAATTGCTCTGTCTCGATCTCCATTTCTCCAGGTGAGTACTGGATTGATCCGAACCAGGGTTGCTCCCGGGACTCCTTCAAGGTTTACTGCAACTTCACAGCAGGTGGAGAGAGCTGCATCTTCCCAGATAAGAAGTCTGAAGGGGTAAGCACACAATGGTTGGATATATTGCACAGAAAGGTTGGGATTTGTGCAAGCAAGATGATGTGGTGTGAAAAAGAGAAAGGGAAAACATTTTACTATTTTCAGCCTCCAGTTTGGGATTTGATTGACAGTAAAGTAAGTGAATGATCTGGGACTAACCGCCGCTGTATAAATAATAAATCTCAAGACAGCTAGCTGCAATGGTAAGACTGTTGTATCTACTCATATAGCCATATAATTTGCCTCCATGAGATTACCTTGTGTGTTGTTACCAAGAAGATGTGGGAGGTGACGCAACAGGCTCCCTCCTTTTCCTGTGAAAGTTCCCAAAGTTATTTTACAAACATGCTTAATCTCAGTTTAGTTCTGACAGTTGGTAACTGTGAGGGAAACAACTCTCTCATTCACACACATGCACTCATCCACGCTATTGTCTCGGTGCCATTTTTAGAGTGGTGCCATTAAGGACCTGCAAAGCCTTTGGCAGGTGACAGACACATTGTGGAAGATTTTTGGTTCATTATGCATGAGAATGTGTGGAGGAGGGGAGAGTAGCAGCGTAGTGGTGAAACATTGGAAACACTGTCTTTGACACGTCAGAGTTGTGTAACAGCACAGTGCTACAGCCATTTTAATGATCCAACTCACCAAGCCTCAGAGGAGCAGGAGTTTGCTTAAGCTTAGAATAATGAAGCAGACTTTTTATAGCGTGCTGGGGATGGGCTGAAGAAAAGCCTGCGCTGTCAGTCTTTGCATGGAGACTGCAAACACACCCACATACGTCTAGATTGGCACAGTTATTATAAAAGCACATTGCTCTACTGTCCACAAAATCACAGTCAGACACGCTATCATGGATTCTAGAAAAAGAGAGAGTCACAGAAAGTATTTCCTCCTCTGCTCAGTCCACTCCTGTGAAAACAACTGGAGGTCACCTTCAAGGCAGTATGGGTCTAATGTATGCCATCTCCCAGCGATAAGTGATCTCCGGCTCATCATTCATTAACGCATTAAGCTATTGATGACAGTTCCATATCAAACCCTGCTATCTAATTATAGAGAAATTCATCATTGTCATGGCTGAGATCATTAGAGCTGTGCCCTGTTGGCCAACTCACAGCTTTTAATGAGCATAATGCAAAGTTCCTCCTTCCTCTCTCTCTCTCCTCCCCCCTCCTCTCTCCTCACCCCCTCCCCTCCCTCTTATCTCTCTTCCCTTCTCTCCTCCCCTCTCCCCCCCCCCCCCCCCCTCCCCATCACCCCTCACCTATGATTCTATTATTCTCTCCCCTCCTCTCCCTCCCCTCTCTCTTCTCCTCACCACCGCTGCAACATAAAAAAAAAAAATTATTACTTCTCCTCCCCCTCCCCTCCCCCTCTTCCTTCCCTTCCCACCCCCCTTTCCCCCCCCGACAGAACAAGCCCAATCCCCCCCCCCCCCCCCCTCATCCCCCCCCCCCCCCCCCCCCAGACGCAAAACAGAAAACACCCACTTAATCCCCCCCCCCCCCCCCCCCCCCCCAACCACCCCCCACCCTTTTTTTCCTCCTCACTCCCCCCCCCCTCCCCCCCCCCCCCCGCCCCCCCCTCTCCTACCTTTTATCGCAGGTAGCACAAGCCAACCCCCCCCCCCCCCCCCCCCCCCCTCCCCTACCCATCCCTTCCCTCCCCCCCCCCCCCCCCCCCCCCCCCCCCCGCCCCAAAAAAAAAAAAAAACAGATCCCCCCCCCCCTCCCCCCCCAAAAAAACCCAATTAAAAAAATACCCTCTCCTCTCCCCTCCTCCCCCCCCCCCCCCCCCACCCCCCCCCCCCCCCCCCCCCCCCCCCCCCTCTCTCTCTCATTTCCTCCCCCCCCCTTTCTTTCCCCCTCCCTCTCTCCCTCCCCCCCCCCCCCCCCCCCCCCCCCCCCCCCCCCCCCCCCCCCCTTCTACCCTCCCTCCCGCCGCCCCTCTTCCCCCTACTCCACCCCCCCTCTTCCCCCACCCCGGGGGCCGCTCCTCTCTCCTTTTCCTCTCCCCTCCCCCCCCCCCCCTATGTAGGCAGTACATTTCTCTTTCAGCAAACATCTCCCCTCCCTCAGGTCTAAAATCCTACAAGGTAAGGACATCAGTCTCATCTCCATTCTGCGCCGCCGGCCCGCCGCGCCCCCGGCGCCTCCCCCCGCCCCGCCCCCCGCCCCCGACCGCCCCCCCGCCCCCCCCGTTCCCCCCCCCGGCCCCCACCCCCCGTACCCCCCCATCCCCCGCTCCCGAACCGGGCAACCCCCCCCCCCGCCCCCCCCCCCCCCCCCCTGCACCGTGGCTGCACAGCACTAACGCTGAACAGCAGGGATAGAGGCCGCCGTATAAGAGCTCCTTGCAGGCGATCATTGCTTAATTAATCACTGTGTACTCATGAATTTTTTCAGCAGCAATTAGCTGCCAACTACGGTTTGTACTGTACAAAATGGCATAATGGCTTACTAAAATTTTCTGCCCTGGACCGGTTGGTCTAGTTCATCTTACTGAAAACTGTTTCAGGTCCAGAAGACTCTTCAGAGGACAAACAGAAGGAAGAAGAGGAATAAAAAAAAAAAGATGTTTGTCAGTTTCCTTTCTTTAACACTGCTGTTTTTCCCCCCTCTGCCTCTCTGTCGACCCATGCCCCCAGGCTAGGCTCACATCCTGGGTAAAAGAGAATCCGGGCTCCTGGTTCAGTGAATTCAAACGTGGTAAACTGGTAAGCCAGACTCCCGACTTTCCCAAGTCCCTTTCCCTTCCCTGAATGCCTCTTATATTTTACAGAGCAAAATGGCAAAATGGCCCAAAGACTCGCCAGGCACATGGTATAGTCACTACAAGAGAGGTTCCCTGGTAAGTGGCCCCGCCTGAGGTCCCAGAGTCCTGGCTGAGGCCTGGGTTCTGTGTGCCTGAGGCTCTGCATGGTTCTGGTTCTGCTCTACAAAGTATGCTGATGCAGTCGCACTTTGCTTGTTGGTTGTTTACTGTGGCGCATGACTCAGCACGGGCTGCACTCACCTTCGGTCCAACGACAGAGGTGATGCTCTTACGAGGAGATGGAGGAGAGGTTTGTGGACCATATATTTGGTGTCTAATGGAGTTAAACAAATGGGAAACAGCGTACTGCTGTTCCACTCCACTTTGCCACACCTCTACTACATTAAGAGAGCATCTCCTAGTGACTGTGTGCCTCGACACTCCCATGATTCAAGAAGCAACATCCATACATAGCTGATAAAAACACCTGAGTGTGAATAAATCATTTAACACATTTTTTTGTTATAGATCTTAACAAGTTCCTGCCTCAGCAGGTCATCTATCCTCCACAAGGGGGGGAGAAATAAGTACCATTCCCTCTCTCAGCCACTCAGCTGCACTCATATTCCCAGTGTCTCCCTTAAACACTACTTAGATCCGGCGGAGTAGCTCTGAGTCAAGCAGGTCAGGCACTCAGTCACCACCCAGGGGCTTCTGGGTACTCAGTCACTGTTGACTTGCGGCTGTGATGATAAAGAGGTAATGTTTCTCTGGCGATAGCGGGCTGGATCTGCACGCTGCGCGGGGTGGGGAGGAAGGGGATGGAGAGTGGTGGGGTAGGTGAGAAAAGCATGGGGACTACCCGACCACTCTGAGGAAGAAAAACACCAGAACTAGTGGCACTTTGTTGAGCCACGACGCCGACACTCACAGACATATTGCAGAACAAAGTCTTCATTGATTTTATCTTGTGATTAATTCGCAAATCAATCATTGGCACTGAAGTTTTGCACAAATGATTAGCTCCCTCCGTTAATGTCAAGATCGAGTGTCGGCTCTCTGGGTTTGTATGTGCATGCGTGTGTTTGCGTGCAAACGTGCAAGAAGAACAAGTCGAGAAAGACCACATCCAGACTCACAGACGGTTTGCTGCTCTGGCTGCATGGTGTGAATGCTGCATGCGCTCTACTCTCAGTAAGTCTCGTATGTCTGAAAGACGAAGCCACTATGTGGATCTAATGGATTCCTGATGGTTGGTATGTAGATAGTCACGCACGGACATTAAAATGAACCATAACTTGTTCTAAACCTGCCATTTTATCAGTCAGGATGACAGCACTAAATTATAAAATTATGGATTAATTAGCAGGAAGTTAACATATTACTGCAACACATTCCCTGTTGAGATAATTACATTTTCATGGACTTACCATAAATCCCTCATATTGGGTATATACAGTATTTTACATAATTACAAAATTTAAATTAGGTGTTTAGTCATGCTTATTTTGTGTACTTTGATGGCAGATTGTTCCACATTAAGCACATCAGTGCAGCTTCCAGGCATTAGACCGTGGAAATATTCTGCGCCCTTCTACCCTGTCTATATACAGTAGAATCAACACCTGAAATGTTGTTTTTTTTTCCAACGCTCATCTTCACCCGGGGACATTTGCATATATTTGCACATTACTTAAGCATAAGGTGGGTAATTTTCAATATTTTTTTATTGTCAACAAATCCCCATGAAAAGATTAAAACCTACAATGAGGTGATTCTACTAACAAGAGCTCCATTGTTGTCCAAAAAAACACATCAGTGAGCCACACAGTTGCACTGGCTGACATTTTCCTTCAGTATGATGAACAATATTGTAGTTTATTTTACAGTTTTTTATTTTTTTTTTTTTTTTGCAATTGCCAAGACACAAAAACTGGTACAATGATTGAAACTACTCACTCGCGCATTAACCAGGTCTGATAAACAATGTGCACATTGTCTGCTTTACGCTAAGTTTGAAATTCTAAAACACCTTCTTTTGCAAATGAAATCCTGTGTGTCGTGTCTTAACACTGCCATTGAAACAACACACTCAATTATCAATCACCTGCACCAACAATGCACCTGTGAAGACACCTGTAACCGATCAGATCGCTTAGAAAGTAGAGCTTAAACACTGTAAATAGGATTCAGGTTCTCTCTTTGGTGTGCACAACAATGGAGGGATATTTTGGAGAGAGTTAGAGGAAGTCATTGTGTCTGACACTATTATGAGTATTGACAGTAAACATAGCATTTGTGTTCATACTCTATATTTACTATAGTTACAAGATTAGATAATGTTTTATACTTTTCACATCAATGTTGCTATAACCAAGAGTTTGTAGTTTTGAATCATTGTGTGTTGAGTTTTAACAAAGATAGCAAACTGTCAAACCTATATACCTAGACCGGTTATGACCTGTCTTAAGTGGCCACAACAAAAAGGGAAATACACCATATTAACATTTAACAAATTAAATCAAATTAAGCCAAACTGAATAATATTAAATAGGTAACTTAAGTAATTAAAGTATGGGGTGTGGATATCAGTAGAGTATAGTGAGCATGAGTGGAAGATGTGGGTGTGAGTGTTGGAAAAAAAGGTGCATAAAAGCAAAGCAAATCTCTAAAGAAGCATAACCAAACAGGAGAGCAGCAAAACTGCAGAGAGACCGTTGGAGACCAGCTGGCTGCAACCAGACAACCTGGGAATGCCCTCGGGTGTCCCCGGTTGGTCTAACGATCACTTGAAGAGAGAGCACAGTGGAAGCAAAGCAAGCTATATGACACCACAGGGGTCAGCACAACACCACTCTTTGGTAAAAAATCAGGCAGCAACCTCCGGTTTTGAGGAAGTGCCTTAAACTTGCATTCTTTCTAATATCCAGCAGGAGGCGACGCCTCTCTCTGCAAAAAGTCTGATTGTATAGAAGTCTATGAAAAATGAGCCTACTTCTCACTTGATTTATTATCTCAGCAAACATTGTAAACATGAGTTTATGGCCTCAATTGCTAGTCTCAAGTTTTCTTCAGTATAGCATGATGTTCATTTAGTAAATTATGGTCCCATTTTGAGTCAAACAGACCTTAAAACGGGATAGTTTCAGGCGTTGCTACCTTATGATCAACAGGTCGCTACCACAGAGTTGTCTGTGTTTTTGTCTTTGAACTTTAACTCTTTCAGTGTGTTTTCAGTTCATTAAAGTTAAATATAACCTTTTTGGTCACCTAAAAATGTCTTATTCAGTGTTCAGTCGTACTTAGCGCCACTCCTCTTGCCTCTTCTGGTTGGGTGATGTCACAGTACTACATCTACTTCCTTTGCACAGGCTATCGTAAATAGCACCAAATGTATTAATCCACGGGTGAAATTAGTTCCCAATAAATGCACTTTTTGCTCCTGTATGAGTAAAGTTTGCTAAAAACTACGTTGCCCAACTGTTATAGGAAATAGGCCTGTTATAAGTCGGAAAGTATTGAGAGACAAACTCATACATTGTTGGTTTTGGTCTTTTCGTGGGATTTTGCTGAAGAAAAATTAAAGATTTCACCAACCTTATCCTTTAATCTTCAAGTCAATATGTCATCCTGTATTGTCTAAATGAACTTCTGTTATTTTATTCTGTACACTCATTGAGCGTGGTCGTATATTAACTCTGTATCCTTGGATGACACCCCCTTTATCTATCACTGTTGTCAATAAGAAACACGTCCTATAAATCCAAACACAGCAGTAACACAGGAATACAAACTACTGTTCATAAATTTAATCCAGATGGCTCCCAAGAGACAAAAACACTGCACAGTATAGACATGACGGTGTGCTCAGTAAATCTTTATAGGATACTCTTCCTCTCGGTCCACTCGTTTTGATACTGGTCCCTTCTTGTGGTGTTACATTTTGGATGTTGAACGTCCATCTGTGATCCTCTTTGCAGCTGTCCTACGTGGATGCAGAGGGTAACCCCATCAGCGTGGTCCAGATGACTTTCATGCGCCTGCTGAGTGCGGCGGCCAGACAGAACATGACGTACAACTGCTACCAGTCGGTGGCATGGCACGACCAGGACCAGGACAACTACGATAAGGCCATCCGGTTCCTGGGCTCCAACGACGAGGAGATGTCTTATGATAACAACCCCTACATCCGCGCAGTGGTCGATGGCTGTGCGGTGAGTCAAAGAGATGTGTGTGTGTGTTTGTGTAAGCGGTTGGCTGCGTTCCTCTGATGAACTCTACCAGAAAACTATGTTTCTGTCGTCTTTGTAATGGCTCAGTCAATAAGAGCCCTGCAGACTTTTATATTTGAAGGATATGTTTTCACACACTAACTGTCTCTTCTGCTGTCTCTTTCTCCACAGTTGAAAAAGGGTTATGAAAAGACAGTACTTGAGATCAACACACCAAAGGTGGAGCAGGTGCCATTCGTGGACATCATGTTCAACGATTTTGGTGGCTCCACGCAGAAGTTTGGATTTGAAGTGGGCCCCGTCTGTTTCATCGGCTAAGACTGTTTACCGAACAAATGGAGAAAAAAAAAAAAGCATATATTTGTTTTCTCAGAAAAAAAAAAAAACAATTGAAAAAGAATAGGACAATTCTATTTGTAAAAAAGTAACTTTTGTTTCCATAAAGCAACAAGTATGAGTAAAATGAAAATCAAGTTGAGAATGCAGTGAAATTCTATAGGAATAGAGGAAATAACCTTGAAACCTCAGTGTGCCTTCTCCATCACATGCAAGTTTTGAAACTGGATGTCAGATCCTGCCTCCTACACAACACACTCGCACACACACACACCCCTAGCCCTATGTCATCACACTTGATTTTTTTTTTTTTTTTTTTTTTTTTTTTTTTTTTTTTTTGCCCAAACAACAAAGGCGACCCTGAGAGCTGCAGCCGTTCCAGACGGCCGCAGTATTTGCCATGGACTCCATCAGATTTGGCTCTTTTCTTAACTTCTGATCTCATGTTTTCCCTCATCTCCCTGGCTTCTTCCATTTGTCTTTTGTTGGTTTGCTCGCTCATTAGCTATGGGAGCTTTGTTTGTGCATAATTCTCTCCCCATTCCCTTGGAATGGACCTTATATATATAAATATATATAAATAATTTTTATGTTTGTAAGTACATTCTGTATATTTTTCCTGGTAATGTTTATTGCTTCTAGCTTCAAAACATGCATGTGACTTTATTCATTGTGAGGTACAGTAGGAGACAATGGATACGGGGATAACATCTAAATTGTAGAAATATATATCGAAAGTGAGGAAATTCGAATTGTAAATTGAGAAACAAACAAAAAAAAATTGGGAAGTCCTGTCTTGTTGCAGTTGTGGAGCACATCTTGTTGTAATTTAAGAGCAGAATGGAAATAAAAGACGGAAACAAGCTCTGTGATATTATGTGATTTGCGTAACAAACAAAAAAAAAAATACATTCCTCCTTTTGTGTCCTCTGAACAGAATATCATTAACTTAATAAACAGCTTCTATTTTTTTTCCCAAAATACACATCTGTCTGACTATGCAATGGGAGATGATGTCACATTTTAGTGAAAACACAAAGAAATCAAAACCTAGGTGCTATTTTCTCTCTTCTGTGGTGCTATGTATTTTTCTAGTTTGTGTTGTTTGAATGAAAGGAACTCAGTGGTGATAATATCCCATCACCAGCAGCCCCCTGACTCTCTTAACTCCCACATCCGACGCAGGTGGATCTTTGCTGCATCCATTTTTTTATTTTATTTTTGAAATGTTCAGCGGTGGTGTTTGCATGCCATTTCCCTACATATACACTCACAGATCAGTGCAGCATGGCGGCGTTTGTTATCTCCTGCTTCAGCGGACCGCACAGATCAGAAACTTGTACCAAGTGTTGGAATAACGAGAGGAAACTCTGTTGGCTTTTGCATATCATTGCTCTGAGATGCTGCTTGCTGTTTGGATCATCTGCGCTACATCAAACTGATGGAGTTGAGAAGCGGACATGTTGTAATTGGGCCGAAGCATCCAAAAGGGATATAGTCCAAAGTTTTGTTTGGTGTATGAAACCCTAAACCCTTCCAACCAAAGATTTTCAGGTATATTTTTAGCTTTAAGGGCCGTGGTGGCTTGAAATCATTGTTTTGTGTGGGAAACAACTTGAAAAGTATTTTTCTTGATTTAACCACAGTAGCAGCAGGTCACTAAATTAGCCAGATGAAAGCGTTTGCTCATGCAGCTTGTAGGTCTACTATTTTTGCCCTTATTGTAATTATTCTCTTTGTTCAAACTATGCACTCTCTATGCTTATGACCACTAGTATCTACCACAGAATTTTTACAGCCCTTCATACATAGGTTTGTTTTGTTTCCTTTTTAAAAAAAAAAATCTTCAAATATGTGACTTGAACCATTTCTTGTTAAGATAACTCAATATGCTTGTAGATCTTTGGCTTTATTTTTCATTGTGATGCAGTACGCCCAAATTTTAACACTTTCCTCTCAATAAGAAAAGGAGAAACAAATTTTTGTAAATTTCCAGAACCAGCAGTGATGCTGCCATTGTTTTTGTTTCGTTTCATTTTTGTAGATTTCCGTATGTCTGTCTGTTTTTGTTTGTTTTCACAGTCTTGTCAAACCTGTGTAAGGATAAGAGGATAGAAGTTATATGGTTTTTATGTCAATAAATTCAAGTTTACTGTGGCCATCCACTCTTGTATGTCTTTTGAAGCATTAAAACCTATCTGTATGCATGAAATTGTAAAGTTTTTTCTCTTGTTATGATTTTGTAGAGTGATCTCCGGTCCACGTTTTTATTCATCGGGATACAGCCGTTTTTTCAATGCTACAGATGAATAAAAAGGTCATGTCCACAATTGTGAAGTGGAGAGAAAATGATGAATTTGTAACTCTACCAAAGCCAATGTTCGTTTGTAGTATATTTATTGTATTATTTAAAATAAAAAAAATAAATGTTAAATGATACCATAGTGTAAGTGTAAGAGGCCCCCTCTTTACATGCACACAGGAAAACAAAAGGTTATTAATTTATCACATGCTATTTTACACAAGTTCCTTTTTAATGGAGCCTTTCGGCATTGATGCGTCTGGCCACATCCATTTAAATATACAGTCCTCATGTTAACCTCTTGGTTGTGTGTCTGTGAGAGAATGTGTGTTGAAAGTTAAGACTATGTTATTGCTAAATGAATGATTGAGTTGCATACTAGGTAAGGCTACTATTAACTGCACGACCATGTATGTTATAATCAACTCTTGCTCCACAAGAAAGATGTTCCTAGCCTGCAATTGGTGATCAGACATGCAGTCATCCATTGGTTGTTCCCCGCTGATGCTTCAGCAAAGACTCTTCCCAGGGAGGCATTTGTGGAAAACAAATGTACAGTATGTACTTCTATCACTTCAAGCTCATTTTTCTACACTGCTTGCAGCGCATTATGATAAGCTAGAAAATATATGTACAATATGTATGATAACTCCTCCAATGTTAATGGATTTTGTGCAAACCTTCCTCAGCAATCATTAAAATATAATTCCTCTTTTTAACCCTCTTGTTTCAATAATCTTTCAGCTTTGATCACATCTTCCGTGGTGAAGATGACTTGCAGCACTTCAAGTGTCTCATTAGCAGAAAACCTCTCACATTAAGCCTAGCACAGCAAAAGAACAAAAAAAAGTTGTTGTGCACGATACTGTGATCAATATTTAATGCAGTGTTTACAAGATGGATTCGTGATGATCAGAATGCATGGATTCGACTGAGGCAGCAGCATCCTGAGTGAGTAAAGCAGAAACCGAAGCTAATTCCTCATCCAAGCACACAACTACTTACAATGCAGAGGTGCTAAGTGGAGCATCAAAGTGGGCTGAGGATGGGAGGAAGAAAAATGACAGCAGGTAGGGATTTAGCTCCCTCCAATTATGGCTGCAGGTGATCAAAAGACTACAACAGCAAGTGTAATGTGCTTGTGAAACATTTTAGATGAGCACATTCAGGATGTGTGAAGAGGTCACATTGGGACATGCAAATGTGCTCGGAGCAAAGCAGTAGTCAAGGAAATTTTCAGTGAAGTGGAGCATCAACCAAACACTGAAGTGTGCCAGGTTAAGACTGAGCTGCTCAAACACACTAGGAAGTGAACTAGGAAGTAGACAGATCCTGATCTTAAAGCCTCTGTCGCACAGGTTTTTTTCAGTTATTTCAGCTGATTAGACCTCTGCTCAAGTTGAGGGTGGGCTGGAGCTTTGGGAATCACAAATCAAAGGGGCAATTTGTCCTGCCCTAACAGAAGACTCTGAGATGTCAATCAGTCTGTACATGCCCACACAGTCCTGAGAAGACATCTAATCAGCCAGATTAACTGAAGTGCTCAGAGTATTATTAGCAAAATGTACTTGGTAGTTTAAGTATCAAAAATAAAAGTACTGCAGTGTAGAAAATGGCCACAGTGACTGGTACATTATTCACTGTTGTAGCCTATTAAAGTGTAACTTATTTTTGTATGCAGCCTGGTCTCATACACTGCTTAGGTAATGTGCCGTAATTCACATATATCCCACAAAATCAGTGTGCATGTTATTCATGTAATTGTGAACCAGGAATTATGAAGAGTAATGAACGCCACATAGGGAGGAGGCCAGGATGAATGGGTGTGTCCTGGGACCACCCAGGAGAATGACGTTTGTGTCCCCTGTGAAACTTGAGGTCATTTATTTGTAACTTACCAACTGAAATAATGTCACTTCCGGAGTTATTTTAAGCCAGACCACAATCTTTTCCTAAACTTAACCAAGTACTTTAGAATACCTTGTTCTATCCAATTGGGTTGTTTTGTCCAGTGGTTCCCAGCTGATGGGTTAGTAATGGAAGCCTAATGAGATCCTTTACCTCAGTAAAAGTAGAAATACCTATGTCTAAAAATACTCCATTACAAGTGAAAGTCCTGATTTCGAAAGAACATTTTGGTCACCTAAAAATGTCTTATTCAGTGTTCAGTTGTACAGATGTCCCACCCTCTTGCGTCACCTCAGGTTGCAAATAACCAAGATGCCGATGCCCCTAAAACCAAGATGGCGACGCACAAAATGTCAAGACTTCATAACGGCAGTCCACAAACCAGTGGATGAAGTCACAGTGAGTATGTTCACTTCTTTATACAGTTTATGAGATAAACTAAAGTACCAGCTAATTGGTCTGGAACTGTGGGCCGAATGTTTTTAGGAATATGGGTGCTGTGGATTTATTAGTGTCACTGTCTTGGATTTTACTGCAGGCCCTTTGTGAGACAGAAGAATAGGACACTAGTCCAAGTTCTCTGTAAATGTCTTTCTGGGTGTCATTGTTGTGGTTGCAAACTGTCCCCAGCTGCTGTTGTTATTTGACAACTGATCTTGATTCTCCCATTCAAGGATTGCTTGGGAAGTTAGAAACTTATTTCATATAAGTATTATATAATGTATCATTCCCACCTTTCGTATAGCACATGAAATTATTAAATGTTAAGGAGTGCTGTTAATGTGTGGTCTGGGCTGGTTAGGGAAGAGCTAAAGGGTCAAGCAGCAGACATTAAAAGGGAAATTTGGGACGGAGCCCCGTGTTAATGTGTAATTGCTTTGAGCCTGTGGATCTTTGGCTAACAGAGCCCATTCATAGCCAGGCCCCGGCACCACTGACCTACTTACATATGAATCAGATAGTGGAGAGAGAACGAGATAGCGTTGCAACACGGGGACAGTCATATTGGGATATTAATAAAAGGCTTTTCTGCTTTAATAGACTTTGAGATCAGGGAGTGGCTGTGGTTCAACATGTTGGTTTTTCTAATGTGATTAGGGCTGGCCACCCAAGCATTACACGTCTCTCTAATATCAGTGTTGCCTCTCTATGCTGCTGGACTGTATTAAGCTTAGTGTGAGCCTCATCATTTTATCTTTCACAAACACTTTTGTCTCCATTCCTTCACCCAAACAAAAATGACATTTGATGGTTTGCAGCTATCATCACTGGCTGCCATCTAAATCTGTATCAAGGAACGACGGCACACCTTGGGAAGCAGATTGTAATTTAACACACCTGATAGATGTAAGGAGCTCACAACCATCCACTACCTTGTGTCAGCTGTAATTGACCAGATGTATCTAACTGCACCAACTGAAGACATAGTCTGCGCTCAAAACTGATCTAAGGGCTCCAACTCCTTTTGGCATTTTTTATTAGCAAAGACAGAATGAAAACACTCTGAGAAAACATCTCAGCCTCAAGCCATCTTCAGCGTGCGATATACTCCTCCCACCAACTCTGAGCTGCAGGCAAGGCTTATGGAAGGAGGCTGGAACATGGGTGGACCTGGGTCTTGGGGTGTGGGGTACAACACATGCGCAGTGTAACTGAAGCTGCAATTGTGCATCCCGATTGGCTCAATTTTGGCAAGGGCAGACCAGATTTTACTGCGCATGTGTTGTACCACTGAAGAGAGGACACACTGATGATGCATGACCCGGCCTCCTTCCATAGGCCTCAGCTGCAGGCCCTCAGTCGTTAGCTCATCCAATTAGATGAGGCAGAAGTTATAAAGAGCTGTCGAAATCTGGTGCGCTCTCAGATCACATCATGACTGAGAAACAAGAGACAGAGTGTTCTATCCAATGAAGCACACTGTCAAATTACAAGCACCTTTTTTGTTTTATGAAACTGACTTGAAAGACACTACTCAATGAAGATAAGAAAACAACAACCACATACACAGAGTCATCCTATAATATATCCGAGAAGTCCTTCTCAGAGGTGCATAGCCTACTCGTACCAAGGCCCACTGAAGGAGGCTGGGACACAGGTGGTCTTTTCGGAGAGTGCTGACCACATTTTACTGCGCATGTGTTGTAGCCCAGAGATATGACATGCTGATAGAGAGTGACCCAGCCTCCTTTAATAGGCATGAACTCGTACTCGTAGGAAAACAGAAGGGGGGAAAGTGGTTTTTGCATCACCAGATTAAAGCTGCAGTGGGTAGAAATGGAGCTAAAATTAAATAAAATGCTCACTATATCCTGACAGTAGTGCATGCAAAAAAAAAAAAAAAAAATCCTGTTTCTCTGTGGACTCCAGTGCTCTGTGGACTCCAGTGCTAATAGCATCTGCAGGATTTCAAAGACCACAGCAGACAGGAAAACAACCAGTCAGAGCTGATCGGGGGTCTGCTGTCTCTAAGCAGCTGTCAATCACTCATGAACTCCAATCAAATGGTCAAACTAGGCAGCGCTGATCAAATATGAATTAATATTCTGTTACTGTAGTGCCTATATCTCTCAAATGTTTACAGGAACATATTGTAGTGTACTGTTAGCTGTATAATGAGAAGGTTTGTGTTGATCATTCAAGAAAATACCAAGCACCGCCCACCAGCCAGAGCACAGCCAATAGGAACGCTCTCTGTCTGAAATGACCTGTAATTGTCTTCCATCACGGACCAGATTGTCTGAAGCCTGAAAACAGAGCCACGAGGAGGTGCAGAAGTCTAGTTGTCTAGTTCTCAGAACACTTGAATATATGCTGAACTGTTGTTATGCAATTTTTGCCCAGTGATTCCAAAAACTTCTGAAGCTTTAAGGAAAGCTTTGTTTATTAAGGGCATGTCTTTAAAAGTGTACTTTTGTCAAAGCCGCTGCTCACCCACACAAGTGTTTTAGTGAAGGCTGATTAGATCCCTTTTCAGGTGAACACATGCTTTCTGAGGGCACAAACCTCCAAGCACTTAAAAACAAATCCATTTTACTGTCATTGAAATCAAAAAAAAAAAAAAAAGAGATCTCACAGGTGCCACAAGACTGCCAGGAGTGTCGGGCAGGTGTCAATCATGCGCGGTCTGTTCCCGCCCACGCAGAGCTGAGAGCTCTAATCAGCTAAGTTTCAACACCTGTGTGGGTGTTCGAATCGAGGCTTAGGATGCCACCACAGTCTTCCAAATTAAATTTGTATTTGTGAATGCTTGAAAAGAAAAGTATTCAAGCTCACCTCAAACATGAAGTTCATTATCTGCAACTGTGTTGGTCTGTTTTATCACTCTACAAGCTTGCGTTCATTAAATCTTAAGCATGTATAACAAATGCAATGCATTTTATGCTATGGTCTTTGCGATTATTATTTTAAGACAAAAGAGATCATGATAGTGTCCTTTGAGGTGAGATAAGGGTGGATGGGAGAGGATTGGAGGAAGACAAAAAAAGGAGAGCAGTGATGGGGAAGAGAGGAAGATGTTTGATGTGTAAATACATCGCACACAGCCGGTGATGTTTTCCCTGCAGGAATGCAGGTAAATAACACATGAGTTTGGTTCATATTTAGAATGATATTCAAATAAGTATCAGTAGATTTCATTAGCATGCTGAGACCGAATTAGTCTCGTCGTCCTGTGCTGCTTCTTTGTTCCTCGCAGCTATTGTCACGAGGGGCACAAACCGCTGTGATGTTGGTACATTCAGTTCCTCACAAGATTCTCAGATGTCTCCAGAATTAAAAATATTTAAAGTTAAAAGATTAAAGTTAACTCTATTAACATAAATGCCACGTTTTATACGGTGTTTCACTGTAGGTGGATGAGAACTAAAAATTCAAGATTGCTTTGAGGAATAACTCTTGGCGTTAATCTCTGTGATGAATTCGGTGCCAAAAAGGAATAGCTAACAATATGACTTTGAACCCTCTCTCAGCGGGAGAAGCTTTGTCCCACTCATGTAAAACTTAGCACTTGATTTAATTAGATCATCTTGTTTCACGGCCAGAAGGAAGAGCATATGGTCCCGCACTTTCCCCCCTCCCTTCACTCACATACAGTAGCTCTGTTCTATTTTCAGGATCTCGTAGTATCAGCTTTGAAGCTGTGGGCCTCTCCTCCACACTTTGGTGGTCCCCTGTTGAGAGACAGGGTCATAGAGACCTGTGTGGTACAGGACCCAAACAGCAGCCAAGGACGGGCCCACATTAACAGCATTAATTACTTCTCCTAGACACAGTGGGAGTGCAGCTTTTATCCCCTTGATGTCATTCAAGAGAGACAAACAAGGACGGGGGAAATTATTCCAGCCTGGTCTCAACCAAATGACGTACGAATAACAAGCCTATTTCTTAAGTCATTTGGTGCGCTATCAAAACACTGTTCTTGCTTTTGCCGTGCTATTTCGAAGAAGAAGAAGAAGATCTACCTTTATTAGTCCCACAATGGGGAAATTCAATTTACACTCTGTTTAACTCATACATGGTACATGCAGACCTGAAACACACATACATGCATTAATGGAGAGGTGTCAGAGTGAGGGGGCTGCTCCTGACAAGCGCCCCGAGCAGTTGGTGGTTTGGTGCCTTGCTCAGGGGCACCTCGGCAGTGCCCAAGAGGTAAACTGGCACCTCTCCAGCTACCAGTTCACACTCAGTTTTTTTGGTCCATGTTGGGACTTGAACCGGTGACCCTCCGGTTCCCAAGCCAACTCCCTACAGACTGGGCTACTGCCGCCCCACTTTTAGTCGCTACTGACTGCAATGTAAGCCTGTCCCTGTGAATATGACTGCAATGTAAGCCTGTCCCTGTGAATATGCTATGCTTCGAGCTAGTGACGTAGAATAACCAGCGAGTAAGGAAGTGAAGTAACATAACAGTCTCGCAGCAGTTCATGAAATAGTCACAATAATCTCTTTAATTTGTGTGCATAGTCAAGAATGTCCTTTTTTTCCATTCAGCAACATATACTGTATGATGCATATGTTAATATGTGCTCTAGTCTTTTCAAAATAAAATGACTTAGTTAGGTTTAGGAAAGATTGCAGTTTGTGTTTAAATAACCCTGGAACTTAAGTATGGAATTTACGTGAGTAAAACTACTTAGGTTTAGTGAAAGATGGTGGTTTGGGTTAATATCTCCATAAGTGCTGTAAGTTAAGTATGGAAGCTATGTGACAAGTAAATCTTTGAATCACTTGACTCTGGGTTTCACTAGGGACAGGAACACCGGTCACACAAGATCACATTGATTACTGTTAAAGAAATCCATTTGTCAACTCTGCTTTTGGTTTGCTTGTGTCTTGCAGCCTTTCGCACCTCCGCACTAAAAATGTTGTGGAAGCAATGTGCTGCAATTCTTGATTTAAAAACTTGAAAATGTGCCCAAATACCAACAAATCTCACCCCTACTTGTGGCACTTGGGCAGAACCTCCCAGTATCAATGCGAAGGTGCTGTACAAAAACATTACACTTGACGTTGTGCACCTGTAACGCTAGAGGATCGTAAGTTGCAAATTTCAACTTGGAAAATCCCAACATCCGAGTTGTCAGGAACGCAGCCGAATACAGACTAAAGGGTGTGAGACCAGACTGCAAAATATACTAAAACCCTGCCTTTTGACTCCATTCGAGAGCATGAACGTCTCATGTGATCATCTGTCAGCACTTTGTTGCTTATATTTATTTATGACTAAATAACCAGCAGTCAAATATAAAGTTGGGGAAAAATATTGTAGCTGTTAATCAAGAGTTGAACGGAAGTTACCTGACAAATCAACACTGACTCCTGGTTTCACACGGGGTACAACCACCGGTCTCCTTGATGAAAGTGCAGTGGGGTTTTGTATGTACAGTATATGTATGAGCACAGCCTGCATGGAAATACTGTAAAGTCCCATCTACTACAAACCAGCGAGGAAAACAAACCCACTATGACAATAATGTCTCATGTTTAAATCTCAAATTAATATGCTCATGTAAGACTTCATTGTTTATAGTAAGAAGAAGAAAATTGGTTTTCAGGGTCTTTAAGTTTCGTCCGCCCACAGGGGGAATCTAACCACTTACAAGCCTCCAAGCAAAACATGGAATTCACTCAACCTTTTCCATCAGTACATCTTCATTCACCTGAGCAGAAGTCGAGACAATATGTACCTGCATCCAATGGAAATGAACATGTATGTTATTCTTTCCTGAGGTACACACTCCAGGGTGCAGACAGACCGGAGGAGGCTTTATATTTGAAGACAAAAAAGATTAAAATACTTCATATACTGAAGAGGGCTTATAGGTCGATGAACACGAAAACCAATACTGTTTTGCTCTCAGATTCAATTGGAAGATTTTTATATGTAGCTCTAATAATATTTCTTTGACTGTTGTGTTTTTTCCCCTCCTCTCCTCACAGATGGCGTACATCTTTGCAGATGAATACGTTGGTTAAACACAGGTGGGAAAGAGAGCAGTTCATAGATCTGGAAAAGCAGTGCAGTTGTTTATCATGCAAGTGCGCACTGCTGTGTGGCTGCGTTAGTAACTCAAGGATTCAGCCAAAGGTTGTAGACGCATTTTAAACTCATTATTTCTTTTATGAGTCCATTATTTGAGCTCATAATTGTATGTGCAATGTATTATATTTTTAAACCTGGATGTAATAGGTATTATAAGTGTGCATGACTAAGTAGCCATTATTAAAAGATATTAGCTATATGTACATATTCTTGGTTCTCAGTTTACTCAAAGGGGGCATATCGTTAAAAACTCTTCTTCAGTGCTTGTGCATATACATTTGGGTATCTGGAGCATCTACCATCCCACAAACTGTGGAAAAGACAACCCAGTCAGTTTTTTGTGGCTAAATGAGACTACTAAACGTCCGCTTTTACCGCCTTGTCGTGTATAGGCCTACTTGCGTTCATGTGACCGTGGAGTTGTTTGTTTATAGCCTAGCGTTTTTTACTTAAATCATTGAAATGGTGTTTGTGAAGATTATCGTGTCGAGCAAAATGTAAAGTATTATAAACGAACAGAGCTTATTTTCTGCAATAACCCAAAACCAAATGGAAAAAAAAATCTCTCTTGCTTTTTGTTGAAGGAACTAGGGTGATGCTGACTCCCTGGTTGGCCTACAAAAATGCATCATCCCTGGAGCACTCTTCTTATACGCGATTCAGAGCAGACGGGGCTTTTTCTGGAGGGGGTCTAAAAACGGAGTGTTTCTGACAGAAGGTGAATACAGGTATTCAGACAAACATTAAAGTGTGAGAACGTGCTCTAGTAGAAACCCAAAACACAAGTATGATCCTGAAAAATGAGCATATGTCTCTATTAAATACATAGGTTTAAGTCAAAATAGCATACCATTTATTAGCCATTTTCAACAATGTGAGTATTAATTCAGTCGACAGTTCTTTCATATTATCTTGGGTGGGAGACACATCTCTCAGCTCTCCATCAGCATATGTCTAACAGAATCAGGTGATAAAATAATTTCAGTGCAGCCCAACTGAATATTTCATGATGCTGGCAGCAGCTATCGACAGCAGGATCTCACATTCCTCCCCTGCGCTTTTATTTGCCATTAAATCATTCGCAAAATGACAAAATAGAATCCAGGCTTGGCCATTTGCTGATGCAAATTCAGCCACTAAAACGTATGCATGAATTAGAGAGACTTGTATACGCATACTCCTGCATGTATAGACAGATTACGAATACTGGCTTTATACGTATATCACACTGTGACATTTTATTTGTCCCATATATCAATATAGAAAGAGAAGACCAAGGCCCTTCTCTGTGGCTCTCTGTGGACAGAGTCACAGACAGTGACCCTAATAGCCACTAAAATAGCCACTGGTTGGCTCCTTGGACTGGCCTTGACCACATTCAATGCCTGCAGTCTGTGACTTACAAATGTCCATTCAAATGATTTGTAATCATGCTTTTGCGTTCGTCATTGCATGTGTTTGTGTGTGCATGTGAATATCTGGCAGTTGCTCCGACTGTTGTACTTCATCCCCTGTAATAACGTTTTTTTTTTTTTTTTTTTTTTTTTTTTTTGTTTTAATTTTGAAAAACATCAGGGAGCCAACTTGCCCAAACTTGATTTTGTATTGATTAAAGTCACCTGGAATCATCCACCTCCACAGCATCCTGCCAAAAAAAAAAGATATAATTTGAAAAAAAAAAAGGGAATATTAAATTATGGAAGTGCAAATGCACCACCTGAGGTCACAGCACATGGAGGTAATTCATCATTGTCATTTCGACATCAACACCTTTTGCAGCAGGTGAAAAAGCTTCCTCTGATTAAATATCAAGTGGAGACAGTGATGCCAGGGAGAATCAAACCAGTGAAGCGTCTTTGGCCTGCAGGAGACTCTTTTTGCAGTCTGCTAAGCAAGACAGATCTCCAGCCAGTCCTATGAGAAACATTCAATCATTATCAGGTTATATTGCTCACAGCAATTAAACATAATTTCACTTTTATTTTTTTTTTGCTCTAAAAACCTGATTTTTTTACTGCTTGCAACATTATTATATGATGTAGTTCAATACAAGAATCAACAATCCCAGTTGGGTTGAATGAGAGTCTCTCAAAGTGCTTGCAAAACTAATACATGTACTGCAACCAGGGCTAAAATATTGGACTGTATTAGATTATTATGTGTCAGGCCCAGTTACATGTCTGTTCTCATAACAAATTCTCATTACAAAATTCATATTCTAAGCACATTACCATACATTACTGTGATTTCAAGTCTAGTTTTAGTAGGCTATTATCAGTTCTAATTTGCTATTAGCATCCATGTATTTGGTTCAGCAGTTTGAACAATAATAAATGGTTCAGATCATGTGCCTGTAGAGCTAATGAAAGCATGTGAAATGACACACAACAACATTATATGGAATGTACCTTTATTCACTACATTTTTATATTATGTGACAGAAAATTAAATGTCTCTGATTCTGATTAATGGCAGACATTTTGGCATGTCCATTGCATTCAGGTTTGCCACATCCATGAGACTGGTTGTACACTATATTCTGGCTTACTGACATTAAGACCTGGTCACACCAGAAAGCAGCTCGGCAAAATTCATCCATTTTGATTGGTTCCAGAGGCTCACTGGCATAGGGCTGGTTGGTAAACTACTTTAGCTGGCCCGCTCACTGTTAAAACGCCAGCACTAGTCACAATGGCTTTTGCAGTTTCATTCAGTCTTGCGAAGGGCTCACTGCATGGGTGGAACGTTATTTAAAAAAAAGTACAAAATGCAAGGCTTTCTCAAAAATAATCTAAGGCACGCTGTAGTGTTTGAACTAAATTAAAATGCTTTTATTTTACATGGCAATAATTGTTCAAAATGACCAAAGTGTTGCGAGTCTTCGTCTGTTTCTTTTTCTATTCTATTAGCTATACTGCTTTCTCTCCCCTGGCATTGTGTTGTCAGGACCAGTGGCGAACTCCGGCAGTCTGAGAGGCAAGAGTCAAAAAGATAAAAAGGGCACCAGCGTTATTCATTTAGCATTTAGGGCAGCCTATGTGGCACTGTATTTTGTCCTCTAAATTTTAAAGCCCTTGAGTTTTCCTTTCTGGTTTTCTGTACAGGAAAGGCAACCTAGAGGGCACTATATCACATTTTCTCCATTTAAGGGCACAAGGGAACTGCATTATGTTTTTTCCATTTAAGGGCACCATACAGGGCTCTGCATTATGTTTTCTTCTGTTAGAGAAACTGTGATGGAGTACCCTTAATCATGTTTTCTCCATTTTAGAGCACCCTAGACGTCGCTTCACATTTTCTCTACTGGAAAGGCACCCTAGAGGGCTCTTTATCATTTCTTATCTACCATAGGGGCATCCAAGAGGGCACTTTTGCTGCATTTTTCTTTCTAGCATTAGGGTACTAAGGAGGCCCCATCTGGGTCCACCAGTGCTCGGGAGTGCACATCATTTCATTCAAAAAAGAGATAGTGAAATGGGATAAAAGCTTACAGAGCTATAACCTTGCATGGGCAGGCAGTAATAGTAGCTCAGTCCGTAAGGACTTGGGTTAGGATGCGGAGGTCACCGGTTCAAGTCCCCCATGGCCACCAAGACCAACTGGTTGCTGGAGAGGTGCCCGTTTACCTCTTGGGCACTGCTGAGGTGCCCTTGAACAAGGCACCAAACCCCCAACTGCTCTGGGCGCTTGTCAGGAGCAGCCCCCTCACTCTGACATCTCTCCATTGACATGTATATGTACTGTGTGAACAACAGAGTGTAAAACTGAATTTCCCCACTGTGGGACTAATAAAGGAATATCTTTCTTTCTTTCTTTCTTTAATCATATTGTGAGAAGTATCAGGTCTTAGGCTCTGTGTTCCTTGTTGCATGCTCCTTGTTTGCACTTCCTGTTTTACATTGCATTTTAACATGCCCACTCATTTCAGATCACTTCACTTCCTGCCTGCATGTTTCCCGCCTGCACGTTTGAGCACCGCCTCCTGACCTAGTTTCCAACACCATTCACCTGAGTCTGATTGTCTTCCCCCTCCCCGATTGGGTCCACCTGGTCCCTCGTCAGTCACTCCCCTCACTAGACTTTAACTGTGCCAGTTCGTCTCGCCTACTTAGTGTACCAGCACTTCCTCGTGTTTTTGACTACTCGTGCCTTAGAAACTCTGCCTTCTCTTTTTGACTTCGTCTCTGCCTGCTGATTCAGATTTGTTTGCCTGTATTCTTTGTGTCCTGTGTACCGACCTCCTGCTTGTATTAAAGACGCTGATTTTTTGCTACAACCTGTCTTCAGTGTGTTTTGCAATTGAGTCCAAGCCTGCCTGTTTCTCCAGCCGTAACACATATTAGCTTGGTCGTTAAAGGGACAACAACTTCACACAGTTTATCCAAAAGACGTATTTGTACCATCAGTTCCTGTCTCATAGCTGTCATACTGGCATGTCAAAGGTCAAGACAGCTTTCTATTGGTCACCACTAGGAATCCACTGGTCAGCGTACACTAACATTTAATTTAAATGGTCCATTACCAAGACACTTAAAAGGAACAGAACCATTACTAATATTATTAGTTGCTGTGAATCTCATGCTATGACAGGTCAAAATGCCCTCTGTGAAAAAGGCCTAACTGACTAAAAAGGGCAAACACTCATGTGCATGCTTGATGAAAGCTAAACTACTTATTATTCTAAAGTGAAATACATTCGTCAACATGCAGTCTGTGTTCCTGTGCTCCGTGTATTGGAACAACATCAGTGAAGCTGGTCCGGCTGGACTACGGCTTGTCAAGCTTGTGCAGCTCTCTTGTCCAGAGCCAGACTGACTGATGGGGAGAATAATTCATTTAATGGTATTAAGTTGACACTGCTCACTGCTGTCATCAGGCATCTCCCCTGGGACCAGACTGCTGGCTCTCCCTGTTTTAACACGTACACTTAAATGCACCCTTCAACATCCAGGCAAACAAAAACTATTTCAGTCCAGGAGCAAAACTTGCCCTGTATCTCCCAACTGGTTTCCTTCTTTCTGTCACTCCTACTGCTTAACTTAATCTCGCAGGGCAAAAGAGTGAATTACCTCCTTGATATTCATACCATGTGGCAAATAATAGAATATAAATGGCCATCAATAAAAAGACAACGTCTCTTTTGTCTCAAACTGTGCGTTGGAACGTTGAAAGCATCCCTACCTGTTGTGACTGGGCAGCGCGGCTCTGACCACCTCTAACTCTGTCAAACCGATCCCGTTGAAGTGCTGACTTGACATTACTTTTGTCTGTGCGAGGTGTCATCAATTTTAAATCTAAAATGACAGCTGGATCAGGAAATGCCAAGCACACGCTGCTAGAAGTACAACAGAGATGTTTCATCATCAAAACAGAGCTGGATCAAATAAACTTGGGTAATGCATCTTTAATGGCGCCGAGGCAGGCATCAGGAAGCAGTAGGTTTTTAAGGAATAATCCACCCTCAGGTATTCTTACACTGTTAGTTATCATCAATCTGTAACACTCCTGTGATGAGTGTTTGTAGGGTGCCTCTATGGGGCACCCACTTTACGTCAACCACCTTTGACTTCTAACACAGTTTGTGATTTCCTGTTCCCCTGAAGGCTTTCAACAAACCCAAGAGAAGAAGAAGAAGAAGCTTTTATTCAAAATAAGAGCATAAATATAATAAGCTCACCAATTAGTCATGCACATTGGCAAATATCTGTCATGCCCTTTATTCAAAAATGAAGTGCATCTTGCACAGATTTCTATTGCATTGTGGTCTACTGTGGCTCTACTGTGAGCGAAGAAAGAGAATCTTTCCTGCTTCTTCTTGAATGACTGGTGAGCCCATCCATCCACTTTATCTAGGTCACAGAGGGAGCAGGCTAAACAAGGCAGCCCATACATTCGTCTCACTGGCTACATCCCCCAGCTCCTCCTGAGGGACACCAAGATGTCCCCAAATCAAATGCCCCAGGGCCTTGTCACAGTTGGACATGCCTGGAAAACCTCTAAAGGAAGACACCCTGGAGACATCGCTATACCTGAACCACCTCAGAGAGCAGCGGCTTCTTCAAATTCCCCTCGGATGTCTGACCTCCTTTACCTACCTCAAGGGCAATCTCATTTTTATGGTCAATACCCAAGAATCATAACCATAGATGAGGGTGGGAAAGTAGACTGGATGGTAACCTTAGAGTTTTGCCTTTGGATTCAGCCTTCTCTTCACCAACAGTACAGTACAACGCATGCATTTGTAATGGCGCTGCACCAACCTTAATGTCGATCTCATGTCCCATCTTACCCTTTCTTGTAAAAACAAGACCCTGAGATATTTGAACTCCTTTACTCGGAGCAGCAACTTACTCCCAATCCAGAGTGAGCCGTTCACTTTATTCAAAAGCTTCAGACTTGGAGCTGCTAACTCTCATCCCAAACACTTCACAAACCATCCCAGTGTGCTGGAGGTCATGGGTCGATGAAGCCAGAAGAACCATCATCCGCAAAAAGCCGAGATGCAATCCTCAGGTTCCCACACTAGACACACTCAACTCCCTCCTGCAAGCCTGAGATTCTGTCCATGAAAATCACAAACAGAATTGGCGATGAGGCGCAAGTCTTGCAGAGCCAGACACCCACTGAGAACACGCTCGCCTTCCTGCTGAGGATACAGACACAACCGTTAATTATTGTTGAGGCAAAATCATGAGCACTGAGGTCCCTTTCTTGAAGAGCATTCCTGTGTTAAAAAAAAATACTGTAAGATGCTACAGTCAGTACACATTTCAGTTTTGTGTGAATATATTGCATTTTTCTGAATTAATATGCAAATTACCAATGAATTTTGGGACCAGGTAGCATCTCATTTTTAGTCCACTTACAGGTTAGTCTGGCCACGCTGCTCAGGGAGTGTCATAATTTGATGTCATGCTGCGTAAATTTATCCAGTGATCAACAGGAATAACACAAACGTAGTGTGAAACAACATGGACACAGATATACAAGGAATCCAGTCAACAGCTGTTTCTTTTTTTTTAAAAAAACAATATGGCAAAAGCAGAAGCATGCTGTTCAGCATGATGTATTACATTAATCAAGGAAACAGTATGTCGTGACAAGCTGTTTAATTTATTTTTGAAAACAAGCCTATAACTTCAAGCAGGTAAGGCACACCTGCAGCAGACTGTTGTGTTTCATTGTGGAGGATAAATCATGGGTTAGGGTAAATTTTAGTTGTCAGATGCCAGATGATTTGGATATCAGAGGGAAATATGATAAAAGCACCTCAGTGCTGTCAGATTCTCTAATGCTCTTCTTTGCACTAAATTGATTTGGTTCTCATTCTCTTATAACAAATCTACCTGAATCTAGAACCCTCTGAATCCTAGTGCTTTATTAATTAAGGCATGTCTATTTTACAAATAATTGCCTTGCTCAGTTTCTTTCTGTCTCTGGCTCGCTTGCTCACACACATACATAACTTCCCATAAATGTATTCCATAATGATAAATCAAGAAGATATATTTCTCTTTCCTTCTTTATTGCAATTCACACTCAAACACACTCATGTTTCAGACTTGTTGGAGCGTAACTTCTTTATGAGAGAAAAGGGGATAATTCTCATGAGCATATGCTTTTCTTCTTTCTAATTAAGGCGCTAAACATTAAATTAGGAATCCAGTCGACCAGTCATTTGTCATAAAGTGGCAGACTATCGCCAAAATTCAGACGCGTCTCTATGCCTCTCCACCCCTCCTTAGCGTTTGTTGTCTCTGACTGTTCAATTGAGGTGCTTTCCATAGAAGGATGCAGCCGTGCTTGTCTGACATGTAAATGCTCGCCAGCACAGGTGTGCAGTTGGCAACTGGAGTCTTACGCAGCAACATCTCTGACAGCTCAAAACTAAGTGTGATATCTCACTAACCACTTCAAAACACAGACATCACTCTATTGCATTTTGATAGCGAAAGGAGGTAGAGAACGTGTATAGGGCCATTGTGTGAGTGACACAAGGGCAGGTAATTTCATTGAGGGTACAGTGTGAAATTAGAAGTTTGTAGAACAAGCGAAATGTGATGCATGGCCTCTGAGAACCAAAAAACAAAGCAATATGGTCCACTGCGAATACTAAATACGTCGTGGCCCAGTTTGGAAGAAAACTTGGGGACAAAATGTTAACCTACACCCAGATGCCTGGAAAAGAATGGCAACTCTCCGCTTCAAACTCCTAATGGCTATTTGTAGGATTCCACCTGTCAGAATTGCTTGTTTATGGTTCGCAAATAGTCTGGATACGTAGCTTGGCATCATGTTTACTCACAGCTGTCAGGCCTCCTCTGCACCCTGCGTCCATCCTCAGTGGGGGGGAGCGGGGTGTTCTGTATTAGCTTTGAGGAGAGCAAAACCCTGCAGCAGTCGGGGGGAATCATTATGGGAGCCACCTCCCCTGCAGTAGCTGGTAGCTACAGCCCTCGCTGTGCTGCAACTGCTGACAGGATGGAATTAAGCCCAGTTTGAGCTCCAAGAGTGAAGGCCGTAACCATGAGAAATTTTTACACCGGGCTCTCAGACATCACAGCGGTCTATTATGAGGTCCATCCTCAGCAAAGCGTCCAGCATTGCATCAACTGTCAAAGGAGTATGAGAGCTGCAAGACTTGGGGGAGGAACTGCGGAACATTTAGTGTGAAAATGTGCTGAATAATTACTCAGATTATATTATACTGCTTTTTTGTATGTGTGTGAGCAGGTTTAGCGGTACTTGTGAGGACCGGTACCACAGACTGTCTTGTGAGGACGCTTCGGTAAAGAAAGTGCTTCTTGTGAGTTTTATGTTATTCAGAAAATCTGTGATCAAATTACACCTGAACAATGACCACATACTTGTTTTATAATGTGTCTATGTGGACATAAATGTATGCGTGTGCATGTTAGAATTACTGAGGAAATTTTAACTGGTTATGAAACAGTCTCAGTATAAATCTGATGCCTCTATAAGACCATCAGTGAGAGGACTGGCTGTTTCTATATAGTTAACTGTAATGCTTGTCATCTGTACCATCAGGTCAGAAATCAGATGAAATCATACAGGTTCACCAGACACCCCTGTAGCACAGACTCCAGTGGCTCCTCCTCTGGCCAGGAGCAGTGCTTTGCCCCGTTGCTCCGCTGGTCCCTGCTAGAAACCAACTCTGACACCACACTCCTGGGCCGTATTGCTGGGCCCACTTGAGGGACTGGAGAACCAGAACCAGGACTGCGCAGGACAGACTGTCAGGCCCTGCCGCAGTCAAATGAGAGGTCTAAACAAACTCTGGTGCTTGGAAACACTACCGCTTTAGTCCACAGCTCAGTCCGTAGGGACTTGGTTTAGGAATCGGAGGGTCACCGGTTCAAGTCCCAACATGGACCAAGACCAACTGGTTGCTGGAGAGGTGCCAGTTTACCTCTTGGGTACTGCCGAGGTGCCCCTGAGCAAGGCACCAAACCCCCAACTGCTCGGGGCGCTTGTCAGGAGCAGCCCCCTCACTCTGACATCTCTCCATTAATGCATGTATGTGTACTGTGTGAAATTAACAACAGAGTGTAAAAACTGAATTTCCCTACGGGGATTAATAAAGGTTCATCTTATCTTATCTTATCACAGGGACTGCCAAAATCAACACAAAATTAAAGTTCCTCTGCTTGTAGCTTTCAGTTGTTACAGAAAAAAAAAATTGTAAAAAGGGGGTTCACTGGTGATTCATTCACTACTGGAATACGCAGAAATAATAGCCATCTGTTCTGAAATTCGTGCGTTACTCCGGACATAGTCATGTCTTTCAGCCATCTGTCTTTGTTGACTCATTTCTCCCATATATCCCACTCCTGTATTTCCTCCTCTTTCTCTCTTTGTTGATGTCCATAGCGCCTGATGCAATGTGCTGGCATCCACTCATTACCACCAAAGTCACTGGGAAGACGAAGGGGGCGAAATGATTTGCACAGGATTGTGGGAGTTAGCTGCATGGCAGTCAGATACCCTGGGGTTTGATAGGAAGGAAATTGGATCTAGAGGGAATGAGAGTGGGCCGTGTGATGCCATATATTACGATGGATCAGTAGAGAGAGGTGGGGTATCACTCATTACAGCTGAGCTGCTGTGTAACATGACAACTGGCTGCAGGAGCCATAAACTCCAGCAGGGTCTCATATGTAGGTGGCAGTAACTAACTGAGCAGCGTACCATGTGGGTGTGATTCACTGCCACGACGATACGCTTGTAAAAAAAAAATAAATAAATAAAAGGCAAGACAGTCTTCATATTGCTATCAATTTCTGTGTTCTCTCTGCGTTTGTCTGTGCGAGCAGAACATTAGGCTATTTATCATCTCATGTAGCCCTGTGAGAGCGGCAGTATAGGCAAACAAAATGTCAAAAGGCTCATAACGGCTGCGTGCTCGCCATTTTTTTTGCTGTAAATAAAAGACAAATCAGTGTATATGCTTTGACATGAAAATAGCTTTTGTACTGCGGCCCACATGGTTCTCTCAGTCAGTGCATTATTAATGATGTTGTGCTGCGATAACGCTGCAAGTGTCCAGTATGGGGTGGGCTGGGACACAAAAGGAAAAAAATACTGCATTTGGCACCAAGTTGCTCAGGCAACCAGGCTCTAATAGTGATAATATTGTGTTAATTATTTAGTAGCTGAACAGCTGTTTGAGGCCTCACTGAGCACCACCTTGCATTCTTGTGCTTCAATTTGTTTTATGGAGGAAAGACGAGAAAATGGAAGCAAATATATTGCAGTTTTGCTTCAGTAGTGAGTATAGTGTGCAGTATTATCATTCTGACACACTCCTTAGTTCCTGGATGCAAATTGGACCTCTACAGCCCAGTGCCAGTATCTTTGTATTTTCAATTGGGCTCATTTAGGCATAAACTGGCCTCAGAGAGAGAATGAGGCCGGGGAACATGGAATTAGCTGGAAGCCAAGTCACAAAGCATTCAGCACCTGATTCTCAGCTAGGACAGATGGCAGAATTGCAGCACGATGGCATAAACATGCACGGAGACGGAGAGGAAGAGGGAGAGGCAGAACACCACACACACACACTCAGCCATGTCTCAGTGTTCCCTTAGGCGTGCAGCCAACAAACTCAATGTTTCATAAGGATTAAAGTCTCTGTACGAAACCTGTGACTGAACATGAGACATTGGATCATGAAGCTTTGCCAAAACAGCTGTCAGGGGGCCTGTCGGGGGCCAGTCACGGTGCCGGTAGTGAGTCACGGTTCCTATCCACAGGCCATTTATTTTGTCATGATATGAGGATGTGAGAGTGATTTTCAATTCAGCGACCATCACGCGTAGCCCACCATGTTCCAAATCCTCCTCCGCTCACACGTCAGAGACCTCTGAGTTGTTGGGCTTCCTGACGTCCACGTAGCTCACGTCCCGGAGCAGGTTACTGTAGTTAGAAGGATCATGACGGCTTTTATATGAATTTGTGCACTGGCATTAGCTGTACCCCGCTTAAGCTCCCCGGTTTCTCAGGGGCAGTGTTAATCCATCAATACTTAGATCTCTCCCCTCACTCTTCCATGATCCACGATGATGAGCAGAACTAATAAAAGGCATGGGCAGACAGAAGCTGTGATAACACATTATCCTCGCCATCTAATCCCCCTTCTAATTAGAGATGCTGATTTAGACCAAGAAAGAAAAACAACAACACAAGGAAAAAAGGAAAGGAGACAGTGCCAGACACCCAGTGTTTTTTCTTTTATTGTATGAACTAATCAAATAAAGGTCCATACTGGCGGATTTGTATGTTTAACACCAGTAATTACACATCACACACAACATTGCTGTCGACCGTTTTCCATACCAGAAGCTTTTAGATTGATTTCATTCCTTCCAGGCAGCCATTTGTTTCCAGACATTGGTTTCATTTCAGCTCTTCTGAAAACCTCATTAACTTAGCGATGAATTAAAAATGGCTTGTAATAGATAATCCATCACAGTGAACTTAGATTTTAATGCTTTTTTTTTTTTTTTTGGTCTGAGGTATGATATCATTTGCTTGGAAAAGTTGCATTGTTGGAGTGTTCACAGACATCCAAGACTTCAGGCTGCCAAACGATTAACCTTTAAAACTGCATCTATCACTCTTATTTAATTTGGTTTTTGGCAACACAGCCACAGATAATTATCATTATCTGCCTAACACCAAACAGTAGACGAAGTTTAGCTTGTGAATATGTTTGTCACAAGCTGGTGGAGACTAAAACGGAGCTAAGAGGGACATAAACATTGGATTTACTTTCGTCAGTGACAAAACATGACTCCAAATGAATGCTAATGTTGCTCCATGTCTGCTGCACAGTGTTGTAAGCAAAGTAATGCAGCCACCTACAATTAGCGTTTTCCATGCACAGATGTTGCAAAAGGTCTGGTTTTTGCTGAATTATCATGATGGCAATATCTGGCATTATAATACCTTAACTTAAAATTTTAAGCTCTGAGCTTCCTTCAACCCATCACCAGGAACAAGGCAATTATCCAGCCTGTTCCTATGTAACTTCAGTTACCTTACCCGGTCACGTAACCCAGTCATCCCCAAAGAAGATATATTTGCAGAATTTCTTCCATAGTCTTCTATTTAAGACTCTTCTTACTACTCTTATTAAAATTTATGACACGGCCTATTGTGAACTGGGTTAAGATGGTGTGTCATTTTTAAAAAGTGGGTCCAAAATAAAAAAGGTTTAGGAAACACTGACGTTGCCTGTGTTACTTCCGTTAAGTTACTTAAGGTAAGGTATGTCACGTAAAATAAGACACACAGGACAGAAACAGTAGACTTCTGGGTGAAAGTCAGTTTTTTTTTTTTTTTTTTTTGACCCAACCATCCTCCCAGTGCTTCCTTCGTACTCTTTACTTTATCAGCTTGTATATTACGTCACCTGACTTCCAGAGCAGTTGCTCTGAGCATCTAATATTACTGCAGGTGTATTTGCTCTACATTGGCGTTAGTTGAAAGCCTTGACTCCCTTGGAATGAGACCCACCTGTATTATCACATGACAATACAGGTGCTAAAAAAGTAAACCTGATCCCCGTAGTACTGTAATATCTCTGTTTTACTTCTCTGCTAGTTTACTGGAGAGAAAACAGTTATTACCTGGAATATAGCATGGATTGCAGTTAATGTCCTACTGTTATTGTCATTTCTTTTTTGGGAAAAGATGAGGAAAAACAGAAAAAAAAAAATAAAAATGAGAATGAAACAGAGAAAGGGACACTAAAAGTTGTTGAGGCAGACACTGACAGACAATTTCTGTCTGCCTCTATGTATTCTGTAAACCTGATAATGAAGAGATGGCTGTTTTTGTTTTTACTCCCGCCATGTCACACTTGATTTCACCAGTCTCTCCGGCAGGAAGGTGGTATCAGCATTTGTGTATTTGTGTGGGTGTGTCTGTCACTCCTTGAGAAAGTGGGGAGGGAAGGTAGAAAGATGCTCCCGGTGACACCATCTACTCCCGTCACTCACCTCTCCTCCCCATTATCTAGACACAGTCACTCCATCCATCTCAACTTTCTCTGGCTCTCCTGTTTTGTCTTTCAGTGTAACATTTATTGCTGTGCTGAATTTAAATCCCCCCCCCCCTCCACATGTTCTCCTCTTCCCTCCGACTTTTTGTTTGCCTTTCTTTTCTGCCATTTTTTTTTTTTTTTTACACAAACCACCAGAGTTCTTTCACTCCTCTTTTATCACTTCCTGTGATTTTCTGCCGCTTCCCATCTTTCCTCTATGTGTGGTTGGACATCATTGTTGTCCTTTCCTCTATATACAAGTAAGCTGAGGTAGATTTTTGTATGTTTCAAGGGGTCAAGATGTTAATGATACTTTACACAATGAAAGGAAAAGAGAGAGGTATTGCAGACAAACTGTTGGACATTTTAAATGAAAAGGAAAACAGCTCAGTTACAATGAATTGCATCTTTGTGACCTGGAAAAGCATGGCAGCTACATTTCAAAAAGAAGCTACGATGTGAGTTTCCGAAGTTAACTTGCCCAAGCTGCTGATGTTGTGAAGACACTTTGCTGAGCCCTGAGAAAGAACTGGGATAGTAAATGGCCTAATGAAGGCTTTTGAGGTGTTACTTTAGCATCTCTCTGTCTTTCTCCACGGGACAAATTGAAGCACACTTACTTCTGGACAAATCCTTCTCAAACCCTGGCCGACACCCAGTGTCAGGAGTTATAAAAGTTTTATTGAGCTATGAAGGGAGTGATTTCTAATTGGCTCGGCATGCTTTGCAGTAAAAGCACTCCCAGTTACTTTTATGACTTATGGACACTAACAGGAAACACAGATCAGAGATGTCAAAAGGTAAAAGCATGGCAGGCAAAGAGGTGCTCTCAAGGCCAATAAACCAAAATGGGTATTTTTGTAGCGTGACTGTTTATCATTTGTTTATTATTTTATTTGCTGTTGATGGAGTCGGTGAGAAAGCCAGACAGTCCCAGGAGCTGATCTATCATCCTCTACTGATACACAGCATTACAGCTTTACCAACTGCACGTTCAGCAGTTCAATAATATACACCCATTGGACAGAGAGGACGTAGCCTCCATGTTTTTATTCATAAGAGTATCTTCTAGATCACACTGATATCAATCTCAGACTGCGAATGTAACGTGCCTACTGTATTAGCCAGCTGAGAGCAGCATTAGCAGACAGTAGAGCTTAATGAAAGCAACGTATCGTCCTGTGGGGAAATGTTTCTTCCCAGACTACTTGGATGAAAGCTGCAGCATCTAGAGCAGAGGGAAGGCTCAAGTTACCCAGAGGCGGCGAGGTCCACTCTCACTCCAAGCAAAATCTGCTCTCTTCCTCTCATCTTCTCACCAAACGCCCCATTGTCGGGTTAAAGAGTAGTCTTGATGTCTCTCTTTCTGTCAAGGGAAAGTGTTGTAAAGTGGAAGGATGGAGGGGAGTCATGCTTAATATCTGGCATGAAACAAAAGTAACGTGAAGTCACCCACTGGTTTGTGGACTGCCGTTCTAAACCCTCTGGTTCAACATTTTGGCCGTCACCATCTTAGTTTATGCAAACAGAATTGGGTACTTAGTACAACCAAATGCTGAGTAAGACATTTTCAGTAAACTAAAAATGTTCTAAATAACTGAGCTGAACTGAACAAATCAAGTGAGAAGTATGCTCATTTTTTCATAGACTTCATAGACTTTCATAGACAATCAGACTTATTTTTGCAACCAGAGGAGTCGCTCGCTGCTGGATATTAGAAAGAATGCAAGTTTAAGACATTTTCACATTGACTTCAGTTATTAGATTGCTGTATACAACTGACCATTTGCAAAAACCCTCCCTCGAACAGCAGTTGTCAAATCACAACTTATCCACCATAAAGGCACAGCAGGCATGTCAAGCTTTGGATTTCATGATATGATGATTTTTAGCTCTTCCAAAACACTATTGTAAGGAAGGAAATAAACAGTGCGTTTATGCTACAGCTGTGTCCTCTCTCTTGCATTGTGTGATAAATGAGGCACAAACTGGCACTTTTGGCTCAAACCAGCCATTTGTTCGGTAACAGTAATACTATGGGCTTCCAAGCAGGTGAGACTAATCCCTCAATGTCAAAACGGCACTAAAGAAAGTGCATCGGCCACATAGACTGTGCACAAGAACTGGATGTAGTCACTTTAACGTCACCCATTTGTCTGTGGACTAACGTTCTGAAGCCTTGACTTTAACATTTTGGCTGTCACTAGTACAATCAAACACTGAATAAGACATTTTCAGGTGAGCAAAAACATACTGAAAGGGTTAAAGGTGTAAGAAACACTACAGCTCCCAGACCAGACAATGCTGTGATAGTGACCTGTCAGTCATAAGGTAGCCATACCCTAAAGTAGACCCTGCCTTATGGTCTATTTAACTCTAAATGGGACCATAATTTACTAATTAAACATCATACTATACTGAAAAGGACTTAAAACTAGTGATTGAGACCATAAACTCATGTTTACAATGTTTACTGAGGTAATAAATCATTTTCTCATAGACTTCTATACAATCAGACTTCTTTTTGCAACCAGAGGAGTTGCCCCCTGCTGGCTGTTAGAAAGAATGCAAGTTTAAGACACTTCCACATTGGCTTGACTTTTCATGGAGGTAGCCCACTGTGGACAACTTACACCAGTTGTCCAGTCACATCTTATCCACTATAAAGACACAGCAGGCCTGTCGTGCTCTGGATTTCATGACATAGCTTTTCCAAAACCAAAAGCACTATTATAAGGAAGGAATTAAACAGAGATTTTGTGGAACAGCTGTCTTTTCTCCTGCATTGTGTGATAAATGAGGCACAAACCGGTCCTTTTGGCTCCAACCAGCCATTTGTTTTGGTAACAACACAATACTATCAGGTCACCCACTGCTAACTTTGTGGTAGCAAGCTCCAGAAAAAACACAGGGACAGGAAACAACCAGGTTGCCAAGCAGGTGAATCAAAATCGGCCATTACGTTTTATGATTTACGATGCAACTGTATTGAGCTGAAAAAAAGTAACCATAAGTCTCTGGTTACCATTCTGCACGCTAGACTGGAAAGTAAAAGGAACAGTGTGTGGCATTTCTATTTGTAAGAATGTAATACAATATTAATAAGTATGTTTTCTTTAGTGTAACAGCACCTGAAAATAAGAATTGTGTTTTCGTTAGCTTAGAATGAGCCTGTGGAGGTGGCCATGGCTAGTATTCAGCTGCAGGATAGCGAGAGGAACTCAGGAGAACAGAGCGGGGGAGAGTTGGGTAGCACAGCTGGTGATCATTTGTCTAACCAGTCTCTCCCTGTAAATGCTGTAGCATGCTGGACCTGAAGTTTTTATTAAACGGATGTATTTCAGTTAAAAGTTGTAGTGTGCAGGAGTGATTAAAGACTGTTAATCATTCATGGAGTTGTGTCATCTGTGTTTGCTGAGAACCCATGGTAATAGCTGACGGCTACCGAGCTGTTTATATATGCATATGGGTCCTCTTTATGGAGCCAGCTGCCATGTTTCCACAGTAGTGCAGTATGGATAAACACTGGCTCTAGAAAGAGCCATTTGTGTTTACACGTTGGCCACTGCAGTTCTCCTATATGCTTGGCACACGGGAGGAGTTTCAGCTGGTTGCAATCTGCAACCACACCACCAGATGCCATCAGATCCTACACACTGCACTTTTAAAAGGTTATGATCTGTATAAATAGTAACTGGCAATGATGGTCCAGCATACACTCCAAAAGCGTAAGTGTCCAGATGGAAGTCAGTGTGTTCTTCTCAACAACTGAATAATTTAGCTGGTGATGATTAAACCTATGTGAGAAGAAGCAGGATGTTCCTCTTCCTGTTGGAGGTCAGCAGTTAAGAGGGGCTGCGCTGAGCAAAGGGTCAATTACCGTATTTTTTGCACTATAAGGTGCACTTAAAATCGCCCAGCTGTTTAACTCAGACACTGATGATGGGGGATTTGATGGATTTGTGGAAGAGGAATGAACTGAAAAGTGAGTGTATTGTTTTGTATTTCATGTGTTACAACTGAAAAATATTGAGTTATTGAAGTTATTAAATGAATTGAATAAAGTTTGACTTATCTGACCGTTTTGTTTAGCTTAATGTGCCTTATAATCCGCTGCGCCTTACAGTGCGAAAAATACGGTACATGCAATGAGTGTCACTTTAACCTTATTATTTTCTGTAAAAACTATAATGAATTATTCACTAACTTTTTTCCTTATCAAAAAAGGAGCAACACTCACTGTCTAATGATTGGTAAGGGCTGCTAATGATGCCCAATGTGATGCAAATTACTCATTCATAGCCGCTGCCTGGCTTTGCCTCGAATAGATGAGGGGGGACTCAGACCTAATGATATTTGGATGGAATCTCCGTTGCGCATTAGGGCTCAAATTCATTTGCAAACACAATATCTTTTCTTATACCGCTGCAACTAAATCAAATACAGGAAGAAATCCCTATGAAGCCTCTCAGATGCTTGTTCAAATGACATTAGAAATTCTATTTCAAAATGAGCAGTCTACAGTGCTCATCATCACGCTGACAATTTGCCTCCCCTGCCGTTTTGAAGGAGCTGGAGAAGCTGAGCGAATGGTGTCAGAGTCATTCAGAGGAGCGTTGATGCAGTTTAATATTACATGGTTTGGGCATCAAGTTAGGGCTGGGTTGTGTACGCACATCAAAATCAATTCTGCTCTGCCTTGTTCTTGCACACATCAAATAAACCATCAAACAAATGCAAGAGAATAGTGAGTGTTTTTGGCAAGCTGGAGTATAAATCATTTACTCAGTGTCCAGTTGGAGCAATGGATATTTAAAAAAAACCTGTTAGCAGCCAGCCACACATCAATGCTTTCCTACATGATCTGTCGACACAAATCTGACTCAGGCAGGCACTCTGTTCACAGACGGTGCTGATATATGAAGATGTCAGTGAGAGACCCACAACTTCCTCCTGTAAAATGGAAAAAAAAAAAAAAAAAATTACATCTTGTCGAAAGGCAGCTCTGCAGGGTTATGTTGATTTACTCTGTTCACTGTGCAGCCTGCTGAAATAATGGAGAGGCAGTGACTTTATAGAGTAATCGTAACAGTTTGTCGCCTCAAGCTAGATGGGTTTATCTGCTGGTATGCTGCATTAATGCTGAATTAATATTTTTTTATTCATTCTTCTTTTTTTTTTTTTTTTTTTTACACACAACCCCAACTGGTCTAAGTAGCACTAACCGAGAAAGCATTGTGCAATCAACTGATTCAGTTAATTACAGAGTGCCTGGTGAGTAATCGTGTGGAGAAGGAGCTGCACAAAAAGAATGCCAATGTGCTAACAAATCAGTCAATACTCAACAAATATCTCCTTTTATTTGCGCAAAGAAAAGTAGGGTTTTGACACTCTTTATGTGACGAATTATTGCTGGAATACTCCATTGCTCCACTGATTAATAGATATGATTGCGATGCCAATGTTATTCCATCAATAACTGGATACGGCACAAGATTGCCTGCACAATGCAGCAATGTCAATGACAACTGCATGTGAAAAATAAATATTTACAGTAACAGTGGTGCTAATCCATGTTCTAGCATAGATTTACTGTAAATAAAGACTGCTGTGCTGTGGTCGCGTCTTTAACATACAGAATTGTCGAACAGCAGCGGCTCATTTGCTTGCTAGCATCTTAAATGTGCAGGGAGGACAGCTGCCTGCCTGCCTGTGGTAGCCTACGGGAATGGGGGAGGGGTGGATGAGACTGATTGTGTCTGAAGCACTGGGTCTCTCTCTTTCTCTCCATCACAGCGTTTGTGAAGGGGTTAATGCTCCTGTGTGCATGCCAACAAGCAAGATGGATGCTCGCTGCTACGCAGGTGTAATTGGATCATGCACCTGCCTCCGGCAGGGTCATTGATCTCTTCCCCTGCAGGGCCCAATATTTAGGGTGGCCGAGCTGGGAAATGGAGCTCCGATTGATTTTACCCTCAAACTGATCATGAGTCTTTGGACTCATGTGAACATTAATCTGCGGTGCTGCATGATGGACCGGCTAACAAGGGCTCAGCCATTCCATTCAATAGGTGGTGTGCACTCTGTGCAGATACAACCCTAAATGAGATGTTCATAACCGCGGTGAAGCTGCTCCGCTGTTGATATTAAATTGATGAAACTGCATGTTGACATTTTGCTTGATTAGTGTACACAGTAGCAGCGTACAATATTGACACATCGGGGCTGATAATCGATGATGCAACACAAAGACTGAGAGGAAATGGAGCAGAGTATAGCTTGCGATCATTGACTCTTTTTGCTTCAGAATTTTAGTCTCTATTGAAGATGAATTGAAAAGAAAAAAATGTTTTTTTTGTCTGGGAGTGACCTATGGATAAAGTCCTGTGCATTGACTCATTTTGAGAACCACTAAACCACAGTTTATTTACGATGAATTCAGTATTCATTACAGCGCTACCTTTTCAGAATGTCATTTTCCATCATTTGACTGCTGACTGTGGTGACTCTGTGCTTTTCATCGAAATAATGATGTGCTAGGGATCTAGATGAAGGCACTCTGCAAAGCATTACTTGACAGCCAAACTATTCATACTTCACTCAATTACTACAATTGCATATCATCCAAGTGCAGTGGTTATAGTATACCCTACTGGATATCTACATTTTGTTTAATGTTACTACAAAGTAATACAAACCACAGACAATGAATAGGAAAATAAGGTCACTCCCAGGGATTGGATTGATGCTGCATCAGGGAATCAACTGAACATTTCACATTTGATTGACTCTGTTTCATGATTATACTTTTAATGCATATGTATGTTAGGGCTGTCAAAGCAATGCAACTTCATTCTAACGTCACTAATTTCATTAAAGCATTAACACAGCTTGCAATTTTAAGTTTGTAGTGGGTTTTGTAATTAATTTTAAAGCTAGTGTAAAGATACATCATAGGTAGGCATCATATGAAACTAGAAAATGTAAAGAATCCATCCAACCATGTCCTGCTAGTTTTTCGTAAAGAAGGCTAACTAACGCTCCAAACTTCCTCTAAATTTTGTTGAGGAAAAACTGGCATGGCCATTTTCAAAGGGGTCCTTTGACGTATGACCTCAAGATATATGAATGAAAATGGGTTTTATGTGTACTCACAAGTCTTTCCTTTACAGACATGCCCACTTTATGATCATAGAAGAAGAAGAAGAAGAAGAAGAAGAAGATAGTCCTTTATTAGTCCCATGAGGGGAAATTCAATTTTTTCACTCTGTTGTTAACTTATACACGGTACATGCAGACCCGAACACACACATGCACAAACATGCAACAATGGAGAGATGTCAGAGTGATGGGGCTGCTCCTGACAAGCGCCCCGAGCAGTTGGGGGTTTGGTGCCTTGCTCAGGGGAACCTCGGCAGTGCCCAAGAGGTAAACTGGCACCTCTCCAGCTACCAGTTCACACTCATTCTTGGTCCATGTCGGGACTTGAACCGGTGACCCTCCGGTTCCCAAGCCAACTCCCTACAGACTGAGCTACTCCGCCCCCAAACACATCACATGCCATTTGGGGCAAGTCATAGTCAAGTCAACACACTGACAGCTGTTGTTGCTTGAGTTTGCCACATTATGATCTGAGTACATTCTTTATGTTAAATGCAGCACCCTTAAGGGTTTCTGGACAATATTTGTGATTTTTTTGTGTTGTTAATTAATTTCCTATAAGAACATAATACATACATTTGCATGAAGCAGCATATTTCCCTCTCCCATGCTTAAATATTTGACAAATCTCCCTTAAATGCACATTTTGGACAGATAAAAAATGGGTGATTAATTTGTGATTAACTACGGTTAATCCTGTGTTTATTCGCAATCTTAACTCCCATACTTGAGTAACAGCACTCCTGGAGTTAACCCAAACTGTATGTTTGGGTTATTTGGGTTAATGTATATATGTATGAAACCAAGTGCATTTTATGCCCCTAGATGACATTTACTTGGCTTTAATGGCACTCACACAAGCCCAGGGGACTGCATTGCCTGGAGGGGGGGCATCAACAAAGCAAACAGTTAAACAACATCATTATCATGCATAGATCCAGGCAAACTCATTTCATTTTTAATGCTTCGAGGTGTGTCTCTGTTTGTTTGTAGCACAAAGGTGATAAACAAGTCAAAGGAAATTATATTTAGATAGACAAGCTGCTGGCTTTCTGTGCAACGGCATGTGGGTGGGTGTGTGGCCGTAGTGCATTTCTGTGTATAATGTGCTTTGGAATATGGTATGTGGTTATGTAGTACAAAATGAAGAGATATATATATATATATATATATATATATATATATATATATATATATATATATATATATATATATATTTATTAAGTGCAGTCTCGGTCTACATGGTCATAATATATGAACATCTGGATACATGTGTGTGGAAATGATTTGTTAATTTATAGTGAGATTGTGCATTTTCTGACAGAGAAAGGCACCTACATGCTTTTTCATACACTATTTGAGTACATTCTGCTCATAGTAGTACTGGGGTCTTTTACTGCACATTCAGTTGTAATATTCATGCATTCATTTTTGAATAAATCTTCACACTAAGTATTTCCTGACTGTTAGACATGATACGTGTGTGTATGTGTTGGACCTCTCCAGCAAAAACAGTATTCCTCAATAGCCATCTCTTTCATATCTGGGAGTTCCACCAGATACTGATTTTTTTTTTTTCATTCTATTCAATGATGCTCTTTGACCGGCTGCAGAAGTTGCCTCAGGCCCCCGAAGCAGAAATATTACAACTATGATGAATATCGAAAAAATGCAGTGTGGGGTTTTTAACAAGTGCTTATACACGGCGCATTAGGATGATGAATTCCCCTGCCTGGGCGCCCTCCAGATACGGCACAAAAAGATGAAAACTATGTCACACATGGAGAAAGAGAGAGAGGAGAGACATAGATATGAAAAAGAGGGAAATACCAGGGTGTCTGAAGTTGATTAAAGATGCAGCAGAGGTGGACAAAATATTAGGTGCAGTTTATACACTGCACTCCATCCAAACAGCTTCAAAAAAATTCACACCAACATCTTTGTGACACAATCATTCAACCAAAAAGACACATCCTAAGCTTCACAGAGCGGCATTAGGATTGTACAGGTGTTAGTGAGGTTGTAACCACCCTCTGCAGGTACTGACAGCAACTGTCAAAAACAGCCTGCAAACATAAAAGTGTTTGCAGATAAAAGCCAAAGCTTCTTTTGGATGTTACAAAGATTATCCTTGTACAACACACTGAAGATGTTCAACTCTGTCTGATTCATAGGTCGCCTTTCTTCCTACACAGAGTTTTTTTTTTCTTCTTGTTTCGGTTTCAATGGCATCCCAGTGTTCAAGCCAATGGAACTTGCAGTCACCACTTTGAAGTTGTAACACTCACACTGTGATGTCTCAGAGTTGCAAATACATCACTATAACCCAAATGCTCCCTTTGATAGACTTTGAAATAGTGTTTAACTGAACGCCCCAGTGCTAGTGTATAAGGATCATGTAGGAATTCTGAGAAACATTCAAATCGCTATTAAACTGAGAGGGCAGTTTTTGCTCTTAAGAACAAATCAAACAAATTCAGCCTCATAAATCACTGTGAGCAGCTCGGTGAAGTTTCCCTCGGACCAACTGTGAATACTAATCACTTTTCTTGTCTACTCATCACGCCGTTCATTTCCTTGCGGCACATGTGCTGTTCAGCCAATTTCACTTGTGATGTATAATTGAACAATTTATGTATGAAACAGTTACACAGTGTCAGACTTGAAAATCCAATTTCCAGACAATAATAACTGGTGAGATATGGTATAATTTGCAGAGAGAGATCAGCTAAATCTCATGTACTGATATAGGTTCCAATAAAGAGAACACATACCTCATGTATCCTACTGTGTACTGTCATGGAAATATTACACGAACTGTCATGAATTCATAGAGACTACATTGCAATGGGATCACCAGCTGTGGCGCCAAATCAGATCAGGAGCGTAAAGGATGTGAGGGCCCCTTCGCCCTTCTTACTGGAACCACACCATCTTCAAACTCTGCCTTCATTTTCATCTCAATTACAACAGTAAAGTTTCATGACTGCATCTTGCACGGTTGTGACTCCATTGTGATGACAAAAACTGTCCACAGACAGACAGTCAGAACTATAAACACCTGGCATAGTACTAAAAAGTGTTTCTGTAGTAGTTCCTGCTACAGTTGGTGTCTCCAGGACCTAAACACAGACTCGCAAGGGGTTTCTGCAAAGGTGGTTGCCCACTTAGCCCCAGTTCTTCCTCCTGGTGCTGGTGTCTCCGGCTTTGGTCATAAAAACAAAATAATAATAATAAAAACGGGGCTGCATGGTGGTGCAGTGGTTAGCGCCATTGCGTCACAGGTTCAATCTGGCTTGGGGCTCTTCTATGTGGAGTTTGCATGTTCTTCCCGTGTTTGCGTGGGTTTTCTCTGGGTTCTCCGGCTCCCTCCCACAGTCCAAAGACATGCAGTTTAGATTAATTGATGACTCTAAGTTGCCCATAAGTGTGAATGTGAGCGTGAATGGTTGTCTGTCTATATGTTGTCTGTCTCTATGTGCCCTGTGAAAGACTGGCGACCTGTCCAGGGTGAACCCCGCCTTGCCAGCTGGGATCGGCTCCAGCCCCCCCGCGATCACTAACGGGATAAGCGGTTGAAGACGGACGGATGGATAATAAAAACAGAAATACAGATAAGATAAGATAAGATATTCCTTTATTAGTCCCACAGTGGGGAAATTTACACATTACAGCAGCCAAAATACAAATAAAATAAATTAGTATATACATAATAGAAAATAGAAAAAAGTAAAGACAGAAAAAATGTGTCCATCATATCAATGATATAATTGTACATAAAGTCCTTATTGCACTTATATCCGGTGAGTTTGTTGTGAATGTGACTGTGATTGTGGTTTACTGGGAGCAGTGCTGGTTGTGGAGTCTAACAGCTGCAGGCACGAAGGACCTTCTGTAACGCTCCTTCGTACACTTAGGGTGGAGCAGCCTGTCACTGAAGGAGCTCTCCAGAGCTCTGATGGTGTCTCTCATGGGGTGGGAGTCCTTCTCCATCATGGACGACAGCTAAGCCATCGTCCTCCTCTCTCCCACCACCTGCACTGAGTCCAGAGAGCATCCCAGGACAGAGCTGGCCCTTTTGATGATCTTATCCAGCCTCTTCCTGTCTGCAGCCGTGATGCTGCTGCCCCAACAAACCACTCCATAAAATATGGCTGATGCCACAACAGTGTCATAAAATGTTTTCAATAGTGTCCCCTGCACTCCAAAAGACCTTAGTCTCCTGAGCAGATACAGTCTGCTCTGGCCTTTCTTATGGAGTGCAGAGGAGTTTGTTGTCCAGTCCAGTTTATTGTTCAGGTGAACACCCAGGTATTTATAAGATGTCACCATCTCAATGTCTGATCCCTGGATGTTCACCGGTGTTGGAGGCGGATGAGTTTGCCTGCGGAAATCCACCACCAGCTCTTTAGTTTTCCCTGCGTTGATCTGGAGGTGGTTCCGCAGGCACCAGTCCACAAAGTCCTGGGAAAGTTCTCTGTACTCCCCATCGTCCCCATCAGTGATGAGGCCGACGATAGCAGAGTCATCAGAGAACTTCTGCAGGTGACAGGTTGGTGAATTGTAAGTGAAGTCTGCAGTGTAGAGCGTGAAGAGGAACGGAGCCAGAACCGTTCCCTGCGGGGCCCCCACACTGCAGACCACCGTGTCTGAAATGAAGTCCTGTGTCCTCACATACTGTGGGCGGTTTGTGAGGTAGTCCAGTACCCAGGATGTTAGATGTTGATCTACCCCTGCAGTCTCCAGTTTGTCCCTCAGAAGTGTCGACTGGATGGTGTTGAATGCACTGGAGAAATCAAAGAACATGATCCTCACAGTGCTCCCAGGCTTCTCCAGGTGAGACAGGGCTCGGTCCACAAGGAAGATGACGGCATCATCCACCCCAATGCCAGGTTGATAGGCAAACTGTAGTGGGTCCATGGATGGACTCACCACAGGGCGGAGATGTTGGAGGACCAGGCGCTCCAGGGCCTTCGTGGGATGTTAATGCCACCGGCCTGAAGCTGCTGGGGTCCTTGGGGTGTGGGGTCTTGGGCACAGGTACCACGCAGGATGTCTTCCACAGTTGTGGTACCTTCCTCAGCTTCAGGCTCAGGTTGAATAGACGTCCAAAAGTCCCACACAGCTGGTCTGCGCAGGACTTCAGGAGCCTGGAGCTGATACCATCTGGACCCGTAGCCTTCCTCACGTTCATCTTCTTGAGCTGGTTCTTCACCTGAAGTGTTGTGAAGGACAAACTGGAGCAGGGGGGCTGTGTGTCAGAGGCAGTGGAGGGGGGTGGGGGAGTAGAGTTGGGTAGTGGAGCAGAGGGGGGTTGTCTGTGTGACGGGTCTGCTGGAGCCATAGGTAGAGCTGTAGGTGTCCATGTCAGTGGGGGGGCTGTTGTTGTGCTGAAGGTGGTGAAGGAGGAGGAGGAGGGGGGCACTGTCTTGAAGTGGTAGATGGAGGGGGTTGCAGCAGGGTGGACTGGGCCGGGGGAGGGGTAGGTGTAGGTGACTCATTGAACCTGTTAAAGTAGCGGTTCAAATCATTCACCCCCTTTGGAACCGATGGAACCGTTATTTTGCCACTCCCATGCTGCCTGTATATTGTCACCTTACAGCCTGCCACACTTCCTCAGCTTCCTCACCAGCCACTGTGAGCAGATGCAGGTCAATTCCATCTTCAGCCTCTGCACCTTCACAGCGAGACCTCTGATGGTCTCACAAGCTGCTGGACACAGTCGGGATCATCACGTCTGCACTTCTGGCTCCTCACTTGTCCAGTCTTGAGCTGCTATATTTGTAGTGTACAAATGTACAATGTAGTGACTAGACAAGGCGAGCTGGCCTGCCGACTTAGCAGAATATATCTATCAATATCTATGTTGTCCACCTGGTGTGACATCCTGAGGTGTTTCAACAAGACCGAATACACCTTCAAGCAGATGGGGCAACAGTTGCTGATTTTAGTAGTCATTTCTGAATGGAAAAGTAAGAAAAACATTTATAGTTGGTTCTAAAACACAGGTGATAAGCTTCAGTAAATATCACAATAGCTGTCAATATAGATAACTCGTATATAGACCTCACATAATAACGTCAAAGTATTTACAAAAGTCATATCAACATTTAATATGGCTTCATTGGTCCATGTGCAAAAGCTGGGAGCGAACGCGATTCTGACTAATATTAAAGCATAAAATATTCTTTAACAAGGAAGTATGGTTGCAAATAGATGGAGCAAAGATGAAGAAAAAAGCACCCCGGATCAGATTTTCATGTCTTTGAAAGCACAAATTAAACAATAAATCAATTAATGGTTAATAAAAAAAATATTTAAAACTTGTACACTGCTTAATTTTGCTGCCTATACTCACTATTTTGTAGTATTTAACTGTAAAAATTGTAGCAAAGGCTAACAGTGTGTTCTTAAGTTTAAAAAAAAATGGGGTAATTTAATTGAGTAATTCAAGACACATCTCACTCTTTGGCTGTAAAATTCTGCACTATGTTCACCAGCTAATTGTTAACTAGCAGGCAGGTACTGATAACATTTAGCTGTAGGCTCATTGTTGGTTTTAGCTTTTTAAAAACTAAAACATTCAGTAAATATGCGAAAACACAACTGAGAGGAACTGCCGCGTTGGGGGATAATTATCTGCGAGTTTGTCACTACAAGCGACCCCTTTCACATATATGAAATCATTTGATCCACTGTTAATCTAGAAGTAGGCCTATTGATTACAGCAATTATAGTCACCACATAAGTAGTGCTGACATTTACAGTGATTGCAAAGTAAAATCAGAAGTCAATGAAAACAGTTGTATTCTACAGTACAGTAACAAGCATTTAAACGAATGCTAAAATATACTGCATTGACCTTCAAGGCAAACATAATAGAGAAATCTGTAGCCTAGCGACGCTATTATTTGAGGACACGCAGAAGGTGAGGCATTGCTGCAAGCTTATATGCCATGATTAAGACATTCACAAATCTGGCAACCCAGTAGGGTGGAAAGCACATTGCTGAGATGCAGCTCCGTCCCTTAACTACTGATCTGGCAACTGGCAGCATCGTCCTGTAATTATCTCTGACATGAATACAAGAACCACGCAGAGATGCTGCGTGTGATGAGCAAACAAAGGATGGTACTGTATGACAGAAATACTAACATCAAGAATGACTGTGAGCTCTCCCCATCCTTCTCCTCTGCTCTATTCTCTCTACTGTCCTGTTTCGCTCGTCCATCAGTCTCTCTCCTGCTGCATTTCCTTTTCGTTTTTCTTTGGTTTTCTGTTTCTCCATGATGGCCTCAGTGTCCCTCTATGCATGTCTGCTGCATCATTCTGGCCTGACCTACATAACCTCTGGTCATCAATTTTGTATATAGCTGATGCATTATGATGCATGGATCTCTGTGGCAGAAGTCCCTCCAGGGGCTGTGAGTAGTGGCATGTCACTAAAACACACACACACACCCACACACACACACACACACACACCACAAGCATAAATCAGAGCCATAGCAGTCGTTCGCTGACTTGATCCCCCTCAGCAACAACAGACGCAAACAGCATTGCAGCCTATTCGGGGGCAGACAAACATGGCGAACGACCGCACAGTCTGAGTTGGGATGATAATATCTCGGCACAGAACACTGGATGTAGTGAATAAAGAAATAAATGGAATGGATAATTAAGAGATGAAGGGAGAAATACACAAGTTTTAATAGAGGGTTGAGGCAGCAGAAAACAAATAGGCTAATATAGACATATTGAAACCTTCTAAACCCATACAGTCACTCGGCTGTAAAGATGTTTATCTGACTGGAAGTACTAGCACACATAAAAGAGCATCTACAGCAATTATGTCTCACAGTGAATGTGTCTGAATCATTGTGGAATGGGTGCGTTTATGGCTGAAGTTGCACACGTGACATGCATATTTGTCAATTTAGGGTTTTGTGCTGTTACACAGTAAATGTCTGCATTAGTCAAATCACAGTGGTTAGTCAGAGAATGAAAGGCAGGGCCTTAGGGCTGGCCTGAAGGCTTCTCCAACCCGGGGCCTTGAGTTGCCTGTGTTTACTATAGCAAACTGCTTGGGTTCAGCAACCCTCACAGTGGCCTACACCATCTACACCACAATCAGCTCTTACAGGCCTACATGCCATCTGCCCACCCAGTTACTGGCTGTGAAGTTTTGTCTTCTTGCACATGTGTTATTTCCTGTTTATTGGTTAACAGTCTTTCTCAAAAAGAGAATGGGGGTGTGGTTAATAATCAGTCATAATGGCAACCAGATTGCTCTCTTTTTCACTGTCTCCTTCTGGCGAGGCAGCTGCACTGAGGAGCCTCACCTCCATATGCAGGCCACAGCGCACCGGAGAATGGAGAGACTCATTGCCGAGGTCCGCAGTTTGAAATGCAGTTTCGGGATGGATGGACGGATGGGTGGAGGTGCACCGTCGACCAGTACCATGCATCAGCCATCGACTGGTACATTGCATCAGCTCCAAGCAACAACGCCACACCGGGATGTTCTGGGATTTTTTTATTTCTCTAACAGGACTTTACCCTTGTTTTTCTCTTAAGATGATATTTGTGTGCTCCCTGTCGTTCAGAATTGTTCGAGGCTTACAAACCTCCGGTATCGGCTGCTTAATGTTATTTTATCTCCGTGAGGAGGAGATGGTAATGAAGCGAGCGAGTGAGAGAGACAGTAGTCATGTGACGGTGTGTTGTGTTAATTCTGCCTGTGGGATTTTGTGTAATTCACTGCGCTGATTTCACCTGTTCACCGCACACACCAATGCCACTGTGAAAATAAACACACTAAAGTAAGGCGGAGGAAGAAAATTAAAATTAAAATCCACAGTTAGCTAATGCAACAAGTTGGGCTGGTTAACTACATTTAACTAGTTAACTAACTAGAAAGACAAAGTGACAGACAAACAGAGTTATTGGTTTCTTAGTAGTTTTTGAAATAATGCACACTTGATTTCACACAGAGGTACACAAAAGCAGGTTGTTCATTTCTAGCCGCCAACTGACAATTTTGCCGTCACTGGCATATTTTATCATAACTAGCTAATTATCATTACTTCCATGACTGAAAACCTTGTATCCAGTTAGCTCACTTTGAAAGGTCTTATAAATATGCTCTTGATGGCTACATACATAATATCATGCATGCTAGAAGACTGAGGTCAAAGCTAAGCTGAAGTCCGGGAGGCATCCTGATCAGATGCCCGAACCACCTCAGCTGGCCCCTTTCGTTGCGAAGAAGCACCAGCTCTACTCCGAGCGCTGTCCGGATGTCTGAGCTCCTCACCCTATCTCTCAGGCTGAGCCCAGCCACCCTACAAGAGGTGGTGAGGGTTGGAACATCGACTCGTAATTCAAGAGCTTTGCCTTCCGACTCAGCTCCTTCTTCACCACAATAGTCGGGTACCGCACCCGCATGACTGCAGATGCCATACCAAACCGCCACATACCAAATCCCCACCCTGGAGGGTGCAGTCCACCATTTTCCAACAGAGAACCATGGCCTCAGATTTGGAGATACTGACTCTCGTCCTGACTGCTTCACACTTGGCTGCAAACTGCAACAGTGCATGCTGAAGGTCACAGTCTGATGGAGCCAACAGAACCACTGGTCCCCAAACTGGACACACTGTTTCCCTCGGCTGTGCCTTAAGATCCTGTCTGTGAAAATCACAAACAGAATCAGTGACAAGGGACAACCCTGGCGGAGGCCAACACCCACCAGAAAAATGTTTGACTTTATGCCAAGTATACGGACACAGCTCTCAATTTGGTTATACCAGGACCAGATGACTCGCAACTACTTATGGTGGAAAGCCTTTTTCCAAGTTCACAACACACATGTAGATTGGATGGGCAAACTCCGATGGCCCCTTCAAGAGCCTAAAAGTAAAAATGAGAATCACCACGCAATGAGCAGAAATTTTAACATCTCATGGTAACTCTCATCCACCCCTGGTGCCTTGCCACTGAAGAGCTTTTTGATCTCAGCCAAGGATATGGACAAGCCCTGCTTTCCCTTTCTGAGTCAGCTTATGGTTTGCCAGAACTTCCTTGAGGCTAATCAAAAGTCCTTCTCCCAGATGGTCCCCCAGAATTCCTACCGCACCCAGGTTTTTGCTTCTGCAGCAGCTGCAGCTGCAGCCCTTCTGGCCAACCGGTACCTGTCAGCAATTCCCGAGGACCCGGGCTAACCAAGCCCAAAAGGCCTCCTTCTTCAGCTTGACAGCTTCCTTCATTGCTGGTATCCACCAGCAGGTTCTTAACTTGCTGCCATGACACACCACTGTCCAAATCTTTAATAATGAATACTGTTTGTTGCACACTGCTTCAACATGTGGGGAAATCATAGATTGTAGTGAACATAAGTCATTGTGACGACATCCACTGGTTTGTGGACTACCATTTTGAAGTCTTGAGTTTGGTATTTTGGGCATCACCATCTTGTTTTGCAACCAAGTAACTTGAGTTAAGTACAACCAAACACTGAGTAAGACATTTTTAGGTAACCAAAATGTTGCAATTAAATTTCATGAACTGAAAACACACTGAACAGGCTAAAGTTCTCAGACAAAATCATAGACAACTCCCAGATCAGACAACACTGTGGTAGCAACCTGTCAATCACATGGTAGCCACGCCCTAAAGCATCCCCTGCATTATGGTCTATTTGACTCTGAATGGGACCATAATTTACTAAATGAACATCATGCTGTACTGAAGAAGACTTGAAACTAGCAATTTAGATCATAAACTCATGTTTACAATGTTTACTGAGGTAATAAATCAAGTGAGAAGTAGGCTCATTTTCTCATAGACTTCTATACAATCAGACCTATTTTTGCAACCAGAGGAGTCGTCAGAATGCAAGTTTAAAGCACTTCCACATTGGCTTCACTTCTTAGACCCTGGAGTTGCCCACTGGGGGAAATCCAAAGCTTGACCTGCCGTAACTAGTTACAGTTGTTAAGCTATGATTGGACGATCGCTGTTCGTGGGAGGGGTTTAGCAAATCGTAAATTGTAGCCACATTTAAAATGGTTTCAGTGGTCTTTCAACTGTATTTAGTGAGATACTAGTCCACCTTAAAGAAAGAAAGACTCCAATTTTTTTGATGAATGGCATTAGGTCATGGACTTTAGATGTTAACAATCTCATTCATCTCTGTGATTCCGAACTTCCCATAAAGCCTTAATGATTTTTTGATGTGGTGATTGGGGAGGTCGTGATAATGTGTTTCATCCTGACATCGATTGAAACCACTCTTGAATTGTTCTAACATAGTGTCTGGTTACATTACCATCCTGCAGTATGGGAGCGGTATTTGCCTCACTGTGTGCACCTGATGCTATAAACAAAATCTAATATCCCTCAGCTGGTATACAATCATGTAGAGCAATGATCTGAGCTAATGTTTCGCAGTAGATGGCTGGCTGTATCACTCCAGACCTGAACACCACGTTAAACATCTGGCAACCGACAGCCAGCATCAAAGCCTGCATTTTCAGACAGATCTGTCCACATGGATATGAATGAGCAAAAAGTGATTCATCAGACCACAGTTTTTCAATCTCAGGAATCCATAATTTGTGCTCTTTATGACAGAATATTTATCTTTGTCTAATGGCCTTACATGTCTCCAGTTTCTGAAAGGCAGCCATGCCATAAATGCCAGCTATGAATCTCAATAAGTGCAGAGGCGTTGGTTCTATTCAGAGGTAAAGTGATAATTTTCCGTTTTCTTCAACACTACTACTTATTTGTCTAGACAGATATATGGATAGATCTTTTCATCCTTGTTCCCCTTTCTTACACTCCCTTTTTCATTTCCTCTTCTCCTTGCTTCTGCTCTCCTGTTCTACATTCTCATTCTCTGTTCAGCAGCATTTTTATCCTCACATGGTCTGAAGGCTGAATGCCGATGAAGTGCATTAATACTGACTCCAGATCAACACATATTGGAGTTTTTAATTTATACTAATGCAGCTCAGATCTGATCAAGGTCCTGGACTCATACAGACCAGGTCTACAGCAGCACTCTGAATGAACAGAGCATCTCTGAGATACAACAGACGTGTGAAACCTATCTTTGATAGCCATCTGTAGCATCAACGCTGCAGAGAGCAGAGGGACGGAAAGTGATGAAAGGGGGGAGTAATGGCAGCGTGCCTGAGAGGAAAGACACACATTCTACTGGGACCTAAATTTAAACTCTTTCACTCATTTACTCTCCGTCTCTCGCTCCCTCTCTCTCACACACACTCACAAATCCAAACTGGGAAGAAGAAAACCACTCAACTGGTGAAAGAACTGGGTCTCTCTCAAACAGGAACAAATTTTGGAAGGTTAATCAATTTTACTGGAAAACTTGGATGTGCCAAAACTCAGCTTTTAATTCATTCTGCAAGCACAAAAAAGCATAGAGTGAGAGAAAGTGTACAATCGGTCTCAGTCACCTCACACATTCAATGCACCTTCACAGAGCGTTAATGCAGCTCATGCATTGTACTCTGAGTCACTTCCCCTCTGATGCACCTGCAATGAAGACAATTTAAATACATCTGCATGCAAACAAGACAATCCAGCAATTTGCATTTTTGAGCTCGATGGGTAGGAAATGAATCTCAAGGAGAAATATCCATACGAGCAGCCACATTTAAATCAACATCCCCAATGAGCTTTGCTCTGTTTGAACAGCTTTTTCACTGAATTCTTCCCGAACGCAATGGTGCTGCCCCCATCATCTCATATTAACTGTGTCGATCACTTGTGCACCACAACCCGTTGTCACTGCCAGGGCGTTAAATACGGATGCTTTGTCACGGCAATTGATACCTCTGCACAAGGCACCCTTTAACAGCAGTATGAGACACATCAGGTTTTCCTTTAACTACAATGTAAACTCATCCATGTCAATATTTAGCACTCATTGAAAGTGCTGTGGTGACGTAGTTTAAAGGGCAAAAGACACACAGGAGACCACTCTCACTCTGTGCGTTACGTTTCACTTTTGTGTTACAATCAGCTGTTCGTTCATGTCCCATGTTCCCAACATCTGGTCACAATTTCACTGTAGGACCCACTCAGTAAATTTCTCATTCTAAGGTAACGAAAACACAACAATACACGAAAGAAAACATACTTAATATTACATCTATTTCTGCCAATAGAGCCCCCAAAATGTTACACACTGGTCCTTTAACACACTGGTTCAACCATGTTATTTTTTTCCTAGACCTAACTAAGTGGTTTTGTTGTCTATGACATAATTCACAACATTAAGCACATGTTTACCGCGAGTGAAAGGTGGTGCCAAGGGGTGTGACCAAGCTTTAGTATGGTGTGTGACGAGTTGGGATGAAAATGTGTTGCAGCAGATTAGGAAGTGTGGAGACACATTATCTTATCCTCACTTCACACTGACAAGCCTGTACAAAACAGCCAAACCTGTCACCGTAACTGGATTTTTATTTTTGCAAAAACTGCAAGGTAAAAATGTGCCAGGATCTACAATGTATTAATTAATCTAACTCTCACACACAGTAAACATCCAAAGACAAACAAACACAACAGTTCTTTGCAACTTTTAATAACAGAAGGGCTCATGAGGCGTGATCCAAAGCTCTGCTGTGCTTCGTGGCGGTATCCACTGTGGCTTCGTGCTACAGAGACAAACTTTAATGTTGGCCAAAGTGCCAGTGAGAGGTGTCTCCTGCTGTCCAGTGTGTGGGCCGTGCACCACCACGCAGGGATGGGTTCCTGCCGACAAACAAATGTTCCTCTTCATGCCGGTAGCGTTCCACTTTCATTACTCGTAGATCTCATTCCCCTGCCCCATAATCAAATCCTCATCGAGTGAGCTGAACACATGTGCATTTTGTTTGTGCATGCACACGCCGGTGGGAGATGCAAACCTAATCAGAAGCTCAAGAAGCAGGTGCCATCATGCACTTTAACTCACTATCCTGAAAACCATTACTGTCGGAGCGTCAACCTCTTCTCCATCTGACCTTGTGTTGTTCCGTTCAAGTGCGCACAGCCCGGCCAGACTCTGCTAATGAGAGTCCACATGAGAGAATACAGATATGAACCTGACCTGGTTCCATTCCCAAGGTGATTTATGCATCTTAGTGCCACCAGAGTTTTAGCTGAGGGTCTATCTGCAGGCCACTGAGCTATTAGTGTATAATGTGGTTCAGACAGTCACTGCAGGCAGGAGCAGATCGGCTTCAGACCCACATGGCCGTCAAATTAAGAGCCTATTGTTGACATTCACAGTGGCACTGTACTGCTATCAAAATTCTTCTTGGCTCTAGGCATAAACTCATAAACTGACAAAACACACACACAGACCAGATCTAAGAGGGGGCTGGAGATTGATATTAAGTTATCTTACTTTAACCCTAACACTTTAAATTAAAGGCCCCCATGTACAGTTTGTTTTCATTACCTCATCTAGACGATGAGACCTTTGCCCATGTTGACGTTGAAGTGGATGGTGAGTTATAGGGGGATTACAAAAGAGCATTGGATTCCAATGAGAGGGTCCCGCACTTATAGGTGCGACAACATTAACATAAGGGTCAGGGAGATGTCAGTCATAGGTGGAGGGTAACACATTCAAGTACACTCAAGAACAATTATAATTATGGATACCACTTCTCTACATTTCAGATTAGAATCTATTTGGCAAATTTGAAGATGAAGCTTTTACATACAAAACATATGATATACAACTTAACTGTGATGCAGTGTTTTACACCGAACTCTCCACAAGTAAACTTGTTCAACAGATAAAACATTAAAAATAGGCACATTATGCATCACTATAATAATCAAGTTATATATTGTATTCAATAATATAATACAGTGATTCTCAAAGTGGGGTCCCAGGACCCCAAGGGACCCTCTGTCAGAGGGTCTGCAAGATAATTTGCTATAAATTATATAACTGTGAGTATGGAGTGCAGATGGGGACCATTTGAACCATTAAAACCAACATATTGTGTCCATTATTCCCACATTAGCTTTGGGTCGATAGAAACACTGATATGATTGTGACACACAGCAATAACTTCTTTAGTTTTAAGTTGGAGCACTTACTGAAACTCTAGACTGGTAATTTTAAATATCTGGATTTATTATTTGATGCACGGTGTTGTAGTCGTTAGCACTGTCACCTCACAGCGAGAGGTGACAGGTGGAGTTTGCAAGTTCTCGGTGTAAGCATTGGTTTTCTCCAGGTTCTCCGGCTTTGTCCCACAGTCCAAAGACATGCAGGTTAGGTTAAATGACTCTAAATTGCCCGTAGGTGTGAATGTGAGCATTAACGGTTGTCTGTCTCTATGTGCCCTGAGATGAACTGGTTACCTGTCCAGGGTGTACCCAGCCTTCGCCCAATGCCAGCTGGGATCGGCTCCAGCCTCCTTGCGACCTCTAATGGGATAAGGACGGATGGATTTACTATGCCAATCTAGCCACTGTTCATTTTCTGAAAGCCTTTAAGATCGGTTACTTGAAATGTAGGCTATAAATGCTGTGGGACTAATAAAGGATTATCTCATCTCATCTTAACATGATTCAAATGGAAATGTTATCACTGAGAAACAGTTCCAAAGTAATTACATTGAACAATTTTAAATTAAAATACAAATTGTTTCTCCCCTGTTAGGGGTCCCTGGCTCCCCCAAAAAACCCTAATATAATATATCAGGAGCCATTCTGTCGCCTTCTGCTTTTGACACGTTAATTTTACAGCTAATATCTTTGTACATAAATCAAATTATAAATGCATGACTTTGACTTTGGTGGTTTTTTTTTGTTCTATTGTGCCTCCTGCTACTTCAAGACTCAATAATTTATTGTCACCTCAACCACAGTTGATTAGGAATTTGTTTTTGTGTGCTCAACAGCAAAACATATAATTACATATCACACAACAAAAACATTGCAATACGTCTCCCACTTTTAGTGACTTTAATAAATACTACTTATAGATAGATAGATCCAGCAGAGCCCTCACTTTTAGTGAATTTAATAAATACAACTCTGAGCGCTCAAAAGAAGAAGAAGAAGAAGAAGAAGAAGAAGATATTCCTTTATTAGTCCCACGAGGGGAAATTCAATTTTTTCCTCTGTTGTTAACTTATACACGGTACATGCAGACCCGAACACACACATGCACAAACATGCAACAATGGAGAGATGTCAGAGTGATGGGGCTGCTTCTGATAAGCGCCCCGAGCAGTTGGGGGTTTGGTGCCTTGCTCAGGGGCACCTCGGCAGTGCCCAAGAGGTAAACTGGCACCTCTCCAGCTACCAGTTCACACACAGTTCTTGGTCCATGTCGGGACTTGAACCGGTGACCCTCCGGTTCCCAAGCCAACTCCCTACAGACTGAGCTACTGCCGCCCCCAAAAATAACCCTGAAAAATGTTTTTGTCTCTACAAAAGGATTTTTTTCCAGATACATTTTTTTTTTTTTATTACAAACAGAAAAACAGAAAATACTCCAAGGGAAAGTGATATATTTCAGCATTTTCTATTAAGTAATGAACCACATAAGATTTGTCATTGGTCTATTTTTTTTTTGTTAGTATGAATCAGTTGTTATATATCAAATAAAATCCAATCCAACGAAGAATACATGTTGATTAAGCAACAATTTTATGATAGGCTAACTAACAGCAAATCATCTTGGAGATGCGCTCTCCCTCCTGTCTGCCTGCCAATTTAAATCTCCCTCTCTTGGCGATGCAACTTCCGTTTTCAGCACCATGTACAGCGCCGTCACCCTCATATTTTCCATCGAGAGCTTACACGGCAGCTTGAGGCGGGGAGGTAAACTTTTGGCAATATCAGAGTGAAGCTTTATAGTCGCGTCTATACGACACAGCGTTTGCGCGTCTCCAGCCCAATGTTCATCTCAGTCCGTCGCAGCGACAAATAAGTGCGGCCGCGACCAGACCGGAGGGGAGGCACCGAAGATAGTCTCCCGATATGAAATGAATATGCACAGAGACGATTCCGTGAAACAGATCTGTCGCTTTCTACCGCTGGGTTGCTGAGGGATAAAATAATAATCGGAGGAAAGGAGAGAAGCGAGCGACTCGCAACGCGAAAGAGAGCCGGGAGGAAAGGACTGCTGTGCGGGGGGACGCAAAAGGGGGACTCGATCTGCATGTGAGACCGCTGGTCCACACACACCGGAGGCAAGAGATGCAGCCTGCGAGCAAGCTCCTGACTCTGATTCTCCTCATCTTCATGGGCACAGAACTCACCCAAGTAGGTTTTTTAACGCCATTTTCCTGTATAAAAAATCTTTTTAAAAAGCGGTTAATTGGTTTCAGATCCACAGAGAGATTACCCGGTTACCTCGTTTAAAGAGCCCAGTGAATTAGCCCTCTACCCCCTCTTAAACAGATTAACGGGTGGGATTACATGATGTGAATACATTGTGCTTGACGGGCGCGGATAGATCCAGCAGAGCCCATTCAGCATCCCCACCGCCGGGGATGACAATCCGGCCACATACAGGGGGAATCATTGCGTGATGTGTCAATTTTCTCATTAGCAATTGGTCAGATTGATCAGCTGCAGGGCTGCTCTGATACAATATGTTGCATCTAAAGAGGCCATTGTTGAAGATGCTCTTAAACCTGGTCTCCACAATCAAATGCAGTGTCTCAAAGAAGGTGTTTTGAGCATGCTCACTGACCACAGTGTGACTTACTGTTTGCTTGCATGTGTGAGGGGGGGAAAGGAACATTTAGTCCAACAATGTCAAGCCACCCAGTAAACAAATTTACTGGTCAATAAAATGCATCTCTGTGATTCTCAACTAGTACTTCCTGCCATCTGAAAGGCGGCAATGCATATAATAGTTACTGTTGCATTGACCTGTTCTCCCAGACATAATTATATTGTGGGAGAGAGCGAGGGAGTGGATTTATTTATCACCAGGCCCAGGAAGAATTTGACGATTTAATTGCCCATGCTTGAACAGAGTCATATTTCATGAGCTTCACTCTTGTGGGAATCCAGTTGGGGTTAGTAATTGACCTAAAGAAAAAAAAAGTGTCACAGAGGTACTATCAATAAATTAATCTCTGTTTCTGTAATATACTCCAAGTGACAAACTCAATAAAATATGTTGGAAGTGGGTTGCTGCAAACCCTGCTGGCCCTGATAACAAATGTGTTAGAACAATATTGATGTAATATTGCCTTGACACAAATATGCCAGCGATTGATTTCAGCATGAGGAGTGTCAGTGTGCTGTGAGCGGGACATTATTTATTTTTTATTTTTAGAGCAACAGCATTCATGTGGAATTCCACATTACTGGTGCCATTTTTATCTTCCTACCTTGAAGCGTCAAATGCGCTGTAATGTGAACTGGACATAGAGTGCAGCTGCACAGAAATGCTGACACGATGGAACAATGGGGCCATTTGCACTGATTGATGGAAGCCATCAGACAGCCAGAGGTGGGAGGAAAAAGAGAGTGTTTCGTTTGGTGTTTTGTGACAGGCGGGTTTGAGTTCTGCGCGTGGTGCGGGTCAGAGGCCCCGTGTTACTGTGACAGTGTTTCTCTGATGGCCTTAGAGTGCATGTCATTTGCTTGAAGGTAAGTCGATAGAAGTCCACAGCCTCCCCTGTCTGCTCCCTTCTAGGAGAACAGAAACACCAGAGACGGTGACAGGCTCTATTTATACAGCCCTGCTATAGAAACCTACACTGTGGGAAGGCCAGGCCTCTCTACATCACCTCTCTGTTCGAAGATATAAAAAGTGAGAGGTGTATCCAGAGAGACAGAGAGACTTTTTTTTTGCCAGATTACTCATGAGAAAAAAAAAAAAGCCATTCGTGCAGTACAGCCTTGACTTTTTGATGCTGAACGATGACGCTCTCTTAATGACCGCTTGCTTCAAAAGTCTCGCACAGTTTCAGACAGCATGAGGGCAGCTGTGCCTCTTTTCTTAACATCTGGCCGAGGGAAGCGAGGTGGCGCCTGATTAGTAGCATGCTCTCCTCTTTAATTCCGCCCGCGTTTATTCGCCTCCATCCCCTCCGCTGAAGGAGGCTACTGCTTGGTGTTCACACAGGGAAGAATAGCAAGCAGCCAAAGAGCGGCATCTGTTCCTCACCTAGAGGCTCCCCCATGGCTTCAGGCCCACATCCTGAAGCATCTCACAAACACCTGACAAACGCAGATGGCACCGCTGCAGCCACCCCTTTGACACCCTGCAACCCCCAAAGCTCAAACAATCATCATGCAAAGGTTAACGCCCGCACATGTTAAGGTTTTAGATTTCATAATGAAGTTTGTTTTTTTTTCACATTAAAATAGCTTTTAATTCACATGAAACAACTAAATCTACTTTGCCAACATGTCTACAAGGTTCCAGCAAGGGAACGTTTTTGAAACAGTTTAGGATTTTTAATGTGTGAAGGCAGAAGAATCAGTCCGTTTTTTGTTTTTTTTTATGTGAAACTGAGATGGAGTTGAGCTGAATTGCAATACGCGTGGCAGCTGGGGTTGGAGCTATTTATTATTCAGTATGGTTGGTGGAGCGACTAGGCAAGTGGCGGGAGAGAGAGAGAGAAAGAAAGCGAGCAGAAGAGGAGTAGGTGGAGATACGGTGCATTTTAGAGTTCACTTGCAGGCTGGAAATGTGATTTTTCGCTACTGTGTGAGCATTTATAACATTGGATACTGTGTGGCAATGTGGTTATCCTACTGTATATATACAGTCTAAACACCTGTTCGCTGTAATGCAGTAGAGCACAATAGCCCGCTCAGAATGCTACTTTCATGGAGCCTTTTTAAAATTATTATATTGCATTATATTTTAAAGATGTGCCTGCTTGTTCTCCCCACCGGGCACAGCCACACCTTTCACCTCCCTTAATGAGGACCTATTACGCTTATTTTCAGGTGCATAGTTGTGTTTTTGGTTTCTACCAGAACATCTTTACATGCTAAAAAAGCTTAATTATGCTCAAAACAACTGTGCTGCAGCACCTTTTCTCACCCTGTCTGAAACACTGTTGTGATTGGTCAACCGAACCAAAATCTTCAGACTGCTCCAGCTCCACTCTAACTAGCTTTGTTTGAGGGCGTGCCAAACTAGCTGCAAACAAAAATAACACAGACTTATTCAGTCTTTAGTCATGTGACTCGTCTGCATTGTTAGTCCTGTCACATCACTTGTTGCGTGAGTCACTATTCAGTAAACATCAACCATAATATTTTCTTACCCTACCTAAGTGGTTGTGTTACCTAAACCTAACTACATGTGAAAACGGAAGTTTACTTTGAAAGAACACCATGCATGTAAGGAGCGCTTATTGAGACGCCTTCCCCGGTCTGTCCAAAAGCAACGCAAGAGGGATACCCCATGTGTTGGTCTCTGAGGCCGACAGGCACTGGCCAAGAGGCGATATTTGACAAGTTGGGAGTGAGAATGTGTTGTATGCAAATATGTTACATGGTGACATCACCACATTGCAGTAGAAAAGGCGGGAATTCAAGCAATGCCTTTCAGATTAGGAGCAGTGTTTCTGTGGGGGGATGGTAACTCCCTTTGGTGTGGACTATGGGATTTGTAAATTTGCAGACTTTTAACATGCACAAAAAACTATGTAACACACTAAAGGAATGGGGAAAAAAAAGCACAAACGCATAATAGGTCCTCTTTAAAACCATAATTTGTGTCCTTTATTGAAAATAACTTTGAAGTAACACCTTCAGTAACTCTAGCTACATTTTCTTAGAGTTCCCATAGAATTTGATGAGCACCACTCGACTGCAAGCATGCTTATTATTATGTTTGCAGAGGTTTTGTATACTAAAGTATAAATCAATCTCTCTGCGGGAGATTTTTTTCTCATTCTAATAAGTGTTTTAAGTGGCAAATCTCTCTTTGAATCACTCTTGATAAATAATCGGCTGATGATTGATTAATTATTTTTTTTCACTGAGCTCCTGATGCTGCAGCGTTAACTTAATATCAGAGGTGGGACCCAAAGGTTTGATCATTCATTTCACCTCCATTAAAACTGATCCACACCTGTGAAGCTCAGAGAAGCAACTGAACCCTTTTGAAATCTCTGTCATTAGAGGCCGCCGAACTGCACCGTATTACACCAGACTAGACTGCATTTTTTTATGGCGGCGCACAGCGGTGAGCTGACCCCCGCTGATGTTCCACAGTAATCTGTGGGGCCATCACTGCTGTGAGCCCTCACCTCAAAGGTCATAAGAAAATGGGAGTGATAAGAAAGGAGAGAGACAGAGGTGCGGTGAGTGCAAACTTTGCCTTCATCTTTCAGTTTACTAGAAAAATGCATTATGGTGCTGACAGAAATAGCTGTGGACACAGAGCCACTCATGGTCTTCTGGGGACCTCATGCATCATGCAGTGCTGCAATTTAGGCCGTCGTCTGGACCATTAGCCTATAGTCCTGAATGAATTATTTGTCATTTCTATGAGATATCATTCTAAACAAAATAAGCACCATTTAACTGCACTTTATAATAATGCACGCACAATGTTTTGAGTCTAACCGTGCGTAAACTTGACATTTATGCAATGCAAATTCCATAGAGATTGAAAAGATGTGTTTTTAATACTGAGCATTGGGTTTTTAAATATATATTTTTGCATATTTTGTGCGTGCTTCTTTGCATTTTAAAGGCACTTCCCTTTTGATTGCAGCAACGCCAAAATCAGCTACATGATGGCGCCAGAGACCCACGAATTAAAAGCTCACCCTCTGTTGGAGCTCAAAGGCATCCAGTAGCCCATCAATAAAACATACCCCGAGTCCTTAAACCCCTCTGTCACTGAAATGCGACATTCTACAAAATAATTATTATTTTGACATGTGAACTTGCATAGTTTTAGTTAGAAGGAGCTTTATTACCATGCACGGTCCGGAGCAGGCTCGCGTCTCTGACAGAGAGCCTCCTGTCCTTTTGGGGCAGTGGAGAAACAAATGTCACTGTCACTGTCCGACATGAATAATCCATCAGCATCAGTGTCGGCCGACCTCAGCCGCACTGCTCATTGTCATTTCCTCTGGGGACAGTCGCTGTTGGCCAGCCATGGGCGAATCTGGCGCAATCGCACATATTACCATGGACGGACCCCAACCTGGCTGACATCATTGCGTTTGGCAATGTAGATGGATCCGTAGTACCTCCTCCTTCCTCTTCTCATCCATTCGGAGCAGCCTGTGAGTGTAGTCAGTGGCACTAAATCACAGAGCGCACCGAGGCAGGAGGCGGACCGTCGGGCGTGAACGAAATAGTAACGGTGAGCCGGAGAGGAGGCAGCAGTGTGCGGGACAACGTGGGAAGAGGAGCTATCTATAAGACGTTTCCAGCAGCCGCTCGTGGGGTTTCTCTTCTTTTTCTTCCACTGGAGCAAGTGTTGCAGTTTCCATCTCCGTCCCGACCATTCCGTTCAGGTCGTCCCTACCGCGTCCGACTCGTTCGCCGCCAGTGCTTCGTTGGAGATGTCCAAAAAAAGACCAGCCGAGCCGGAATCCCGGGTGAAACAGCAAGCCGTACTGGGCATCATGACTCGCCTCCCTTGTTTCTCACCGGAGTCTGTAGAATGAAGACGGCTTAAATAAAAAAAAAAAGAAAAAGTCCAAGCAGCGCGCAAAGATGTCGGTGCCTTTGCTGAAGATCGGCGTCGTGCTCAGCACCATGGCGATGATCACCAACTGGATGTCGCAGACCCTCCCCTCTCTGGTGGGGCTAAATACTACCAAGCTTACGGCGGCGCAGGGAGGGTACCCAGACCGGAGTACGGGAGTAAGTGCGCAAGTTTAGCATATTTCCTACGACAGGTTGTGGGTATTTTTTTTTCTTAAAGAATGTTGAATCCAAAGATAGGCAACATGCGTGCGCTTTGGTTCGCGAGAGGAGGGATTCTGTCGACGCGATGCGCTTTGCAAGGCGCATATAAAAGTAAAGGGGACTTGGAGAGGCACCATAGATATCTTTCCTCCTGCGTTTGATATTGCTCCAGCTGCCACTTGGCTGCTGTCCCCATCCATAGGAGTAGCCTGTACTAAGTGGAAAGTTGTCGCTCGGTCCTTTTTTCCTTTGGTAAAATGATTAAAAAAAAAAAAACAATAAGAGAAAGTTAATTAGGCTATTGACATGATAATTATTTTTCCCAACGTCTGAAACAGCGGGAGTCCTCGTTGTTCCTTTCACAGTCTGCGTGAATGAGAGAGGCGTTCAAAGCCAAGGAAGGTACTGTCATAGAGTCAAGAAGAAGCGTCTCTTTGTTTTTCTGTCAGGCTCCTGGCAGATTCTGAGCTGCTTCTGTGCCAGGATAATAACGAGAGCGCTCTGTCAAGTGGAGGCTTGCACTGGAATTTAGAACAATAGATGTTGAAGGCAGAGAAATAGATAAATAGTACCAGAGAGAGAGTGAGAGAGCAGTGCACTGGTATTTACTCAGTTATCCTTGATGTTTGGTTCATGCTTTTGGGAAGATCCAAGCATTTTTACATGACTTATGATATTATATTTAAATTTTTTTTTGTCAGTGACAGGTGTGAGAGTGTAGTTCAAATGCACACTGAGATACGAAGGCAGGTGCTTGATGGGGATTTTCTTTGTGTTGTCAGCATATCCGTTGGTAGAAAGCAGTGCAGCTGACTGTCAGCGGCTGTGGCTGCCCCTTTTGGATTTTGTGAAGTCACTCCTCACTAATTGACTCAATCAGCACATTTCTTCTTTTTTTTTTTTTTTAGCGCTGATGCAGCGATGAATATATTTTTCAAAGTCACTCACTCTCCTGATCAGCAGGTTTAATCTAAAAAAAAGCCTCTTTCTGACGTCGTACACGTCACACTTTACACTTTCACCAGCCCACTGAATAATGGCTGTCCTGATTGGCTGCATCTTCCCTTCCTGTGGCTTTATACACTGTATGATGGTGCAAAACGGGTGGAGCCTGGTGGTTTGTGGTGATGGTGATAAATGCAATGCGGCTTTGGCATCACACTTAATGGGCAAAAAGCGAAGTGACCTTTGTAATTTCAACGTGAGGGTGTGTTTTTTTTCGCGGTACCCTTTTGTCTTTTTCTGGTCTCCTCTCCTCCAGCATTGCCGCTCAGCTGCCCTTCTCTTCTGCTCATCCACCCCTTTGTCCTCAGGTGTTGCCAGCGAACCCAGAGGAGTCGTGGCAGGTGTACAGTTCAGCCCAGGATAGCGAGGGAAGGTGTGTCTGCACTGTGGTTGCGCCCCAGCAGTCCATGTGTTCACGGGATGCCCGCACAAAACAACTGAGGCAGCTGTTAGAGAAGGTAACTACTGTGCAACTCCTCAGCAACATGTGACCGTGTTACCAATAAAAGTCGTACACACCCAGGTACAACACCCAGAGTAACCACCTTTACTGTTTTTACCGCCAGTACTTCACACAAAAAGACACACGCATTAGCCATGTTTGTGGTGTGCCCGTTGGACAAGAATAGGAATCAAGCTCTAATGAGCTCCCTGGAAACCCAACATGCATCATGGGCACACAGCCAAAGCAACACATCTAATGATGCAACCCGGCTCAATACACACAGACTGGAAGCTCAGGCTACCCTATTTACACTAAAGGAACATTTAAGCACATTTATGAAAAAATACTTTTTATACAAAAATGGAGTTAATCCCCAAATAATGTAGAGTAGAAACATACCCTCATGACAACAGTTTGTATGACATCTTACAGAAAGTTATTCCTCATCTTTCATGCTTTTCTTAGGAATGTCCAGCAACACGTGACACACATGTCAATTTCTCCTCCAGTCTTTACAAAATATACTTCTGTCTTCACAGGAAAGAACTTGGTTCCGTTAACACAACAAAATTATTTAGTTAGGTTTTGGGAAAGATTGTGGTTTGGGTAAAAATCTGCATAACTTAAAGTTACATGAGAAAAACAAGATTGTGGTTTGGGTTGAAATAACTCCAGAAGTCATGTAACTTACAGTAAGTAAGGAAGTTACGTGACACATAAATCAACATGGACGTGAACACCAGTCTCCTTGGGGAATATCCAGTGTTGTTTGATCCACGCATCCAGTCCGACCTCCTCCCTATGTGACACTCTTAATATTTCCTGGTTCATGATTCCTTTTTTGTAGACATAGCTACAAATAGTGTATGAGTGGATCCACATGAAAAATACAGACATCAACAGATCTCTCCTGTATAAATGGAGGATGTGCCAAGTTTCTGGAGTTTCTGGACCACAACAGTTTTGGAGAAACCAAATGTTTTAACAGTATGCATTCTACACTTCCACCATGTGTCTGAGGCCCCTGACTAGTTGGCCTGATGTCAGAGATTGTGAGTCACTGCGAGGAGAAAGCTAAGCCAAAACAGCATATTGACAGTCTGTTGCGTTTTCTCTGCAACCTCGTGCTCACTGCTCTAATTAGATTGTGATAAATAGGGATTTATTCCATGACTCAGTCCAATGTGTCCGTATGGCACCTCAGGTCCAGAACATGACCCAGTCCATCCAAGTCCTGGATCAGCGAACTCAGAGGGACCTGCAGTATGTGGAGAAGATGGAGGTGCAGCTCCGCGGTCTGGAGACCAAGTTCAGGCAGGTGGAGGAAAACCACAAGCAGAACATCGCCAAGCAATACAAGGTACGGAGCAGACCTCTAACCATTGACTCGACTGTCATCCTGTCACAGCTGCTCTGTAGCCCATCACACACATCCTTACCCATTCTGTGTCTGTGTGTTCCCTTTGTGGAGATGTTTCTGAACCAAATGAACCACCATACCAAGAAATCCATAATGCATGCATAACCAAAGAGGTTCAATAAATTGGAAACATAAAATCTGCCGCAAGAATCCTTATTTCACACACTTTATGAAACCATGTAATGGAATCTTAAATCAGCTTGGAAATAATGAGATTTACATTTATCACACTGAGCAGATAATGTACCACCAATATATCTTCACATGGGACACACATCCTTAATCTAATCTGACTAACAAGTAGACACTAAGCCCTTTTTTTCCTTAAAGGGTTTACTGTCCCATTACAATAGAATGAGGCTATTTTAAATAAATATTTTGCATGTACGGTGGGGTATCATTTGAAATGTTTAAAAAGTAGTTCTTACAGTATATGCCTTTTTTCATCCAACAAGCAATTTTTCCATTATCAATATGCAGGTTATTGTCTCAATTCACTGATTAATTGTTTGGCTGTTAAAATAGTGAAAAATGATTATAACAAGTAATGTCTTAAAGCCCAAGTTGACATCAGCAGGTTTATCCAACCTACAGTCCAAGACAGAGAAAAGCAGCAAATCTCCACAATTAATGAGTAGGAATTGAATCATTTTTGCCCATGTTTGTATGCAAAAATGACTTAATCGATCAACCAGTTTTCAAAAAACGTTTATCTTTTTGCAGATTGTGCAATTGCACAATCGACTAATTGAAGCGCTAATGCTGTTTAAGCACAAGCAGCCCTACAAGAACTCTCAAAATCAAAGAATAAGTAAACAAGACTTGACGAGACATTTAAAGGCAAAATACTTTTAAATACTCTCTACGGCAAACATATTTCAGAAGGTACCAAAAAGGATTGCAGTTCGATACCCTGCCTTATTTGCAATCACTCACACAAATGCATTGTTTCAGTTTACCTGTATTCTTACCTTTAGCACGCTTCATCTAACCTGCACCAGTATATCTGTGCCATCACTGCATGCACGCTCACCTCATGCAACCACACTCAGTGCATGTGTGCAATGTTCTGTAACGCGTCTCAAGTGCATAATACTAAGTGTGCGTTTGTTTGTGTGTCTTGTTAGCCAGGTTAGCAAGCTCTAGCCCCTGTCAACAGTCTGTCATTTTCTTGCTTGCAGGGCTAACTTTAAGACATGTAAAGAGAGCCACAGGGAAGAAGAGGCAGGTCAATTCCAGATTCCCCTGAACGGGTCCACAGTACTGAAAGCATTTGGCGTCAAACAGTTAATTTACCTTTAGCACCATTAAGACTAAGAAACCCCACCCTTCTCCCAAACCAACCCACCACTGATCTCTTCCTGCATGTTACTGCTGTCAGAGTTTTCCATTTAAAAGCTTTTTTCAAACGTAAATACATTTATTATTCTTATTCTTATTATTTATTATTAATTGCTGTTATTTATTTTATTTTTCTTTTGGCTTTTGTCTATGCATATTTGGTTACTCAACAAATCTATACGTAAAACTATAGACGTAAAATTCGAGACACTTTGTTGTGTGTGACATGTAAAAGCATGTAACCCTTAATACGATGTTGCATTTTAAACGATGATGACCAATAAAGAGCTTTCCCAATTGTTGTCGGTGTACCGAGGGCTTGCTTTTTAGCGGCTGGTCACTGCCGGGGACGGAGCCACCTGCTCTGCTCGTCCAGCGGGCGGAGCGTATTTCCCGGGTTTGTTTGCTCAGACACACACCTCCACAGACAAAAAAACACAGCTGTTCACACACAAACACTGAACACGGACGCAGACAGGCGGTCATCATGTCAGTGAAGAGCCAGAGTAGAGTTAGAGTAGTCAGGTTCAGACAGGTGTTTTTTAATTTTCTTTTATGGACAGTCTCCTTTTGTCGCGCATGACACTCAACCGAGCTTATTCTAATCCTTTCAGGCCATAAAAGCGAAAATGGAGGAGCTTAGACCGTTGATACCAGTGTTGGAGGAGTACAAAGCCGATGCCAAATTGGTATTGCAGTTTAAGGAGGAGGTCCAGAATCTGACGTCAGTTCTAAGCGAACTTCAGGAGGAGATGGGGGCCTATGACTACGAGGAGCTCCACAACAGAGTGTCAAATCTTGAGGAGAGACTCCGAGCATGCATGCAAAAATTAGGTAGGCACAGAAAGCTGTTGGCACACACTTTGCTGCAAACATGTGCATGCACCAACACTCCCACTGACATGTAGTATGTTGTGAGTGACCAGACAGAGATCCTCAGGCACATTCACACGACTCAGAACATCACAGGAACATTATGTGTGGCTGATGCTCTAGCACTCAAATGCATATTACACATATAACATGAGCACACTGTATGGTTGTATTTTGAACATGTTCGCCCTCTAACAGACTTTGCTATTGGTATAGTCTTACACAGTCAAAGTAAACTGATAGTCAAGCCCATTACAGGGCTACACGTGTATTCATAGGACTGGAAGTAGAAGTAGTACATCTACTTCTGTACTTTTTCCTGCAAAGAAACCATTGGTTGGTTGTCAGAAAATCAACACTAATTTTAAGTCATTAATTGATCAAAAAGCCAAATATTTTCTGGGTCCTATCACCTCAAATTGTGTGCTGCTTTTCTGTTCTATGTCATTGTAAATTGAATACTCTGGGATTTTTATAGGGTTGTCCTCATGCACAAGAAATTTAGTCAAACACACTATAACACTCACACGATTTTGTCAGCTAATTGATGAGTTGATTTAATCAACTGATCTGTAAAACTAAGAATTTTGAGAATCACCCAAAAGCGGCACTTTAAATCTTGTGTTCACCAGAGATGTGCTCATGAGTGTCTTGGAAAAAGGTCATTCAGCGTGAAAAAAGCAAAAAAAAAAAACAACTAAAGAAATCAAACAAAATGGACGATTAGTCTACTAATCGATTAAGAGGGGGCAACCCTAAATTTGTGACTCTTAATCGCACAAAACAAACGATTTGAAGATGCCACTTTGGGCTCTGGAAAATGAATTTAAAAATGATTTGGTAATGAAAACATAGTAATTAGTGGCACTCCTGCAAGGCCCACCTTTGTATTTGTGTTGACTATTAAGGAAATTTCATTGTAATACATTTAGGGCTGTCAATCGATAAAAATATTTAATCGCGATTAATACAACATTGATGATACACTTGTCATCATGGGAGTGGACAAATATGTTTGCTTTATGCAAATGTATGTATATATTTAGAATTGGAAATCAATCAGCAACACAACAATGGCAAATATTGTCCAGAAACCCTCACAGGTACTGCATTTAGCATACAAATTATGCTTGTATCATGACATGGCAAACTGCAGCCCAACAGGCAACAACAGTTGTCACTATGACTATGACTTGCCCTAAACTGCATGTGATTGTCATAAAGTGGGCATGTCTGTCAAGGGGAGACTCGTGGGTACCCATAGAACCCATTTTCATTCACAGACCTTGAGGTCAGAGGTCAAGAAACCCCCTTTGAAAATGGCCATGACATGAGTTTGGAGCGTTATTTAGCCTCCTTCGTGTCTAGCTAGTATGACGTGGTTGGTACCAATGGATTCACATGTTTCACATCATACTATTATCCTCTCTAGCTTTAAAACTGAATCCGCTACAACTTAAAAATCGCAAGCTGTGTTAATGCGTTAAAGGAGTAAAAACGAATTTTGGTTAACACGTTATTGTCGCGTTAACTTTTGACAGCCTTAAGTACATTACAACTGAATTTGCGAACCCACATGAATCTATGGCAGCGCCCTGCAAAACTGGCTTCCTGTGAGGAAATAGATGGGATGTTTAAATGGAATATTACTGTAAGCGTGAGATGTTTCACAGACACAGGCACAAACACAGCACTGGATAGCATGCCGAGGAAAAGAGCTGCAGACAGAGACGTCCTATCTTGTCTTCGTTTTTAGCCTCTGTCTCAGTCTCTTCACACCTCTGTCACAACCCACAGTGCTAATAGATGCACACCCACACCACAGTGACTAAGATTTATTACAAGAGCAGAGACACTTACACGGCGCACATCACGGGTATATTGTGTCCCTGTTTCAAATTAATCACAGCACAAGATGACAGAAAGAAATTGGGGAAAAAAAAACTTTTGGTTACAAAGCCTACTGTTCATTTTGGACAGCTAGTCAAGACGCAGTGATTGTATTTAAATTGAACATGTTGAGTAGAAAAAGCAGACAGCTAATCTCAGCTCCCCAGTTCCTTCTTTTGTCATTATTTCTCTTTATCTCCGCACGCAAAGTTATTTTGTTTACTGGCCACGTCTGTTGTCACTACCCACCAGACTGGAGCAAGAGTCTTGTCCATGTTTTTGCTCTCAGTTCGCTGCGCATGCCGCTGCTCACATCTGTGGTCAGCCTGCCAAAGATAGGAGAGGGGGGAACTGCGGGAGATACTCCAGTGCGTGTTTGTGTGAGATCAGACGAGATAAAGGCGAGGTCACCCAGCGAGGGACTGGCTCAGGCAGAACAGAGGGTGGCTATTCCTTTCATCTTCACACGATTGCAGAGGCACTCATGCATAGTTGCACAAAAGCACACTCCCGTTGCTGAGCTTAAACTTGCGAAGGTCACCAAACAAATTTGCATCAGCACATCAACAACTGGGGAAAAAAGAAAAATAAAGAGGGCAGGAGAAATTTGAGTATTGAATAATAGATACAGCGACAGGACAAATTGATAGAAGGTGGTGAGGGGAAGGAGAAAGAGTGATAAAGTGAAGGCAAGCAGGGAAAGTGAAAGAGAGTAACTAGGGTCCCTGCAGAGCTGTCCTTCAAGCTGTTTTGTGCCGGAGAGACTAACAGACCGGCGGCAGCTGGGACACAATGGCCATCGATCAAGAGGACATGCCAGCTTGCTGGGCAGTAATCAAATAAATAAATCACCCAGTGTCATGCCCCAGCAACATGGAGGCACAGAGAGCTTCAGGCAAATGCAGTACCTTCACAACGAAACCCTGATGAATGGAGCAGGAAAGTCATGGCAGCACATAAAGCCCTCGGCTACCTGCTCTGCAGCCATTGTTCTCACCTTGCATTTCCTCTGTGGTGAATAGTTTCAGGGCATAATGTTATAGCCAGGTTCACGTGCCACAGAGTCATTATTTCTCTCTTTACAAACAACCTCAGCGTTTCTCTTTTTAATTAATTTCCCCTCTCCCTCATCTTTATTAAAGAGTAACTGGTTTATTTTGTTGAATGTTTGTACTTTTGGCTATTGTTCCTTTTTAATTGCTGGGATCTGGGAACATGGAGACAACACTACAAAGAATTTGAACAAGCAGTCAGACGATAAGGTTTTAAAATACATGAAAACTATTTCTCGGTAGCATTAAATATTAATGATGAAATATAACTGAGCCCCACCCACTTCAAACCAGTGAAAAGAGCACAGAGATATACAGAAATATCTCATGTGAATAAACATAAGTGTTCTAATTTTGCCAGAAAATACTGCGTTCATGTAGGACCCCATGACTCAGTAAGAAACTGACTTTAACCTGCAAGGGAAACAGTAAAAGTTATTACAAGGTCATTTTTTTAACATCCAGCGCAGTTTCCAGATTGACTTCCTAGTTCAACTTGACCTATCGTACGTGCTGTAGTTGTGCACACAGTGGTTCCATTACAAATCTAGTACTTTTTATTTTTAGTACATACAGCAGCTGCCCTCACAAAATATGTGCTGCTGCATGCAGTACACATACAATTGGGACTTTGTCATAATATTGCGCCTTGAACTTTGACCCTGTTGCTCGTATATCCACTGCTCAGAGGATTGTGGATCAGAATAGCCAGAAAAGCATGCTGGCTTGGATACTGCAAAATGTGACCAGATGTAGTAGGACATCCTGGTATTTTCTGGCATACTGCATTTGACATATTATGTATTAGGACATAGGAAATCTTTTTCTAGTATACTAGTTTGTATGGTAGTATGGGTATTAGAATGCACAGACAGTGTTTTGTGTGCAATAGATGATAATTATCCACTAGAACTGCTAAAGTCAGTTAATCAATTTAATTGATTAAATAGATAAAATTAATATTTTTTGTAAATTTTTAACATTTGCTGGCTCCAGCTTCTCAGATGTAAGGTCTTGATGTTTTTCTTTGTCATACAGAAGAGTAAACTGATATATCAATAAAAACAGTGACTGTCCAGCTTACTTTGAAAGAAGTTCCTTATTATAGGCAGGCAGTCTACACACCCTCATGAAGACTTGTTGAGTCAAAAAGCGTTGTCTTCATAAAGGATTTTTAATTCACGATCAGAGTGTCTTGGATGTTTTCCAGACTGCCCTCCTATACCAAGGACTTCCTTTCAAAGTAAGCTGGACAGTCGCTGTTTTTTTTACTGATATTAGACTACTTGCCTCATTCTAAAAGACCATAATTTTTCTTCAACATTATCAACACATAGTTTCCTGACCCAGTGCAGCACTCCCAGTTTTTTTCTTTTCTGAATATCTATGGGTTTTGGACAGTTGGTCCAACTCAAAATGAGGCATCTAAAAATGTCACCTTGGCCATTATTTGCAGCCCTCAAGTCAGTATTTTGGGTGCGCTCACTTTCGGTTTTAAATAATCTGGTGTACAAGCTGTCTGACCACTTCTGTTTCTTACCCAATCGGACTGCCAACATTGTTGCACTGTTCCTAGATCTCACCAATTACTTCAGTGAGCACAATGCTGTCATAACCAAAAATATTTTGCCTGTAGCCATATAGCCAAAACTACAAAAGTAAAACCATTGAAATGAACTGAAATTATCCTTTAAAAACAAATACTCCTCCTCCTCCTCTTCAGAAATAGAGCGTTCATTCTATATCTAAATCCTCATATTTCAGGGTAAAGGCTGATACAGTTCCCATTAGGTTTTCCATTTGCTCAGCCCTCAGCCTCAGCCCAGGCAAATTCAGGCCAAAAGGGGATTAGACCCTGTGTGCATCTCCAGAATGAAGATCCATCAGCGGGCCCCCCAGCAGCCTGCAGTAGTGTATCTAAAAATACAGGGCATGATTAGAAAAAAGAAATAAATCAATAGCCAATGTATTGCTGCTGTCTCTAATCCCACTGAGGGTTACGTAAGGGACTCAACCCCCCACTGGAAATAGTAGAGGCTGCTCATGTGACCATGTGTTTGTCTCTCAGCGCGCCGCTGAGGTGTGATGCCCAAACACACTCACAGGAACGACATATGTTGCTCATAGAGACACACAAACAGTCACTACACTCAGTTTTATTATGTAAGGGAAAGAAGTTTCACCAGATGAGACGGTGGAGTGACACAGATAACAGAATTAGATGAGCAGAGGAAACAAAAATTAAATATGGATTGTGTGACTTCAATATAAAATGATTGACCAACTATGACAACAATCAGAAATTAATACAGGTCATTAAAGCAGCATATTCTGTTTGGATATTCTTGATTAGGCAGAATATATTAATACAGAATATAGGTCTCATTTGGGGTTTTTACAGCAGCTTTTGAGACCAGAGATGCAGAGATGCATGCCCAAAAGAAAAGCCCACATTTCTGGTCTGAAGGACAAACACATCTGCTTTTAGACGACATCCAAACTTTGTTTTACAAAAACATTTTTGCTACATTTATGCCTAGCATCCACACTACTCCGGCGTTTTGGAGCCTGTAAAGCAGAGACATTTGAAAACGCTGATGCCGTTGTTTTAGTTTTTAAACGCCGGGGTTGCATTTTAGTCTGTACGGGCAGAAACGGAGACCTTTGAAAAACGATGATGTAGACATCCATGTTCGCGTCTTGGTCTTATCAGTCATGGCGCGTCTTTCACTGATTCACCGCAGCCCTATCACATCAACGTTTTCCAGAAGTAACCTATCCACACTTATGCCTATGGTCTCGTAATATGCGTTTTCAGACATGGTAGTTTCAGGCAGAGATTATGTCTGCAATGGCCCTAAAACGGCGTTTTAAAAGGAAAATGTATTAATGTGGATGTAGCCTTAAACATTATGAAACACTTGGATATCAACAGGTTTTTGTATATACACAAATATCGTAATAGAGAGATGGAGGTTGAAGGAATGAAAGAGGGAGGCTTTGTTTGCACTGGTTGAGTTAGTCGAAGTATGCATGTAAACAGGAATATTAATTCTCATTTGTCATGTAAAGAGCTTAGCAGGAATATTGTCTTTTTCAGAATAAGAGCAAAAAACTGAATATTTTGTGCATGTAAACATAGTCGCAGTTAGCTCTGTCAGCAGTGTTGCCATGTTGAGAGCCACGTGGAGGCAATTCCTAGATGTGCTCTGAATTTGGAATTTAGCACCTTTAAAAAACAAAACAAAAAACAAGAGATGATATAAAGAGAGAGGGATGATAAGTGTTCTAGTTAGGGGTTAATGAATGCAACACTTCACGAAGAAAGATGCTAATGAAAACCTTAAGTGAGCCACTGTCACAGTCCCACTTTTAAAATGAGCATAGAACAACTCATTACATTCGTGGGATAAAATTAACTCATCAGAATCATCTAATTGAGTTTTGCCGTGAAAAACTGCCGATGTCTAAACAAATGGATGTGCTGCAGTGGTGTTTTGAGGTATTGTTATTTGGTGCCCGCCTCATTAGAGAGGGCAGTCTGACTAGTCAGGGTGGGACACAGAACCCAGTGTTAGTTTTGTCAAATTCACATTAACACCTCAATCAACACTAATTAACACTACAGCAGCTTACAAGCAGCACACTGGAGCAGAATACACAGAGGCTCGCCCTCTCTCACTCCCTCTTCCTCTCACTTTCTCACACATCCACACAGAGAGAGTAAAACATTAGGCATTAGCATGTGTGAACTGAATAATAAGCACCTCGCGTACAGTGCAAAGAGAAAGTGGCAAGCTGGACGTCGACTCCCTCAATCTTCAGGCAAACTCATCTGGATTTAAAGTAAATGAAAGTGAATCCCTTGTGATAAATTTGGAGTTAAATACCCGAATGGGTGTTGCTCTAGATGTTCCCGTCTCACTTGTTTCCCTTGCAGCATGTGGCAAGCTGACGGGCATCAGTGATCCCATCACCATCAAGACGTCTGGATCCAGGTTCGGCTCCTGGATGACCGACCCTCTGGCACCTGAAGGAGATACTCGGGTATGTACATATACACATACACACAGTCACTTCCTAATATGATGTTGAATGTATGACTGTCTGGCTCAGATTTGTACTCTTCTTCATCTTTTTTCATCAGACAGCTTCTGTTTGAAATCCTAATTTTGGGTTGGGTTTTGAGTCTTTCATTCTGTTCAGGCAAAGTTTTTGAGTGATTACAATATACAAATATTTTTATTGACATTTGCATGAAAGGATGAGAAATGTGAATAGTATTTGGCAATTAGACCCTATTCTGACATATTCTAAGGGGTTGGTGAGCCGAGTAGAATAGGACTGGGAAGTGGGAATTTCAGAGTTCCCTGTCGAAATTTCAACTGGAACGCCCCATGAAGTCAGATTACCAGCTCAGAAAGTCGAACTAACCTCAGAACCTCAGAAACATGATCCCATTGCAAGAGTGGTCTGCTGGATGTACAGTATAAATAAGAAACAGTTAAGTTTCCCTTATCAGCTTTGTAAAATGATATACTGTATATGCCAATGTTGCTCCCAGTGGCCAAACAAATCCATTAATGCAGGTTTAAGGTAGGCTGTGTACTGGCGATACGTATCATGACTCTGGATTTTTGACATTTTCAAAATACAATTTTAAGAAAACTGTCATAGTATAAAGAACACACCACCATATGCATGAAATCTGAGTTTTTTCGTAGCTGAAAGTAGTGGAAGAGTCAAATGGCTGAACATGGATTACAACACCGCTACCTAGCAGTCGGAGGTTTAAACACAATACAAAATGAATCACCATTGCCACAAATCCATGCATGTAAACTATTAATTAAAAACCGATAATAGTGTTTTTGAGAATTGATACTGAATATCACAAAACATAATACTGTAATACTAATAAAAAAGTGTATCAATATGTCCCACATGTTATATGATCCGGTATTCAGCTATATTATACATTAAGTGTTTCCATAAAACTATATTCAGACTTTTTTTTTTTTTTATTTCATAATTTCAAAATCCAAAAGCAGACAGCAGCATAATCTGGTGTGTAGTCATCCCCTAATCTCCTAATTTGACCCTGCTGGTGCATGCACGGATAAAAACTGATTTTTTTTTTTCCAGCTCAGCAGTCAGTGTTGATTTGCACACTTAGTGTGTACAGTTAAAATAATTTGTGAGATTCGTAAACTGTTTGCACTGTCCATGCCACACATACACAAATAACCATAGCATGTTTTACAGCTGAAATGATTAGTTGATCAAGAGAAAGGTAATGTGCAACGATTTTGATTGATTCATTTTGAAAGCTGAAATCGACTGGTTTCACCTTCTCCGATTTACATATTTTCAGATGTTTTCTTAGTATTATACAGCATGCTAGTAAACTGAATATAATTGGGGTTTACACTGTTGGTCAAACAACACAACCAATTTGAGTTTGGGCTTTTTTGGGGCAAATTGTGAATGATAATCTACAGATTACGCTTTAATGAAAATAATGTTAGTGGCAGTCCCACAGTATTTGAAATGCACACATAGTGTAAATGAATACAATCACACCAGATGGAAACATTTAAAGCTGAAGATGAAGAGGCAAGTCCCTGAAGATGTGCGACGCAATTAGTTGCCTCGACTGTAAAGTAAGAGCTGGCCTTGATCGTAGGTGAAGGTTAATTTTTGCGGCGAAATTTAATAACAGTTGGTGTTAATTGGTCGCTGTCCTTTTATCAGCTGATTGCCTGTGATTGCAGAGTGGGGCTTCTGTTGGCTCAATAAATGGGTCCGCTTTCATTACTGAAACACATAAAAACTAACACGTGCACATAAATCTGAGGGGTCTTAATGGGAAGCTGCCCAGCTTGAAATACAGAAAGTTTTTTGTCGGCTACATGTTCGGCTTTATGTGAAACATTAATAAGGGACAGAAGTCTCAATGTCACATGGGAGGGAGGAGGATAAAAACTTTATAAGGACCAGCAGCATACAGTACAGTAGCTGTGCAAATTTGCTTCGTGAAGGCTAATCGTCATGACGACACAGGCTGTATAATGTGTATATTTTAGAGAATTCTGCTGACTGTGATTATATTTAGCATACTGTAAAGGCAACTTTTTTGTAGAAACCAATACACTTTGAACAGAACACAGGAAGGATGTGCTGCATTATCAAAGGGCAGAAAAAGAATAGTGAGTGTAATTGACGGGAGCAGACAGTTCTGCTCCATTTCTTTTTATCTCTTTGTTTCCATACCTTGGGGTTTTTTTTTCCGGGGCCCTTGGAGACCTGCTTCCTTGATATGAATCATTTTTTAAGTCAATCACAGCAGCTCGTGGAAGCAGGTAAGGGAAGGGATTCAGGTGTCTCAGTCCCTGTGAGACTAAGGAAGTGTTTGAGCCACTTGTTCCGGAGTAAGCGGCCCCTGCCCGCCACCGCGGGGGCCAGCAGGAAGCTGGGTCGAAGCAGCTGAGACGGGCCTTTTATCTGGAATGATGGGCATTCTCCCTGCGGGGCCCAGCTCCTGCCACCCTGTGGCTGTCACGCTGACTGTTTGTTTTCAGAGGCTGCCGAGTCTCAGTTTCGTCTGCTCCAAGTGGAAGTCTCAGCGCTATAACTTAATTGGGATGCTTGTTGAGGGTGTGATGTGATTTATTCTGTGTGATCTGCAAAGAAGATTCAGATATTCTAGGCACACTGATGAATGATGAGGACGGGGGCTGCTGAGTTTGATGCTAATTCTTCTTTCTCGTCATGATGTGTTAGGTCTGGTACATGGACGGTTACCACAACAACCGCTTCGTGCGAGAGTACAAGTCGATGCAGGACTTTATGACGTCGGACAACTTCACGTCCCACCGGCTGCCCCACCCATGGTCGGGAACAGGTCAGGTGGTCTACAACGGCTCCATCTACTTCAACAAATTCCAGAGCCACGTCATCATAAAGTTCGACTTCCGCACCTCCTCCATCAGCAAGTCCCGGCAGCTCGATTACGCCGGCTTCAACAACGCGTATCACTACGCCTGGGGCGGCCACTCCGATATTGACCTGATGGTGGACGAGGGGGGGCTGTGGGCCGTCTATGCCACCAATCAGAACGCCGGCAACATTGTCCTCAGCAAGCTGAACCCCAACACGCTGCAGATCATCAAGAGCTGGACCACCAACCACCCCAAAAGGAGCGCCGGCGAGTCTTTTATGATCTGTGGCACGCTCTATGTTACCAATGGTTACTCAGGAGGAACCAAGGTGTACTACGCCTACTCCACCAACTCCTCTACGTACGAGTACATCGACATTGCCTTCCAGAATAAGTACTCACATATCTCCATGCTGGACTACAACCCGCGTGACCGAGCCCTCTATGCGTGGAACAATGGGCATCAGGTCCTCTACAATGTCACACTGTTCCACGTGATCCGCTCAGAAGAACTGTAACCACAGAAAATGGATTACATCCATAAATACATATTGTCTGTGTAGAGATCTCCCTATATACGAAAATATATCTGCGAAAGAAAAAAAGACTATGGCAAAACCATTCAATTTATGATATCAAATTTTACAGAGAGACTGCATCAACACTGAATGCAATGTGGATTGAATGTGCATATATATATATGAAAAAATAAATAAATAAAATTGAAGGGTTTCATTCCAAAAGGTCATATATTTATTATAGAAAAAAAGCTTTATCAGTTAATATTGCAGATGATTGTCAATGAAACACTTTTGTAAATAAAGGTCTTGATATAACTTTTACCCATAGTAGACCATCATTTTGTTTGAGGTATTTTTTTTTGGAATGAAACTCTTTAATTTTTTGCCGCATAGAAAATGATTGTAAAAGTAGACTAATACATCAGATTTAAAAGAATAAGAACAGATGCCAAAAAGAAAAATATACATCACGCCTTTTTTTATATTATGGAAGATCATTCCTGTGGCTCCGGTTCTTCTGTAGAAATCCTCCCAGCTGAACTTTTCTTTTGGTCAATGGGGGTCCTGAAACGAAGACTGTTGTGTAATAAACTGTTGGATCCCCAGTGTCCCATGGACAGCAGAAAAGCAGGAGGTCATTCTAGTCAGAAGACCTGATAGCCAAATGGGTGTTATATCGTTTTTATCACGTACAGTAGCAAATCAAAAGTCTGTAGAGAAACAGCAAACAATAACATCCACTAAAAGACCTGAAGGCACTGACTGTTGACAGCGCTGTTGTTTGAGATGATTTTTCCGTGTTAGTGACTATGTGTGAAAAAGGCTTTCTTTGCATGAGTGTTTTCTATCACTCTGGTCTGCTCTTCTGAATGTCTTTTTGCTGTATGATACTATAAAAAAAAAGGAGGGAGGGAGGGATGGGGAACGAGGTAGAATACCTTTGGGATTTGAGGATTTGCAAAGATCTTTTTTTTTTTCCTGCATCTTTCTATTTAGTTCTGTTTATTTTTCTTTGCAATCATTTTATTTTTCAAATGTTCTTGTACCACTGTAACTGTTGGCACCGGTTTTGCCTCTCTGTATTTGTTTATTTGGACTGCGTGGGATGAATCTATCTAGCTCACATCTCTCTGAACAAAAAAAAAAAAAATAACAGAATGTATTGAGTAATGTATCCTGGGAACCTGGTCCTCCTATCCTCAAATTCACATCATGCGCCTGTAGTAGGGAGAAATTTTTATATAGAGGATAATCCTGTCTCATGTCATGTCCCCCCCCGCTAGTGAAGGATAATGCTGTTTAAATGTATACCCTTGCAGAGGACAAAAGCTTTTCACTCTTTTTGCGCTTTGCTGGACATGTGTTGTATCTGAGATGAGATAGTTAATGATTCGTGTCAATAAAACAGAGAAATCTGACGCTGGGATTGTTGCCTTAAAACGCCATGTGACAGCAGCACGTTGAGTGCATGGCTGTTCATATGGAGATCGCTTTTACATCCAAACTAATGCTCTTATTTCCTGCCTTTGGGGTTATCCTTCATTAAGTTTGCACAAAGAGGCCACTCCATTCTTTTGTTGGGTTGTGGGAAAAGATTAAGCATTTGCAGACCCTGTCTCAAATTTCCAAAGTCTTAAAAGACCAGTGTATAGCATTCAGAGGGATCTATTGGCAGATATAGAATATAATATTGTTTTCTTTAGTGTATAATCACCTGAAAATATGACTTTTCATTGTCTTAGAATGAGTCGTTTATACAGAACAGACCAAAAAAAACACTGGCTCTAGAGACGGCCATTCGTGTTTTCACATCATCACCGTAACTCTCAACCTGTTCTCATTCCCAGGGAGTCAAATATCGACGCTTTATCACAGCTGCCAGCATGTTGGTATGAGTGCAACGGGAGTGCGGTGATGTAGCTTTAAAAGCAAAAAGACACACACACGGGGTGGACGGGATGGGAGGTGGATAAGTACAACATATACAACAATAGAACACTTGGTTTCATCCAGAAGACTGCGTTTGTGTCCCGTGTGTCACATTACAATCAGCTGCTTGTTCATGTTCACAACATTCAGTAATTGCACAAAGGTAATAGTTTTAAGCCAAACAAAGATTTTTTTCCCTAAACCTTACTATGGTAGTTTTATTGCCTGAACCTAAGCAAGCATTTTTGTTCACTTCACAAAATGAATTGTTTACTTCCAATGAAAAGGGGTCTGACAAAGCGTCAATATGCGACAAGTTTAGATGAAATTGGGAGATAGAGAGGTTTCATTTGGTTGCAATCTGCAACCTCACCGCTAGATGCCCCCAAATCCCACATACCGTGCCTAAAGCAATGCTATGTATCCTTTTGAATGAAGACATAACGCGTCCCTCTTCTTACAAATGAGAAGTTGACTTCATAAGCAATAACATGCACTGTTGTTCAGTTCACTGCACTCAGGGGTTTTGCTGCTGGGGCCTTTCTCAAACCACCCCCTACACCCTCTCCCTGCCCACTTCCACTCCTTTTGCACATTTGCATGAAGGGTCCGCCATATTAAGTGTCATTCCAAACCAATTAGCAGGGAGTGGTAGTGGATTATATAGCCCTTTAAAAGCGAGCGTGTGCAACAGTGTTTTGTCTTTGTCATGGAACACGCTCCGTATAAACTAAGCTCCGCACAGCTACCCATACAAATGTAAACTGCTCAAGATGGACATTTTTGTCATACGGATGTCAACAAGTCTAATCTGGAAAATGGTAGACATGTACGTTTTTAGTGTTGTATATTTACAGGGACTCATAAACTCATCTGTGTTAAAAACAAGATTTTTACAAAAAAAAGAAAGGAAATACCACCACAGAAGCATGGGAGTAAGTTTTACTTTTTTATTTTCTGTGTATTATATATTCTTTTTATTCTTGATACTGTGAACCTGCTTCATGCAGAACCATGGCTGTGAAACGTTACGACAGTTTCTGTCAGAGAGGCAAGTTTGTCCCAAAGTGGCAGCTGGTATTTCTACCCTCCACCTTAGCATGATTCATTTAGCCGTGAGTGGGACTACAAACGGAGTTCCCTCCATCATGGAGTGGGAGTGGGGAGGGTCCGGTTTGAGAAAAGCCCTTGTTCTGGTGTGACTAGTATCTTATACTGGCTAATGTTAGCCACCTTTAGCTTGATTGCCACTTGGGCCACAGTGGCTGCTGTTCATTAGAAAAGACATAGGCTTGCTTTAAGGTTTTAAAAATACATTAATCATCTGACCTTGTAGTTTTGGAGCTATTACAGTTTTTATTACTAAATGCTTCTGACATCTTGATAAAGACTAGATATAAAATATTGGTTGCTAGGAATTTCTTTTAAATTAGCCTGTTTCAGTCTTAAAACCTCTATTTGTGTTTCCATTACTTGCCACTTCTTTTTATATTGTGGTCTTGTTCTTAAGGTAAAACCATCCAGTTTTTGTTCAGTCAACAATTTTATCTCCTTCTTTGTTCCCCACACAATTTCTCTTAACCCCACCGTGGCCATTTCCGCCCCTCCCTTATCCTCAAGCCAGTCTATCTTTCCCGCTCTTTGTTGCTCCCACTCCCTCACTGCCTCTTAGCCCTCTGATGTTTCAATCGATGAATAAATGATTGCTTCTATTTTCACTCCGAGTGCTTGGCCAACACAAGCTGCTCTGCTCCCCAGAAAGAGCCTGAGATAGGATTTGGGAAAGAGACATACAGAGAAACATGTTCGGCAGAAGGTTTCACAGCATATGACACGATGAGCTGTCAGTCAGGAGCTGAATATATTAAGCTGTGATTGGCGCATCAAGAGACACAGTAGCACTCCCTCTAGTCCCAGTCCCCCCCACCCCAACACATGCACATGCCTGTGAACTTGACAGTTGCATTTCATTTCATCATTTTTGAACATTGACTCGCTCCTTTTATTTCTGCACCGGTGTCTTGTTTACGCCAGACTTAAATAGCAGCATAGGCTAATTATCTTTTGCATACTTGCCCTCTAAATGCCACGACTACTGCAGCAGCACTTCTGGGATTAAAGGACACACACAGTCAGAGGTTTGACCTTGCTTTGGCCAGCTGTAAGGTGCATCATTCCCCCAAGGACAAAACCACTTATCAGTGATAGAAATCTTAGTGTGTATGTGCCAACAAAAATGTTGCATAGCACTGCAGTTTACACTGTACGTTGCTGCAAAAAAACAAAAAACGTGATGGCTTGTTGTCACGATTGCAGACGCCTCCTGACACCATATTACATAATTTACCTTTGGAACTGATTCTCAGGCAGAGTCTCTATGGCTTCTTTGTACATTTGAAGGTTGAGTTATGTATCCTTGAGAACTCTGACCGCTATTAAAGCTGACACAAGCTGCTAAATTATATTCACTCAACATGATGTATTTGTGCAACCGTCTGTTGCACTGAATATGTGAAGGAAGTTGCTACAAATCTATGTAAAATCGTGTAATTTTGCAAGGTTAAAAGGCTCAAAAAATACAACAACATACACTAAACATAGCAGAAAACAGTGATCAGAAATACTAGGGCTGTCAACGTGTTAAATCCATTTTGATGCCACTAATTTATTAACACATTAACGCAACTTGTGAATCTTATTTTGGTATCGTATGAAAACTAGAATCCATTGCACGTCATAGCTTGCTGCGAAGGAGTCTAAATAATGCTATAAATTTTGTTGAGGAAAAACTGCCAGGGCCATTTTCAAAGGGGTCCATTCACCTCTGACCTCAAGATATGGGAATGACTTCCTTTACAGACATGCTCACTTTATGATAATCACATGCAGTTTTGGGTCAAGTCATCACACTGATGCACTGTTGCCTGCTAGGCTTCTGATTGTTATGTTATCATTTGAGCATATTTTTATGCTAAATGCACTACCTGTGAGGTTTCTGGACAACATTTGTCAATGTTTTGTGTTGTCAATTGTTTCCAGTAATAAATACATACGTTTATGTAATTCAAGCATATTTTCCCACTCCCATGTTGATAAGAGTATTAAATACTTGACAAATCTTCCTTTAAGGTAAACAGATTAAAAAAGTGTGATTAATTTGCATTTAAATATGGACAATCATGTGATTAATCACAATAAAATATTTTAATCGATTGACAGCCCTAATAAATACACAATAAGATATTTATGATGCTGAGTATTAGTGGAAGAGCTGATACTGCACTGAAGTTGTGCTTGCTTTGGATAATTGATTGGCATCAGCTGCTTCATTGCTTCACAGTCAGCAGCTCATTCATCAGCTGACCCGTAATATCCAATCAGGTGTGCAACCTGTGTGATCTGTCTGTGCAAATGCTGTTTGCTCCTGCTAAATCGAACCATCTCTTAATGAATTAACGTCCCAAAAATGACCATTGCATTGAATCAACTCCTCTGACTGGCTCAAAAAATACAAACTTTGAGCTTCACCAGACTGGTTAATTCTATGCATGCACATAGGCACTCACATGCATGCAAATGTCCATGTTTTTTTGCCAGGTCAAATTAAGTAACACATTTAATTCATGAGATTTCAGACTTTGGGCCAGCTGTCTGTGACCTGAATGATTTATTCAGAGATGCAGCTGGAATCACTATAGATCACAACCTGCATTTAGATGTTGGTGCCAAGTATTTGACATGAAAAGTCAGACCATTCTGCAAATTGCAGAATTTCAATGATACTACTGCAATATTTAAAGTATGCCTGACTTTCAGTTTGGATTATTCCAATAAAAGTGCAGTTTTATTTTGGTTTGGTTTCCCCTCTAAGTTCTGCAATCCAGCAAATAGTTAAGGTTCCATCTATGATATAAAAACGTGATTAATCCCTAACTGTCAAGAGAACCAAAGCAGTAATAACATTTCCATGGCCTAGGACCTGCCCCGCACTCAAGCAATTACTGTGAGCCCTTTCAAATTTAATGCAAGGTGACACATACCATCAGCCTCTCAAACACACTCCTTCTTTCACTGTTCCATTACAAATTTTTCCATTCAGATTCATCACATTGGCAGGGGAACGAAACAGAAATAAAGCTGAGGTCTCACGTTTTCATTGTAGCTGGGAGCAATCTCCCAGCTAAAGCTATTACAAGCCTGGTGTGGGTTGGAATAACAGCCAATAATAAATCAATAGAACCATAAAGAATAGGACTGAGGGAGAAAAACAACAGCAGTAAAGACAATTCATTTTAATTATGGTGCAATAAAAAGGCAAAGTTAGATGTCCCTTTTGCGATTCTCAGTGCACTGGTTTCGTTTACAATTGTGTCTTTGTCAGCAATTCAACACCTGCTCTGTAACAAAATGTCTCCCTAATTAGCGTTTCTTTAATGCACTGTTATCACAAGGGTGTGTGCATGCATACACATACTGTACAGCTGTGTGTATCGCATACAGACACCAAGCCAAAGCCTAACTTACTTTTGGTGCTGTGTACAGAATGAGATCACAATCCCTGTTTCCTGCAAAACATGGTTACTGGTTTATCAGTCGCATCATGTGCCATCTCATATTTGAAGGCAGTGTTGATGATTTGTTTTAATATTTAGGCCTGTTTTAACTGTCTTGACTACTTGGGGGCAGTGAAAACAATTAATAAATACACAGTTCATAGCTATAGCTATGAAAAAAAGAAAATTTTTGTACATTTCACAAAATCACTTTTATGTAATCCACCTAATTGTGAAGCAGAAATTATAAAGAGCAACATATGCAGTGTAGGGAGGAGGTCAGGGTCCATGGATGGGTCCAAAATCACAGGACTTCTCACCCAGGAGACTGCTAATTTTATCCTGTATAAAGTCCAAAGTCAATGTTGATTTATTTATTATATAATTTCATAGTATCTGTACTTGTTTTAAACGAAATAACCGAGTACCAAGTAGTATCAAAACCTCTCCAATATACCTTCAGTCGTTCCTTTTTGCATCCAGAGCTAGAAAAAAATGACTATAGCATGTGAGTGGCGTGAGCACGGCAGGAAGCCTGAGCAAAAGGATTGTGGATGCTGCGCAGAGTGGATGTTTTAAAAAAGTGTCGCCATATCTCCCACTCACATTAATGAGTCTGAAGCGTACCCAAGCAAGTCTGACCCAGAATGAATTTGTATATTGTGCGCTGGGTGAGCCAAACATTTCCAATAACACCAGAGTGTTGGAAAGTCCAAAAGTCAGCAAATATTGAAAAAAGATAGATATCATTTCCAAAATCCACAACATGATTTTGTCTAACAAAATATTCTGCTTCATTGGGCTTTTATTATGCATATTTGCTGGCATTTAGCCTTTCAAATACAACATTTTTACTGCAGTCAAAAAATTGTTTGCTGTCCCACTCACCATGCACTTATGGCATATTAACAGGGTGGTCTAGCAGCAATCAAACCAAACTGATGAGTTATTGTATATTCATTAAAGATGGTTGATTAAATTAAAAAAAAAAAAAAGACTGGCTCACTTAATCCGAAAACCACAATACAAGCTTGGAATGTAAAAAAAAAAAAGGACCCTACAGCTCTATATAAATACAACACAGATTTTTTTTCTTTCTGAGCGATTTGAGTGGAGCAGCTTTGAGCTCTTTCGAGCGAACGAACATCTCCGGGAGCAAATGGCTCCCTGTGAGCTAACCAGTGGGACACACAGCTCCCATTCTCATGACGGGTACTGAATGAAGTACTCTATTGGTATCTGTTTCACTTTCAAACTTTGCTTTGCTTGCCCCAACATAGCCATGAAAAGCTGTTTGTAGGGACATAAGTTCAGTACATTTTCAGTAGGGGTGGGAGGTACAGAAACAAACCGTTCGGTTCGCTAGGCATGGTTTGGTTTGTGATGTATCGTTCAGTTCATTTGAAATAGGTTATGAATGTATTTGTGTCATCCCGTTTATTGTCACACGAGAAATCAATACCTGGAAAGAGGCTGGGACACGGGCAGACGGGAATATGAGGTATCACACTTGCGCAGTGTAACTGAAGCTGCGGCGTTGTTATTGGCTCAATTTCAGCGAGGGCGGACCAGATTTTACTGCATGCGTAGTACCGCCAAAGAAACCGTGACCGTGACCGCCCTCCTTCCCAAACTTTTCAGTTGGCAGAGACACTGATGAAGCGCAGAGTACGGCTATCATTCAGAAATGACATGATAGGAAATGACAAGCGGACACGATAAAGATCACCAACGTCGTTTCGCTCTGCTGCGTGGGAGCTTTACGGATTTGGTGTTACGTATGACAGTGACGGGGAAAAAAGTGGTGGATAAAACGTCGACTGTGTGTAAGCACAGCGGCAATACTTCAATATGATGTGCTATCAACGGACACACCAGAGGGATGTCTCCGTAAATGATTCAAGGAGGAGAGAGTATAATATGCCGTCTTGCAGACACATTAACTGTATGAACAGACACAACGAGGAATTGTGAAAATCTGTCCAACACAGATCATGTAGGTCTTCATGAAAACAGAACAAACAGAGCAGTGTTGTTTTGAGACAGTGTGTGTTTGGTTTATGATGCACGTTTTGTTGATGGCCTTAGCCTCTGTGTTTTTGTTTTTTAAATATCAGGGAATAGAGAGACATATGTTACTGTTGTTTAAAAAAGGTCTAGTTATTTATTCATTATTTTTTAATAACACAGTGGCACTTTTTCTTATGTTAGCCTTGTCTGCTCTTGTTCAGGCAAACAGCTGACTTATTTTGGCAAATAAATGAAAAGCTGTTCAGATTGAAATTGGCCTCCTTGCTGTACCTTATCTACTGGTTACCACTGTACAGAACCGAACCGAACCGAAAACCGTGACCCCAAACCGAAGCGTGAATTTTATGAACCGTCCCACCCATAATTCCCAGTGAATATTTTCCACATACATTCAATATGTTCCCATTATGTTCATTCAAAAATGAAGTCTGAGCAGCTTATATTTCGTACAAGACAAATGCAAATTAGTTGTACATGGATGTCATTTTTTCAGGAAGTTAGGTTGAATTATTTCAAAGTATAACTGATCATAAAGGATAACTAGCAAAGTCTTTAAGGGCTAACGTGTTGAAATTACACACTTTCACATTTTGTATCCGTTAATTTCCCGTTTATCAATCTGCAAAAAGACAAAACTGAAGTATTATAAGAAGAAAGTATCCAGACCCTTTGCTTTGAAACTTGGTCTGTTTTTGAAGCCGCGTACTGTACTAGTAGTACATACTGATTTGGCCAAAATGTAGTATGTAGTATGTGAATAAAAACAAAATCTGCAGTATGCCAAAAATACCCAGATTTGTTATCGATTCTGAGAAACTCTCCAGTCTGCATTGGACCAGTCTACCTCCCCTACTGTATCCCATAATGCAATGGGCTGGACCGCTACAGGCTATGGTTACACCCACAACAGCAGCCAAAATGGCTTGTTTATGTTATATGTTTCATAGCTATTTCATCACTAAATTCACTACCAAAAATTTTTAAGGTGAAAAATCAACTGTGTAGATTTTCTCCTCATAGACGAGGGGCTTTTATTTCCTCGGAGACGGATAGTTTGTTTAAATATCACAACATAAATGTCCATTATGAATTAACAGGAACCTTTGTTTAATCTGCCTTTTGATTTGAAAAGCTCCACAATCGGCCGCGGGCGTAGCTCGCTCGCCAGCCGGCCGCTGACGCTCATAGACCGGCTACAGAGTGGCGAGGAAATAGGAGAGGGAAGAGGAGGGGAGAGAGCTGCATCTGAGCTGAGACAACACCACCCTTTTTAACATTACTGTAATATTTGTAGTGATATCAGGCCACTGTTTTGTTTCTGTTACCGAAAAAGCAGTCTGAGTAAATTTTGTCAAGCAATGTTTTCCCATCTCTCCTGATGATGCTGCATGTCTTATTTCACTATGAGCTGTTAGAATAAATAGTTTAAACTTGCAGTACCTTATAAAGTAAACTAATATAACATAAACAAAAAAAAATCAGAGTTGTATGTGTATATTTATACTTTGATAATATTACAATAATGGTACAAGGTTGTTTTTTTGTCCAGTGCTGTAAGAGCTGGTTTAAAATCTAAAGCCTAGTCTAGCATACTGCAAAATACATTGTTTTAGCCATGCATGCCAGTAGTATGTATTAAGCAGTTTCAAAAACTCTAGCTCAGGTGCCTCCCATTACTCTTGATCACCTGAGATGTTTCCACACTGGATATGACTGGAGTCCGCCTGTGGGAGATTCAACTGATTGGACTTGAGTGAGCAAGGCACGCACCTGTCTACGTTAAGGTCTCACATGTGAGCTGACACAGCAGCACAGCAGAGCAAAAACCAAACCATGAGGTCAAAGGAAGTGTTTGCATGCAAAGCTCAGACAGGGTTGTGTCAGTTCATGGCACAGATGAGGAAGTGAAAAACACATAAAAGCTGGGAGACTGTGAAAAACATGAGTCTGAGGTCTGATGAAACCACCACTGAAATGTTTGGCCTCAATTCTCAGTTCACATTCTAAGCAAATGTGGCACAAATCTAATGTTTTTGCTCTCATGTGAAAACCGAGTTTTTCCCAATCGGATCTTGTCCATTTTCATATGTAGTGCTAAATCAAATACATATCCAATCACTGGCCATGATAGTGCCGTGAAAGCTGTCATATTGGAATTCATGTGTGTTTTTTCCACGTTAAACTTCACTCCACATGTGCAGATCACTGACAATTCAGTGTCTTCAAGGTCCATTGAAACGCTCTCCACAGAATAGATACTAATAATGTTTGTACCTTTATAAAAAAACAACTTTTTCTATATTACCAAAGTCTTCTCTTCAAAGTCTGCTTAATTAGGTGTCATGTTTCACTCCAGTTAAATAAATCAGCAGTAAAAAAAATGTATAAACTACATTGTTGATGAGCATTATCTTGAAAACATCATCTTTATTCACTTTACATAGATTACATAAGTTGTTAAATCATGTTTACAGAATGAGTTGACATCTGGAAGAAATAATAAATTATCTCTCAGAAGGAGTACATGTTTACCAGTAACCTCAACCGGCTCTGATAAATTTAACAATATGTTAATGGTGGTTTTCCCTCAAAAGTAGGAAACAGTTGAGGACTTTATTTGCCATGTCAGTCATTTAAAATATAATATTAAATTGTGAACAGTCTACACAGGAAGACCAGATCTGGGCAAAAAGATCTAAATTGAGAATTAAGCCCAAGTGTCATGTCTGGAGGAAACCAGACACCACTCATCACCTATGTACCATAACCGTAAAGTAAATGGTCTGATCAGAGTTGAGGGAAAGCTGAACACAGTAAAGTACAAAGATACTATCAATGAAACCTAGTCCAGAGTGTTGCAGGACCTCAGACTGAGCACAAAGGCAAGACAATGCAGAAGTATCTTAGCAACAACTCAGTCAATGTCCTTGAGTGGCTCAGGAACCGGCCCAGATTTGAACCCAATCAGGAGATGTGAAAATGGCTGACAGAGCTTAATCCACGTATGCAAAGACTAAGAATACTCATGGCTGTAATTGCTGCCCAAGGTGATTAAACTAGTACTGAGTTAAGGGTCTGAATACTCATGTCAGAGTGATATCTCAGTTTTTCCTTTTCAATGAATTTACAAAAAGTCTAAAACCCTGTTTTATTTTTGTCATTATGGGGTACTGAGTAAAGGTTGATGTGGGAAAAATTATGAGCCTGAATACTTTGTGAATACACAACAGAAAGTACTCTTTTATACATCTTGTTTTTTTGGATCTAATTCTTCTGGACCGAAAACAGTGTCTGCTTTGAACCTTTAAACCCTGGACCGCCTGAGGGCTTAAACCAAGGACTAATTAGCAAAGCACTGTTTGTCTTTCCAACCAGTTCTATACCTCAGTCAAAAGACTTTAGCCAGTGTGTGTTTGTGTGTTTATGGGCATTGAGCGTGTGTGTGTGTGTGTGTGTGTGTGTGTGTGTGTGTGTGTGTGTGTTGTGTGTGTATGTGTGCGCAATTCTTGTTTAATGTTCATGCACTCTGGTGTATAACTACCAAGAACTGTGCCCCACCAAGCATACACTTACTTTCACATTTAAGTGGCCACATGTAGCAATGACATTTGTGCTGCATATAGTGCACACATTTTGGCTACATAGGTGGTCTTTTGCCATGGGTCTTATGTGTGTGTGTGTGTGTGTGTGTGTGTGTGTGTGTGTGTGTGTGTGTGTGTGTGTGTGTGTGTGTGTGCGCATGTTTGTGTGTAATTGCACATGTATTTGTGAGTGGGTTTGTATTACTAACAAGCTGTGGTGGCAAAATGTGTGCCATCTGTGCACACGGGAGATTTCACACTCTTGTTCATGTTTGAGTTGTGCCAGTATTCTCATTGGGGACACTGGCCAATCATCACAGGCAAGCAAAGAGCAACAAGCTCCAGCCTGTCAGCCAGTCACATGTCCGCCACATTGATTTTCAATAATATATGGTCTCCACATTGAGAGAGAGCGTTTGTGTCTAATACTTGTTACCAGCCGTAACGGCAAAGCTGGTTTTCACTTTGTGAGTGTGTGAGTCATCTTGGCAAAATGTGGTCCTGGAGACATCTACTGTAGCGGGAAGTTCCACAGAGGTGGTTTTTGGTTCTTTTCCAAGTGTTTATGTTTCTGTCTGTCTGTGGACAGATTGTACAATATGCAGTCATGAAACTTTACATATAGTTCCAATCAAAATGAAGGCAGAGTTTAAAGACGCAACCTGGTTTCAGTGCATTCAGCATGATGAGGATGCATAGGCTCTTCATATTTAATTTGTACGCTATGCAACTATCCACAGTTGGGTTTAGGCAACAAAACCACTTAGTTAGGTTTAGGAAAAACATCATGTAAACTAAATAAAATCCGTACTGTAACATAAGTATGGGACATATGTCAAAAACATCACTAAAAAACACCATCACCAATGTAATGTACAAAACACCAGTCTCAGACATGAGACTGAGTCTTTTGATTAAGTCATGTGTTTGTTGAGTCCGTCCACCTCCCTACCTGCCCCCAATAAGCAGTCATTTTGCTATTTTGTTCAACTAGCTCTGAATGGAGCATATTTACGCAGATGCTTTTGCACAGCAGTCAGTTCAATTCATATGCCTTTTTGTGTGAATGGGCTGGAAAATGGGTGAATTAGGAATTTATTGTACGGGCGGCAGTAGCTCAGTCCGTAAGGACTTGGGAGGATGTGGAGGACCCGGGTTCAAATCCCCCATGGACCAAGACCAACTGGTTGCTGGAGAGGTGCCAGTTTACCTCTTGGGCACTGCCGAGGTGCCCCTGAGCAAGGCACCAAACCCCCAACTGCTCGGGCGCTTGTCAGGAGCAGCCCCCTCACTCTACATCTCTCCATTACATGTATATGTACTATGTACTGTGACTGTGAACAACAGAGTGAAAACTGAATTTCCCCACTGTGGGACAATAAAGGAAACTTCTTTCTTTCTTTCTGTCCCCTGGTCTAATTTGGCATTGTGGCTGGTGTGATCCCATCATAACACGGTTCTCTAGTTTGTATTAGATTTTACAAAGTCAACGGGACATTGATTTTCAAGCCTGTATAAATACAGTACACCACTTTCACGGACATTCCATGTATCATGATATGCATTTTAAGCTTTTCGTCATTTTACCACGCGGGGTGACTGGAGTTACTTAGCAACAAAAAAACTTAGTTAGGTTTAGGAAAAACATCATGGTTGGGCATAAATTAAGTATATAAACTAAGTAAAATATATATGGAAAGAATGTAACATGAGTAAAGGAAACACATCACAAACGTAACTTCAAAATAAGTCAACAACACTTTTGGTTTCACAAGGGATACAAACACTAGTCTCCTGGGTGAAAGACCTGTGTTTGTTTGACCCCTTCCATAAATAGGCTTTCTTGCCCTTTTATATTATGCCAGTTGCTCTTCCTCACTGTTCTGAATGTTGCATATTCACTGAAGGTGTAAAAATTACACAACAAAAGCAAGAAAGGCATTGTGATATCACATGAAATGACTTGGATGACTTGGCATATCATTCATACCCCACAACAGCTATAACAATAGATGTTTTTTGTCATCTTAGGAAATGTAGTTTATCTTTTTTTGGTATGACTGTCATGAAAAGTGTATCTTGTGCAAGTAGATAAGGTATGTCGCTCAGATGCTTCTTTTGTAACAGAATCTGTGAGCAGTGACTGAAATTTTGAGATTAGGATCTTCAGTGACTTAAAATTAGGCTTTGGTGAGTGGTGACTCATGGGCTCTGATTCACTACAGGCATTTCTAATCCCTGCTTCCAGATGATTTGAGGACAGGCTGTGACAGAACAATGAATTATTCAGTATCGGCTGTTCACCTGGAATGAAACCAGGCGGACAAAATCAAAATGATGTGGCTGATTGAAATTAAAGTGTGACGCTGACAAAGAACGATTTCCCTTCCTAACTTGATTCAGACTTTCACAGCATATTTCCAGAATCACCACCTGTCCTGGATAAGGGACTTCAAGTACAGCCACATAGCTTCCTCACCTGTGCGGAGACTCGTTACAGCAGCATAAGTTTTTATGTCTTCTCTGGTTTGTGACTGTCTGGCCACGCCACCATAAGATGTCAATATCACTTACTTTATTACCGAAGGGGTCTCCTCACACAGATAGCTATAGCTATTGTCAAATATCTTGAGTTTGGAAACTAATTTAGCATTGTGTTCATTCATTTTTCTTAGCGGTTGTTCAACAGGAGTGCTGTCAGTGCAGCCTGATTACTCAGTTTCACCTGACAGCACAACTCTCAACAGAAGCACTGAGAACAGCATTTGAGGTAACTGAATCAATACCTCCAGGCAATTTACCCCCTTTGCACCATCAATGCATAATTATGTGCCTAACCTCTCCACCTCAATCACACGTACAGTGTCTGACCTGCACTCTAAAGGTTACACCATGCGTATAAACACCCCTGTTTTCTCATCTCTGGAATCGCAATTGCGTTGCCTGTTTCCGCAGCCGACTCCCCGCCACATTATTTTATCCCCCGCAGTCTCTGCCTCAGTCATCAAGAATGCAAATTGGGAGTGACAGAGCAATCGTAAATCCCATCACAGAGAGATAGTGGAACAGCTTGGCCTGTTGGAGAAAGTCGAGTGCTGATGATTGAACTCTTGATGGTATCTGTGCCATTTTGTGTGCATGTTTGGTGATGGATGTCCTCTAAAAACGCAGGGCATAAATCTCAGATTAGCCTCAAACATCCATCCTTATTCTAACATTATGATACACAACGCACAGCAAATCAAACTGGAATGAGATATACAAACCAGTGCAGGTTATCTACTGATGCCTGAACACCAATCAGCATTGGCAGATGACTAATCCTGAACCAATTTCACATTCCAGTCTAAATCCCACTGATCTCTGCACGTACGTCTGTGCAAATGTACATGCATAAATTGGGGCATCCACATGTGCTGTTGCATTTAGAGATACTGATGCAGTTTCAAAACCTTGCAACATCCACATACTGCTAAACGCATGCCCCATATAGCTCTCCCCAGCCCCACCTCTCTGCCCCCAGGTGCACTGAGGCAGAGAGCAGAATGGAGCAGAGCCGTGTGCGGTGACAGTGACATCCATCGCATGCAATGAATAATCAATGAACACCATCTGGTGCATACAACAAGGGAGCACAGCTCCAATCGCTTACTCCAGTATCTCTCTCTCACTCTGTCCAACACACATCTTTTTCACCTGGTCTCTCACCCACCCTTTCCCACTTTTCCCACACATATTACCTCTACACAACCATCATCTTTTCTCCATCCACATCTCTATGCCCTGTTCTGCCACTCCCCATGCTCCCCACTCAGTGGCCTCAGTGACAGGCTAGTCATGGTATCCCTCATTCTAATTCAGCACTACAATTCCCAAGCAGCTAATAAGGTGACCTGTTGCCCTTTAAAGGACATCCGCCTTTATGATTTATCGTAACTGAATAGCTTATTAGAGTGGTTTAAAACTACCGTAAAAGTGCTCCAATTATATAATCTAAAGGACAACCAGTTTAGGAAAACTATTTCTTACACAGAATTTACAAAGGTCTGACTACAGGAGTTATCTCTTTATTCCCCTTTTCTTCATTTTATGGCTTCAAAATTAAGCAATAATACTGGTACTACCAGCCTGCAGTGACCAGGTAGATTTGCATTTTACCTTTGCATCAGATTCTGTCTGAACTCATACTTATATGCAGCTGCTGTATCCCAGAGTCGCTGTCTGAGCAGGTCTATAACTCCTCTCCAGCTTGGCTTGTTGGCACTCTATTTAGCCCCCATGTATTTCATCCAGAACTGCTGTCTTGACTTGCCGTCAGCTTCCCTAAATGCTCCAATGTCACCCATCACTTCCATTTTCTCTATGTGGAAGCATCTATCAGACTAAAAAAAAATTGCTGGCAGGAACTCAAAATGTGGCACATACAGCCCATATCGTCAAAGTCACGGATGTGTGCAGAATTTTAAGGACAAAAGTTAGTTTGTGAAAGGCACAATGTGCTGTCAATCCACTTGTCATCCATCACAACAATAAAACAACAGGGATTATTTATTATTATTATTATTATTAGTTTTAGCTGGAATTTAACAAGACTCCGGTCATTAAACGGGTGCTATCAGTTGCACACCCACTAGTAGGTTTAATCATCAATTCACATCACCAAAATAAGGTATAAGAGAAGACAACAGTGACATTTTTGCCTTATAGGCCTACAGAAATTTATGCTTGGCTTGTAGTTGTGCTTAGTTTTTGATTGAGAAACCTATTAAAGTGTGTGAGGGTTTGTAAACGGATGTTTTGGTATGAATTTTTCTTCAGTTCTTCAATAATTTTCTACATTTTTGGATTCACCGTGGAGGCATGTGAGAAAAATAAATTTACTGAGTTTACTGAGAGTACTTTAAAGTGTACTTTCATAAACTAAAAAGCTAACTACAATTATACAGTACACCTATTTACTTGCAGTATAGCTCATAGTATAGTTACAGTACAAAATACAACTTAGATGTAAACTAGTTGTGTACTCAAAGTTTACTATTCTTACATTTAAAGTATACTTAAAATTATACTTTTATAAACCAGAATGTGGGCCCATTTAGTCCCAAGAAGCATTGAAATAGAAATTTAAAAGTATACCACTGGTATATTATTATTAGTATGCTTACTACAGAAAGTATAATTGGGGAAATATACTTTAACTTTACTGAAGTATACTTCATAAACTTAAAGTATAATACTATTTCGTAAGGGTTAAGTTTCACTTTCACTTTTAAAACATTTTCAGTCAAAACACAATCTTTTTTCTAGACTTTACTAAGTGTTTTTGTTTCCTTTAATTTAAAGAAACTGGTTTGTTTGTCTTCAAAGACAATGCTTTATTCACTTTTACAAAGTAGTAGGTGTAGTGGGCCCCTACTGACCCAAATCTATGAGGCTGATAATGATAACGCACATTTGATCAGCTGATAACAGTCGAATTGTGTGTTCTGGAGGTGGGCATATTTAAATTTACACACCTATTGTGTGTGTGTGTGTGTGTGGGGGGGGGCTTCACACTGCTGAAAATGCTCACATTTTTCCGGCGTGTGACTAGAATGTCTGTCTGCAGAAGACAGAGCATCAAATGTCATTTCTGTCAATTTCATTAAGTACAATATCGTCTCTGGAATACTGATCAAGCTTGAACAACTGAACTTGATTGTCCCTTTGACTTAAGTAGAAATTCAATAAAGTGTTCAATCATCATTGTGATTGTTTCAACCAAAACACATCTGTTCATACAAAGTGTGTTATTAATGATAGATTGTTGACTGGCACGTCTTTGATTGGTATTGACATCATTTTCTCAGCAGCATTTCATCAATTTGATTTGCACTGGAAACATACAGAGGCTGTTTTGAAGACACAAGTGTTCTCTTAAAAAGAGATGCTGGTGAATGCTTTTATTTTGTGTGATAGTAGCCAGTAAACACTTGTGCTCCTGTGCTGTGGACACCTCAAGATTTCCTCTTATTTTGCTGAATGAGGTGTTGTACAATGAGCCTTTTAAATTTGTTAAGGCTCTGTTCGTTCAAGAAAACCTCCAGATAGAAGATCACTACGGAAAGGTGCGTATGCATACAAATAAGAAAAAATGAGAATTAAGGTTGGCCAGAGATATCAGACCAGTTGGAGTGATCAGTCTCCCAAATTGAAAGATGTGCAATATGTGGGAAGGCAAGCAAAGGCTTCATTAGCCCCAGGGCTGCAGGGAGATCTCTGCCAGCTACTGAGAAGAGCACTGAGGACTGTGGGAAAGCTCATCAAGTCAGCACACTATAAGAAGGCTTTCATTCCATCCTGGTACTGAACAGGTGTACATTTAATTTGCATTATAAAAAATCCAATGTTTTGGCTTGTTAATGAAGAGAGGGGAGACGTTGGGTGGAAAACCGCAGCACAAATTACATCTGTCATGTACACTGTTTAATGTAAATACATAAATATTACAGCCCTTTTATTTTGATGTTGAAATAAAATCACTTGCAGATGCAGCTCCTTTTCCGATGTTTTCCACTTTTGAATTGCAAAAACTGTGGATGCAACAATAAAGCGCATTTGGACTGACAGAAAGATCGATCTGTTTGCAAGTCGGAGCAGGTGTAAATTTAATTTGGATTATGAAAAATGTATGTTGTTTGCCTGTTAATGAAGAGATGGGGGACTCTGGGTGGGAAAACAACGCACAAATTAGATCTGTCATGTACGCTGTTTAATGTAAATTCATGTAAACTGCAGCCCGTTTATTTTGGTATTGTTAATAAAGCTCACATTCAGATGCAGCTCCTCCAACTTTTTGTGAACTGAGACAACCTCGGATGCAATAACTGAATTTGGACTGACAGAAATATAAAGCTGCTCGCATACGTTCAAAATATGCAAGCTGCAGTTACACCCCTGAAAATGCTGACATTTCTAGAAATAGTCATAATAAAAAAAAATAATTAAATTGTCCATTATGCACCCATTTAGTAATCGCAAACACATCCAATCACATTCAACTTGAGCAAAACATTTTTGTCAATACATCTAGCTTGGATTAAAAAAAAGAATTAACTTATAATGAAAACAGTTTTTTTCTAACAACTCAGACTCCTTCAAAATGAAATTGCCTTCCTCTATACATCCTATTAGTTTAGACTTAAATGACCCTTAAATAACCCTTATTTCACCAGTAAATACAGCAGATAAAGGAAGCAAAATGCTAGGAAAATGATTTTTTTTCCCTCCTTTTCTTTACAGCCTCTTACTTTCTTTTATGACCCAGGAATTGATGTAACCACCTTGCTGAAAACCTTGTAGCTGGATTCAGATAGGTAGGGTGTTAAACACAAAAGTTAAAGTGACACATTACCAACAATGAATGAAAAGCATGTTTTGCTCCCAGTAATTGAGCAGGTTGGCACCGAGATGATAGACTAAATGATGTAGTTAAAATGTAGACCCATGTCTACACAGAAACTTACTTTTAGATTGAAGATTTATTCGACAGACTATTTTTTACTATAGTCTTAGCTGTAGCTCTAGCTCTGCAGTTGGTCGTAGAGTCCTCCACAGATGACATATTTTTATTGGCCAACCTGGAAGAATCGCACAGGTTCCCTCAACAAAAGGCCAATGGGAGTTTTCCATTATCTTTTGAATTATGGCAGAAAATAAGTTCTGTGACAAACAAAGGTTTATGATACTTACACGTTTTGTTCAGCAAGATAATCACAAATAACATCACTTCTATGGTTTTTGAACTGTGACTGCATTCACCAGAAGTAAAAGCTAATATTAGGCTATAGACAAACTACACCACGGTCGCAAGATGGCGCATGGTAGTCCCATTTAGCTACTTTATCTGCCTTTTTTAAGATGCTCAAAAAAAAAAAAAAAAAATTGTCTTCCAGATACAGGAACCGGAAGTGCTAAAATGCTAACTCATTTTTAACACTGTGTAGCACTCTATAGCAAGCCCCCAGGAAGAGTGCTGGACTTTGATCCCAATGTTCGGCAGTACTAAAACTTACGTGTCTGTCGCGCAGTGTCATTGGGCCCAAAAACACTTTTTCCCATAGACTTACATTAAGAAAGCTGTAACTCAGCGGATCCTTTTTTTTTTTTTTTTTTGAGGTAAACTAACGCCCCAGTACGAACACTCTAATAGCCCTTATTTAAACCATTGGGTCCTAAAAGTTGTAAAACACACTAATAGCCGCATTCAGAGTTATTTTGTTCCTCTCTTTATGTCACTGGTGACCCAGACCGTGACGACAGTACAAGCCGTGACTTTGGGACCCTGTGAGCGAGTCATATGACCGAGCAGATGTTACTGCGCATATCGGACATGCGTGGTAGGACCCAATAAAACCCAGAAGACCAGGTACATTTCTAGATCGAAGTCAAGCCATTTTGGCTTCATGCGCCACTGAGCAACTTCCATAGGAATGAACAGGACCCCTCCTCCATCGCTGTATCCAGTTCTCTTCATACATCCATGCTCTATAAGGCTTGAAGATTGGCCTGTAAACTTGGTCTGTAACTGATGATGATGACAGAAGGAAGCAACTTTTCTGTCTTTGTTCATCAGATGTGAGAAAGTGAGGAAAACACAGTTTGAGATTGACAGCAACGGTCACAATTCATTAGCTTGAAAACTGGATAATGCAATGATCATAAATTCTGTGATGACAAAGTCACCTTAACATGATGTATCTGCCCATCATAGGCCTGAGGAGATGAAAACTTTTGCTTTTTCTGGATGCGGTTCACTGTCACAAACACTTTGGGCTTTCATTTGCTTCTGTATCATGGATGCTACCTGTTTTTCTTGGGCTGACACTCTATGAAGTGAAATTTTTCATATTCACATTTTTCAGAGATGGACAGATTTCATAATTCACTGTATGACTTACAAGAAATGGGCAGGCTCGCAGCAGCATTTGAGTGTCTAATACGCATGACAAAGCTGTCCCTTTGTTTTCTGAACAGCAGCCTCTGCACGCTGGTCTTCTGCTGAGTGCCAGGTACTCTCCCAGAGAGACAAGGCTTTGCCTTTTAATTAATTTCCCGAATGATTGAGCACAGTTTAATAGTCATTTCCTAGCTGCCCAGTGGTGATAACGATGAAAGTGGCCAAATGGAAGGGATAGCCTATTTCTATAAAAACTGTCCTATAAATTAACCTTGACTCTAGCAGAGAGTCTTTGTAAACAACGCAATGCAAAAGAGGCCACATTGAGCAGATAAGCTCAACATAAAATAAGTTCCACAGGGTATCAGTTGTAAAAAGAATATTATCAGTTACAACAAGTGTTACTTTACAGCGAATGTAGCCAACTGTAAAAGACGGTCTTGAGTGCCGCTGAGGGACTGTATGAACGTCGCCCTCTGTGACCTGCTGGGACTTCTCTTTTGTAAGGCAGAACTCCCAGAAAACACCAACAGGGACTTGTCTTGACCCAAAATCCACTGGTGCAAACTGCTGAGTTGTGCCTGTGTTCGCCTGTGCCGACGGATCTGGCATACAGCCCCTCAGTGACTGGCACATGGGCACACAAACATGGCTGGAAGACAGGAGAAAGAAAAGCAGTCCTTTGTGTTTAGTTAATCCCAAATGTCCCATTGGTCTGAAATGATTTCAGCTTGTGATTCTTGGCTTGATATTATGAGAGGAGGATTTCCAGCTCCCTCGCCATCTGATGGCTTATGTTCTCTATGGAACGAAGCGATGCAGATCTGCCACCCACTATACAAACACTACATCACCTTGGAGTCATCAATTATAGCCACATGTTAAATTTTCACTTTTTAATTACAGAAACCTTTTAAAAAAACTAAACAAACCAAAGGTATAAGCTGTCTTTCAACTTCCTCTTCCACACTCCCTCTCAGTCGGTGCACTTTTATCCTTGTTTAATTAAGGCAAGTTGAGGGACACCCCCCACTGCTCCCTGGGCTGAGAGCTGCCACTGCTGCTGACCTCTCGGTATAAGGAGGAAACGACTGGTGACAGGGTGGTAGGTTGTTTTTAATTAGTCGGGGAGCACAAGGAGTCAATTTTTTTTTTTTTTTTCGGAAAATGTCGAATTTTCAAACTCAAGGTTGAAACTCCCTCTGTCCTGGTGTACCTGGGATTCTTCTTTTAAAACTGCAATGTTAACTGAAGCAAAGCGGTCAATGCCACCAACTGCTGAAAGCAGACAGTGTGGTATGCAATTAAAAATGGACAGAGATGTTACATAACTGCACCACCTTTCTGCCCAGTCGTATGGTCACAATTTGCCTTAAGAAACCATAAAAAACACCTTGTTATTGTGGCAAAGCCTGTTGCATATGTTGACATGAGGTTGTTCCTGTGTGTCCCTTGTGAATGCACTCTGTTTCCCTTGCCCGGGGGAGACAAGATTGACTGAAACACCCACACAACACAATGTCCTAGCTGGTGGTGATAGCAGTAGGCCTCTTCTCTCTTTGGTCAGCCCGCTCATTTTACTGTATGGTTACGGTTGGGTTAAAAATTATTTAACAGTGTGCATTGGCAATATAGCACATTATATCCATAAGACTTGGGCGACATGGTGCATCCTTTTTTCCTTTGCTTCAGGCACTTCTGTATTTTTAACTGCGCAGTTATATACGACATGCAAAAGTGAAATGTGAGATGTTTCTACAGTATGTTAACCCTGAAGATGTTGCCCTGATTTCCTTAGTTCATAAGAAAAGTTATGCTTTTTCGTTAGTTTTCCAATGAATGTCCAGCAACATTTGTCAATTTCTGCTTGTTACATGCATACAGTCTTTTTAAACTTCCATATTCACAGGAAACAACTTTTTTAGGTTCAGCCAAGAAAACTACATATGTTTAGGAAAAGATCACAGTTACAATAGTTCCACAAGTGGTGTAACTTTAGCATGTAAATTACGTAACAAGTAAATCAATATTGACCAACCACCAGTCTCTTGGGTGAAAATCCGGTATTTTTAGACCCAAAAGTCCAAACCAACCTCCTCCCTTCATGGTATTTGTTGCTCTTCATATTTCCTTGTTCACAATTACATAAATTCAACACAAATTGCTTTTGTGAAATGTACACAAATTACAGCGTATATATGTACTTTTTGTAGGTATAACTATGAACAGAGAATGAGACCAGCCCGCCCAGATATCGACTACATAGTAGGATTATAGTGGGAGGCATAATGTATTTACTGTGCTTTAAATCCCAGGTGACCTGTAGTGTATGTGCTTACTCCTATAAAGCAAACACAATATACATATAAAGGGCAAATCAGTGACACTGGAAGGAAAAGACTGAAAGCTTCATTAATGTAATGGTGATTTTAAAATCCAATGATGTAATACTTTTCATTTAATAATTCAAACAGTTGACTTGCATCAGTGTGGTGTAAACAACATGTCATATATATTTGTATCACATGTGCAGATTTTTGCTTGTGCTCATCTACAAAATTAGTTCCCTGCAAATCTATGTGGAAGTTAAAAATAATTATACTAAAAAATACTTTATTTATAGGTGCTAAATTCAATATCCAGAGCATTTCTGTTGCCTCCAGAAACCTCTCAACGTGGTAATGGCCGAGCCAGTGGTTCATAGTTAACGGTGTTAACAATGAGAACTATGGCAGTTGCCACATTTTCATGCGGCAAATTTCTCCAATCTGATGAACCTTGGTTGATTGCAAATTCCAAATCCCCTGTTTCCATGGACACTAAATAAAATGATCCGATCATGATGTGCGCATATGTGCATCAAGCGTTTAATCAAAATAAATCCTTTGGGCATGAGCAGAGTTGTCTAATTTTCCGGAAATAGTAGAAGAAGAAGAAACTGTACTTCCGCCTGTGTTGTAAACAAACGTCGCGTTGTCTGTCTCGCGTCACGCTGATGTAGCACATGCGCAGTGGAGATAATTTTACCCCAACCAGGAAGACATGATCCGAATGGGTGTGTACATGGACACTGATCGGAGCAACGATAGGCATAAAGCTCCACCTCGCAACTGTTACATCTGGTGGGTGGGTGCTACACTTCAGCGACGACGCCATTGATTGGGATGGCATTATCAGCTGTAACCACCATATGAAAGCAGTGCAGAACGGTGGCCATGAGCTAAAGGTCACGCACAGCCAGCCTGGCTATGTTATCAATGCACAGAGAAGATTACAACACACAGAAGGAAAATGACTTCATTCTCCGCTCAGGATGCCATTACTCCAATATATCTTTATATAGCAGATATCTGTTTGCTGCTGTATTAATGCTCTGAACATTGTATAGTGATAACTTAATAAGGATTCAGCTGTACAGGCGCCGCAAATTTCAAATTAACAATGATTTTTGGAGATTAGATTTTTGGAAAGAGAAGCCTGAGTGAGCGCGGAGAGCTGCAGACTGATGTGTGAAAACTGAGACAACCCTCAGAGGACTCACACAGGAAATGAGCTGATGGGATGTAGCTACTACACTGTAACTAACGTCTGGCTGCTTTGTGATTAGTTCCCACATTCCGCGAATGCCATAGTGCAAATTTAATTTGAGAAAGGTGATGGCTTTAGGTTTTCATGGACCCCAGACCATGGGTGTTATTTTGGAGGCTTTTAGCTTATTTCCATCCCAACACCTGTAATCAGTGTTTGTGTTTTGTTAGTTTTTGTATTTTTGCCCTTCTCATGTGCTCTGTTGGGAATTGGAGCCAGAAACTGTTCTTATCTCAGAGGAAGAAGTGAATTAATGTGCAACATAGCTTGAAGCCAAGGTCTCCACTAAAACCTCCACCGACCCCAGACAGGAAATTGGCAGCACCTTTTTATGGCCTCATCAGATCAGGCTTTAAACCAATGGCAATATACTCAGAACACTCTCAAAAAAATGTTGTAAAGCGGCCACTGCGTTTAATTGAAACAGGTTCTTCCACAAGTCAAGATGATGTAGATCACATCCGCTATACCTGCAAAAACAGAGCAAACTGTTTAAATAGACAAAGCTGCAGTATGGAGCACCTTTAAACACACATGTGCAGGCTCAGTGACTTTGTTGACTCCACAGATACGCAGGTATTATCCATTCAAAGGATCACAAAGCAGACTGCATAGGAAAGGCTCCTTTTTTCTTTGCCACAATCAGGCTTATGCAAAGTAGAACAATCATAATTTCCTCTTTTTGGCTCATTTCTTCCTTTCATTTCGTCCTCTTTTATCAGCAATGCGGAAATCCTGGAATCTGCATTTCATCTTCGCATAATAGACGCCAGAGCTGCTCTAGTATGCACATTCCTTACAAAGAGCTGCGGATAATCTAAATTGACCATTTATTATGAGATTTCTCACATGATATGGGCCGAATTGCTCAAGTTGTGCAGTAGGCAAAGAGTTCCTGTTTCATTTTCTACCTATCTGTGCCCCAAGTATTAAAAAATGGTCTGAGCTTCTACAGCATGTCATGACAAATCTTTAGAATAACAGAAATCAATCCTCATTACTCTTTAACTTTCTTTGGAGTCATATTGCTGTCAGCTGGGTATGGATATCTGAGTCAGGGACCTGTAATGGCTTAATGATATACTGTATGCACAACACAACTGACAAACAGAGAGTGATGGCAAGGCAAGGTTATGTTTTCTGTCCGGAAATAGGACGCCTTTGTCTCTGTACACAGAGAAAAGGAGTCCAGGACATGGTCAGTCATACTGATTGTTTGTCTTGTGTGGAGCAGAGCAGAACTAAGGATACACTTTATTTAACACTGATATTATTCAATTAAGGTCAGTACTAAATGTCAGATTTGTTGCAGTTAGAATTGTGAAGCTGATCAAAGTGGGTGGTCACAGCAAACTGCACAAATACCACAAATAGAGTGTGAATCCATAAAAGCAACAACTTTGTAGGAACCCACCGCTGATTATCTTTATTTGCTGTTGCCAACTTTAGCAATCAAAGTTTAGAAAACAAACATCTTTGGAAATTATTTAATAAAGGCCCCAGAATTTCAATAAAACACTTTTGCACTATATATATATTGGGCATATATATATATATATATATATATATATATATATATATATATATATAAAACCTGAATAATATTGACATATCCCACATGTCTTAATTAGAAAAGGATCCATTTAGAATAAGGCCTAATTCAGGTATCTAAACGGAATATGCAGTTTACTTAATCCGTATCAAATTTGGAATATTGTCAGCTTCGGAATAATAGTGGAATATTAGCGTGCATGTAAACGTAGTGACTGTTGGCTTCTTAGTAAAGTAAACCTCATTAGCATAATAGGTGTTCCCTGTGATGCACACTACTGGTGATGTTCATACGAGCTCGCAAATGTGCAAATATATATGTAAAATGAAGTGAAATGTACCGAAAATAAATACACTTTCACCCTCTGCACACATCCAAGGAGGATCATCCATCTTCATTGTTATTACACACCCACTACTTCTCTGTCTTCATCTCCTCCCCTCTGGGCTCTCACCATATCCACTCATTAATCAGGTCATACATTTTATCCAGAATCATGAATTATAAATTTCTGTCCTGCAACAAAACATCCTTTTCCACACACACCAAGCACTGCTACTTCTGCTTTAACACTATGCCCGCCTGCATCAGAAGTCAAATTTCACGGGGGATTACAAAGTGAGGTCAACACACCCAATCTCATTTGTTTGTTCTGTTTCATTTTCAGGGAGGCACATTTCCTCTCCACATCAGCTGGGAAATAGGAGAGACGCAGCGGGAAAGGAAGAGGAGATGGGGGTTGCGGGTCTGATCAAAAGCACGGCATCTTATATGGCACATGAAGCTGTTTCATCATCTCTTGATCCTCTTCTGACACCTCATATGATGGAGTGGTTGGTTCTGGGGGAGGTGTATGTGTGTGTATGTATGTGTGCGTACAGTGAGTGGTGAATGGTTGAGATGAATATGCTGAGCCTATACAAATGTCAATTCCCTCGTGGATCTTTAGCACTGTGGCTTCTGGGAGGCATTTCTTCCTCATGGCAGTGTGATGATTTATTTCGCACAAGTGGAATTGTCCACTGGATTTCCACTAGAAGATTAAGTACAATAAAGTAAAAATTCCGAGGTGTTCATGAAATTAAACCCCATTTTGATCAATGTGCGAGACAGGGAGGTCAGCACTGATCGCTATCATACAGTCGTTTTTGGCAGTTTTTGATAGTTTGAAATATTGCAGGGAGTAATGGAACAAGAAGGGACAGCCACAGTGAGCTGCTGGATGAAGAGCTGCAGGTGACAGGCTACAAAACTCCTTTCACTGTTCCCTGCTGTTAGACTAGTGCCATGTGTAGCATAAAATCAGATCACAGTTGCTCACAGAACGGTGGGAAAAGGCCAATTATCGCCTGACTTCTCAATTAAAGGAACAGTGTGCCATGTTTCTACAGTAGCCCAGAACAGACCAACCAAACACTGGCTCTAGAGTGAGCTTTTTCCATTTTTTACATTACCTTAAGGCCATTGTAGTTCCCCGATAGGCTTGTGAAACTGCAGTAATGTGAGCTACAGAGTGCAAAATCGTGGAACCACCAGCCGCCGTCTGATTTCTGTCGCTCCTAACAGTGTTATTATGGTAAGGAGTGAGTGAGGGGTGTTTATAGTTGGTTGCAATCTGCAGCCACATCACTAGATGCCGCCAAATCCTACACACTGTACCTTTAAAACAACAATAGTTGGCTGTGCTGTAAACAGATATGCCAGTTGCTTGAATGTTGTATTTCTGGAGAAGCTGTTTGAAGGATGTTTTGCTGTCCCCCAAATTCTGAGACATGTAATATTTAACTATTCTTGCTGTTGCCACCAGTAAACACAGGCGTTGCCAAATCAGCCAGAACTGAAATCTGAATTAAAGCCAGTGGGCCACTCCATGATCTGAAAAATGAAGCCAATGTGGAACTGTCTTAAACTTGCCAACAGGGAGCGACTTCTCTGGTTGTAAAAATAGGTCTGATTGTATAGAAGTCAATGAGAAAATGAGCCTACCACTCACTTGATTTATTACCTCAGTAAACACTGTAAATGAGTTAATGGTTCCAATCAATAGTTTCAAGTTTCTTCTTCAATACAGCATGACGTCCATTTGGTAAATTATGATCTAGTAGGAAGAGTCAAATAGACCATGAAGCAGGCGATGCTTTAGGGCGTGGCCACTTTGTGATTGACAGGTCACTCCCATAGCGTTGTCCAGTCTGGGAGTTCCCAGTGTTCATAGTGTGTTTTCAATTCATGAAAATTAACTGTAACGTTTTGGTCGCCTAAAAATATCTTATTCAGCATTGTAGTTATGTTTAGCTCCACCCTCTTGTGTCTCTTGTGGTTGCAAATGATCAAAATGATGAGAGCTACAAAAACCAAGATGGCTGTGGCCAAAATTCAAAATTTGAGGCTTTAAAACGGTTGTCCGCAGACTGTTGGCTGACATCACGATGATTACGTCCACTTCTTATATATAGTCTATAATTCTAACTTTAAATGCCTATGGTTTAAAATGCAGTCATTGAATAGATACCCACATGGCCCACAGGCCTTTAGCCAATAAAAATACTGACTTAAGAAAACACAGATGACTTTTCAACATGTTTCCAGGTGGGCGCTTTGCTATGGTCTGATGGATATGAATAAAAATAGACTGGGGAATATGACTACAAGTTTAATCCCAATTATCAGAGCCACAAAGGAGGTCTCGTAGCTTTGTTATGTGAATTATCGAGGCAAAAAGAGAAAAGAGGCCAATTACTTGTGCCAAAATTGCAGGTGCTTTTGAATGAAGACCTTGACTGGTGTACTTGTGCTGCACAGTTGAGGATATTTGGGCTTTAAGGTCTCACCTCTGTTACCCAGGACATCTGCTGCAGTGCATCTTACATGTAAATGTAATTCACTCTCTTTGTTCATTCTTTTATAAACCAAAAACTTTGTACTTTAGATCAACCTTTATTAGTCCCACAGTGGGGAAATTCAATTTACACTCTGTTTAACTTATACATGGTACATGCACACAAACACACACACACATGCAGTAATGGAGAGACGTCAGAGTGAGGGGGCTGCTCCTGACAAGCGCCCCGAGCAGTTGGGGGTTTGGTGCCTTGCTCAGGGGCACCTCGGCAGTGCCCAAGAGGTAAACTGGCACCTCTCCAGCTACCAGTTCACACTCAGTTTTTGGTCCATGTCGGGACTTGAACCGGTGACCCTCCGGTTCCCAAGCCAACTCCCTACAGACTGAGCTACTGCCGCCCCCAGGTAGGTACACGTTCACTGATAAGAGCCATAGGCCTTCGCTGTGACATTTGTTATGAACACTGTCAAAACAGTATTAGTACTTTTAAAATACTACTACTACTACTACTACAAATAATAATAATAATAATAATAACAATAATAATAATATAGTTTGGGTGCACTCTGGTCCTACACTGTGTGTAATGCACCCCTTAACCACATTTTTAAAATTAGAAAGTGTGCAATGGGGCATAAATAAATTAATTACAGGAGGGCACCAACTATAAGGTGTAATTTCATTCCACTTATATTAATTATAATAATTTACAGTCAATACTCTTCACACATTTATAGATGTAGGACCTGTGAACCAGCGCATTGAAAAGCCTTTGACATGTATTCTGTCTTAACGGTTTTGACTCTTGCTTTGACCATGAAGCTATTCACTCTTCACAGCTTTGGCAGCAGCTAGGCTTTCATCTATAACTAAATGAAGGGATCAGATATCTCCCACTTTCACTGCCTTAGCTTCGCGCTGAGTTTAGAGAGTTTTATTGATTACTGTTAGAGTAATAAATAGCTATAGCCCACTTTATATTACAGCTCTTTTAACAGCGCTTGTAACTCATTAAGTACGGACACATACAGTACATCTTATATATCTCACAAAGTCAACATTACAAATGATATTTTTTTAATCATCATTTTTGTGATTGTTATTGGGTTTGGTTAAGGTATTGTGTTTTGCTTAGAAGCTGAAAGTAAGTCAAGTGTCACAGCTGTCACCAGTAATTTTATTCGCATGCGTGTACACAATATCCTGACTTTTGTTTCCAGGGCTCTGTTCTAAATTACATACTAACATACTGCATGCTATAGTACTCAATCTGTATGTACTGCATGCTGCGTACTAAGTTAATGGGAAGCCATTAGTAGCAGACTCTCCACACTTACTGTTAGTAAACTCAGACAACATGTCTTCTCTGAATCACGACTGTATCGATCACGGCATTACCACTCTGAGCTCCCGATGAATGAAAATTGTCACAAATGTAAATCAACATTATACCTCTCCCACTCGAGATTTGTCAAGTTTTTAAATCTCTTATCAGCATGGGGATGTACAAATATGCTGCTTTATGCAAATGCATATAATGCATATTTCTTATTGGAAATCAATTACCAACAGAAAACAATGACAAATATTGTCCAGAAACCCTCACAGGTACTGCATTTAGCATAAATAATATAATAAATCAACAACAGCTGTCAGTGTGTCAGTGTGCTGACTTGCCCTAAACTGCATGTGATTATCATAAAGTGGGCAGGTCTGTAAAGGGGAGATTCGTGGGTACCCGTAGACCCCATTTTCATTCACACAAGGTCAAAGGTCAAGGGACTCCTTTGAAAATGGCCATGCCCGTTTTTCCTCACCAAAATTTTGCCTACGTCTGGAGCGTTATTTAGCCTCCTCTGCAACAAGCTAGATTCCTTAATTTCATCAAAAATTACAGTGAATGTTGCATGGAAAGCTTCTGTATAATATCCAAATTGTGAGTGCTTATTGAGTCACCTAGATAAATAATGTAATTATTAGTTTTTTTCCTCAGACTACAGAAAACTACTCTGATGATGCCTTGGGGGTTATTTTCTCAGTGGTTAAGAGGATCTGTCCAGAATCACAGAGGATACTTAACTGCATTCTCAGGCTGCTGCAGCAAATGAACAGTAATAGGATCCTAATTGTCCCAATATTTCAAATCAAACTGGCGCTCACCTCCGTCAGGATGGAACAATGAGCATCTCAATTCCTAATAGCTGTGAATGATTCGCTCCCAACATGAGAGTCTATTTTTGGAATAACAAAGAGGAGGGGGGAAAAAATCAGAGATTCTTCACCCAGTTATTGAATAATTTACAGACCTTGCCAGTGTACTCATTAAGGCTCTACAGTAGGCAGACAATGTGTGTGTGTGTGTGTGTGTGTGTGTGTGTGGGGGGGGGGGGGGATAGGAGATAGGAGAAGAAGGAGGGCCGGCTATTTGGTAAGAAGGAAGGAGAGAGAGCAAGGGAAATGTTAAATGCATGAGAAGAAAGGGAAGGAGAACAGAAAATACTGGCATATCAAGGGAGATAGAAGGGAAAAAAAATAGTTTCTGTCAGTGTCATGATTAAAAGATTTAGGGGAGCTGAAGGGAGGGGGGCTGACTCTTCCCACAGCCACACTTCCTTTTGTCTTCTTTGAACTCGGGATGTGTCGACAGGCTAAGGGAGTTTGGTTAAACCCGACTGATCGCAGATATGAGGTGCCGCTTGGTCTTTGAATTAGCGGGTCCCAGAACACACTCGGAGGGGAGAGGAAACAGAGAAAGACGGAGGGGAGGAAGAGGAGGCATGAGGGATGGGGAGGTGGGTGAGGGGAACGGTGGAGAACAGAAGGGAGGAGTCACAGATAGATGGATAGATAGATGCATGAGGAGGAGTTGTCGGTGGGGGTGGGTGAGAAAAGCTTTTACTGGAAGATCACGATACGCTAACCCATCATCCTCTGTTGTCTCTTGCAGCACTGTTCTCCACTGTCTAACAGCTGAGATAAAGCAGAGGGATTGGCAGGCTGTAACGCAAGATATACTGTGTTTTTTTTTTTTTTCAGTGTACTGGCTTTGCTGTTATGGCGCCGTCATTAGCTGGGACCACATAAATGCCAACACTCTTGGCCTAAATTACCTCTGAGAGTTTACTGTTATGTTGCTGCTGTCTTACACCAGGCCTTTACTGTGTCATAAGAGGATTTTAGATGCCCACCCCCCACACTTTCTTCTACTCCAGTACCTCTGTGTTCATGCTCTGTTCCACGGCTCAGCATATATACTGTAAAATATGGAGCACCCAGATCATGACAAACCACCATGTATCTCCCTTTCTCTGTGTGTATCCCTGAATATTTCATAAATGGCACACAGCAGATGTTGTTGTAAAGCGCATCAATATTTGATGCACTTTCTGTCTCCCTTTCTGATATTTTGTATTCCGGTGACATTGGCGGCGGCATTCATGTTGGCCTAACAGCCACTGTGGTTTTGTCTATTATGAAGCATTAGCTTGGAGCTATGCTCGGCACGGTGGTAAATGGAGAAAACAAGTCACAACATTGTGCGAGCGATCGCGGGATGATCAGTGTGCCTGTTTGCAGGTGGCTAATTAGCAAGGCGTGCTCTTTCTATCCCCCCTCGGATCCTTCATTCCAGTGCGCCATAACTCTCAATGAGTTCTTTTTAACTACACCCTAACAGTGTTGATTAATTTCATCAGAAATTACAGTGGAGGATGCAAGGAAAGCATTTACATAATACACAAATTGTAGAGCACATTTTGAGTCACCCAGATGAATGGATTCATGTTGGCAGAGCGACTGGCTATGAATGAACATGAGGTACGATTGAAACAACATATTTCCAAATGTCAGAGTATTCTGATTTTTCCTCAGCCTGCCTGGGCATGATGCATAAAAATATATTTGTCAATACTATCACATATGCCCTGGCATTTTCTTATGCCACACACTGCTTGTTTTGGATTAATACAGATTAGGAAAAGGGGTGGGGGGGTAGAATCCCAATATAATCTGGATTATCAGCAGCCTCATCCCCTCTGGCCATGGCAATTCCCTGGAGAGTCAAAAGCCTGTGTGCAATGGCATTTTCCTTGACCCATTTGCAGCAGTGGTGGTATTGCAGGATGAAATATGGAATATGAATGAGTGCCTCCTCCCCTAAGAGCTTCCATTAGAGATCACTTAAGGGGCCCTGGTCCATTATTGAGAGGTTGCAGGGGGTGTGAAGCTGCACTCTTTGAAGTCAGAAGTGGTGGTGAAGTACATGCATTAGCTGGAGTATGGCATCTTTGCATCATTATGATCAATGTGTGTCTAAAAATGGGAAAGGCTTACAATAACTATCATTTACTAATTTGATTTATGTCGGTGTATTACTTCAAATGGGATCAAGAGGGGGTCCTGCATAGACTGACAGACAGACAGTATAATACATAAAAAAAACGCCGAAGATGAGAGAATACTCTCATATATTATATGATATTATCTATTCTGTGAAAAAGAGCTGTGCGGTACTGATATGTGCATCTCTCCAATGAACACATTCTCTGGCCTTTCCCCTCTCCCCCACACACATGAGTCGATCTGGCAGCCAGTCCTCATGGGAGAAGCTGTTACATAGCATATAAGAGGTTATTAAGGCAACTGTGTCTGGAGGAGGATGAGCTGAAACTGCAAAGACGACCAGAAGGCAGCAGCAAAATGGCCTCTTTGACAGAATGCTGTTCCTTTTAGAGTACAGCAAATCTACCTTCAGATGCATTGTGGTCCATTATAGTTGGAACCAATAAGCCAGTAGTTTGTGGTGTGTGAGTGTGTGTGCGTGTGTGTGTGTGTGTGTAGGTATGTGTGTGATTTGCCTCGGGGGAAAAAAAGGGATTTCTGGTCTGTATTTGATTTCCATGCCTGTGATCATTACATTTTCTTGTTGGTGGGGATCAGCTTAATCCCTCCTCCTGGTGCGCTTTTCATTCTGTCACACTGAATCAAAAACATAATTTTTTCTTTATCTGACAATATATGGTCCAAGCTATGTCTAAGAACAATGTTAGTTTACAGAGTGTGTCTCCATCTCTGCCAAGTCAGCAGTACATTTTAAGAAAAAGCAATGGATATACTACAGTGATTTTGCATGGGTTTCATCGTAATACAGGAGTGAGTAGAGTATTGTGGACCTCAGAGAGGAAGGTTGTGGGTTTGAAAGTTAACACTGAAATAAATGTCAATGACAAATTAAAAAAAAAAAAAAAAAAACGTAGTAAGGCGGCATATTTTGTCTGCATTAAGTATCGGTGTGCTAACAGGTGTTATTCATTGCTATGGAATTGACAAAGGGACTGTGCATACAAACAGCGCTCATGACACTGCTGCGCCGTAATACAGTATATTAAAAAATAAAAAAAATAAAAATAAATAAAATAAACATGTTTGTCGTGTTCAGTATGAGCATCAGCTAGACACATTTCATTTTCCACTCAAATTTCAACTGCCTGCAAAACAAAAAGAACAGAATAGATGAAACATGTAAATCTTGACTGTGAATGCCCCCTCAACCTTTGCTTCATCATCCTCCCCTCCAGCAGCAGATATCCTTGATCTGTACTAAAGCTTCAATTCGGCAGGTGAGTGGCACCCTCTGCTATCATAGCCCTCAGCAAACTTCTTCAATAACACTGTGAACCAGTTTTGATATAATTGGTTTATGTGTCTCCGGTGCCAATATGTCTGTACGTTGCTATACAATTTCATGAACCTGGAGAACTTTCAAGTTTGTTCTTCTTATTCTCTTGTAACAGTTTCACTCCTGGCATCAGGGAGGCAGCCTGTGCTGGATTTAAAGAAGTAGTACACCATTTTGTGGAATATGATTATTAATTTGTTTTCTCGAGAGTTGTGTGGGGAAAAAAAATCAATACTGCTCTTAGGTTTGAAGGCTAAATATGAGACTACAAACAGGCGATGATTATCTTGGCTAGGCATTTCTTGGCTGTTGGTTGGGAGCAGGGACTAAGTGGAGTCTCAGTAAAATGTCAAGGCAAGAAAACCGCTCAGTTAGGTTAAGGGAAAACATCATGGTTGGGCTTAAAATGAGCATGTAAACTACAGTAAGTGAAACACATGGAAACAATGTAATGTCAGTATGGGAAAAAAACATGACAAACATCATTAACATAACTTGCAAAACAAAACACCAGTCACCAGGTCTCCCGCTTGAAAGGCTGGTTTTGTAACATGACAACTGTCACTACTTAACACTGCACCTTTGTGCAGGTATGTAATATTCACATCTGGGCGACACAAAACGTGACACTGACACACTTCCAGTGGAAAGACGGGCCTATGACAAACTTGCAAAGCACTGAGACCGGGCTGGACGACAAGAGTCCAGGAAATCACTACTCTCAGTCAAGAAAGAAGTTCAGCACATAACTCCCAGAGCTAGGCTAGCTGTTTCTCCATGCTTCAGTATTTTTGCTAAGCTAAGATAACCACCTGCTTGCAATACATTCATATTAACATACAGACACGAGTGGTATTGATCAGTTGAGTTCAATTCAAATCACTTTATTTGTCCCGGAGGGGCAATTGCTCTTTTGAGCAATTGATCTTATCTAGCACTTGGCAATAAAGCAAAGAAGCGTATTTTCCGAAATGTCAAACTATTCCATTTATTCCATCACTATCATTTGGTAGATCTTTGCACATAGTTATTGGAAGTGAGTCTTTTCTTGGCTGAGGCTACAGTAGAAAAAAAAAAATGTTCAGATTAAATGACAAACTTCAAAGGCCTTGAACAATCCTTCATCATTCTTGCATATTTAACATTTGAACTTCCTGACCTTAAACTCCAAATGACGGGCTATCTCACTGATGAAATATGCTCAGTAAGTCAGAGCCATTTGCAAGCATGCATTAGTTCATGTACTCTTATGTACTGTACATTGTCTATAATGCATACAATATTCTTCTTAACTCCAAACTCCTTTCATTCTAACATGCCATCTAGATTTCTACAAGAGCATTCACAGGGGATGAATATATCCGAGCCAGTGCACTGATGTCAGATATATGAAGACAGATGTTACTCCTCTGTGGTTGGATGAAAGATGTTGTCCATTTCCATTTCATGTTCATACCCTAGTAATTTTCAAATTGACAAATAATGAACAGGGCATTTGACAAAAGAACAAAAAAACAAAAACAAAAAACCCCAAGTTGAACAATTACTTTCAGTAATATTTATGGTAATGAACTTGTGTTTATGCCTAATTTAGAGTCATTTATTGTCGTGTGACTGTGTTGACATAAAGTAATTGCTTTATTAAAAGGGAAAACACATCTAATGATGATAGCTAAAGAGTTATTACTCATCACAAGGCTACTATTTACACATATGGAAAAAAAAGTATTGATGTACACACACACACTGCAAATTAACTGTACAAGATGTTCTATTGACTGTAGGTCCTCACATTAAGCAATATTTGAAATCAATATACTGTCTGCTTACATGCTACAGTTCCCTATACTGCGGCACAGCTGCTGCTGTAGGCAACAGCAAGATGCAGTTGTTGACCATTAGTCCTAATGTCCAAACAACCTGGTGAACCAGAAAACAGTCAGTGAGATGATTTTGCTCAGGGAATATGACCTTACTCTTAAAAAGTTCAAGACTCTCACTATTTCTAACTAAACTTTTAGTAGCTGCAGAAGATAGTTTGAACAGTCTGTAGCCATGATGGCTGCTCTGTGTGGCTGTGCTTTTCTGCTGTGGTTCTTTTGAGTTACACAAAGGCAATGCTAACAATTGTTATAGTACTACTACAGCTGAGGCTGATGGGAATGTCATAGTTTTGCAATTATTTGGTCATAAACCAAAGTATTGGATATAAAATGGGAAAATAATTGGTGGCACAAGAAAACAAGTCAAGGGATTAAAGTTATCCCACTTTATTACATCCTGAAGGGCTATAACAAATTCCACTAGCAATCCTTCCAATAGTTCTTTTGTTTCAGAGAGACATTTCATTAAAAACAATAAATGTGAAGCCTGAAGCAAGAGGGAAAGTCAGGGGATCACCAAAGTCAGCTGGATTCAAGCATTCAGTTTTCAAACTGGAGTTAAGAAACTGGCATCATATGAAACTAGAAAACATCAGGAATGCATTGATACCAACCATGTCATATTAGCTTGTCGCAAAAGAGGTAAAACAATGCTCCAAAAAGTAAAATCTGGTCTGGCCCTTTTCAAAGGGGTCCCTTGACCTCTGACCTCAACAAATGTGAATGAAAATGGGTTCTACTGGTACCCACGACTCTCAACTTTACAGACGTGCCCACTTTATGATAATCACATGCAGTTTGAGGCAAGTCATAAGTCAGCACACTAATGATTTGAGCATATTTTTTATGCTAAATGCAGTATCTGTGAGCGTTTCTTGATAATATTTGTCATTGTTTGTGTTGCGTGTTAATTGATTTCCAGTGATAAATATATACATACATTTGCATAAAGCAGCATATCTGACCGCTCTCATGTTAATAAGACATATTTCCTTTTAAGAAACATTTTTAATCACAATTACAACTTTTAATCAACTGGCAGCCCTCATTGAGATATTTCAGGATGGCCCGAAGTGTTGCACAAATGGACTAAAATTGTCATCCCAAGTCATGCCGTTAGCATGTCTAAAAACACCTGATAGCTCATTGGCTAGGGTTTGACAAAATATGTATAATCAAACATCAGTTTCTCTTGCTAACCTATGAAGACAAAAAGCTAGTGCCATACTGAAGGAAAATGGATGAAAACCAACAGCACAGACATCAGAAGAGCACCTCCTGTTTAGTGTTCAATTGTTACAGTATCCGAACAACATATCGAAGAAAGAAACTTTTCTGAGGGAAGCTGACAGCTGGAAAGCATTTTAATTAATGCGACCACTCACAGTTTCAGTTTGTCTCTTATCGTATCACTAAATGTACAGTACAAATTAACGAACGCAGCCTGTGGACAAATCTGTGTGACGCCTCCACAAGGCTCTACATAATTGGAACAAAGACAATGCTGAACTGATTCCAGTAGTGTCTTGGCTTCATAACCTTTCATCACTTGGAGACGATTTTTCCATCAATACTCTGGGAGCAACCTGTGTGTAATTGATTGGGCTCTGTGGTAGCATCTGTTGATGCAAGTTCTTTGTGCGATTCAGTGAATTTCCAAACATTTCTCTGAAACTTAAACCCAAATTATTAATACTGTAGATAAAAAAAGAATTCAAAAGTTTTTGGTTTTGAGAATGAGTCAAATGATTCAAGCAAACAAACACACACACACACACACACACACACACCATCTATAGTTGTCTTACACTTTGCTATGCCCAATGAAAACCATGGAAACCACTGTCTTACATTTTTAATATTCAGTTTGCTCTCCCATTCTTCTGAAATGTTCACAATAATTGAAATAATACATTATTTTCAAAACACTTAAAGGTCCCATATCGTGCTCATTTTCAGGTTCATATTTACATTTTGTATTTCTATTAGAAAACGTTTACATGCTTTAATTTCCTCATATTGTCTGCCTGAGTACGTCTGTATTTACCTTCTGTTTGAAACTCTGTTTTAGCAAATATCTATGGAATTACAATGGAGTTGCATTGCTAAGCAACAGCTTGGGTCCATGTTTACTTCCTGTCAGCTGATGTCCTTCACATACTGTACACTGCAAACGGAAATAAACTGGACCATATTTAGAAAGTTTACATTTAAAACTGTGAATTGTAAATTTGTGACATCACAAATGGACAGAAATCCTGACGGCTTGTTTCAAAAACTGTTTCTGAATATGGGCTGTGTGTATTTCACAGTGGATTGAGCATTTTAATACTTTCACAGTATTTATATATCACTTAAAGTTGCTTTATAATAAAAAAAAGACATAAAAATTGAAATTTCTACAAAAACCTAGAACCTTTAATACAATTTATAACAAAATAAAACAAAAAAAAATTCCAATTTTCAGCCAACAAATATTTGTCAGCAGAAGGCGATTCGAGGGGGGATGAGGGGGTGTGTCATCATCCTTTATAGCAAAATGACCAAATTGCATTCCTCTTTTTTACCTGCCGTCCCCCCTCTCCATCCCTAGAAGCAGAGGACAGAGGGTGCGTTTAGTTGAATATGTTAGTCTAGTCTGCCAGACTCATTGATCATTTATCTGAATGAGGTTAATGCAAGTTAAAATCTATTGCCCCGACCATGGCTCTGAAATATCAGTAGTCTGTGCTGTGTTTTGATAAATCCAGGGCGCTCTCCATGGTGCTGAAGTGTCAGACAGTTGTTTTTTGGACTTCTTCACTGATTCCCACCTTGCTATTAAATAATACAGAACCAGAACAGTAATTTATGGGATAGTTTGCTTGTCAAGGGTGAGCTAAACAAAACAAACTAGGTCCATCTCCCCAGTTAAAAATTGACTAAGTGCCCACGGTTTATCAGAATCATTAAGGAGGCAGATTAAGGGTCTACGGCCATGCTAGTGGCTTTGCGAGTTTGTTGTACAGACTGCAGAGAGCTAAATGCTAATGCAAGCATGCTAACATGCTCACGACACTGCTAACATGCTGATGTTTAGCAGGCTTCCTTTTTATAATGTTTACCATCCAAGTTTTAACGTAAACTTGGACTTTTAATGTCAACTTCTTTTTATCATCACCCATTGTATTGCAAACAGCATAGCACACGGTGAAATTTTAATTGCATTCAACCTATCCTAGTATTATGAGCAGTAGACAGCTGCTATATAATGCCTGGGGAGCAGTTTGTGGGCCCAGTGCTTTGCTCAAGGGCACATTGGCAGTGCCCTGGAGACAAACTGGCACCTCACCTTGACTTGATGATGGAGCTAAATCAGGTCAGAGAATCACCAAAGCTACGACAAAATGTCAGAAAATCAGACACAATGACGAAACAACAGACTGACAGTGCAATCCTAATAAAGCAATAGCACACCACTAGTGTTGCAAAAAAAACATACTCTTAAAATTTATAGATTATAGATTTTGTTTATGCAACACCTACACATTGGCAATGTTTCAATAAATCCAGTAAAAAAAATTATAAATTCCAGCCTTTCAAAGGATTAGCAAAGTGTCTCAAGGCATAGACTGTATTATAATGCCCAGTGCATGTCCCTGAATATGAATAGGTTAGGTATACATAATGGATGTCAGTACACAGTTAGGTTTTACTATAGCGTTTAGACCATGTGTCAATGTTGTGGCTGGAGTCTGGCTTGCCTTACGGCTGCTGTTGTTGTCTGCTGTGCTGTTCAAGAACGTTTGCCCCTCAAGTCGCTGTGACCCTGCTGATACTTCACTTCTGTACAATGTCCAGAGGAGTGCAATAGTGTGAAACCACAGTTTACTCTGCTTCTTGTGCATTCACCAGCACTTTTTGTATTTAATGAGTACTGCAGCACTAAGTGCAGTAAAATTAGCACTCAGTCTACCCTTCTTTTAAAAGGTTAGGCTGCTTTCTGTCTCTGTCTGTCTGTCCATCACCATTATCAACAATCCTTGACCCCATGGTGTACTCCAACATTTGTTATCCCTACCATTACTCAGTCTGCTCTGATATCTTTTTTTACCCTCACCCTCTCCCAGCAAGGCTATCTTCTGCATTAATTTTCAAAACAAGCAAGCTAATATTTATAATGAGTGTTTTAACAACTCAAGAACCTGTTTGTATTGATTTTGCTTTAAATGTCAGTGCCGTCTATGTCAAAAAAGGTATTTTGTTAATGAGGAGTGTGTTAATGATACACTGTCTTGCTCTGTGTTTTGATTTGTTTTATAGAATTCTGAATAAATAGCAGGGCTGCACGGTGGTGTAGTGGTTAGCGCTGTCGCCTCACAGCAAGAGGGTCGCAGGTTCGATTCCAGCTTGCGGCTCTTCTGTGTGGAGTTTGCATGTTCTCCCCGTGTAAGCGTGGGTTTTCTCCGGGTACTCCGGCTTCCTCCCACCATCCAAAGACATGCTGTTTAGGTTAATTGATGACTCTAAATTGCCCGTAGGTGTGGATGTGATGTGTGGTTGTCTGTCTATATGTTGTCTGTCTCTATGTGCCCTGCGATGGACTGGCGACCTGTCCAGGGTGTACCCTGCCTTCGCCCTATGCCAGCTGGGATCGGCTCCAGCCCCCCCGCGACCCCTAACGGGATAAGCGGTTGACGATGGATGGATGGATGGATGAATAAATAGCAGAAGCATTGGATTGGTATTTAATTTTATAGGCAAATTTTCATTGGTATAGGTAAATACCAAAGCTCTAGCTAAAAGTTGAGATATTGCTAGGGCTGTCAAAGCTAAATAAAGCTCCAAACTTGCGGAAAATGTTGGCAAGAAAAAACTGGCCTGGCCAGTTTTAAAGGAGCCTGTGACCTCAAGATATGTGAATAAAAATGGGTTCTATGGGTACCCACAAGTCCCCCGTTACAAAAATGCCCACGTTATGATACTCACATGCAGTTTGAGGCAAATCATAGTCAAGTCAGCACACTGACACACTGACAGCTGTTGTTGTCTATTGGGCTTCAGTTTGCCACGTTAAAACCTGTAAAATCTCCCTATAAGGTACAGTTTGAACAGATAAATAAATGTGTGATTAATCGCAATTAACCACGAACAATCATGTCATTAATCACGTTTAAATATTTTCATCGATTGACAGCCCTGGTTATTAACCTTGCTGTTATTACTGGTATAATCCTCTCTGTGACTCATCTGTCCCTTTATTAAAACAGATTCAAGGTACCACATGGAGTCTTTGCTGTAAACACAGAAACGCTCGTTTCTCACCTAAATACATTTAGTTTCCCCTGAAGGTGTAATATAAAACATTTCCAAAGCCTGTTCCTGATTATCTTAACATTGCTTTTACCCCTATTTTATTGGTACACTACAACCTTTAAAAGCAGCAACAGCTTCCTGCAGAGATGGGATTTACGTCGCCCCCATGCTTGTGACGTGCACATGGTAGTAAAGCAGAGTACAAACAATAAAGCCTCATCAGCACGACTAGAGGTCAAAAGCTCCACAGGGTGCCTTTAACAGAGCCAACTGAAAAAGGATGTCAAAGCTGAGAGTCTTTCCTGACTTTTGGATGTTGTTAGTAATGCTTTTGCTCCTAAACTGAGTGCTTAGCAGGTAGAAAATAGCAGCTCTCTCATAGCTGGAGAGGAGCTGACGTAATGGGGTGTCCTCTCTTCTGAGACGTATACATATAGCCTATGTGAATGAAAATTGAATTTGCCATGTGGATGAAACAAAGGCTTCTGCTTCTATTTGTATCAAGCCGAGACGGAGCTTTGTAGGATGCTCAGCTGAGCAGGAAGGCTCAGTCAGCAGGGTTCTCATGGTGCTCCTCTCAGCTTCCTCGCCTCTCGTCTCTCCTGCCTACCAGACTGACACCTAAAGTGGCACTAATTGGCATGAGCTCTGACAGCTATCCAGTGTGCCTGCGAAACTTTTAATGACACGCCTTACACCCAGCAGCATCCAGACTATCTTCCCTGTTAAGGGGAACCTGTAAGAAAAAATAAAATATATATATATATACTCAAGCTGTGCATTCTCACTGGCAGTATGTTCCCTCCCGCTGTCCCTTTCTTTTGCTCTTTCTTTCTCACTCTTGCACAAATACAGACACACCAGCCTCCACTGACACACACTCACTAGTGTAATGTTACCATCGAAGCACAGATGGGTGCTGTCTGGCAGAGATGACGCATGGACCTAATCATTTACTTCTCTAACTTCTGGACAGAATGTGAATTATGCATATATAAAGGGGACTTAAATATAGCACATGCTTATGAAATGCAATAAAACTCTTATTTTCTAGTGCATGCAATATAATCTGTATTGCATCCTTTGAATGGGCCATAAAGCCTAATCTGTCTTTATATTCCTTTTAAAGCCTAATGCCATATTTTAAGGTTCCTTTCCTGAAAGGATTTGGGCACAATTGAGGAGAATACCTCATTTATCTTCGAGAATATTATATTTAAGACTTTGCTCTGTAAATGCAGATTGCATTTATCATTAATCATATGCAGGCTTACTTACCTCTTTTAAAGACTGCACAGCTATTTCATTTTAATTCAGATATTGTACTGTACATATTTTTTATTATATTTTCTTTCCTCTTTTCATTGTAATTTTCTTCTATACAGCTTTCATTTTGATACAGATATTGTACATATTTATAATATTTTCTTTGCTATTTTCATTTTAATTTTCTTCTGTACAGCTTAAATTAAATATTGTACATATTTATAGATTTTTTTTTCCTATTTGTATTGTATTTTTATTTGATGCAGCTTTCATTTAAATTCAGATATTGTACATATTTTGAAATATTTCTTCTATTCAACATATATGTCTCTATTTTTATTTTTTAACAGATTTTCTCTTATGTTTATATTAATACAGCAAAGCAAATTCCTTGTATGTGAAAACCTACTTGGCAATAGACACGCATGTGTTCTGTATATGGGCACACATGGATGAACAGACTCAAGTACACAAATGCATGCTATACTTCCTCAAGCACATACAAGTGAAAACACAGAGGAGGCAAATACAGAAAGAGACAGACTTGGCCTAATTATTTCTTCCTCTTTCTTCCTCTGTCAGTTTGCTTCTGTAATACTCCAGTCGCCCTCAATCTAGCTTTCATACTCCCACATTCTCAATATCACCCTCAGAGTGTTAGCACTCTGCAGCACTCTCCCTGTCATTCACTTAAGCCTCTCACAGCTGCTCACACTTTCCTTTCCTTCGTCTGACACACAGACAGTGAAGCAGAAAGCAAAGTTTGGGGTTTGAGATTAAATCCAGCCAGCAAAAGGCAAAAGATGTCATCTCATACATTTCTTATTCCCCTCCTACTCCGTGGACAACGGCAGAACATCTGTCTGGCATAGCATTTCTCCACATTGGGACTGTGTTTCTATTTGCTTATTCTCTGCAGTATATGAGGGAACATAATAATTTTAGCTCATGAGGTGGGGATTGTTGCAGGAGAGGCAGACAGGAATAACTACTGCGGGGAAAATAGAACAAAAAGAGAGAGGGAGCAATAACACGAGAGGGAGAAAAGGGAGGATGATGGAAGAGAAACAAGATGTCTTCAATCCACCACAGGTGCTTAAATTACCTCCTTCCTCTCACAGCTGGCCATTTCTCTCTCTCACCCTCCCTTGCTTTGGTTTTTACATTAAGCCTGTCTGTGGCATAACTACCACGAAATCCCCGAAGACAGGAATGTGAGATAAAAAGCTGTCTCAGCAGGGTCACCTTGTGGCCGCTTTGTATCAGCTGGTGGTAGACAAGCCATATACTGTATGTGATGAGCCTGGCTGTAGCAATAAGGGGTTGGCAGTGGTGGCAGAAATATGGAGGCTTTTTAGTATATGTATAGTGATTATTGCGTCTTAGATAACAAATGTTGTTACTAGGGGGTATTTTCGACAAACTGGAATTGCACGGTATCGTTGATGGCTCTCTTGAAATATATCGTGTTTTGTTGGATCATGTATGCATTGTGATACCACCATTATTACATGCATAATACTGTATAGTGAGTGTCCTGTATTGTATTATTGATGCTGTAATCCTTTAATGTGCATGGTGTAAACAGATTATATGCTGTGCATGGATGTATTTCAACATCATGTACACAAACCAATCTATCCAGTTTGGTATCACCGTGATGCCACAAACAAAACACAAAATCTTTTACAGTCTCTAGTTTAGCTCCTTTGGCAAGGGCAAGGAATATTTATTGTCATGGGGTTCTGAGGACTTGGGATTCAATTCAAAACATCTGTAAATCAATCTGCTGCTGAACTTGATTTATGATTTATTCTTTTTCTCTGACTTGGCTGTTATCGTCTAGGTCAGAGCAGTTAGATCCTGAGTTTGTAACTAAAGCGAAATTCCAAAAGTTTTGAATGAGGGTTGTCATGATATCAGGTTTTCAATATTGCAATATCTATAGAACATTTGAGGCCATGAGCGAGAAGATTAGCTATTTCTATAGCTATAGTTATTCTTAATGCCTGTTATCGGATGTGATTCCCCACGAAACCAGACGAAACTATTTGCGGCACGCAGGTTCACCCTAAACTCTTTCAGCCCCGACTCCATCCGGGCCTCCACCAGCGACCAGCCCACCACAGACAAACCACATCTGGCAAAGCTTTGCCGCTGCTCTGCCGGAAAGGTTGTCTTTGAGAGGTTTTGGAGCCTGTATAGCTGTTATATGTGTAGTTAGTGTGTGTATGTTGATGAATTAAAGGGTCTGGGGACACAGAGACCTTCATCCTCATGGCCAACCACGAAGCCCTCAACCTTGGATTCAGATCAAACACTTTCTGGATGCAGACTGTGGGAACAAGGCTGCAGCCCTCCAGCTCCACCAAAACAACATGTCGGCAAACACACAGACATGACGTGGGGATATTGTACACACACACACACACACTGATCTCCCAACATTGCAAGCCCAACACTCTGTCTTTGATGAAAGTGAATTTTATATCCAAAAGATCAGTCAGGGATTTTCACCGAGCTGTCAAACGGTCATATTTGGCTGAGCGAGCACACAAACACGTATGCATATTATACACACGTACACACACAAGCACATATTGCGTGTTTGCATGTATTTACGAATAACTTAATGCTGGTGAGCTAAGGCCATGTTTCCACCGTCTGTAACCAGTAAGCGTTTGATCTGCCGCCAAGGTTCCAGCTGGCTTTGAGGATGGAGGGCTCCGTCTTCTTGGCCAACCTTTAAAGCCACATGCTCAGTAATTAACATGAAGCACCTTCTAAACAAAGTCACCTAAGATGTAGGAAATGGCAAATAAAATATGTGAAACTAGGACTGCCTTGAAAATGAGCATCTTTATTTCTCAGTTTTGGTTTCTTACCGTACCTGTTCTTATTTTGCTTTGTCTTGGTGTACCGTGTCATTTTGAGCTTGAGATGGAACATAATGTGTTTATCTGAGATTGATCGAGAGGCGAGGTTTAATATGTGGCCCCAGAGGGGGTAGTGGAAAGCCACTGGAGGAGCATAAAAATACAGATTTGTGTTGGGTTTTTTTTTTTGAGAAAGGGAAAAGGATGAGAGGAAGAGGATGAGGGGTGGGGAAAAGGTGAAAGTCCGAATGAACAGTGTGGGATTAAAAGCTAATAGTGGCTATTAGACTGGTGAGGAGGGCATACTGTGCAAATATCCCTCACTACTTTATATACCCCAAAATATTTCTTCTTCTTGAGGTTGCCTTGTGGCTCAGTTTGCACTGCTGCCTTAAAACAAGCAATCTGGGTCTGATTTCTGCCTTAAGTGTGACTATGAGCTAAAAGAAGACTGAAAATTAGATTTATATTCATCAGGAAGCCAGGACTCCGAATGATTGCTAATGTTGCTCTGTGTCTGCTGGGTGTTAAATAAGCAACTGTTTATTTGCCGTATAAACTATATAAAGTGATAGATGCCAGGGTTTTGTGCGACCAAAAGAAAACAATACAGATTTACAGTAAAGTTATAGTCTAACCTGGGAAATATATTTAATGTATACATGTATACTTGCTTGCGTAGAAGATAGTACTCTGTCAAGTATGAATCTAAAACCACGAGACGGTCAGCTTGGGTGAAACAAAATGCATGAATGGAGAAGCACTGGGTGAGAAAGAGAAGATAAATGAGCTTGGGAGACGAAAGCGAATCAAGCGAGGGCTGTTGATGTCACTTCCATCTGGAAGTGCCAGCCTGTCAGTGTTCATTAGGCCTCAGAAGACCCCGCCATACCAGCAGACCACCTGCTGGCCAACAAGTCAACTCATGTTTAGAGGAGATACAGACTATGTCCTGAGGCACCAACTGAAAATCTATTCAAATGCTGTGTCGCTGAAGTGAAGAACTGTCTACATTTACAACAAGAAAAGTGCACTCAGTGGGTGCAGATTTCTACCCTGTGTTTCTCCAGTGACCGCTGCTGTATGATTTGAGTGAATGAATACAAAACACAATTGCCCGCTGTCTAGACCACAAGTGTTTGCAAGGCGTTTTTCACTCACATGTCATTTTAATCTACGCAGCTGTCTGCACTGGCCGCTTACTGTGTAACGCTACATGACGACTGTTGAATGCTTCCTCTGAACAGATTTGTCAGTCTTGCTGTGTGTTTAGTTCTGTTAGCTGTAGCTCTAGAATCTCCTCCTACCAACATGAGAAGACGCACCCTATTATAGTCAGTGCTTGGTTGAGTTCATCATTTGCTAAACGACTATTATACACACATATTAAAAGTCGGCATTTTGAGGGCCAAATCGCCTACTGCATACATCCATCCATTCATCCATCGTCAACCGCTTATCCCATTAGGGGTCGTGGGGGGGCTGGAGCCGACCCCAGCTGGCATTTGGCGAAGGCGGGGTTCAGCCTGGACAGGTCGCCAGTCCATCGCAGGGCACATAGAGACAGACAACACATATAGACAGACAACCATTCACGCTCACATCCACACCTACGGGCAATTTAGAGTCATCAATTAACCTAAATTGCATGTCTTTGGACTGTGGGAGGAAGCCGGAGTACCTGGAGAAAACCCACGCTTACATGGGGAGAACATGCAAACTCCACACAGAAGAGTCCCAAGCCGGAATCGAACCTGCGACCCTCTTGCTGTGAGGCGAGAGTTGCATACATACATGCAATTGTCAAATCAAATTGTACAAATCAAGAGAGGAACATTTTGTAATCCATAGTGGGAATAATAGAAGCGGTTGTTGATCACCTTTAAATCATTAAATCATTATCAAATCTCAAAATCATTTACAAATTATTCTTCTTTCTTCTTGTAAAAAATCCATTATTCAAATCCTGATTTAAATGCCTCAACACCTGCAGTGCAGAGTGGAAAGGGCAGCCTGTGTGTGTGAAGTGGTTGTGGGCATCAGGATATGTTATATCAACTCAGTGCATTTCATTTTTTCATGCTTGTCTGTGATTGACCAAAATACATCAAATGACATTCCAAGGCTTCCTTCCAGTCAACAACCACCAAAATACAAGATTGACAGCTGTTTGATCCAATAATGATGTCCAAATGTCACCCTCAATCTCTACCACTGTATGTATGTGATGAACTGGAAGTAAGCTATCAGACAGCTGGGTATTAGGAAATGTCCATATACATATACTGTGTATATACAGTATACATATATGCAATTGTCATACGTAGGTGTACAAATGAAGAAATTGAGAATTTGTAGCAGAAATGAGCCCAAACTGAAGCAGTTCTCCTCCATGGCCAAGTCAACATTCAGTGATGGTATAAGTCAACAACAGTAAATAAAATTTGTTTGTGTCGAAAGTGTGAATCACTGCAACCATGAGAGGTCCTTGAGCAAACAGTCATAAATGAGCACAAAAAAATATTAGGCTAATGGGTCCAGAAGTATGCAAGATTAGCTGTGGACAGACACGGTGATGCACACATGCCGAATACATACGCTCCTGGCTGAGATAATAGTGAATGAGCAGACTTCATGAGTAATCGATTACAGTTTTCAAGTCACTTGTCCGACACTCATCAATACTGTGGCACATGCAGTGACTCAATATATTGACTCCTCTTCACCTCCTGTTTGTCATCACCCTCGCTGGAAACATTTGAGTTCGATGGACTTTTCAAGCTGCTTCAGGATTTATGAACACACAAATAAGACAGAAGATAAGTGGAGTGCTGTTGCTCTCAGCCATGACCCTGACCAGTTCTAACCACCCACATACACACACACACACAACCACACAAAACCATAATTGTTTATTGATCTCTTCCAGATCGTTGTCCCAATGAGGACAGCTGCTGATGAAAAGAGCGTACATGTACACAAGAACATTCCCATGCTGTGTGAGTTTGTAGGCATGCATTCACAAACACATCATTTTCTCAGCAGCATCAAATCACATTTCATATTTAATCACACGGCAAACTGCTTTGATTAGAAAATTGGCTGTTTTGACACTGCATGAGCAAGAGAGAGAGGTAGAGAGTGAGATCTGTGGACGTAAAAGACATTTTATTCCCCGTAATGCAATTTTCTGCCTTATTTCTCTGTGTCTCGTGTGAGCGTTGGCCAAGAACTGTAACAAGCCTCACGATGTTCAGCGAACAGCCTTTTCCACACTGTGATATTTATATCCACCCAGAGAGGCTTTCCTTTATGGCCTGCAAATCAAACATGCAACATCCTGGGTTATTTCTCTTCTTGAGGGAGTTGAAACGGCGTCTTGAGCATCTTGAAACAGGGTTGGTTGGAAAAGCATTGGAACAAAATTAAGATGCATCCCCCCATCCTCCCCTCTGTTTGAGTTTGCAGGGTCCATTAGTAAATTAGCAGTTGACCATTAGCTTCCTCTTAATGGAAAATAATGGTTCTTCCTGGAATCTAACCAACAATTTGACCAATTTCTGCAAGTGTTTCACATTCTACTTTGCTTTTGCTTTTCTTAATTTTCTTTTCTTTTGATTTGCTCATGCAATCAGTACAATTATAGAATAGATTAAATTAGTTTCTTTAATACTTGATAATTCACACTAGTATTGAGGCTTATCAAGTTGCCTATTTCTATCTCGGTCACAATCTGTGTTATATCAGGCCACAAAGTACTCTGTTACTTATATCTCTGGCTTTTGTAATGTTCTGATGTGGCGCTTTGATGCATTTGTATTTGGTTCAAATCCTCTTTGTTCCTCTAACATCACTTTAGTGTTATACATCTCTTCCATCACCCCTCGTTTTTTCCCTCTCTGTCTGGCTCTGTTTCTCTTGCTCCCTTTCCCGCTTTGACTCCATCTGTAAACATCCTGACGAGCCACATACTGGAGCAGCAAGCTCTGATTGAAAGCGCACAACAGGGCGAGCAACAGTTCATGCATATCAAAGCAACAAAGATGGATGTGGAACATGGCCTTTCATAATGAACTTATAAATCAGCTGCTGCAACTGAGCTGTATTTGAATTGCCCTTGTCATATTGTGCATCTTGTCGTTCCACGGTTTCCCGCCATGTGTTCTGTTGTCATATAGGTTTTGTTAATTCATCTCAATGTTGGTGTGAAGTTTAGGTTTTGTTGCATTTGTTTCCTTGCTTGTTAGCATACACTGTGTATAAAAAGTGGATGTAGCCACTGTGGGCTGCCATTTTGAAGCCTTGATTTCGGCATTTTGATTTGATTTCTTGATTTCAAGTTTAAGGCACTTGGATGGCATTGGCTTGACTTCTCAGACCCCGGCGATGCCCACTGCTTCTTAGTTATTTTTATTTTTTTTTTTTATTTAGCAGATAGATGTCTTCCCTACACAGATTAGACATTTTTCCTTTCACTGCAAAACTTGTCTTAAACCAAACCAATAAACCAACCTAAAGAGCATGTCTATTCATAGCAGCTACAACATAATTTAGGTGCCTATTGACAGATTCAGGCAGGTGTTTTTTTCCACACGCTCCCTTGCCAGGAGCATGCTTATAGCTTATACTGCTGTTCTCTGATCGATGCAGAGTGCTGTGGGCAATGAAATGATCTCCCCCCGCTCCCCCTCCGCCTGATCTGGCTTTCACCTCCCCCAACCGCCCCCTCTCCGGCTGGAGGAGTTGCATGTTGGACGGGTCAAGAGGTTAAGACGAGCCGTTATCCATAAATCTACACTGGATTTTAAAGTCAAGAGACGCTGGTACATGATATAAGCAAGGGATGTGATCAACATAAATCCTGGGCTCAGGAGGTGCATGCGTGTGCGATTGTTTCCTTTATTATTATTGGTCAAAAAAAAAAAAAAAAAAAAAAAGCTGATCCGACAAAACCATTTCACAGCAAACAGCAGCTCAAAAGGCTGTAAATCCTATGTGTCACATTTTAGTTTGTTGCTACAGAAATATACAGAATATGAGAAATGTGTTGCAGGGCACCCAATTTGAATGTTATCAGGCCATTAAATAGGCATTATCAGTTGCTATAAGCACCAGAGATGTGGGTCATTAGAAACCTACTACACCTACTATGCTGTAAAAGTGAACAACATAGTCTTGCATGTAAAATTAGATGAAACATTAGGTTTTGAAGACAAATAAAAAGACTTCTTTAGGTTTAGGCAACAAAAAAACATTTAGTTTAAGGAAAAATGCATTTTCATTATCTATGAACACAAAGATAACTAACACTTTTTGGTTTCACATGGGATGCGGACTCTAGTCACCTCGGTGAAAGTCTTGTTTTTAGTAATAATGACTACATCACTAGAGGTCACCGCTGTGTTCTTTTTGTATCTTCTTTTGGTGAGCTACCATGTGAAGAGATGATAAAACCTACTAGTGGGTGTAGTAGGCCCCATTTGACCCACATTTATGGAAACAGGCACAACAAGGAGACAAAAGGGGAATATGTGAAACTTCAACTCTGAATGACTGAAGATCCTCATTTGAAAAGCGCAGACCGTGTGCATCAGCTGGTTTTCTGATAAAAGCCATATTCACTTAGCATGTAGGTGTGGAGAAAATCATTCATTCAATTTATCAAGTCTTAGCTCAGCACTGGCAACAATCATACGCATCTGCAGCACATTGGTCCTTTACAGGTCTAATGTGTGTGTTGATAGTTGATAAAAAAAAGAAATGTTCAGAGCTGCTGGTAACCGATGAGGTATCAGCCTGTAACAGCCACAGCTACATTACTTTATTATAATTATGATAAATATTCAATCTGAAATACCTGCTTGTTTATGCAGCTGATGAATGAGTTGGCTTTAATTAGTTATTGAAACAGTGTGTTTTCTGGCATGTTTTAGCACTGCAAACAGCCACTGTAGACATTAAAAAACTCAATAAATAAACTTGCTGTAATATAGCAACCACAGTATGAGGTGAATGTTGGAGCAGGAAAACTGCTTTTCATTTAAATTACCTGTCCAAAAACAGAATCCATGTTATAAATCTGATGAGTTTACCATATATTACAATCTAAAAAAAATGAAATTGCATCAATAACATTATTTTCTTTGACTGATCGAATGCACAGGGGTCTCATCTCCAAGACTGCAAAATAACGATTTCTGCAGAGCTGGCTCCTGGGCAAAATCTCTAGTAATGTGTTTACAATCGCCGGCAAGAAAGTACAAAGTCACAATGCAAACACGTATTTCCAACTGTGACTATACTGTAAGGTCAATTACAATACATGAAAGTCCAGAAAGCTCCAGAAAGCTATAATGGTGAACGTTTGGAGGAAATACAAATGACACTCAAAAACATCATACTAAAGGAAAGAAAAGAAACGGCCTAAATGGTAGATAGTAGCTGTAAATCGTGCCACAGCACACCTTGTGTGATGTGCGTGGGCGTGCATGTTTCCTGGAATGGATGCAGGCACATTAGGGAGATGCTGAACACATTGAATAAAGACCATTTAGCTGAAGTTCAGGAGCAGTACCACACCTCAAACACTCCTCTACATGAACATATTTCTGCTCTGCAAGCCTCTCATTTACCATCATGGGTCTGTGTGTCAATATACAATATGAATAATATGGTGAGTTATAGCATTAAGTGACATCTGCGTTTTGGAATTTGTTTCACGAAGTCAAGTTAGATTTAAAAATGATCATCCTCTGACTTTCTGTTGCTTATTTGACAACAGAATGTTTGTCATACAGGAGGTGAAAATAGGACTTTTAATTATTTCTAGCAATTTGTCTTAAAGGGATGTAAACTAATTATTATTGCATATTTCTCTGATTTGTTTTTAGGAAATTGATTATTCTGCTGCTGTTTTGCAGCTGCTTGATAATAATGACTCATCTTGCTGCTCTGGTGTTGATGTTCTTTTCTCTATGTGGATTTGGGTTGGTTTTCCACAGGTCCTTTTTGGATCTAAGAATTATATTATATATCATCGTAAAAATACATATCACATATCATACCCTTGAAAATTAACAGACGTTGTCGTCAGGTACCAGAAATATATCACACAGTCTTGATATCAGTGGTAGCAGTGTTTCTGCAAAACCATCTGCCAGCTTATACTCGGAAGGAATGCATGATACTTGGGGCATTTACCGACAAAAAGTAATACACTGAAATTTTTTGTGTCCCACAAAATCAATTTGTATGTAATCCACATAATTGCGAACCTATAAAGTGCAACATGTGCCTTTAAAGAAGAGGTCGGGGTGAATTGGTGGCTTAACAAACACCAGACTGTTGCCCAGGAAACTGTTTGTACCCCATGTGAACCCAATATATTCTCACTCCCAACTCCTCAAATATAATGAAGATTGACACACAGGGTATCCTTACATTACTTTTGGACAGACCAGGGATGGCATGTCAATGTACGCTCATGTCCTTTCAAAGTAAACATATTCAAGGGAAGTTAGGTTTAGGCAACACAACTGCTTATGTAGGTTTAGGAAACAGTCAAGGTTTACATTAATTTCACTCACAAGCGACTCACAGGATTGACAATACCAACAACCAACACGTCATGTGACTAAAAACCGATGTGACCAAATAAGTCAACATTACTTTTACTTTCACACTTGATACAGATAGCGGTCTCCTAGTTGAAAGTTTTTGTTTGTTTGACCCATCTACCTTCTACCCGACTCTCACACTATAATTACTACGTCACTTGATCCAACCGTAGACTAACGCAGTGGGTGGGTTTACACTGGAGTTAGCTGAAAGCCTGGTTTGTCACATACTGTCACTAAAGGGTGCCGCTGTGTGTTGGATCCCAATGCTGAGGGGCACTGACCAGATGGCGGTATTTGATGAGTTGGGAGTGAGAACGTGTTGGTGAAACCAGAAGTCAGCGTTGATTTATTTTTCATGGAAGATCCATACTTGTTATACCACTTCCGTAGTTATTTTAGGCCAAACAATGATAATTTCATAAACCTAACTAAATAGTTTTGTTGCCTAAGCCTAACCAAGTTGTTCCCTGTGAAAACAGAAGTTTATTTTGAAAAGACTGGTGAGGAGAATGACACCTGTGTCTTGTGTTGCTGGAGATTTGTAGAACAATGCTCGAAAAAATGAGGAATAACTTTTCATAAGCTATAATATGAACAATTGTATGAGCATATATTGCTAGGGCTAGCTCACTGCATCTGAGTTTTCCAGGAAAAGCTGCAACTTGTACAAGTGTGAGGGCAAAGACACGCAGCAGTACTGATTGGACATCTCCAGAGACAGCAGCCACAAGGCCCCTCAGTAGTTAAAGATTCCAGATTGCACACAAACAACTGGCTATTGGAACGGATCGATCAAGTGCAGCTGGAACAAATCATACAGCCAACCCGTCTCTAATCCTCTCTCCATCACACCCTCCTATCTCTGCATCCATCACCCATTTTAACTTGCTCTTTCTTATTTCGGTCCCTTTTGTCCCCGAAACAGTCTTGTTAAACCAGTTCCACCTTGTCTCACACATACAATATCCACCTGCTCTTTTTCACCCAGCTCATTCTCTGTATGCAGCATCCCCTCCCCGCTCCAAATTAATTCTCATTTCATTTTAATAAGATAGATTAAGGAGAAATATATATGAGGATGGAATCTAGGACAAGACCTCTCTGATAAAGTTACGGTAATAATATGCAGTATCACACTCATATAGTGCCAGCGCCAGAGACATTATCCACAATCACCCCTTCCATGCTAATGGAGTCATTGATGGATGTCCCAGCTAGACCCACAGAGCAAACCTCAGCTGTAACAGATGACCAGACCATATTAGACATTTGTCAGTCCTTTTGATTTGTTTCTCCTTGCTACAGGTATTGAGTTGTGAGGTCTCTCATTACCCATGCAGCAACCACCTTAATACCTCTGTTTATCTCCCGTCTCCCCCTCACTACCCCCCTTCGCTGCAGAAGATGTAATGAATGTCCCGATTGACAGCGTCTGAGCAGTAATTAGTGGAATAGTGCAGCGGTCTGTGAAGGTTATTTCTGAAAGGGATATGTGTTATGAAATCACAAACCCTCCTCTGTCTCGACCTTAAGTCAACCTGCCAATTTGTAATCAGAATCTTAGTTGGCCTTTCTGGTTCTTCACAGCCAAGAAACAACTTTTTCTGTAAATCAATTTATTTATACTGTCAGGTGAATACAAGCCAGGAAGTCACCCCAAGGGGAAAAAGGGTATTTTGGGGTCAGCATTTACCAATTTGAGGATGAAAACAGCATTTCCTGCTTTATCATTTCGCTGTTTCAGTAAACCAGTGGCCCGTCTTAATTAGGCTACTTTATGTGAATTATTTCTACAGAGACTGTGCAAGTTAATTATTTATTTCTGCTGATTTCCTAAAAACTTTTTTAGGTGGTTAATTTTCCTCACCAGCAAAGTTTCAAACTGATTTGTTTTTCTACATAATTGCAATACAGCTTTCTGTAACTAATTCAATCAATGTAAATTGCATTTTGCTGGAAATACTAATTCAAATCAAGCTTATTATCAAGTATAATGAACTAATTAAGAAATATGTTGAGATCTTTATTAAAGGAACAGTTAATTTTGGGAAATGTGTTCATTCAATTTCTTGCCCAGAGTTAGATGGGAAGATTGATACCACTCTCATATTTTTATGCTAAATAAGAAGCTACAGCCTGCAGATGATTAGCTTAGCATAGCATAAAGACAGGAAACAGGGAAACATTTAGCCTGGCTGTGTCCACAGTTTAAAAGCACCTCTTACTGTGTACCTAAACATGTAGCTAGTGGAGTTTTGGGGAAGGAAAAGTGTCTGCGGGCAACTCTGGTTCTGACAAGTGAAGCCAATGCTGAAGTGCCTTAAACTTGCATTCTTTATAACAGCCAGCAGGGGGCGACTCCTCTGGTTGCAAAAAGAAGCCTTATTGTCTATTGTCTATGAGAAAATGAGCCTACTTCTCTCTTGATTTATTACCTCAGGAAACATTGTAAACATTAGTTTATTGTCACAATCGCTAGTTTCAGGTCTTCTTCAATACAGCATGATCATTTACTAAATTATGGTCAGATAGACCAAGCAGGGGATGCTGTAGGACATGGCTGCCTTGTCATTAACCCTTTCAATGTGTTTTCCATTCACGACAATTAGCCTATACCATTTTTGGTACCACCAGACCATGCTCATGTGAGGAGCGCGTGGTAGCTGCATTACCTGTTGTTTTTCATTTTGGCGTCCATAGTAATGGCTTAGAGCTGCCACACCACCCGTCTCAAGCGCATCTCAGCTGCGTCTCTTCTAGAGATTCGAGGTCTTGCCTATTTTTGACGAGACCCACACGTGTTTCACGGCAGCAGCAGACAGTGAAGGTGATCGTTTGGCTGTATATTGACATCATATCAGCATTATTACTGCAGTTTCAAAATCTAGACATCTATAGAATATGTCCCAGACACTGAAGGTGATCTTGTGACTGCATATTGACATCATATCAGCAACATAACTATATGTCTAGATACAGTATCTGTAGAAAGTGTTGGGACATGAAAAAAAAGTCAAGATGTATGGGCAGAACTCTTTCATTTGTTAACACAAGGCTTTTATTCTGAAATATGTGCAGGACAGTGCTGTAGATCTTGCAGGGCTCCATGAATGAATATTGTATGGGATTTTAATTGTGGAGATTATTACTATGATTTACAAATGAGCACACGTTTCTTGACTTTTCTTTGTCTAAAATAAATACATATGACATTTATAATGACAGGAAAATGGTCATTATGACCAGATTCTGTGTAGCAGCAGCAGAAACGCTGCAGAAACACAGCTAACACGCAGCGGGTGTGAACAACAGACGCGGGACTCACGCAGCCATGAGGTAATGCAGCCACCATGCTCTCGTCAAGTGGCCGGACTGGCTCAGGGCTTATTCAGCGTTCAGTTGTACATAGCCCAACCCTCTTGTGTCCCTTCTGATTGGGATAAAACAAGATGGCAATGGACAAAAACTAAGATAGCAATGACAAAAATGCCAAATTTGAGGCTTCAAAACAGCAGTCCACAAACCAAGACGGGTCACAGTGACTGTCCTCTTCTTATATACAGTCTATGGTTGGCTCTAGCTTCATATGAAGTGTACAGATGCGAGAGTGGTATCGATAAGGTATATTAGCATTTTTGTGCATTATTACTTTATTTCTACATCATATAAGCTAATTCGTAATCTGTACCATTTCATCACGAAGAGGAAAAAGTTTCTGAAAGTCTGAAGCATTCAAACTGTCTCTACTGAAAATTGTTGGATTTACTAATGTTACTAGAAAACAAACTATGCAATTATTTTTGACCATCTGCACATCAACACAGTACAAAAATAAAATCATAGATTGCAAAAGAACTGTCATCTTGAAAGATCAGTCTTGATGGATGAATACAAGCCTGGGACCTGCAGCTGTGTCACCCAGTACAAATTCACTAGAAGCCATAGAAACCTGATGGAACATAATGAGATTAGTCTGCTTGCGTAATTTCGTATTTTCTCCTGTCCGTTTCTGGTGGCTGAGTTTGTTTGTTGTCGCTGAAGCATGGGTGCATGTGCCATTTGAATTTCAATGTTATGACAGATTCTTCTAGCTGCTGTTCCTGAGCATGTTACAGTATGACCCTTTCCCTCCATTTGAAGAGTGATGTGACAAAATGTAAATGCCACTACAGTAACTGGACAGAGCCTCAGCAGAACCATAAATCACTTTGTAGCACTGCATAAATAACACCTCAACTGCACACAAAGACACTCTGTCTTTTAGAGTGGATCAGTGTTGAGCAGCGTGCTATAATTTCATATAAAGAGACATACACTGCTATTATCTTGAGCACTGTCTCTTTCACTCTGCAAGGCCAGTTGTTGCCAGGTTTAACACCGTACCCTATGTGCTCCTTTCACCGGGTAGCAAAGGACTCATCTTTCACAGCAGAGAGCAGAGCACCGATAAATAGCTTAAATTAAAAGTCATGCTGACAAGAGCAAAAGGTTTGAATGGAGTTTATACCATTCTCTTTGCATACTGAGCGTCAGTTTCAAGAGCCATTTTCCATATGGGAATACAGACATACTAATGCAACCTGTGTGCAGTTACTAAGGATTCGTTTTCCCTTCGAGATAAATCAATAGTAAAGCAATCAGCAAATAATATATGATGTGGCTTTTTCAAAGAGCTTTATGACCTATTAGCTTTATCCTGAACATCATTTCATAGGTCAACCACAAGGTGAAGTTATTTAGACAACGTTCAAGCCTGACAGATGGAGTGGTGTAATAACTGAATGGTAGTCTTTGGATGCTTTCTACCAGCTGGATTCATTCATTTTTCAAATCCACAGATGTTACATCTTTAGGGTTAATGAGCCTCATATCGCTCTGTTAATGTCTCTATTGAACAACCATTTTGCTCATATTACTCATTTACTAAGTTATTGAGTGTTTTCTCGTTTATTACTGTAGCTCACGGCATTTGATTTATTGACACACGTGTTACTCCTTGAAATGTTTAACATGGATAGGATTTTAGTGTTATTCATATTTTTACTCAAATCAATGCAATGCAATTGATTCAACCCATTCTCACTCCCAACTTTCAAATACTGCAGATTGGTCAGTGCATCTCTGCATCAGAGACCGACACACAGAGACACCTTTTAGTGTTCTGTGCCCCTAAGGGGGTGTGAGAGGTAAGGTGGACTGATCAAACAAACACAAGACTTTCAACCAGGACTCTGCTGTTCATGTGCTGTGTGAAGCTAAAAGAAACACTGACATTTTGTCACATCAGTCATGTGACTCAATGGTATCATCAGTCCTGTGAGTCACTAGTCAGTGGAGTTAATATCAACCATGTCCATTTCAAGTGGTTGTGTTGCCTAAACCTAACAACCTGTCAAAAGGGAAGTTTATTCTGAAAGAACACTATATGTGTAATAAACATATATTGGCCTGCTATCCCTGGAACATCCAAAAGTAACACAAGCGGGACATGTGCGTCAGCCCCCGATGCTGAAGGGCACTAACCAAGCAGCAGTATTTCACAAGTTATGAGTGAGAATGGGTTGACTGATTCAGTCTGGACTGGAAAATCTCAACCACTTTTGGATGTATTGCCATGACCTTTTTGTACAGACATTCATGATCCCCAGAGGATCAAACTAAGCTCAGCTGCAGCTGTGCCTGCAGCCTCACAGAGTCACATAATAAACTTCCTCTTGGTGTAAGACTTGTGTACTCTAATGGCTGGAAAAGTAGGAAACAGAAGACTTTTCCACGAAGAATTTCCCAAAGAATCGCGTAATGATGCGGTATTGATCAGCCGGTCCGAGATTACCTCTTCGCCATGCCTCTACCCTTGCAAAGCTGCAGATCAATAGTGCTGAGGAACCAGATAAAGATAGCCCAGACTATCATGTTGCCAAACTGAGTACAATCAAAAAACATTGTGAGGAAATAGCAACAGGGCATTCCCTGTGGCTGAAGAGAAAGAAAAAGAAACCTAATCCTCCACCGCACCACAGACAGACAACAGATTTGGAGCAGTCTATCCAAGTCTTTGAATCTTGTTATAAAAGAAATGTCAGCATGTAGCGGAGGAGATTTGTTGGAATTAATGTACTAATAAGGTTATTTTAAAGGAAAATAGTGTATTTTATCATTCCTTAAGTTACATAAACTATAAGCCACTCACTTAAAAATATAGGAAAACCTAGATGTAAATCTTGTACAGAAGACCAAGTCCTTTGTGGAACAAATAAGAAGAGAGACTTGAGCATGTGCAACCTCTCGAATCTGTAAGAAGGAAAGTAAATACAAAAGGGATTATCATTGCATACTTTTTGAAGCATTAATTTTCCTGTTCCTGAATACAAACTATACAAATTATGCAGATGATAAGAACCAGCTCAGACTTTTACAACATCCAAACCGACCCATCACAGTCTTAAAGGGGACATATTACGCCCATTTTCTCATTGCTCATGAGTTTACTTGTAATTTTTGTTTCTACTAGAACATGTTTCCATACTTATGTTCAAAATACACATTATTTTTCTCATACTGTCTCCATCCAAAAGATGACTCCAAGGACTTCTCGTAATATTTACATCACCACAAATGAGATCACAAGTTATGGGTCAATGAATATTGTTACCACCATTCTCAATCTCTTTCCTTTAGCCTCAACAGTTATTGTTATTGGGTGGCTGGGATTCCTGGTCATCACTCTGCTGTCATCAACCATCTCTTCATATGCATAAATGAGGAAAGGGAGGTCATTCAGGTATATGTCCACAGCCCTTCCGAGTGCTCCAAACATTGCCTTCAATCGCCCAAAAGCACATTCAATCACCATTTGGCCTTTACTTATGTGTCTCTACTGTGGTTTCCTGTGACTATAACATATTTCAAATGTAAACTTGTAATTACTGCGAGCAGTGCTAACACAATGCAAAAAAGCCAGTAGTCCACCATGTTTGTATTGTTTCTGCTCATTATACTAAGTCACAAGGGGCATGCGTGAAATGAGGATAGGACGCCAAGTTTTTAAAAATCATATTCATTTTTGTGACCCAAAACTCTGTTGGTGTGTGGATGTGAGGCCAAAACATAAAAGAAAATATCTTAAAATATTTGCAATGACAGGGCCTGAAACGTACCATTTTGGCACCTGTCTTTAAAGGTAGGGGAGCCAAATCTGAATGGCTTGTTGAATCAATCAAGTCTGATTTTGCCAGCCCACAAAAACTAACTGGATTGTCTTATTTCACAGTTTGTGGGTTTGTAGCCACACAAGATACCCAAATGTACGTGCACAAGCCCTTAAAAAGTCAGTTTTTCAAGGCATTTTAAGGAATCTGTCAAATGTGCCTAAAAGCTATTGAAGCCTTGCATATTTAGACCTGGAGTCAGATATGAGTAGAGTAGTTCTAGCTGGTCCACCTTTATCCCTGGCTCTAGGACAGAGCATCAGGTTCATGCTGGGTTATATCTAGACTTCCCCTGGTCTCAGAAGAGTTGCTCTCAGGGAGTGAACTGCTGAGTGATGAATAAAAGCGCAAGCATGATTCGCAGTCAGTGCTGTTTTCATGGCTCCGATGAAAACGATAAGGTAGAGCAGCTTTGAGAAAATCTCATCATTAGTCCTCTCACAGGCCAGGATTTAATTATCTACACATCCAAATCGTCCACTTCCCCCTTCTCAGCAGATTACTCTGCTCCTGGAGGATAATAACCATGATGCCTTTCGCCTCTTTCCGAACCTGCACGGTAAAATACAAAATATGGATGTGTGTGTGTGTGTGTGTGTGTGTGTGTGTGTGGCTCCCCTACACACTTGTCTCGTTTTTCTTTTCCTTGATAGGGGGATGGTCCGATTGGTTGGGTGATGAATAGGTGTGCGAGTGCACCTTGTGTGTCTGCACATGTGGTTGCGTGCATGCTCGAGTGTGTTGGGAAGCCCTAGAAATAGGTTCATGTAAAATTAATTTTCAGACAGAAAATTGACCCAGATATAGAGGACTCTCATTGTGCCTAACTACATCAAATGGATCCCATGACAAAGACAGAGTGTAACACTTACAAGAGGAGCTAAACAAGGATTGCTGATTAAGAGCTAACCAAAAAAAAAAGGAGGACAAGAGAAACAGTGGAAGGGAGTATCAGTGGCGAGCTGAAGTGAGACGAACAAGAAAGTAAAGACAGGGGGGAGAGCTTATACCTCCTCAGAGAGCATTGTAATGCAGCTGCTTTATGTCTTAATGTTGATCACACTCACTCTGGTGGGACCTCATTAGCTCAAGGCAGGGAACTGTGTTCAGCCATCTATTGCCTTGCAGGGAAAGACACGAGTTATAGTGTAATAACTTTAGCTCACGGCTACAACTACAAATACTGAGTTGCCTATTCCAGTAGTCATGTCTACCTCTGAAGTCTGATGAGTATTTAATGGTTGGGAGGATTCATTCTTACAGGACAATTGCCATTTCCTGCAACTTATTTTTCATAGTTCTGGTGATCAGTTTCTATCGGTTATGGTATTATTGTACTCTTGTTATTGTTGTACGGTCTGGGAACTAGGTCTAATGTAATACATACAGTGTTAGCGATATTGTCTACCTGGTCACCCTGGTTAATGTTAGAATCAAACAACAACCAATCTGCCTGACTCCTAAATTCTTAAGAGTTTAGCCCCTAATAGGTTGATCAGTCTATGGTAACACCTCACCGCTAGAAACCTCTAAAAACTGGTTTCGGACCAAGGCACTTGTAAAAATATGATTTTAATATAGAACCACTCTGCAAGACATTGCCACTTGCAATTAATCGCATTACAAAAAACTGTAGCTTCTTTTAATATTTTTGAAGTGGTATTTTTTTTACATGTTGTGCATTAATGCCGTCTTGGTTGCTGGGATAAAAGTAAAACCGAAAACAGAACAGACTGTATTGTCTGAATCTTTCCAGCCATCTGCAGGTCCATGTTCTGCTTAATTACTGATCAAAGTAGAATTGCAAGAAGTAATGCTGCTTTGTCTTTTTTTTTTTTTTTCAATTTTCAATTTTGAGGATCTTGTTTGATAAGACCATCGGGGGGGGGGGTTTGTTCAGTGTGAGCACCCATGTTGATTACTGACTGATCAAAGCTTGATACAGCTTGAACCTACAAAGCATATTGTATTAGCCAAGCAGAAAGAGTGATTCAAACATGCAGTGTGAGAGAATGCAAATTACAAGATTAATAAAATCATAAGTTTCTGAAAAACCAACATGTTCTCACTCAACTCAGCAAATACAGCAGCTTGGTCAGTGCCCCTTGGCTTATGATACCCTTTAGCATCTGCATGGGACACACCAGTTTTTCAACAACCGTATTTTTCGCTCTATAAGGCGCACTTAAAATCCTTTAATTTTCTCAAAAATTGACTTTGGTAAGCTACGAAGCTGCACCACTGGATGAATGGATCATGGATAATGACGAGAGGGATTCGGGCGTGTTTGATGCCAAAATTGCCCAACTCAGACACTGATGATGAAGGATTTGATGGATTTGTGGAAGAGAAATGAAGTGTTTGTGTGTGTTGTTTTGTATTTCATGTGTTACAACTGAAAAATGTTGAGTTATTGAAGTTATTGAGTTATTAAATGAATTGAATAAAGTTTGACTTACCTGACCGTGTTGTTTCGCTTAATGTGCCTTATAATCCAGTGCGTCTTATGTATGAAAATAGACACATTCATTGATAGTGCACCTTATAATCTGGTGCGTCTTATAGTGCGAAAAATACAATAACTCTAACGTGGACCCATCTGCATCATTATTAGGGGGTGACATGAGCAAAAGTGAGAAAGTCCACGTAGGGCTGTTCGTGTCCCATGTCAATGTTGACTTATTTTACCATAGTTTTGCTACGTAACATCCACACTTAACTATGCCAGCTATATAACAAACATAGGCTTACTTATTTATGCAGCAAACATGCTTTCTTTAACCCACAAACATGCTTATTTTAACCCAAACCATGATCTTTTCCTAAATCTAACCCTTTTATTGCCTAAACCTAACCAAATAGTGTTGTTGCATCAGTACACCTAAACATTCCACTTACACTGGACATTGGAAAATACAGAGATATTGAAACGACTCTATACATGTAACGAATGGAAACTTACACGCCATCCTTGAGTGGAAAACTGATGCTAGAGGGGTACCTAGAACATCATAGTTTGAAGCGCAGGTTTACTGACCAAGCTGGCGGATTTGACAACTTGGGAGTGAGAATGTATTGGAAAAACAGTTTAATGGGGCTTTTGTTCAGTCTAGTGATCAGACAGGTTGTGAAAAAGCCAAAAAGTGTTGCATCATTATCTAAAGAAATGTATTTAGAGGTAAAACAGAAAGTACAGGAAAACTACATGTACAAAAGCATTCTAAGAAGGCACATCACGCACAGCCATGTCTGATCGCAGGCTGATTGTCGGCAGAGACTGTGCTATCAAAGCCTGTCACGCATCTAGTTCCTCGATGTCTGTCATCACTCATCTGACCCCACTTCATTGGAAGCCGAACATGATATCTTGTCTCGTAGACCACACGGCCCTCCATCAGAGAATCAATAACTGACTGCTGGATTGTGGTCCAAATGGAGATCAGTGATATGCTGAAAAGTCAGCTCGAGGCTATACTAGCTGAATGGTTATGACTCAGTCACTTTATCATCGCACTATCATTCTAATGCAGAGTGCAGTAGATCTAAAAGGAATACAGATTTGACCTTGACAGCTATTTGGAAATATCAGTCATTTATTGTTTCAGTGCTATATAATGGCTTACAATAAATCTATGTGCAGACAGCTGTGGCTGAAAGGGAAACCAAATGTTAACAGTCATGGACTTCATTTGTAGGCTGCATGCAGTTTGGTGTAGGTATTTTAGTTACAAAATGTCTGCACATGCGGTAAGTCACACCGCCTTTACAGGGAGTGTTCAACATTTTGTGAAATATGCTTATTTGCTTTCTTGGCAAGAGTGAGACGATGAGATTGATAGCACCATTAACCTAGAGCCAGCAGGAAATTTGCTTAGCTTAGCATGAATACTAGAAGCCAAGGAAGCAATAGAAAACAGTTAGCCTGTCATCTAGGCTCTGTCCAAAGATATAATGTGTAATTATATAGCTTTATGCTTTTCACCTTTTGGGCAAAGACAGGCTAGCTTTCCCCACTCCAGGTTCCAGTCTTAATGCTAAGCTAACTGTCTGCTCATTCTAGCATAATATTTAGTGTACAAATGTATGAGTGTTATGGGTCTTCTCATCTAACTCTCATCCAACAAGTGAATAACTGTATTTCCCAAAACGTTGACCTATTACCAGTGATCAAATCTGCGTCTGAAAAGTGAAGCTAATGCCACCTTAAACTTGCATTCTCTCTAATGGCCAGCAGGGGGCGACTTCGCTATAATCGCATAATCCTGGCAAGGGAGAGTGTGGAAACAAACACCTGCTTGGCACACTCTTTAGGTTGTTTACTGGTATTGTTTTAGTCAAGTTTTGCAGGGTGAGGAGAAAAAAATCCCTGTGTTGGGAAGACATCTATCTGCTAAACTAATTTTTAAAAGTTACGAAGAAGCAGTGGGCAGCTCCGGGGTCTGAGAAGTGAAACCAATGTGGAGGGGCCTTAAACTTGCATTCTTTGTAACAGCCAGCAGGGGGCGACTCCTCTGGTTGCAAAATGACGTCTGATTGTATAGAAGTCTATGAGAAAATGAGCCTATTTCTCACTTGATTTATTACCTCAGTAAATACTGTAAACATGAGTTTATAGTTTCAATCACTAGTTTCAAGTCTTCGTTAATACAGCATGATGTTCATGTAGTAAATTATGGTCCCATTTAGAGTCAAATAGACCATAAAGCAGAGTAGGGCGTGACTACCTTGTGATATACAGTTAACTACCACAGCGTTATCCAGTCTCATAGTTGTTCATGTTTTCCCCTTAGAACTATAAACCTTTTCAGTTCATGAAATAAATAATAGCACTTTGCTCCATTCTCTTGTGTCACTTCTGATTACCAAATACAAAGATGGTGATGGCCAAAGACCAAGATGGCAACGATCAAAATGACAAACAAGGCTTCAAAACAGCAGTCTACAAACCAATGGATGAAATCACGGTGACTACATCTACTTCTTACATGCAGTCTATGCCTATTAATTAATATCACAAAATACTAGTGCAATTTATGTATTTTGTAACCACTATTCTCTACCTCAAAGTGAATACCTGCCGCCCTACTCCATGTTTTTTTCTTTACCTTTCTAGTCTCACCATTGTCTTCCTTTCCATCTCTGTCACTCCCATCCCCCTTTTCTCTCACTCCTTTTGTGTTATTCCCAGAGGTGTAGCCCTGGGGATCCATGCGAGGCTCTGTCATTGCACCAGGGACGCTGCTGCCACACAGCGATATCCTCAAGGTCGTCTGAGGGTCGCTGTAGGTGCAGAGACCAGTCGAGGCCAGACAAAAACAAGCTCATGTGCTACTCTCAGTAATACTCCATAAGCTGCCCACAAGAGACGCACATTTTCTTTCTTGTCCCTCAACACGCAACGCCACCCAATTTCAGCCTTTAACACAGTGTGGCGAAGGAGAGATTCAAAGACACAGTCAACCTCTTGCAGCTCTAGCACACTCGCTGAGTAATCCGATCCTCTGTTGTGATGTGTTTAGTCCGAGTCATGTGAGGTCAGCCATAGTTCCCTGTTCTGTGATGAAGGGCGGTGTATTGCACTGTTCACAGCTCAATGTGACCTGCTGCAGTAACAATCTATCGAGCCCTGTCACACTTCATTTGTCTTTATGTGTACCTCAGTGTATTTAATAACATAAGAAAAAAAATGGGTAACTAGCAGATTGATGTTGTAGGTGATATAGAAACACATCTTTTGAAATTATGCTCTCAGTGACCAGACTATATGGGGCGTATTATTGTACACATTTGGAAATAATACTGCTACAATAACACCCTCATGCATTTACTAAGTCTGTGGGGATTCTTTCTCAGTGGATTTCGTTTTATTTAGATTTATTTACTAAAATTCCTCATTCCTCAGCAGGAATACTAAACAGCTTGGAGCTTTTCATCTTCTTGCGTTTATGCTGCTGGACTCATTGCCTGCTAACAAGTATCACGGCCTGCTGTGAACATCCCAAGAGTCCAAGTGGTCAGTTTGCTTCTGAACTACTTCTTCTTCTACTAGCTCTCAGTATCAGGACAATCAGCGTCTTACTTTCGATGCTAATGGTGAAAATGTCTAATGTGTGTTGTCATCCCAAGATGTAAAATATCTGGAGCATAACGCTACACAGATACAGGTAGCTGAAACACTTATCCTCATTAGTGGTTGCTGCTGAGAACAGAAGACTGGAGATGATTAGTACATTGACTTTACACAGGGGAAACGGAAACAGATAGCGCAAAAAGCAGTGCTATGATGTTGGATGTTACAGACATTGTGATAAATGCAAATGAAGATCCTGTTGTTCTCATAGCATAAAAATGCATGCTTATGGCAGTGTGTTCTTTATACTATGACAGTTTTCCTCCTTTAGATTAAAAGAAATCACAATATATCACCTTGCTTACAGTATCGACATAAATTGCAATGCATTGAATTGTAACCCCTATATCATGATACGAATGGTATCACCAAATTCTTGCCAAGAAACAGCCCTGCTATTTAGTTAGAAAGATGCAAATGAGTTTCAATTCCCAGACACCTTTTTTCAAGGTCTTTCACATTCAGCTCATTTACAGTGGTTTACATGTTCAGAAATATCAATTTGCTTAGAAAAGAGCAAGGATTGAAAGCAATCAGAGCTTACAAAGGAAATAATGTGATGCAGAAAGGTTATTAACTCTAATGGAATTGTGCACAGTGGTGGAAGAAGAGTTCAGATCCTTTCTTAAAATAAAAGTATTTATACAACACTGTTAAAATACTGCTGCAAGTAAAAGTCCTGAATTTAAAATATTAGTTATTATACTATATCACATTAGATGTTATCCACTGTTAATCCCAAAAATATATATACTGACAATAGCTGTTTTAAGAGTTCAGTGTGCTTCAGACTAATTGCGTCGTAGGATATATTGTCCAACTAAGTATAAGGACAAAAGTGTGAATGACTACACTCAAAGTCAAGGTGCGAGCTTGTGGGGATAAGAATGCGGCATTCTGACAGTCTATCCGAAGTAGTGGTCAGTAGAAGTCAATGAGAAAATGAGCTCACTTCTCGCTCAATTTATTACCGCATATAACACTGTAAACATGAGTTTATGGTCTCAATCGCTTGTCTCAAGTCGTCTTCAATATAGTATGATGTTCATTTTGTAAATTATGGTCCCATTCAGGGACTAAGAGACCTTAAAGCTGGAGATGCTAGCTACCTTGTGATTGACCTGACTGACCACGGTGTTGTCCGTGTTTTTGTGTTTCATCTTTAACCCTTTCACAGTGTGTTTTCAGTTCATGAAAGATAATTATAATATTTTGGTCAACTAAAAATGTCTCATTTAGTGTTTGGTTGTACTTAGATCCACCCTCTTGTGTGTCATCTGATTGCAAGAAAACAAGATGGTGACGGCTAAAAACCAAGACGGCGATGGCTGACATGACTTGAGGCGTCAGAGCTGTATACAGTTGGCTGCACAATCGTACCAACAAAAAGTGACCTCAGTATAGTATTTGTATGACGAATGAAAAAAAAAGGAACCCTGCTTTACTTTCACACAATCATGCATCTGGTCAATCACTGCATAAAGTTAGCATAATTGTCAGAAAGTCTGTTTCAGAAAGTTGCAAAAAATGCAGCCTCTCCACCCTGAGGAGGGGGGGGGCTTACCATCAGCACCAGGAAATCAGTGGATGGCCAGAGAGAGATCAAGGAAGCAGGAAGCCGGCAGAGCGAAATTCCATATTTAGGTCACTGATAACTCAACCATCTCCATGACAACGGAGCACACTCCATCCGCTGAGGAAGCCTACAAGATGCTTCTGAAAGGTTTGGGAAAACCAAGTAAACTTACCTTGTGAGTGAAGCCTCAAGGTGCACTTCACTTTAAGCATACCAAGGTATTTATAATGTGGGATGGATGGATAGAGTCACCAATAAGCCACTGTGTAAACTCCTCGTTGTTTTTAGAAACCCTTTTTCCATTTTTGGCACCAGTGCTGTGAATGCACCACATTTGCATTTTATTTCTGGTCAATGAAACCCATTCTTCCAAATATTTGCTCATTTATTGGTATAATGTCATCAGCCCTGTTTTCTGTTGATAAGGGCACTAATGAGCAAACTGCCTGCATTGCTGTCTGACTGCCAGAGACGGGACTGTTCAGAAGCTGAGCTGAATAGAGAGTAAACACTTCTAAGGAAGCGCTTCAAATGAGAGGTCTTTGAACCCACAGTCACATCTTGAAGCTAAATAAATAAGAAATACGCTATGGAACCGTAAATAAATAAGCCAGTTTTCTTATTCAGTTGGGTCATGTGTTCTCATTTTCATCAATAACAGACAATGTGTGTGTATTTTCGGGAAACGCACAGAATGTATTCTGCTTTCTTCTGCCACAATGGGAACTTACACCGAGGCCAACTCCCACACTTGAAAAAGATGCAACTTCAGTGAAGAAAATAAAACAGAATCTGACACCTTGTCTGTTAGGTGCGACTGCGAGAGGTGTGTAAAAATGCGAGTTTCACCCCGAGTTGTGAAAATATGTGTCTATAGATGGATGAGTCACTGCAAAGGAGACAGACAGTGAAGAAAAGAGAAGGAGCAAATAGAGAGTAAGACATTTTGAGTGTTTGTCTTGAAGTGAGTCCGTTCAGCTGCTGAACCAACTCCACTGGGGCTTTGACTCTGACATCTCTGTAATACATGATGCACACTCAGGTGGTGGAAATGAGCCAGGATGTGATAAGCGCAAACACTTTAAAGGAGCATCAACCTCAAGTAGTCGTTGAGGCTTTGTGATCATCAATCAAACAGGCAGTTTTGCTCTGCCATCCTGTTGGACTCCCTCCATAAACTCATTACCAGAGGTGCTTAACTTTCCCTCTCAGATGACTCAAAATGCATCTCGATACACAATCTAATGTTACAGTTTATAACAATAAAATACACTGCAATTCAAAGCTGATTTTATTTGATACGGTTCAGTGGTGTGACAATTTGTCTCAATGACTTTTTTATTTCTTAGAAAACTACCCCGTTAAATGATATGTCTAGCCACAAACGCATTAATAAAGACGGCAGCGATCCACATGTCGCGCCATGTAATCAGTACGGACCGCAATGTAAACACATCCTAGCTTATCACATCGCAAGTGAGGAAGAGCTAGTGATGTAGTATAAAAAGACAGTAGCAATGTGGCGTTAATAGACGCAAGATAAGCTGCTACACAATGTTAATCCAGTGTTGAAATGACACATAAAGCACAAAATGCATTATAATGACACATGGAAAATCTTTAAAATGGGGAGCTATTTATATGCCTTCCCATGAGATCAGGTTGGATTATTCCCGGTGGGCAACACCCAGGTCTGAAAACTGAAGCCAATGCAGAAGTGCTTTAAACTTGCATTCTTTCTAATAGCCAGCGGGGGGCCACTCATCTGGTTGTAAAAAATATGTCTGATTGTATAGAAGTCTATGAGAAAATAAGCCTACTTCTCACTTGATTTATTACCTCAGTAAACATTGTAAGCACTAGTTTATCGTCTCAATCATTAGTTTCAAGTCTTCTTCAGTACAGCGTGATGTCTATTTAGTAAATTATGGTCCCTTTTAGAATCAAATAGACTGTAAAGCAGGGCATGCTTTGGGCGAGGCTACTTTGTGATTGACAGGTTGCTACCAGGCATTGCACAGTCTGGGAGTTGTCTGTGTTTTCATCTTACAACTTTAACCCTTTCACAGTGTGTTTTCAGTTCAAGAAAGTTATTTATAACCTTTTTGGCCAACTGAAAATGTCTTATTCGGGGTTCACTTGTCCTTAGCTCCACCCTCTCATGTTGGCCACTCAAGGCTTCAAGTCAGTCCACAAATCAATGGGTGACATCAATCTATGGTTATTCCTCCAGTATGGAGTTCTGCTCTTTCTGACAGCAGCACCTGGTGTGTAATGTGAAAGCAATCCCACACCACAGAGCTGCATGTAATTGGAAATCACACCAGCAGTTCAGCATGAATCAATTCAAGTAACAGGGGAGAAGAAAGACAAATACCCTCTATGATTCAGCACCTAGGATGGCAAATATTTGTTTCCTATGCCATGTCTTGCTCCTACTAATTGAATGTTGTGATGATGTTAGAGAACCTGGCTCTCTGTTTGGAAATCAATGACACATTTCACTTAGCAAGAGGGAGAAAGCAGCAATTAGACATGAGTCTAAATTTGTTTTCAAAAAGCTAAAACAGTGAACATGAATTATTAAAATCAATTTTGTACAGCAGTGCATGCATTCACTTATCTTTTCACATGTATTCAGGTAACCTCCTACATAATTCATGTTTAATTTCTGATTAATTAAGTTCTGTAAAATCATCTGGTACTGCATATATATCACAGCAATTATAATGTTAATTTATGCCCATAATAATAGAATGCCTGTGCTATGTAAGCATGTTTATTTCTCTGTAATTCAACAGACTAATTAAAATATTTTTCATGGTCCATGTACAATCATTTCTTTTATTTTTATGGCCTATTGAACTTTATGCTAGGAACATCCTTTTACAAGGTTATGGCTTTGAATTTCTACAGTAGGTAAAAATTACCTGTTGAATCAACCATCTCCTAATAATATAATCTCCTAATAAATAATAATATATTTAATATACTACCAGTTTGCAAACATATCAAAAGAAAAATAATCTGGATTGCATTTTTCCATCAGTTTAACTAAATGTTTTTTGCAAATCTGCAACTCTATCACTGACAATGTATTATATCTTTCCTATAGCATTCCCTCTTGAAATGCATAATCTGCACACACCAACTTAGTTATGATGCATATTTTAATGGTTATGTTTAGGCACTTGGTTAAAGTGGTTATAATTAATATTTTAAGAGGAGCAATGTACCAAATTACAATGTGAAACAACCCCTCTGCCAACCCTGTCTCCTAAGCTCCCATACAATTAAACTGTATTCTCAATTATGTTTTGAGGGAATTATTCCCAAATTATAGTTGTACATGGTTTGAATTGATACAAAAACCCAACAAAATGATTTGGTCATGTTTGGTCAACAAATCTACTTGGTTATGTTTAGTAATGGTTTGGCTAAAAATAATTACGTTTGTTACGTTAGAAAGTTATGGATGTAAATTAGAATAAATTGTTGACTTTTGGTTTCACATGGGACATACAGCGGTCTCCTGGGTGAAAGTTTGCATGACCCACTCATTCATCCATCCTCCCTACGTGGACTTCTGCAGACTATGATGAGAAACGTATCTATTACTGTATATGTCAAAAATAAATGGAATCCAGAAGACAATATTTCCCTCAAAATGCAACTGACAATACGGTTTTAAAATTATAATTTTTCGGAAACCAGGCTGCATCTGCTTTATGGTAATAGTGTCATGGTGTCCTTCATTCATTCATTCAGTCATTCATCCAGTTTGGTTGTTTTTCCCTGTGTTTTGATTCCCGTTTCCTTGTTAGCTTGTCTACGATCTTGTTCTAGTTTATTGACCCAGTTTTGGGATTTTGGATTCTGCCTAAGCCCGACTCCTTTGTACTTTGTAAATGCCTGTCTTTTTTCCTTCAAATAGTTTTTTCCTAAATAAAGACTCTGGCTTTGAATCTGCCTCCTGAGTCCTGCTCTTGGACTCTTTTTTCCGCCTTTGAATTGTGACAAATAGTTTCAGCTCATTGTTAAACTATCCAGCCCACAACTTTACTGTTTTGGCGCACTCAAAAACCCACCGCACACTAACTGCTCAGCACCAAATAGCAGACACATTTACTACATTGTGGACTGTTTGTGGACATTTATCAGCTAAAGGGTGAGATATTTCCCAGAGCTGGTGGAGACCAAACCAGAGCTAAAAGAAAGTGAAAACTGGACTAACAGTGTTTGCCATATTAACTTAAAAGCTGATGATATGTCTATATGGTGTTCATAGCTTGTTTCTGCTGCCCCCAAGCGGCCAAAAAGTTTGTATTGTAAGTTTAAAGTTAGGAAAAATAATCCTATTCATAATAATCCTGTTGGATAGTAAATTCATCCTCTCAATTACAACTAACATTGAAGTTGTACTCTGAAAATGTGTCAAAAGTTAGATAAATCTCCCAAAACACTGCAGCATGATCACGTTAATATATCATATAATATTGATAACAAATCCATACTCGGTATGTTTTCAGAATGCAGTGCAAATACCGGAGAGGGGACAAACTTATGCATGCTAAAAAATGTTAGAATTTAGCTGTCGATGGACATGTCGTCCCACAGGCTCTACTCAAAGCTGCAGCAAGTTTAAATTGCAAGTGCCGGTGAGAGAAATGATTTTTAAAATTCAAATTAAATTTTGCTTTCTATTTGCGAAGCTTAATTGGCATTAGAAATGGCACAAGACATTAAAAAGCTTCAGTTTGATAGTATGTTGATGATATATACTAACTGAAAAAACAGTGTACTATAGAGATAGACACGTATATATATATATATATATATATATATATGGGTATGTATGTGTGTGTATATGTATGTGTATGTTTATATGTATATATACATAAACTTTACTCATTTCTACTTTCTGTAAATATGTATTATTTATGATTTATGTGTGAGAGACTGATTGTTTATTTAGAAATGGAGAAGGGGTTGGTCAAAATAAGCTTATGCTTCATCCTACTCCGGACATGCTGGGTTAATATATAATTATATTATTTTGACTATTTTTATCATTGCTTTGACTATTCTCATTGGTTTTATTTGTTCTTTTTTATTTTTGTTTTTTTCTCTTTTCAATCTACTTGTAGTATTACTCAGTCATGTTTGAAAGAAAGCATTCATTCATTTATAGCGTAGAATTGTCCACCATGCATTCTGCGTGTGTTCCCATGCCCTGCACACCTGATGCTCATCACCTCCTCAGCCCTCCTGGCCTGTTAGCTGCAGCAGCAGGTGAGCCTCATTATCTCATCACCAGCCGGTGCATTTAAACCCTCTCAGTGTTAGAGCCATGTTTGCTTCCTCTGCAGCAGCTACCTCTCTTACTCTCTTAGCAACTGATATTCTGCTTTAGCACCTTTACCTCAATGTTTTACACCGTGGTCTTCTGGTGTTTGGGTCTTGCCCTCATGGACAGTGTGTCAACCATGTGAGCTGCAGTTTCAGGCTGACTCCCTCCTTTAGGCAGTCGTCATGGCCGAGCAGCTTCACAAGTCACTTGAGGGCAGAACAACATGATTGTTCCACTAACAGGTTTATCAGCTAATACACTCTCTTCACAGGCCGTTTTACACATGTCATGGCAAGAAAACCGCAAATCCCATTATTAATTGCTGTAGTCACTGAATGTTTACAAGTTCCACGGTGCTGGGATTATATAAATTGTCTCACTGATATGGCTTAAGGCTGGCCCACACTAATTTTGAAAATGTGAGAGACCCCACACAAAACAACATGCTACATTTAAATGTTTTGTTCCTATAGTGTGTGGTGTGCAACAATTTGGCCAAGAGAGCCAAAAACAACAATAGTCTGGACTAAAAAAAAAAAAAAAAAAAATCTTGCAAAATCTCTCACAATCAAACATAACTTCAGAAAAACAAATGTGGTGGACCAAGGGCAAGAAAAAAATAGTTTTTGCACTACTTTGTACTAAAAATTAAAGATGAAAGAAAAGTAATGTATGACGACATGGAGACACATTGAATTAACGCTGCCTTGCTGTCGCCATTAATCAATTAGTCGGTCCTCCATTTCTAAGGTCATACTATTGCTTTATGCTTCACATTTTGCATTTGGGGGTGGATTCCCCACATACGATACGGAGACGGATATGTGATCAGAAATACTGAACATGTTTAATATTTGTTTAATATTTTTACGATTCGAAATTGACACAACCAGGATGGACTTTCAAGCCACTTGGAGGCTGAAACAAACACTCTTAACATACCTCACACCAACACACAATACAATTATTATTGACATGGAAACCATCTTGTAGTATTTACTGCATTTTACACAGAATGTGCCTTTGAAATGGGATTATAATGATTATTGGTCAATGTGAATTATGAATTTTAACAGTCCGTAAGTCCCCTGAGGATGTGACCTTTGCAGCGCTCTCACTCTGTGTAAATGGATGTGAAATTTCATTACACAGATTAGGAACAACCACATGGCAACACCTTGGTGATAAAGTGCTTGCTTAATGTTGCGTGATTAAATCTAAAGACTACAATTTACGAGTAAACACTTAAGAAGAAGACAGCTAAAATGTGTAAGGCTTGCTTTTCCCTATCCAATCAACAGGTTTTAAATGTGGACCAAGAAGGCGAGTTAAGACAGACAAATATAACTTGGGCGTAAAAAGCAATCACACAGCGTCCCTACAGATCAGCTATTTTCTGGGCAGTGGCAGAAATTAAGCACCAGCATCCAAACTTTCGTAACAGCTGGTATACAAAGTCTCAGCATGTCAGGCTTCACAACATTGACATGTGGCCATAAGGTTATGACCTGACATAACTCAATTTTCCACATCGGTCTGAGACTCAACCTCCTGACCTGAGCATTAATATTCATCACCTTCTACTGCAGCTCTGCTACAAACACCGGCTCAGTCAAATAAACAAATCATCCCTGATAAGTCTTTTCTTACATCAAAGCTATGTGCTGCTGAGCCACTTATCAGCCTACAGTAGAAAGTGATTTGTACACATTTTCTCGCTTATATATTTATTTACTTTATCTGTCTTGCTCTTTAGTCAGGACTTATGAAAAATTCATCCTACGTGGCTGCTGCTGGAGGGAGGAACAGAAGCAGCATAGACGACGTCAGAGACATCCTTTTTGCTTTGCTTGCGTGCATGTTGTAGCCACAAAATCTTTCATATTTTATTAGGCTTTGCAAAAATTTATATGAGCTAAAAATAGATACAAGATTAAAATATACTCATGCCATCTATCTACTGCAGCATCATCGCATTTAGACATGAGTAGCATGATTGTAATTTACAACATGCATAATGCTGTAGTTTGAGCTTCAGACACTAAGTATAGAAAATATACAGTATTTTTTTTTTTTTTTGAAGCTAGTGCTCCTCTCTTCAACCTGATCAGGTAGGATTTTCCTCTCAGTCTACTCCTTCCAAGTTTCTCCTTTGTCACCCACTTGAGCATTGAAGTCCTCCAGCAGATCAATAGAGTTCCAAGTCAGCGTCTTTTCAGACACTACCCAAAGACTCTGGTACCCTGAGCTGCTGTTTGGTGCATAAGCACAAACAACGGTCAGAGACTCACAGTTATATAGAGGAAACCCTCTTATTCTCTGGGGACAAGATCCCCACAACTGCCCAGCTTCCCACTCCGGAGAAGGAAATAGTCTAGGAGTTTGCTATGTGCTCTGGTTCCTTCCCCGCAGGAAGTGTGACAATTTTTTGTATTTATATTTTTTTTTTTGGATGGGTCCCATGTACTAAGGTCTGGCCACCAGGCGCTCGGGAGCTTCCCTACAAGGTCTAGCTCCAGAGGGGGGCACCAGTTTACCCTTTCTGGGCAAGGTGAAACAACCCTTTCCTGGCTGATTCATATAGGGTCTGTTAACTGCTGTTAGTCTGGCCCCTACCCTGGGACCACTTTGCATTGGGAGATCCTACCAGGAGTTATTGCCCTTGACAACACAGTTCCCATGGTCGCTGGGGCTCACAAAGCCGTCTGACATGTTAAGGTGGCAATTAATTGGAGGGAAGGGCTGGATGAGTGAAGTGAAATGGAGTGGCGGAGTGGGGCGGCTGTGGCTCAGAGGGTAGAGCAGGTCATCCAACAATTGGAAGGTCGGTTCGGCTCCGACCCCTGGCTGCTCCTGTCACATGTGGCTATGTTTTTGAGCAAGACACTCAACCCCAAATTGCTCTCGAAGGCTTAGCTAGTGTGTGAATGAGTGCTTAAATTAGATCCTGATGGGTTGTTGGTACCTTGCATGGCAGCCTCTGCCATCATGAATGTGTGTGTAAATACTGACATGTAGTGTCAAGCACTTTGAGTGATCTTGAGGCTAGAAACATGCTATATAAATGCAAGTCCATTTACCATGTACCTTTGTGGTGAAGAGGGAGATGAGCCTGAAGGCAGCTCTTGATTTACCAGTCCATCGACATTCCTACGAGTTTTGGGTAGTCACTAGAGATTGGAGTACAGTCACTGCTCCTTTGCATAAAAGCAAAGGTGGTTTGGGCATCTGAACACCTCCTGGATGCCTCCTTTTTTTAGAAATTTTCTGGGCATGTCCAACTGGTGACAGGCCCCAGGGAACTTCTCCCAGATTTTACCAGTCAGCTCCTGTTAGCTAGAACGACAACAATGTTGCAAGACATTCGTGAGGCTGTTGTTGTAAAGCTCCTCACCTTTTTTTCATCCTCACTTTTCTTCCTTGCTCTAGCCCCTACATACTTCCCTGCTTTCTGTGATATGCAGAACCATGACAGGTATCAAAGCAGAGTACCTTGTCTGAACATGACTATATAGGAAACATGTCGGATTCAAGTCAGTAAGTGGGTCTGGGATTTGCTGATCTGTCACTCTTCTCTGAAGTTGGAACATGTCTGGCTTGTACTTTTTCGTGCCACAGTTCCTCTGTAATTCACTAAAGGAAGTGACAGACACAACAAAATTGCAAGACTGCAAGCTAAAACACAACTAACACAGCACAAATACACCAATAAACTTAAAGCAGGACTTAAACACAGAGGCAAAGGATATCAGAGGTCACTGGACACTTAATGGCAGTGGAAACAAGTTGTAAGCACAATAGCTGATACAGCCATTTTTTAGCATTTTACACATCCAGAATAGCTACAGAGCAACATAATCCTTCATTTGGAGATGTGTTTCTGGTCACTGGATGAATCCAAGTCCAATATTGAATTTAGTAGAGGTTGTTTGATCTCTACCAACTCCTGGTGGATATAGCTGGCTTTTAATGTGTAGTTTACACTGCATGACTTTAGCCCTAATTTTCTACTTTCCAACAGTTTTTGGAGCTCCCTGACAAAAGCCCCCAATCAGAAGCAAATCCGCACTGACTCAGTGCTCTCAAATCAGCCCTCAAGTGCTTTGTGTGAACTCTTCAAAGACGGTTGCTGAGAGGCTCACTGATGCATTGCAGACTCATTCCTGATAACTAGCATGCTAAATATGTGAACCTGTCAGGGAGCTACAGCTACTGCATTTCGTGTTGTTGCACCAATAAGCATAGGGTGGCATGGTGGTGCAGTAGTTAGTACTGTCACCTCATATCAAGAGGGTTGCAGGTTCTGACCGGGCTTAGGGCACTTTTGTGTGGAGTTTGCATGTTCTCCCTTTGTTAGCGACTCTAAATTGCCTATAGGTGTGAATGCAAGTGGGAATTGTTGTCTATCTCTATGTACCAGTCCTGTGATAGTCTGGTGGCCTTCGGCCAGTGTCAGCTGGGATACAGCCCCCCCTACATATAATGGATGGATGAATAAACATAACACAGACTGGTCTACATAGCGGAAATACTAAAGACGTGGAAACAGGCTAGTATGTGACACATCCGCCAACAAGAAGATCAACAAGCATGACTATGCCCGTCACTTCTCGCTTGTGTTTTTATCACAGAACGTGGATTTGAGACCAGACATACTCATTGGGGATTCCTTCTGGTGAAAGATCTCGTAGTGTGTGCGACCCTGTGTTGCCAGTTAGTCATATAGTGTGAAAACCAGAACAACTTAAAGACTCACAATTACAACAAGCAAGATGTGTAGTGTGAACTGTAGAACAAGCTGACAACTCTGAACATCATATACTGTGAACTTGGCTTTAGCTGCTAAATGCACCCCTATGTTCATCAACTTTGTCTGCCTGCATGCCACTGAGCTGAAATTCACTATAAAGCTCTGTAAGGCCGAGGGAATCTACGGATTTTGGTGATCTGTAGTTGCATCATTACAAGTGACTCCTTTGACATTGTTTTCGCATTGTCATTTGAGACATTGTTAAATTCAATACTTTCTAGCAGCAATGATTTCTCCTTTGCCTGCATCAGCTTTGCCCAACTAATTTTGGATATTTTGTCCCTTTTTTTTTTTTTTTTCTACCCGCTCACAGATTGCATGAGGCGAATCAGTGAACTGTGATCTTCACTGAGATCACAGTTTTAAGTCCAAGCTTTTGCTGGACCACTCAAGGGCATTCAGGGATTTTTTCGGAAGCCATTCCAGCATTATCTGGGCTTGTGCGCTCTTCAAATGTATCTTTTGAATCTGGTTCTGTTCATTGTTTCCTCCAGTCTTGTAATCCCTGCTGCTGAGAAGTACACTCATTCCCCATGCTGCCCTAACCATCCCTCTCTGTCGTGGAGGGACAGTATCTGCTTTTCACCAGATGAAGAGGAGTTGCATAACATTTTGTTGCATCTGAATGAATAGTCTTTTTCTTTGTACTCCATGAGACCTCTGAGTGGCATTTGGCAAATTTGAAAAATCTCTGTTTGAGCAATTAGATTCTTGGACACTTCCCTGACCAAAGCCTTTCTTGTCGTGCATTTGGCCAGATGGTCGGCTCTAATGTGCAACTGTGGAACACACTGTGCTCCTGAGAGTGTCCATCCTTGAATATATACAGTACATCAGAATTCAGTTCAGGAGAGATTTCTTTCAGTTTGCATGCCTTTGTTTTCCTTAATGGCGGTGTGAGCTATTATGGATTGCCATGCACCTTTCTAAATCATTTTCAGTTAATTAAAATCATAAACTGCATCTAAAGATGGATGACATGACAACTCCATGGATGTATAAACTGCTTCTATAATCTTTGGTATAACACCAGGATCGCAGGCTCTATACTATTTTGTCCAAATCCCACACCAAAGCACGTCTGTATCCTTTTATTTGCATTGATGAGCCATTAACGCCTCATCAGCCTCCATCTCTATAGCACATTGTGACGACTCAGGCTGTGCAAGTGTGCTTCTACAGTGCAGCAATGGCATCAGTCGATATGTAGCCCCCACACACCATACAGGACAGCTCCCCAAATGTGAAGTCAAAACATCTTGATCACCCCCTGGTGGCTGGCTGCAGTATAGGTATTAACTTCCACCCCCTCAGCAGATGGGACATGGGCCAAGTTAAAAAGTCAAAGTATACATCAAATTGTTCCCAAAGATGGTTTCTGACATTTTAAGTAGATTTGCTGATTGGTCATGATTGGTCAGCTTTGTCTTATCAACTACACTAACAAGTAAAAGTCATGTTACTGAACATCTTTGTTGTCGCCAGCTGTGTTTTTAATTTTCTTCGACAGAGGAACGTGACTGTGTCCAGTTTGGTAACTTTATCTCTCTGCCCTTTGTTACGATCCTGTAGTTCTGCAGGCCTCATCAGGCTGTAACCTCCAGCATGCCTTCTAGGGATGAGGCAGTCAAGATGAGGTTTCGGCATTGTAAAACCATGGTGCTGTGCTGGAAAACTGTGGGTTGACTCATCAGTCAAGTCGTCTCAGGTGAAGCATATCAAATATCTTGTTGATGAGGGTAAGGTGTACTGATCTATGGGATGTTTGGACTCACAGCAAACTTGATGGCACAAGTATTTATGGATCTCGCTCGAGTTTTCAGATTTTCATTCAATAATCTTTGAAGTATGTTCTGAATGACACAACATGATGTATGAGAGAGAGAGAGAGAGTGAAAGGGCGTCTGGTGACTGTGAGGGAAAGCCTCCAAGGCAGCACCGCTTGCTGTTTCTTGGACTTCAAACAGTCCGAGCTTATCTTTGATGCATGTTAAGGTCATCGCCTTGCTGGCAGAGACATCCTCTCCTGCACAGCTTTAAGGCACAGGGGTTTGCATTCTCCTGCAGTGAACAACAAACTTTGTCTTTGTCAAACATATAGTTGATCTTGGGTAAGTCACAAACACAAAACATTGTCATATGAATATTTCCATCACATTTCATTATTGCTTTTATACACTGGTTAGTCATCATTCAGCTTTCCCCAAAAGCTAGTAACTATAAAACAGACTTTTATTAGTGTGCGATGGAGCAATACAGCACTAGGCCCTCATATCAACACCAACAATAAATGCATTTTTTTTATAGACAGGCATTTTTTATCAATTACAGCTGCCTTCCTTAGTGTAGCATTACAATAATTCACCACAAAAGGACATCACTCAAATGACCAACAATAAATCTAAAAAAAAAAAACAGCAATATTAAGCTACATTCTGTAGATAAAGAAAACTAATTGCAGAATCATCAGCAGAATGAAGTCAATAACACTTCAGCCCATGAAAGAACACATTGCTATTGCTATGTGGTCGACGACATGACGTTCAACTGTGAAATTCTATTATTTGACTAATGCTGACACCTGGGTCACACTGCCTGCATGAGCAGCACATGCGTCACAGAACCTGTTGTTTTTTTGTTTTGTTTTTTTTGTTTTTTTCGATGCTCATGTTAACAGGTTAGAGCAGCCACACAGCAGCCAACAACAGTGCAAATAAGCTTTTCACAGTATATTGACATCATACCAGAAACATTGACACTGTTTCAGTGTCTATCTGTAGAATAAACAGGGAAAAAAAAGTAAAGAATTATTTCTAACTCAACACTTTCTGTTTCAAAATAAAAGCCCTCCAGCATTTTTCTGCAGACAGAATCCCTTTAACAGGCTGCAGGACGATTAATTAATAATAATAATAAAAGTGCCAACTTTTAATTGTGGATTACTATGATTTCCAAATGAGCACATGCTCTTTAACCCTTTTCTGTCTAAAATCAATATAAATGATGTTTATAATGAAATGAAATGGACATTATAAAAGGCAAACTATGTAGAAAGAAAGGGCTAGCAGTAGCAGCGCAACAACAATGCTGCCGGTGTGGACACCACACGTGTGCGGCACAGCACTTCATTGAGGTAGCCATCACACTGTGCTCATGAAGGCAGTTTGGCCTGGGTTTAGTTGTTACTTTTGCATTATTTTTGCAGAAATGACCATCCTTTTATCCCCTTTAGTGTCTATTGTGTATATATACTGTTTTTTGTTAAGTTAGCTTATATTTTGGATGCAGATGCTATTGTGTTTCAAATTAGATATATTGAAGTTTGCCCACTGCCAACTGGGATTGGCTCCAGCTCCCTGTGACCCTGCAAAGGGCATCATTGATAGATGGATGGTTGGTAGGAAAATAATACAGTTGCCTCGTATGCTGGATGTCTCCATATGTTTCTTTGGTCTTGATGTGGCAATCTCATGTTGTCTCCAAATGTGCTTTATATAGGCCCGAAAACTACAATATTTTCACACCATTCAATTCATTCAGTAAATTATGTAGAAAAAAAAAATACAGCCCATGAGGTCATGGTAAAGCTCTCTGTGCCACTCGCTATCCTTCCATCACTGTTGCCGTTGTTGCTCTATTATATGAGGAGGAGTTTGTGATTTTCACAAGAAAGAGACATGAGATCAAAGAAGAGTCAGGGAACAAATAACTCAGAAATAACCCTGGGTTTTCTCACTACCAAGCAGTGAAAAGGTTGCTTTTTTTTTTTTTTTTTTTTTTTTTTTTTGATGAGGTGACATGTCGGAGGACAGCATCACACTTTTAAGGTGAGCCTATCAGCTCGTTGGAACAGCCATGCTAACAGACTGACTCCCCTGGGGGCTCCTGCTCCACAGTCTCAGGGTTGGGAGTGTGAGTCATACTCTTTATTCTGAGATAGCACTGGTGTAGCACCCAGAACGGGACCAGCTACATATTTAGAAAGAGGAATAGCACCTATGACACAAACATATGTGAAAGAGGCACCAGAAAGGGGAGACATTTACAGTGAGGTTCAGTTTATCTGAACAGAGCAAATCTAGAAATGTGTGTTACATGAGTCGTTGACCACTGATGTTAAGTATCATTATTGTAATCCAAGTAATACAATGTTCACTCTTTGTTTGGTCAATTCTACACCACTGTATTTAGGTGAACATTCCATGAAAAGCCAAAACCAGCAATGTGCTGGTCTGTTTCTCAATGCTTTATGGTATCGTAAGAGTTCTGGTTTCCATTTGTGGTCCCATTAGTTTTGAGCATTCACGCTCGAGCATTGGATGAATGCAAGTAAACGGTCAATGTGGAGAGTAAAAGCAGAGGAACGCATTGGCCGAAATGCGATCTCAGAACCCACTGGTTATCGTATCATGATGATTTAGCTTTTTATTGGTTGGATCTTGTCAGGTTTCAAGTGATGTGTTTGTGTCTGGCTAGCCGTATATTGGACCAGTCAGCATCCTGTCAGGAGCTACTGGCGTGGCTTAGGTGTGTGAGACCTGAGACCCTGTGGCGGCGACCGTTTGTTCTGAACAACAATGGCGGCTCCTGGAGAGACTAGTGTAGATGCTGCAATAGCATCAGTTGTCTCAGAACTAGAGATTATTTCTTCATTGAAAGAAGAGCAAAGAACGGCACGAAAGGCAATTTTTCTGGCCTTCAGTGAGTCTCACTTTCATTAGTTTGATTGGCAGATGATTTATTCAATCACATCCCAAGTATGTTTTGAGAGTGCCCGCCCTTTTCCGAACAGTTTCCAATGACGGATTCTCAGATGGTGCTGTGAAACCATTTAACATCTCATCCGTCATCAAATCGAGCCAATGGGTTCTGAGATTGCTCTCAACCACAAGCCCATATCTGTTTGATGAAAAATGTGAAGAAAAAATATAGGTATAGAATATATAGTGTCATTTATATATAGTTTAATTTACAAATGCTGTGTCATTCTAAAACAGGAGTTGCATTTCGTAGGGACTATTTTCAGCTGCGGATTAATACACATTGGTTGCGGTAGTGTGTATATTTGACAGTAAGATAAATCTAAAATGTAGTTGGCTTCATCCTGTAATATTAATCACTTAAGGGCTTTCTCTGACTCTTTTTCTATTGTGATGACGTGATCATATTTTATTTTACAAAACTGAATTTTATATTTTAATGATCTCCACAAAATGTCTAATAAAATGAGTAATAGAAATTGTTTGTGCTAAAAAAATAATCTAAACTTAATATGTTGATGCAATTTTAATTAATACTTTGATATTAATTTCAACCATGTTGCCCAGTCCCAACTGGATGAATACATCTATCTATCTTCTAAAAGAAAATTCTATACTTTTACTGTTGCAATATCACTGTAGTGGAATCTACTTAAAACTCCAGCTCCTGGGAGTTGCTCCTCTGGGATGCTGTTCATTGAAGTGTGGATAGTGTTCATGTTGGGTTACTACAGTTCATGTAAAAAGGGCTAAAATGCAGCGGCTTACTGCAGTGGGGCAGCGCTGTGGTCCAACAGAGAAAGAGGAGATTCAACGAGCAGCGCCTGGCATGCAGTCAGTGGGACAGATGGCCATGAGGGTCCATATGGGGTGGAGAGTGTGTCCAAGCGTTCTATTGGCGTTGTGTATTTACATGAATGCATGCGTGTGTTTTCCTGCGTGTGCATGTGTGAAACTACATGATTTAATGTACCATATGTGCACCTATGGATTGTCTATCTTTGTGCATTTGCATACAGATCAATCTGTCGGGTTGTGTGTGCCCATGTGTGAAGGGAATAAACTACTTTTTGGACAATTCATTGGCCCTAACATTACCACCACCACCACGGGTCAAACTGACCCTCAGCGTGAGCGGCGCGTCTACAGGAGCAGGGCCAGGAACACGGCATTACTAACGTCAGTTGGTCAGCAGCAGTACGCCGCCACACATGGCCTATCAACATGGCACAGCAGCATACACAAACGCACAAATATGAGAAGCAGAGAGCGTGACCCAGTAGGACCAGTGTGTTAAAACCAATATGTTAAAGGAACTGAAGAGCAAAATCAAAACAATACAGAATTTTATGAGATATTTCTTGCTGGAGGTTTGCCATACATAAATGAAAACTACAGTATCAAGTAATATTTTTGAAACAACTTCACCCCGATGCTTTTAAAAAACATGAAATCCACCTGCTTCAGGTATAAGCATCAACTTGATGAGCATCTACCATAATATCATTTATGTGGTGGATGCTTCTGCATATTTTCTCTGCCTACTTGCTGCCTCTAATCCTCGGATCAGCGCCAGACTGCGGTATTAGAAGGAGGAATGTGGACTTTATGGGAATTAGGTCTGGAACATGACAAATGAGCACGGACAGTCGGGGTTCCCAGACGCTCATGATAATGTCTGATGCAGTCATTTAGGATAAACAGAAGCTCAGGGACAAATGAGCTTAGTCCCTTTCCTGAAAGGAGCTTTGAAATGAGTGCATAATGAAATGTATAATTTATTTATTCTGAGATGCTGGAGGGCCCTATGAAATAAACATGAGACACAGAGTGAGAGAAAGCAAGAGAGCAACAAAGAATGAGAGTGAGACAGATAAAGAGGGAGAGGGAGAGAAAGAAGGAGGGGAATGTGTGATATTGGAGGAGAGAAAGCGAAAGCAAATGAGAGAGGAAGAGAACGACAGCGAGAACAGAAAAATACTCCACGTGTGCCAACAAACATGTAGGATGTAATTTGATTTCTGTTTCAGTGGTATCAGAATGATTTGTGTGCAAATGTGTATGTGACCTTTAGCACAGTTACTTTAGTAATTATTTAGGTATAGCTTTGGTACAGGGCGGGTAAGGGGTCAGCTTGCAAAATACAAACAAAAGCTGCAATTAGCCCCTGTATGTTTATGTACTATTATTATTAATCTCCATTCTTCTTAAAACCATATTACAGTGTTATGCAATGACATTTTTTTTTCCAACAAGTTTAGACTTTTCAATGTATATTGCTGCTTCAACTAAACCAAAATGAATCAAATTTTGTTGTAGCTGTAGAAAACAACTGTTAAAAGACGAAGACTTATGTCCTCCTCAAATTACCTCCCTCTGGACATCTTTGTGTCCTCAAAACTACCAAACATTCAATAAGTTTCAGGATTTTAATCCTTTGGTGGTGGCATTGGAGGTGATTAGAGTCTTGGATATGTCAGAGATTAGCAACAAAATTGATTTGATTGCATCAGTATTTTTTATGTAGTTTCAGATACTCCCTCTCGTAGTGGCTAAAAATGTACACGCACAAATTCTCCAATAAAATCCTCATACATCAATATTTTTTTCTTTCTTTTTGCTTGAGTCCCTTAATCAGCTTCACCCCGATTTAAAAAAAAAAAAAAAAAAAAAATCTATTTTTCACACACACTGTTGGGGCCCCCTGGTGGTCGCACAGCTCCATAAGCAAACTATAAAAACTGGCATAAATGCAGAATTTCATGCATCAGCCGACAATGGGAAAATGGTTGAATATGGTGGAATGCAGTAAAAATGCCAAATATTACAACTTTTCATCAAAATTAAATGATGACATAATGCATAGTTTTATGGGGGCGGCAGTAGCTCAGTCCGTAGGGTTTGGGTTTGGACGGGGAGGACCCGGGTCCAAGAACCCCATGGACCAAGACCAACTGGTTGCTGGAGAATTGCCAGTTTACCTCTTGGGTACTGCCGAGGTGCCCCTGAGCAAGGCACCGAACCCCCAACTGCTCTGGGCGCTTGTCACGAGCAGCCCCCTCACTCTGACATCTCTCCATTGACATGTATATGTACTGTGTGAACAACAGAGTGTAAAACTGAATTTCCCCACTGTGGGACTAATAAAGGAATATCTTTCTTTCTTATACTGTAATGGCAGTGAGATTAAAAATTGTGGCTTTAACGGAGGTCAATGAGGCATTTTTTGCCATGGTTGCCAAGTGTCCAGAGGGAGGATCTGATGCTACATAAAAAATACTGATGCAATCAAATCAGTTTTGTTGCTGATCTTTGACATATCCAAGACTTTAATCACCACCAATGCCCCATCCCCCTACTATTTATTGTATAGAAAATAATACAATTCAATTCAATAATTACCTCTGCCAAGGAGGTTATGTTTTTGCCGGCTTTTATCTGTCTGTCTGTTTGTCTGCTTGTTTGTTTGACTGTGTTCAAGATAACTCAAAAATTTATGGACGGATTTTGATGAAATTTTCATCGTGTGTCGAAAATGTGAAAAGGAAGAACTGATTTAATTTTGGGGGTGATCCGGAAGAAATCCTGGATTCTGGATCACTTTGAAATTTTCGTTGACATTGGGGTAAATGGGACCCAAAAAAATGTTTCTCAATATCTCTGGTAATTGTTGCCCAAAGCTCATGAAATTTGACTCAGGGATTTACAATGTGTCTTCTATCAAATCCCAAAGGCTGATCCAGATCTGATCCAGATGGCAGATTTTATAGCAATTTATTTAAAAAATGGGGGCACTCTTACATTTTGGCCTACTGTGCATTTAATGTAAGAGGTAGAGATTTCTAACAAGCAGCATTGTGTAGCTGAGACAATTCCGCATCTGAAGTATGTCAACGAATTTGATCTAGCTTTAATACTTGAGGAGACAGATCCAGAAGAAACCGCCAGGGGGGAAACTGTGGTGCTTGGCGAAGGTCTGCGCTCTCCGAGTGCTTTTCTAGTTCATTTTTGTAATTAATAATTACAATTTAAATCATTACACTGGCATTTAAAGGGTTAAAATCCTAAAGAAATTATTGAATATTTGATTATTTTAATCAGGGGTGAAGTTGATTAAGAAATTATTGATATAAAAGGATTTTATTGCAGATTTTGTGCATGTACATTTTTGCCACAAAGGTGTCCAGAGGGAGTATCTGAGACTACATTAAAAAAATACTGATGCAATCAAATCAATTTTGTTGCTGAACTTTGACATATCCAAGACTCTAATCACCACCAATCACCAATGCCCCATCCCCCTGCTATTTATTATATGGAAAATAACTCATTTTTTTTGGGGGGGGGGGGGGGGGTTGTAAAAAATTCCTAGTAATTCAAATAATTAGACACTGGCACTTAAAGGGTTAAAATCCTGAAAACGATTGAATGTTTGGTAGTTTCTTCAAGTCTGAAGTCGTTTAAGGGATTTATGGGAAAAAAAAGCAAAAAAAATATTGATGTATGATGATTTTACAGATGTTTTTTGTATGTGCACATTTTTGGCCAGGAAGGTGTAAAGAGGGTGCAAAATGCATCAATAGAGTATTAAAGAACTAAGAGTAAAACACACCAGATCTCAAACATTTTACTAAAAACAATAGTTCGTGAAAAAATTCACGCCACAAGCCGAAACACAGCCAAAATAATCACCAAATCAAAAAAAAAAAAAAAAAAAAAGTTGGGAAAAAATGTACAAAAATGACCAAGGAGGGCATAAGATTTAAATTATCTATAGTGCATGGTCTAAAGTCCAACTTCACTTTCGCTCATTAAACCACGTATAATCTGGGCACAAAGTAAGGCGCAAGGGGAGGTATGTAATCTCTATAGATGTATTTTGGACGTAATATTAATCAAACTAATCAGTGTCTTCCCCATTCCCTTTTAAAAGCCAAGTGTGCCTGCATTGTTATTTAAATCGAAGATTCAGAGTGGAGAAGCGAACAGTTAGGAAAAAATGTTGTTTTTGAAAGGCTAAATGTCAACAAATATGGATTTAAGCAGAATATATTGACAGATAAAAACATGTTGTGGATTTTGGATCTTTTTTTCATTACATTTTGATTTTTGCACTTTACATCACTCGGAAGTTATTGGAAATATTTAGATCACAAGAGTTGGAAACAAGCTGCCCCTGAGATCTAATTACACAAATAGTATAACACTTATAATATTAGTGTAGCCTGATCTTTATCTGCAACTCTGCAGAAATGCCAAGTTTAATCAGAATGAATAGATATGCAAAAAATGTCTTATAGTTTCATATTGTGTTTACTGATTACTATTTGTCGCTGTCCATTGACAAGGGGTGCTGAATTAATGTTGTCATGGCATATAGTGAATGGAGGGCGGGGGCAGTCAGGCCTTGGTTGGTGAACTCTCTGTTCTACCGTCTCTGTCCTGTCTCATCAGCTGCTCCATTTGACTGCATTAGCAAATGCATAGCCAACCTATTTAACTGAGTATGAAGAGTGCTACTGCGCTCCTCTATGTGTGTAATATGTACAAGCCTCTGTAGGCGCATCTTAGTATTATGATAAGATGATAAAATAATGCGTTATTTATTAAATGGCAGGAAAATACTGCACTATTTACTTTAGACCGTGTTTTTGTTGGTCAGTGGCACAATTGCTTTCTGCTGCTTCATCATAGCATTGTGCCTACAATGCACCTGATCACAATTCACGTCCATGATCACACAGATGGGTGCAAATATATTTACTACTTACACAACATGGGCGCTGGGCATGGAAATGACAACTGCACCGGTCTGAGACTATCAATGACAGTTGCGCTGTGTGCAGCTGTGTAAAATAGTCTACTGTGAGGCTGAGGAGGATCAATGGGGCTTTGAGTTGAATGCTAATATCAGCCTGCTAACATCCTCACACTGACATTGCAAACATGCTGGGTTGACACCATAAATGTCAACCCCCTCCTTATAGAAGATGTCACCCTCATTGCCTCATTTCCACATTTTAAGAGTGAATTTGAATGAGGCAGGCTTGTCCAACACGTATAAGGTGGAAGGTGGAGGCTACACTCAACAAATATGGGTGTAGGAATCTTTTTTTAATCTCGACATGATGAAAAATAATTTGGCGAGTAGCTCGTGTTTCCTACACGCCATGTGTTTACCATCATTCTGCCAGACAAACGGTGCCCATCTTCCAGTAAAGAGGCAGACGCAGCCTCACCACAGCTCTGAAGGTCCTGATTTATCTGCACTGACTGGCACACAAGCTACTACTTTCCAATTGTGTCCTGTGTGTTTGGTCTTCACTGCACAGCATGGCACAGACAAAATGGCACATCAGATTTGGGAGGACTGCCAGCAGCCCATTTATTCTGCAAGTCCAGGAGAGCCGGAGTGCAGAGTTGTGGGTGCAGTAGATTGCGGCCACATTAGGGCTGACAGTTCTACTCAGTTAACATCTGCTGGTAAAACAAATAAAGTATTGATTTACAGATTTTTTTTGAATGCTAATGCCGCGTTAATGTCATATCAGAGTAATTCCGAGTTCCCAACTTGTAAATAATGTTCACTTCAACATCCAACTTGTAATTATGACTAGGAAGGATGGATATGGTGTCATGTCATCAGTGCATAGTATCTTAATCTTCACAACACCAGTTTTGTAATAATAAAACTGATGATGCGAATGCTTAAAAATCATTGGGATTTTTCCCATCTCTACTATCCATCCCATCTGAAACATAACCACAGCCATAAAGAGCATCTGAGGAACTAGTGAATTTGATGGAGGCAGGCATGAGGAGAGAAGTTACATTCTTTTTGCATCAGCATCAGTGTTAAAAATGGTGTGCTTGGGTAAATAAAGTAATAACGTGTGTCCGTTGCAGGCATTGCAGGGTGTTTTCATTCAGACATTGTTAACGTAGGTAGAGTGACAGTCACCACTTTAACAATACAGGTGATATGTCTGCAGAGGTGGAGGTACGTGGGAGGGGGAAAACACAAACATAACAATCAGACATACAGAGAGGAATCAATCACCCTAACATTGTTTGTATAGCACCTTTCATACAAATGAATGCAGTACAGATAACTGACGAGCTGAACAAAAGACAGAACCATGAAATTAACAAAAAAGACAAAAACTATTTTAACGATAATTTGAGGCCAGCACGCCTGAGAAAATAAAATTTAAAAAAATGTAATAACATTAAAAGCTACAGTATAATAACAGTAATAGTAGTAAAACAGTTTGAAGTAAAAACTAGATCAATAAAATAGAATGGAACCGATGGATTGTCTGCTCCGGGTAGGGAATGTGTCTTTACCCCAAGCGAAGGAGTTCAAGTACCAGTGGAGTACAATGGAACATGAGATTGGCCAGAGAATCGGAGCAGCGGGGGCGGTATTGCAGTCGCTTTACCGCACCGTTGTGACAAAGAGAGGCGAGCCGGAAGGCAAAGCTCTCGATCTACCCGTCAGTCTTCGTTCCTACTCTCACCTATAGTCATGAGGGCTGGGTCATGACTGTAAGAACTAGATTGCGGGTACAAGCTGCTGAAATAGGTTTTCTCAGGAGGGTGGCTGGCGTCTCCTTTAGAGATAGGGGGAGAGGCTAAGCCATCCGTGAGGGACTTGGAGTAGAGTTGCTGCTCCTTTTGCATTGAAGGTTTGGGCATCTGGTAAGGATTCCCCCTGGGTGCCTCCCTAGGGAGGTGTTCCAGGCACTACCAGCTGGGAGAAGGCCCCGAGGAAGACCCAGGACTAGGTGGAGAGATTATATCTCCACCTTGGCCTGGGAACGCCTTGGGATCCCCCAGTCAGAGCTGGTTAATGTGGCCTGAGAAAGGGAAGTTTGGGCCCCTGCTGGAGCTGGACCCAACCCTGGCTAGTTGACGATGAGTGAGTGAGAATAAAATAAATAAAATTGTATAAATTCAACACAATAAAATGTAATTAATTAAATAACAATACAATATTATACAGGGCTGCACGGTGGTGTAGTGGTTAGCGCTGTTGCCTCACAGCAAGAGGGTCGCAGGTTCGATTCCGGCTTGGGACTCTTCTGTGTGGAGTTTGCATGTTCTCCCCGTGTAAGCGTGGGTTTTCTCCGGGTACTCCGGCTTCCTCCCACAGTCCAAAAACATGCAATTTAGGTTAATTGATTACTCTAAATTGCCCGTAGGTATGAATGTGAGCGTGAATGGTTGTCTGTCTATATGTTGTCTGTCTCTAT